>JAHHFK020002998.1:0-600000 GCA_024533555.2 Aedes koreicus
GCTCTGTTGAATTCCAGTGACCCATTTCAGAATGCCTGGTTACTCACGTCCATTCCGAGATCACTTTCACTTACAACAAGCCCCGCATAGACACAGTACAAACATCAAATGGATATAGGTACTGTGCATACACTTCCATTATCAAATCTTACTGTTTTGAGGATGGCACATATTTAGCAGTATCGTTCAAATTTAGTTATAATCAGATAGATCTCACCGGAAATTGTTGCTGATGTACAGTCTTCATTTGGACGGCTTCCCTGTGGATGCAGGATGCATTTATGTCTCTGCAGAAGTAGCACTCCGCTATTCGGCAAATATTTTCACATCATCCTAGTACTTCGCGCACAAATGCAATACAATGAAAATCACAGGTAAAAAGCACTTCCGAGAAGAAATTTAACTTGAAAATCACAATCATTGTGCAACGGAAGAAAAAAAACTTCACAGCTCATCATCTGTACACCACGTGGTGAGTGCATCTGATATTATATGCCAGCCACTCACTCGCGCACGCACTTTAGCTTCTCTCTTTTCTTCTGACCAGCAAATGGCCGTTTTCTACATTGCACTGGTTAGAAAACAAAGACGTAGTCCTGCGTCAAAAGTCTGGTTTGAAACTCGTTTATAAAATATTGCCAATGCCTCAACCCACCAGCCGTTGCACACAGTGAAAGCTCCAAGTATGTTGTGAAAATCGCAAAGTTACTTCCATTTCAGGTCAACTTTGATCTTCTTATTGACGAATGGAACTTGTTAAAATTCTAGGTGCTGACCTTGAGTACCGAGTACAGAATTGAGGAGTATTGGAACCAGTTGTTTACTAAGAAAACGGCTGTAGGTGAGCCTAAATACCCTCAGGTGATTAAGGTAGTGAAAACAGCTTCACATGACAACGGCTCAAAAAAGGAATTGAGAAACAAGATATGTCATAAGTAATTCTAGCACAGGCCATGCTGGAAGGTTTTTCAACCGTGCGTATAGACCCGTCTTCGCAAGACGAGCTGCGGACCAAGTGCAGGAGGTCGTGGAGAAAAAAAGTCGCTTGATTACAGGCTTCTTTACAAAAATAACCCAAAAAGTGATACTGCGCCGCAGTAGTATTCATTTTTGCAAACGGGGGTGATCACTTAGTTCATTTTTACTGTACTTATACAACAAATGTAAAAAAGATTTAAAAAAATAGTAAAATTTGGAAATCGCTTTTAAGTCAATTTTTGGTCACTATTTGTTCACCATTTGGTCACTATTTGGTCACTATTTTTATTATTTTAGTCATTAAAGTCACTATTATTTATCCATAAATCCGCTACCAGCCCTGCAATTTTGTTGGTGAAAAGGGGGGGGGGAGGGTTGGGGTTTGGGTTTAGTGGGGGGGGTGTTCTGGTTTTTTGGGTTGTTGGTTGGTTTGTGTGGTGTGTTTTGGGGGGGGGTGGGGGGGGGGGAAATTGTGGGGGGGGAAGTAGTTCGAGAAGATTGAAATATGAGAAATTGGAAGGATGAATGTCCAACTGTTTTTTTGGGTTTTGTCGGTTTTTTTTTGTGGGGTTTTTTTTTCAGCGGTGGGGGGTTTTTTGTGGTGGGGAAAATTTTGAAAGGTGAGCGCCCGGGCGCTATTTTCAGAAATTTGAAAAACCTTGGAGTAAAGCGGGATTTTGTGTACTATCCGAAGGTACCGTGACACCTGCTCGTTGGATGACCGGAAGAGATCCGGTCGTACTCGCACGGTGCGAACTGCACGAGTTGGTAAAGTGGTCAGGGAACGGATTAGCAGAAAATCACAGCGCTCTGTACGTAAAATGGCCGCAGATCTGAATTTTTCGAGATCGTCAAAGCACAATATACTGCAAAATGACCTCGGATTCCAAGCTTTCAAGAAACGTAAGGTTCACGGAGTTTCGGAACCTTCCAAGCAGAAACGACTCGAAAGAGCAAGTCTGCTTTTGTCACGGCACGGTTGGGAAGAATTTATCTTTACCGACGAAAAGTTATTCGTCTTGCAACAATCCCACAGTGTCCAGAACGACAGACTGTGGGCTCGCTCTTCGAGAACTCTTCCAGAGAGTGATAGGAATATTCCACGGTTCCAAAGTGCTGCGTCAGTGATGGTTTGGGGAGGAATTTGCAAGCGAGGCAAATTACCACTGGTTTTCATCGAAAAAGGCGGTAAAGTGAATGCCGTATATTATAATACGGAAGTTTTGGAGAAAGTTGTCAAGCCATATGTACAAGAGGTGTTTGGAGATGATCACTATGTGTTTCAGCAGGACGGAGCCCATCGCATACGCATAGAAAATTTGACCGACTTTTTGGACAAGAATGAATGGCCTTCCAGTTCACCAGATCTGAATACCTTGGATTATTTCGTATGGTCACAAATGCTGTCGATGGTAAATGACCACAGGGCGTCTAATATGAACCAATTCAAACCCGTAATCAAATGAATTTGGGACGAAATGCCGATGGAGGTCGTGCGAGCCATCTGTGACGGTTTCGAAAAACGTCTGGAGCTGGTCAGGAAGGTTAAAAGCGGTGTTATTCCAAAACATATGCTGTCCTGGATTATCGATTTGAAATAAATAGAGTTTTATTTTGTATGAGAATATATTGAACAAGGTGTATATGTGGTTGACAGCGACGCAGATCCCCAGTTATGATAGCATTTCACCAGATAACAAGCAATTTGAATGTTTCATAAAATATACGAGACATTTGTTCTACGTACAAAATGCATGTCTACGAATCGAGTGAAAGCTAATTTACGAAAATAAATTTTCAGTGTATCCGAGTCAAATTTTTCACTTCAAACCGAAATTTGTTTGTTTTGTCTCAGAGTGATAAATAAACATGTTTTTACTTCTGTGGTGGTCTCCGATCCAGCACTGCCAAATATGCCAAAAACATGTCACAATAGTTCAGAGTTGCCAAACATACAGCGCTATAATTCCGATTTTTATCTGTATCTACAATAACTAACCGGCTGATGCTGCCTTCTCAACAAACACGAAAGATGACTACCAACGTCTACATTTGGGCATTGGATTACAGGCAAACACACCACCCATTTGCTAAAGTCGACGTAAATTTTAATCCCCATTCCTCTCCTATGGCGTTTATGCCGAAAGGAATAATCCGCTTTAGAAAACATATTTCATCTAAATGATAAAATTCCATTCCAACGATGATCGAAATAAATCAAATTAATCACATCAAACGTGCCCGGATTTGACATTTCATGGTTTCCAAGTCCGCTAGGCGGACGAACCGGACTTCGTGGACAAATAACATAAAGGAAACTACCCGATTATCCCGTCACGCTAAGCGTGATCACCAAAATCTACTAATCCGACCAAATTGCATATTATGATCCCGATCAGCATCAATCATCGGATAACTACTGCTGCTGCTGCTGCTGATCTCAGAGGCCACAATGTAAGTTGATAATCCGGCACACACAGAAGCAGGCAGTCGTCTGGAGACGTGTTGACATCTTCCCATCTCACTTTAGGGGAATGGTGGAAGTCAGTTCCCGTTATAGACCGAGTTGATCGCCCAACAAAAACAACAACAACCAACAACGGCTCAGTTCAATATGGTCGCACCGGGGCCGGACGCTAATCAAGCCGATAACGGCCTCGTCATCGTTTTCAGCCTTAATCATACCCACGAAGGGACCGGTTGGAAGTTAGGGGGTAGACGGGATCAAACAGGTCTTGTGTGATTTTTTGTTTCGCTTTGGTGACTTTCAACTGTGCCGCGTAGTGTGGAGGACTGCGTTGGACCGATCGCCGCGACGACGAGATGCGCGTGATACGTGACCGTGATCGCAAGAAATGGTCAATACTGCGTTCCATCAGTCTCGACGCGACAGGCGAGAGTGCCACACGATAATGAAATGCTCTACCTTCTTTCTACCCTTTACACCGACGGAGATGTCATCCCTTCGGTTGAGGGCCAAGACGATTTCGGATGGGCCGCAAAAAAAGAAGCGGCGATATCAGGTTGTTCCCTGACTTAATTATCATAAAATGTCTTTTTCTTACGGTATTTGGCATCGTTAGGAATCAGCTCAACGCAGCCTCTTGTATGTGAAATACCAACGATGAAAAGGTCGGTGGACGGCGGCGACGTTCGGTTTCGAAGAATTGCTTTAATTGTATGGCGCTTTTATTTGCGTTAACATAAAGATTGCCCAATCCGTCTCATTTGTTTTGCGATGTACTTTTTATGCCTTTATAATGGAACAAACCGGCAGAGCAGGGTAGCGCAGCATCAACAATTTACCTGCCTTGTGATAACGGGAATTAATCGTGAGTTAATGCAAATTAGCCGGAGGTTGGGAATTTTGCGTCGTTCCGTGTAATTTGTGATTATGGCTTTCGGATGGACGGTGGTGATTTTATCGCTGTTTTATCGCGTACATTTAATTGGAGATTTGCACGACGATGGCTACAGGGGTATAATTCTTGGCGGTCGGTGCGACGGCAATTGATTGGAGTCGTTTCTCGGTGGGACGAACCGCAACAATTACTTCAAGAAGTTTAAGATTTTTTTAATACTGAAATTAATTGGAAGGTCAATTTGTCTTTGCTTGTTGTAAAATTCCGTGAATGTACCAAATATGCTATGCCTTTGGTATAAAAAAAAAAAACTTCTGAGGAAACTTGGGAATTTCTCAACTCTCATTCTTTCTTAATTAATCTTTCCACTTCTTTGAAATTTGCCACATATGGCCAATAAAACATCCTGACACCCTGACCAAAAATGGAATCGTTTTCCCCCTCTCTGGTATCCAAATCTGACGAACAGTTGAATAAAACTTCCATTAGATTTAATTACCGCCCCTCGTCTGGCCAACGTTCCCATTCACGACGGTGACACAGAAGAATCGTTTTTAACAGCCGTACTCCAACAAAGCTGCACATCATTCTGACAGTACTCCCAGAAAAATTATGGCCGCCTCTCTGAGGACCCCACTGGAAACAGACAAAACATCCCATCACTTCTATCTGCCACCCCCCCTGAACCCCCCCCCCCCCCCCAAAGGTAATTTCTCGTCGGCACCTTTGACTTTCTGTCAAATGGCGAAAAAAAATGTAGAACGACTCTGTCGTTCTGCGAGTTGCCTGAACGACACGTCTATCTCTCCAGAGCGCTAAAACGACCACTCCAACGTCACGAAGGCGTAAATTTTAAAATCAACGACTGCGAATACAGGTTGTACTGCCGTGCTCGGTGCTGGTGCTGGAAAAGGTGATAAAATTTAAATGAGTTGCGTTTACGAGACATTTATTACTCTCATCGCGGGCGGCTGCTTGCTCGAACGAGAACATAGAAGTGACAAGAGTCAGTCGCATTGCGACTGAAATCTAACTCTACCATTGAAGAACACAATAGCAATCGAAGATGCGAGGGTGTGTGTGTTTGTGTGTGCCGAACAACTTTCTAAATCACCTGTTTTCAGTGTGTCACTTGACATTGTTTGCATGTATGATAGCAAGTTTCGAATGGTTTGAAAGTTTTCCAAACCCCTAAGGGGCACAACTCACAATTGCACGAACGTATCTATTGCTGCGAGACCGGAAAACTCGTGGCCCAACTGTCATGAGAGTAGTTCAATCACTTTCGGTCGTGATTCGAGAACGTATGTATGGGAGCTGGGAAAAGTTTGCCTTCCCAGGTGAAAACGGTGACCGTTGGGTGGGGTGAGTTTGGATTTTTAATGGATGGTTTTCGTCTAGGTGGTTTTCGGTGGTATATGATTGGTATATTTTGTTATTTCCGGCGACTGATAGTTTTGCAGTTCTCTTCCAATCTCAAAATAGTGAAAGCGAAAATATTATAAGTGATAGAACAATGACTCTGGTCTCTCAGAACATTTTGAATAAGATTATCACAAAATCTTGTTTGGAATTCTGAGAAAACTTTGCAGTGGATTAAAGATTTTGTTGAGAATCTTACTGAGAATCCTGGCTTGTCTTGTTTTTTAAAATCGAATTTTGTTTACGTGAATCTTGATAAGGATTCTGTGCGAATCTTACTATGGATTCCAATAAAATGATTCTTAGAATTTTCAACCAACTTTACTCAGGATGCTCAGCGAATTTCGGAAGTGTCATCATCAGCACTAGGAGCGCTTCTGTCATTCTGTTCTGGGATAAAGCCCAAACTTTCCAAAAAGTTTTGAAAAAATCCTGCTTGGAAAATCGAGTGTTAACTACTTCCCCTTTGAAGTGTTGAGCCTCCTAGGTCAACGACTGACAGGATTGTAAGTGTCAGCAAGTGTCTGGGGTTGGTAAATGTAATGTAGCCGGATTGTTTCTGATTGGTTTTTCGTAAGTTATAATGATGTTGACTTAAGCTTGACGTGCCTTAACGTAGAAAAAGAATCCTAATAACATTATCAATGATGGCGTTGGTGGTGTAGAGTAAAGCGAGGTTGCCTCCCACCCCAGTGGGTCTGGTATCAATTCCAGTCGACGCCGTTGGGATTTTCTGACATTTCCAAAAATCTCTCACCACGTCTTCCTTCGGATGGCAAGTAAAGCCGTTCGTCCCGGCCCATGTCGTCTTTCTGGCGTCGGAGGTTTTCACTGCGTTGTCAGAAATTGTTTTACTCTTTTACCGAAAATTCTGTAATTTTCATTTTTGAAGAATTCCCTAAAAAAATCTAAGTGTTTAGTTGATGTATTCCATTGATGCTAACAGTTTGATGTGTCTGAATCTTGGATATGTTAAAATCCCTTGATTGTGCGAGGAACGGTTGTTCTACGACCCGGATTATTGCGTTTTTCTGTCAATTGAGGGTTTGCTTAATAAGTACATGTTCGTTGAAATCGTTCCGGATACACCCAAGCGATCAGCCGTAGCTTGCTCCAGGAGTGTGGTCGATGACCCCTCATCAATGAAAGCGAATACTACCTCTGTCCGCGCCCCCGCATAAAGAACGGACGAATTCCTGTTTGATTTGAAATTTTTGTATCGAATACCGAACAAAATGTTTGTTTTCGCGAAATCGTCCGAGCAAAAGAAAAACACCTAAATTTAAAAGCGCGGCTTGCTAATAGCATGGGCCATCGGGTCCGGGACTTGTAAAATTTATGACGTTGCTGATGCATCTATCGTTAGATATATCTTTAAGTTCAGATGTTTTTCAAATGGTCCAATTTGCCAACTTCACACAGGGCGTTGTGAGAAGATATAGGCTCGACTCGTTTTTGAAGAAAAATTTGCCGTGCGTTTTGCACGATTGACCACAGCTTCGATTCGCAGTTGCCCAAATGTTGTTTTGCTAAAATTGGAGATGCCTACGATTTACAAGATGACTTATCCGTTGGGGTCGACCGAGGTAGTTGCGAACTGCAAGGCTTCGACTATCAGATGTTTGTGAATTTGTTGAGTCTCTAATCTGTTTGTTATTTCGTCGGTTTACTCTCAGATTAACACTTGATTGTTTAATATTACGCCCACTAATGCGTGCATTGAAAAAAGCGACTAAATGTTCTGATTTTTCATGTGATTACCCTGCCACCTCGTGGTCGGTCCATCGGTCAGTAGTCAATAAATACTAGCTGCCTGTATACTGTGAAAATATAACAGCTCCATCAGTTTGCTTACGGCAGCTATGGCGAGAACAGTGAAACAACTTAGATCTATGGTTTGATCGTACCGCTTGCTCCACCCGGGCCTAAAAAAGTCGGCCATCGTGGCCCACTTCATGTCGGCCGGATACGATCGCGGAAGATTCTGACACTTCTGGAGAAGGGAGAGTCCATCGAGCGGAAGCCTGGTTCCGGTCGTCCGACCGTTTCGAGCGATGATTCAACAGAAGCTCAAACGGGACACGGAAGGCAAGGTGGCCACTTCTTTATAATTATATTTGACCAAAAAGGATATCCACATGTGGAAACGTCAGTCCAAGCCAGCCGAGTCGGCGAACCAAGCGGAAATCCAGAAACAACGGCTGAAGATACTGGTCAAAGAGATCTTCCCGGCGAAGCGGAAGGTGGTGGCATGCCAACCCTCCCAACGTGCTCCAGCTCCGCCCAATTGAGAAGTTCTGGGTCAATTTGAAGAGGAGAGTATATTCAAAAAATTTCGTGGCCAAAACGACTGAAGAACATGCATACAAGCTTCTTTTTTCACCTATGGCCAAAGTTCCGGCTAACTGCGGCGCGGCAGGGAGTAGATGTATTTTTGAGACGTTTTTAATTCGTTCTTTTTTACCATCCATCCGAAAATAGTTGCTTTTTTTAAAGCGATAATTATATCACAAATCATTGCTTGAGCGGATTGGAGATAATGAAATCATTGGGCATTGGACCAAGTCTCCCCCGGTTGGTGCAAAATAGATGAGCCTGGAAATCAATAGAAGCATAAATTTGCCAGCAGGCACGAGAAGCTTCTATTTTACCAATCTCACCAATTTACCAATTCATTAATTCCTAATTTAAGATTTAGATTGATGTTCAACTTGATGATAGGATGTTGTTGCAGATATTAGTTCCAGTAATAAAATAGTTTGTAAAATGTAGTTGTACAAAATGGAAGCTTACGAAAAAAAAAGTTTGTAGGAGTTTCTTTTCAACGGAGTAGAGAACTACTTCCGCCTTATCTTCTGTTGTTGGCCCATCGTTTTTTTAAAGACCGTGCGTATCTTAGTAGCTCCTCCGTTACTGATCAGAGCTAGTGTAATTGCACAGAGAACCACATAGATAGAGTTTGGGAGTAATTTGCATCTTCAATGTACAAGTTCACTGTTTCTTTAAATTTATAGATGCCAGGTGACACGTCCGCATGGTCATCGAAGTGGGAAAGGATGATTAGATTGACAATCGTTGTTAGATACCGTGTTTACCTCTGCGTCTTCACAATTGCCAAAGAACGATAGTTTAGTTTTAGTGAGCCTGATGATTAATGAAAGCGTGGTACACTGCTTTTTATCTAACATCTATTGAGGACAAAAAGAGGCAAGTGATTAATGGCAAGGAAGGGGGCGGGCAAGGGTTTGAACTCCCGACCTTTTGCTCAGTAAGCAAAACGGGTAAATAATGAGCTACCCAACCACGTCATGGTTGGCGTCATGGTATTTAAAAAATAAAAAAAAAAAGGAGGGGTGAAACACCAGTTTTATATATAGTTGGTGGGGGGGTGTTTTTTTAAAATTTTTTTCCTTAATTTCTTTGGTTGTTGTTGGAAAACACAACAATTTTTTTTTTTCATAAAAATTTTTTTCTGCGGGCTTTTTGTCTCTCCCCATGTTTTTATATAATTGTAGGGAGACATACTTCCTTTTTTTTTTTTTGTGAGAAAATAAATTATTGGGTGGGGGGTCTCTCTCGTTGGGGGCGGGGAAAAAAAAAACCGGCCCCCAAAAATTTATGGCGGAAACAAACCACTCCTCTCTTCTTATAATAGAGGGTTCTCCCCTAATATGCAACCATCGATTACATTTCTTATCATAACTCATAAAGTATTTTAGCTGTAAGCGATATTCAACTAGTTATACTCTTGCTTAAACGATTTTCATAAGACTTTTGGTAGTATGTAAATCAAAAAGTTACAACTCATATTATAAAGTCAGAGACTTTCGAGGGATATGGATGTTATGTCGGCCTATAAGCACCAAATTGGGTCTATTCTTGGATACAACTTCGTCCCATTCGATAGATTTATCATCAAGTGCGGTATTAGTATAGTGTTCTTTTTACTGATTTTATTATTTAAGGCATTGCCAGCTGTACTCGCATTACCCAAAACAAACTTAATTAAAACTGCTGTGAATCACTTAAGTGATTTTTACATTTGATTTATCGACCATTTCATATACAATACATTTTAATTGACTAAACACACATTTTGTTTCCTTTATATTGTGTTAAGATGATCCATTTGAAGAATATGCAACCGCAAACTCAGAATTTTCCGTTGAAAATTTTACCAATAAAAACATTTTTACTACGTTATTAATCCAACAGGCCATTCTTGAGAACATAGAAACAATTATAACCCTTACATTGGGTCTACGGATTTTTTGCGAATTCAGTAATATTTTATCTAAATGAACAGATAGTTTATTACGTGTGACGGTTTTCTGTACATCTAGACTGCATTACTCGGTTTATCGGCTCAATTTAGCCAAATTTAGATCATTCGAAGATCGTGGAGATAATTTGTTCAGCTTAACCAGTGAAGTCATGAAGTCTAAAAAGTTAAGGAAATCGAAAATTACGCGGAAGTGAACAACTTTAAATAAATTAATAATGTATCAAATGCTGCGGTATTAATCGGTCATACCGACAGCAACTTAATTTTGTTGATTATCGCTGAGTTAATGACATATTTGGTATATAGGCCGAATGAAGGAGCTGGGCTAACATTACATCCCCCTAACCAATTAATGGGAAAAAAATTATTTTTTTGGGGGGGGGAGAGAGGGGGTGTTTTTTTTTTTGGGGGAAAAAGGTAGGGGGTAGGTATACGTTTTTTTTTTTTAATTTTTTTTTCTTTGTGGTGTGGGGGGGGGGGGTTAAAGGGGGGGGGGGGGGGGGCCCCGGGGGGGGGCTCCCCCCAACACAAAAAATTTGGGTTATTAAAAGTTGTTTTCCTGATATACAAACATATACGTAAGCAATCAAATCGTATAGAATGCAAAAATATAGCTTATACGTGCAAAAATGGAGGCCATATATGTGCAAATTTCATTGTTTTCTCAAACGAGTTAATTTGGCCTCGTATGCGATTTCATCTATAATAACAAATTCATTTTAAAAAGCCTAACGTTGTAAATCCGATTTAGTTTGTAACACTGTACGATGGATAAATGACACATCGTATATAAGTCGGAAATTTGCACTCTATACGATTCAACTTAAACATAATACGATAAAGGGCACAACTATATGCGATTTTGACCTAAAATGTAGAAATATACGATACTATCTGAACACTGTAATACGAATTCTGGTTGTCTGGGCCGTTATTGCCGGATCAGCTTTTATTACACAGGAAACCAACTGTTATTACACAGAAAAAACTGGTGAACCCAAACTAAGACAGGTCAAGTAGGGAATGGGTTCCTACCCATGTTGACGTGATACTCGCTTTGAAGGAAGCCGAGAAATCCTCTGCACTTCCACGATAAATAACATGGTTGGGTTTGCAGCAGGATCCGTTTTGGTAAACGGTGTGCTAAATTGAACTGATATCGGCAGTGAATCAGATATTCAACTATGTCCCCGGGATATTCTCTGCACGGAGATGCACATTAAAGTTATTCAAATGTTGACACCGGTTTAAACCAACAGCAAGGATGCATCGAGGTGGATGACCGATTTCAACCAACAGTAAGGATGCTGTTGGAGCCACTAACAAGTGAGTGGTTAACAAAGTGTCCGAATATTATCCAAAAAAATGGTGTTAAAACTACACACTACCAAAATGTCATGTAAATTTCTGTCCTCTGAGACTGACACATGCAAGCGTCCTTTAGCACATAAGAATGGGTTGAAAGAGATGAGAAAACAAATTCAATCAAACACATATTTCGTCGAATTGCGTATGTGTCAGTTTCAGGAGACATAATTTTACACGAAATCTTTCTTTACGTTCTTCGACTTTTTACAAACATGAATTACGTCTCGTGTAAAATTCACAATTTCTAAGTGTGTATCTAGCAATATGTTTACAAATTACAAGTATTATTTGTTCATTTCGAAATGGCCGTCTCGTGCTGAGATGCACGCTTTTAAACGTGTCAGGAAGTTATCCACGATGGCCGTGAGTTCTTCAACAGATATTTGTTCCCAAACCTTTAAAAGAGACGATTTTAGATGTTCTAGTGATTTATGTGGTGTACTGCAGGCTCTTGATTCCTAGATCGAACATACCGAATATTCCTTCGGATTCAAATCCGGTGAGTTGGAAGGCCATTCATCTTTCGTTAAAAAGCTTAGGAAAATGCGTTCGCAAAGACTAATAGTCTTTTTTGCTCCATGAGCCGGCGCCCAGTCTTGTTGAAAAATCCATTCATTTTTGCCGAAATGCTGCGATGTCCAAGAAGCTACTGTGTCAGTAAGTTGATTCACTTTCACCCCCTTGTCTATGAAGATCAAAGGGGTTTTGCCGGAATGAGTTATTCCAGCCCAAACCATGGGATGATGACTCCTTGAATTACTTTCATGATTTTTGGAAGCAGCAGAAAGCAACTGCCGATCAATTTTCATCGGTGAACAGCACTGACCGATAGCGGCCCTCGGATAAGCGGTGCAGGAGAACCTTAGCTTTTCTCAACCGGTTTGCTTTCATGGTGTCATTCAAGTAGTGATTCTTGCACAGTTTATCTGACTGAAGCTTCAAATCGTCGTGAACTATGGCTCCAACGGAAGATTTTGAAATTTTCAGTGATTTCGCCAACTTTCGGATGGAATTCGTCGCCGGATAATCTCGCGCATTTATGGAGTCCGAACGGTGCGCGGTTTTCCTCTCCCTAGGCGGTCATCTAGCGTTCCAAGCTGTTAGTATCGTTTTATTGCGTCATCCACTGTAGATTTAGCCATATTCAGGGGCTTTGCAATCATTGAAACAGTTTTTGCTTTTCGAAAAAGTTCAATTACACCTGCACGCAACTCATTTGGCTTCATTTTGAATGAATGAGAAATCACTTACAGCGTATAAAGACAATGGGTCAAGATGTTAAACCATGTAAGTATGCTTAGTTTAATCCGCTTGGTTGTGTTGAGGCATGCCGAGAAAGTCTGTACGGATAATTTGCAGACACCCTTGTTTTTTTAATTATACGTCGGCCTATTTCCTCACATGGAGACAATCACCGACGCCAGGAAGACGACTCCACCACCTGGACCCTACCTATCGACTCATGAATATGAGCCGGGATCAAAGGCTTTACTTCCCTTCCGAAGGAAGACGTGACCAGATTTTTTCGCCTCAGAAAAACCACCGACGTCGACTGGGATTGAGCCCAGACCCACTGGGGTGCCACGTAGCAGCCATTATTTGGTCCATCTTCCATCGCTCTTTTCCTGGTTTGCATACCACCGCACATTTTGCACTTTGGAACATGCACGCCGTCATACCTCATTATTTTGGGTCATTCCTCATTATCACTTCTCTCCATCTATCTGCAGTTTTATATCACTCTAGAACACTCGTTAGTTATTATTTATATTCATCTATTAGTATCGAGTGTTCACACAAATATATTTAAACTTTGAAACCGTAGAACAAACGAAAAAAAACGCGATTGTTTACAAAAACTCAACCGTGAGCTGGCAGTGCTTGCTGCGATCTCCATGATGTCCCAATTAGAGGTTCTATTTCCCGACCAATTTGCTTGTCCTGGGATTCTAGATAAAATTTGTTGCTTGTCCCGGGAAAACCCGCGATCCAGGGAAATTTTTCAATGTGCTTAAAAACGCAATTTTGTGGTTAGGAATATGCTTTATTCATCAATAAAAAAAATCAATGGTTCAAATCAAGTAAGTGGTCTTATCAATTTGAATTCGTTCTCTGAAAATACGACTTCAAGAAGCAAATGCTATTAATGCTTTCATCGGACAGTGAGGTTTGCTTTTTAGAACAGATATTTCCGGAGTTCGGAAAGATGCGCTCGCTGTCGGTTGACGTCGGTTTGATTGATTTTAAGCCGCCGAAAATGATTTCAAGATTCGGGCTCAACTTACCATGTAGCTCAAAAAGTGTCAGCTCTTTCGCAATTACTTTTGGAAAATCAACCATTGCCGAATCGGTCTGGGACGGGTTGGCATATTCCTTTATATCCGATTCCAGTTCTTCACGCATGCTCGATGGTGTCGATCCTGAATCGTCATGCATACAGGACAATCCAGTATTCAACTCGGCAGCATCATCATCGGTCTGACTTTGACAGTCTTGCAAGAATCGAACTCACAGTTCCTTGATGAACTTAATTATTTGCGTTTTCGATGAGCTTTCCAGTTCTGCTGGCACTTGCGTTGACAACGGAAGACCTTGAAGGAACTTCAGCGCTGTTATTATTTCCTTTTGGCGCCGTTCGTTGATTCTTTTCGGGATTGCATCGAAGAGGTCGTTTCCAACTTTGGAGTTACTTTTCTTAAGCTTCGAATACAAGAAACTCAAGCTGCCTTCCGCAGACAGCAATGTAGCATCTCGTCTTCCCAATGCTTCCGAAGCGAGTCTGATTGTCTGAAGAGCTTCCTGAAGGTTTTTTGCAACCCCAAAATCACTGTCCAACATAAGACCTGAAAGGCCTATTTCGGAAAGTGTCTCTTTGATGCAATCAAAACCGCGAATGAAGTGCTGCAGCATCGTTTCAGTCGAGTTCCAACGAGTTTTGACGTCCACACACAGTAGAAGTGGTTTATGTAACATTTTCGTGATTTTTTCTTGAAGCAGTGCATTCTTAACAGGCGATTTTCAAAAAAAATTCACGACTCTTCGAATACGTTTTAGAGACTCTCCAAATCGCGTGGTGTAAAAGTCTATAATTGAAATAAATTAGCTGTTTTCTTTAATATGAACATGAACATTCCAATATATTTACCCGAAGAACCAACTTCATCATCGTACTGCTGATGAAGGTAATCCGACAATCTTCCAAACTTCGTCGTCACTCGAGCTCCGTCAGTCGATGATGCTACAATGTTTCCATCCTTAATACCGAATTTCCGGACCATATCCTTGACCATTTCCAAAAACTGGTAGTAATCCACGAATTTTGCCGAGATCCAGGCTGTAGAATGATCCGTCAGCGAAATGGGCATTCACGTTTAAGTAGCGCTTGTTGCTTAGACTTGTCCACTCGTCCAAAGTGAGACTAACCAGTTCACCGCTATCGATACGCTTCACTATTTCATCCCGCGTTTGCTGCTGAGCGTATCCATAGTATTCGGCGACCAGCTTCATGACGGATGTATTCGACGTTGGCATAGAATATCCACGATCTGCGATCGATTGTCTGATGAACTTGCTGTTGGTGATTGCATTGATCGAAAATCCGTCCTTTGCTGCCAGCCGAACTACAATTTCCACCAGTGACTGACGTTTAACGAACTTGAGCATCGATACTTGTTTCACTGGGACATTCGGTGTGGATGATTTAACTTTCACAGCAGACTCACTACGATTTGTGGGGGGTTTGGAATCCATGTCGTGTTTGTTCTTCATGTACCGGAGCAAGCCACTGGTCGAAGAGCCCTTGCACGACAACATTTGCTCGCACTTCCGACATCGTGCTTTTTCTTTGTCATGCGCAATTCTATCGAAGTGTTTCCAAATTTCAGCCATGCCTTTAAAATAATTGGATGTAAGGCTACATTTGCACAAATTTTGTATTACTACTTACCTTGATGTATAGGCAATCCGAAATTATTCAATGAACACAGAAGCAGTAATCAGTGAATGAAAACAATGTTTTGAATGGAAATGACAGCTTGCGTCGTATTAGCGCGCGCGTGTATGTGTGTGTTAAATGTGTAGGCAAAAATGCGAATGCCTACTGACCAACACAAAAGGAATGACGCATTTTCTTGAACGATGTATATCATCGATGTAGGTACAGTAAATATGTATGTTGGCGTTGTATGGGTTATATTGAATGCGCGTAAACGGTACACTGAAATTTATTGGCAAGTATCAAAGCGAAAAAATATGTAAGAAATGTGTGTCCCGGGAATCCCGGGATTTTCGGGACGGTGAAAAATCTTATCCCGGGTTGGAACCCCTAGTCCCAATGCATTTGAATTTGTTTTGGACGAACGAGGCCAAGTTGGGAAATATGAAAATGCATGAAACTTCTGCCAAAATCTCAATATTTTTTGACTCTACAATTGATTTAATATAATCTATAGGGTGTCCCAGAAACTATAAGCACGATTTCTACACGAAACTGCACGAAACCTAGATGACGTGTGTCTTTACTTACATTCTGAAAAACAAGTCTGTGTGTCGGAATTGGTTTTTTGCCACGAAGTCATCCAAATGCGAGGCATTTCTCCCGAAAACCGTAAACGGATTGTGAACAAATGGTGATCTATTCCCAATATTTCACTAAGTCAACTGGCGAAACGAGAAAATGTGAGTTTCGGAGCAGTTCGAAATGCCATTCGAAAGTTTGGTGAGGATTGTAGCTTTGCAGACGCACTGAAATGTGGTCGAAAATTAGGACCAATGGACCGAATGATGGACCGGAAGATCATGATGGCTTTTTCTGTTGGAGATGCTGCCATAAAGCTGGGTGCTTCAAAGAGTCCCGTTGCCCAAGGCAAGGATCCATCTAAAAATCTTCAAGAAACAGAAGATGCCAAAAACGAAGTGAAAAGCCGGCTGCAATAGTCAAACCGTGGGTTCGGAAGCTGTATGACGGTCTCCTGTTTGGAAAATCGGCGTGTATTCTCATGGATGATGAAACATATTTAATATTTGACTTTAAGACGTTTCCGGGAGATGAATATTAAACCGTGCGTGAAGTCCCGGACGTCGATGATGCCGATAATTCAATTTTTACCGAGAAATTCGTAAAAAGGCAATGGTTTGGCAAGCTATTTGCAAATGCGGAATGTGGTCAGAGCCGTTTTTAACATCATAGACAATTAAGACTGAGGACTTAGGTAATGCTTGAATTAGCGTTCACTGCGAACGATCAGGAAGCATGATGGTCCACCCGAGTAACACATATTCAGAATTTTATGTTAAGTAAGCTTCTGTACAACCAAATCTAGTCATATAAAAGTATTTTCAACCATTATAGAACTTGTGTGTTGCTTGGGCAGAACTGTTTCGGATGAATTTGGCATCTTTGCATTATGCAAAAGATTCCATAGCATGGTATGAAGCCAATAAAGTTCAACACGTGCCAAAACGTATGAATGCTACGAACTGTCCTCAAACCCGCCCAATCGGGACATTTTGAGCTCTGCACAAGGCATATCTAAGGTGAAACTTGTTAAAGCAGCAGATACTAAAATAATTGCGAAGGAGTCTGTGTGAGACTTATGAGCAGCATCAGGGCAAAAGGGCGTGCCTTGGTTTATGATTAACGGAAATGAAAATAAAATTAAAAAAAATTATTGAGAGAGAACATTATAAAGAAATTATTCATAAACCAGAATAAAATTTCTTCCAAAATAATTTTTTTTTTTTTTTTTTTTTATTGTGGTTTTATTTTTTGGGACCCCCAATTTTTTTTTTTTTTTATTGTTAAATAAACAGCCGGTTGTTGAAAGTATCTTGGGGAAGGTTGATTTTTTTTTTTTTTTTTTTTTTTTTTTTTTTTTTTTTTTTAGAAAAGGGGGGGGGCAAGGGGGGGTTTTGGGTAAGGCCTGTACTCGAAAAAAATGCACCATTTTTATCCGTGTGTAACTTTTTTGTCCGTGGGTAAAAATTGATGAAAATCTGAGTTTAACTAGTTTGGAGTGAATTGTTTACATGTGCAAAATTTCATAACAATCGGTTCAGTGGTTATTGAGATGTCATCGAAACAAGAAGAAAATCGCCGGAGAATTTTGCGCGCCGTCATGGAAAATCCGACTGCGACCATGAGATGGATCGGAAGACAACTGGGAATCACCCATACAACTGTGTCTCGGGTGGTAAAATCGTTTAAGGAGTCCCAGACGACCGAGCGGTGGGCTGGAAGTGGAAGAAAATCGAAGACAGCTGACCCTGTGAAGGCCCGGAAGGTGTTGGATTATTTCAAGTGTAATCCGAACCTTTCGATTCGCGACGCGGCTCTGAAGGCAAAGTGTTCCGCCTGGTTCGTTCAGCAAACCATGAAACGAGCTGGGCTTCGTGTATTCAAGGTCCGCAAGGCACCGAACCGGCGTGATCAACAAAACACGGCGGCCAAATCCCGCGCAAGGAAGCTGTATCGAGAGTGGTTAACGAAACCGATGTGTGTGGTTATGGATGACGAAACCTACATCAAGGCAGACGCAAAGCAGATACCGGGGCTGGAGTTCTACGTTGCCAAATCACGGTTTGATGTTCCGGAAGACATAAGGAAGAAGAAAGTGGACAAATTCGCCAAAAACTACTTGCTCTGGCAGGCCATATGCCAATGCGGTAAACTGAGTAAACCGTACATCGCAACGGGTACCATCAACAGCGAAATTTACCGCACCGAGTGCCTCCAGAAGCGTCTGTTGCCCTTCCTGCGGTCCCACGGAGGCGAGACATTATTTTGGCCGGACCTGGCATCATGCCATTACGCGCGATCGACGTTGGATTGGTACAGAGACAATAACGTTGTTTTTGTACCAAAAACCGCCAACCCCCCAAATTCACCAGAGATTCGTCCGGTGGAAAGATTTTGGGCCATAATGAAGGCCAAAGTTCGAAAATCGTCCAAGGTGTTTAGGAACGAGCTGGAGTTGAAGAAAGAATGGATGAAAGTGACCAAAAAGGTCGGCTCCACCATTGCACAAAATGTAATGAGGGGTCTTAAGGGAAAGGTGCGGGCTTTCAGCGATGGAAAGGAAATTGAATAAAGTAATTATGCCAAAACATGATCCATATGTATTAGTTCATTCCCTGAAAGTTTCAAGAAAATCCGACTCAAAATAAATTTTTGGCGAACACTTTTGTCTGGTGCATTTTTTTCGAGTACAGGCCTTAGATGATTCATGAGTCGTCGGGCCTGTTCAAATCAACGATTTAAATTCGATATATCAAAATCGAGTGTGAACATTTTGAACCAAACGTTCTGTCAATGGTGATTTGAAACGGGGGCGGGAATTGTTTTTTTTTTTTTTTAGCGATTCCAGAAAGAGTGTCTGAAATCACTCTACTACTTCGAATCAAGGGAAGGAAGAAAGCGTGGAGCTCCCGTACCAAACGCTTCCATATAGAGTTAAATAATGTGATAATTTGTATTTAACGTTGGGAGCATAGATGCTAGAAAGATTAGTTTATGCTCCTTTTGCCTGTGGGTGGACTTTAAGTGAAGTAAAAACTATAAAGTTTATTTACTTTGATCGTTAGATACCCCCACTTGACAACAGTTCGGTTAGTATTGCTTGTTTCACAGTCTGCGCGAAAAATAGAAGCAAAAGACACAAATCTATAACTAGGTGTTATATCTGAATGAATGCGGTGCCATGAAACGCAAGCGATTTAAACACAATGAGCGAGATTAATTTTACTCAGTGATTGAAATCAGTTGGGCTGACCACAGCAGAGATACGGCTTAAAATGACACTTTATGTAATATATTGCAATAAATTTGGTAACATCATCTTCACGGAGAATCACGACATTCCACCATTGCACTGGTTATTATAAATATATATAAAAAAATGCAAAATGGAAAGGTCTCACCCCAAAGTTGGACCACGAATGAAATAAAGCTGTAATAGATTCACAGGGCTACTTCTGCTAAATTCTCTAAATGTTGAAACACATCACGTAACTATTCCGTTATACGATTTTGTTGGAAACGAATATACGGTGTAGTTGGCATAATCGATGGCATATTATAAGTTGAAAATCCCGTTTCTTCACCACCAGCTTGACTAGTAGTTGTCCGCACCGTTCGTGGTCCATACTGATTGTAGTTTTTCGTCACTAAATTGTATAAATGGCTCGTTCTCTTCGCAGCAAATGTAGCTGCTTGCAGAAATTCACGTTTTATTTCTTAAAAATAAAATGTAGGTTCATAAATTTGGAGGTCATCTTGAGATTAAGAAAAAAAGCTCAATTTTGTATGTTTATGTCTCATTGGCCAAGTACTAGTTTTAAAACTCTAAGTATTGAAAATACCTTTTAATGTTTTTTTTTTTCAGTCGGTGTTGAATTGATCTTAATCCTGTTTCTATGTTCCTTGGCCTTATTGGGTTCTTGTATCTACTTTAATTCTAAAATTGGCATATTAGACTGGTAATCCAACCATTACAAAAGTTATTGATGTACAAAAGTACTTAGTTCATTATTTTTTTTCAACTTCATAACAAACAGTAATTTTTTCCAATATACACACCGATTTTCGAAGCAAGAACTTACGCCAATCGACAGTAGCTAGTGTTGTTAATAACACCTTGCCCGTCAGAAAGTCATATCCGTTACGACTGTTGACAGACCTGCGGAGGACGATCCAACTTCGATACGTTTCCCGTCGAACTGCGAAAAAAAGTTGTTTGTTTTCCCGGAAATTATACAATTTTACCTCTCAACACCATCACCAAGTTGTACCACCCGCTTGAATGACACCGAGAGTAACACCAACGGGCCATGCTCTGAACTGTTTGAAGGTTAAAACTATTCTTCCTATGCTCCGATGGGAAACCACCAGAGTTATACGAGATAGATCTATTAAAACCGGTGGCAGTGATTTCTAAAACCGAACCCAAGGTGCCTTTGCAAATCTACTGCGGGAGCCCAGACAGATTGGGTCTGGGGATCGGATTTCATCTACTCGCACAAAAACTGTCCATAAATTAGTAATCAATCTTATTTGCAAATAAATACACACGCCACTCGCACTGCACGACTGCGATAGATACAAACCGCCCCAGCCTATATGGGGGCGAGGGAATAGCCCCAAAACCAAAAGAAGAAATACAACCATGTGGATGTGGGAGAACGAACAAATCCCAGAGCCCCTCCAGTTCCAACTCAGACTCGTGAATAAATAATAGGTAGCTCGAAAAGCCAAAGAAACGCTCAGTCGTCGGTCGTCGTCTTGGCTCTGGGTTTTACTTTTCTTCTGTTCCACTCCTCAGACAGTCGCATTGGTGTTCTATTTTTTATTTTATTTTATCGTACAACTCATTTGTGGAACTCGCAAGCTTTCTGCCACAATAGCCACATTTCCATCTTGTCCATGGGTGGAGAGGAAACCCCACCAAGTGTATAAAAAAAAGAAGCAGCAACGATTTGTGTGTTTTGTCGGGTATTATTAATATCAGTCTGCAAAACAGGGCCATGAAACGAGCGGAAAATGGATAGAATTTATCCCCGCTTTACCATCACACTTTTCACACACCCCCGCATTTAAGGTCGGAAGGTTTTTCGACTGACAGCCGACGGTGGGAAAAAAGTACCGAACAGATGATTACTAATGAACGGCAGGGAGCGGAAGCAGCCCGGAAGGTCAGACCAGTGGCAGGCAAAACCGTGACCGAAGGGTTTATCGGGGCAAAGGGTGAATGGTAAATGCTAATGGCATCGTCGAGTAATGCTTCCGGCACGGTTTTCATGGAAAGGTGGATGTAAATTATTGCACTTTTTTTTCTTTCTTGAGTTGAAGGGTGATACGGTCAAAATTTGGTCAAGGGAAAACGCGTGTAAATCGGTGAAATCGTTTATTTAAAAATCAAATTAAATTTCTTTTTCAAGTTCAATTAGTATAAAATTCAGGAAAAATATTCAGTTAGGCTTCCGCTTTTCCAAATCCGAATTGCCGGGCCTTACGCTTGACCCCTGCCATCCAGATTTTGTACAGCCACCTTGTCCACCTTCTTCGCCGCAGAAAGCCAGTTTGCCTTGAACTGCTGCTCGTCCTTAGCAGTTTTTTGGTCTTCTTTAGGTTCCGCTTGACAATAGCCCAGTATTTCTCAATTGGGCGGAGCTCTGGCGTGTTGGGAGGGTTCTTGTCCTTGGGAACCACCTGCACGTTGTTGGCGGCGTACCACTCCATGGCCTTTTTACCGTAATGGCAAGATGCCAAATCCGGCCAAAACAGTACGGAACAACCGTGTTTCTTCAGGAAAGGCAGCAGACGTTTATTCAAACACTCTTTCACGTAAATTTCTTGGTTGACAGTCCCGGAAGCTATGAAAATGCTGCTTTTCAAGCCACAGGTACAGATGGCTTGCCAAACCAGATATTTCTTTGCGAACTTTGACAGTTTCGTGTGCTTGAAAATATCTGCTACCTTTCCCCTTCCTTTTGCCGTATAAAACTCCTGTCCCGGAAGCTGCTTGTAGTCGGCTTTGACGTAGGTTTCGTCGTCCATTACCACGCAGTCAAACTTCGTCAGCATCGTCGTGTACAGCCTCCGGGATCGCGCTTTGGCCGTCGTATTTTGTTTTTATCATCGTGATTTGGAGTCACTACCTTCTTGAACGAAAATCGATTTTTCCCATGATCCGCACGTTTAATCCAAAGTCGGAAGTAATGCGCTGGAATCGCTCAGTGATCCACTACACAGTGATCCACTACACTTCCAACGCTAGGTTCAGCGTACAGATCAAGAGAAAAATCATCTTTCGCTCAACTGATGTTTCAGCCATCGACGCAATATTATTATCTGTTCTTCTTCCCAAATCCATTGTTAGCATATTCAAGTTAGACTTTTTTTTTATGTTTTAATCGACTTACGCTGGTGATTAAAAACAACAAATTATAAGCTGTAATTATGAACAACAACTATGCATAGGCACTTTTGATTTGAACGTTTACATTTTCTTTGTTTTCCACAATGATTTTATGGCTATCTTACGAAAGACTTGTTAACCTTGAGCAATTCAAACAAGTTTTATTCAAGCGTTACTCCTCTTTGTCAAGAATAGAACAAGTAAAGATGAACTTATCGCGCTCCTAAAAAAATCTTGTTAGTCTTGTGCAAGAAATATTAGTTTTATATGCATTATATGGTAGTTTTAGATAAAACCATTGAAAAAATGGCGAGCGTGGCTATTCTGGATTCCCTCGGAATGGTAGCCATTACATATGTATGCAAAAAAAACTCTCGTTTATCCAATGCTACGAACAATTTCTGCCGTTTAAAATACATTTTGAAACGTAAAATGGATTGTAGACACAATTTATTCAAGATCTAACAATTTATCAGCCTTGTCACCTAATTGTTGAATTTTCAAGTATTTTTTATTTTTCAAATAAATCAATGTTCTAGCAATGATTCCTTGGCGCATTCAAATTTTCGAACTGTTATGTTATAAAACACCAATAAACTGAACGTCGCATGAAAAATTTACCAATTGCAGGCCAAAAATTCATGCATTTATGGTCAATTTTACAATTAATTTACATACGTATCCACTTTGGAAAAGAAACATCATATGTATATCGATGTTTTTTTTCTCTTAAAAAGTCCCCATTCAGCAGAACGAATCCAAAAATGGAATCTTCGAAACATATTTGTGACGGACTGGAAGTGTTCTTAAAGAGGAAAATCATAAAACTACCAAAGCTTGTGTTAGTTTTATCATAGTTTTAAGCATGTCCTGCATGTCATTACAAATATGTACCGATAAAACTATCAAGTTTTATGCGAATCTTGGGAAATTGTCTTGAGAACCTCCTGTAGTATGGGCCTTTTTGAACTGATGAGGGTTTTATGGCTGTTTTATCGATGTTATGTAGAATATCTAGTTTTATGCGTGGTTTTATCAAATGAGTCTTGAGAACTTCTTCAAGTGTACCTTAAAATTGAATTTGCTACTTGGGAGTGGAGGAGAGCCTGGGAACCCTAAGCGTTCGGGGAAACTGGAAAAGTATCGCCCAAGACCGACGCAGATGGAGCTCTACAATACGCCCGGCTTTGGTATGAAGCTACACTGTACCCACCAAGTGATGTGTAGAGATCTAGGGACAACATGGATAACAATTACCTGTTTCGCTCCGCGTTTTTGAGAGCACTTAGCACCTCTCAAGTGCCTGAAAACCCTTTGCGGGTTTCAGACTCCTCGAGAAACTCCGTGTAGTTGTCATGATGTCTCTGCTTTCGAAGAGCTTATTTCAGTAATGCAGATACAGACCCACAATGTATATGTCATTTGGTATTGCTCGTGGTAATGGGATAGTGAAGAGAACGTGAGAAAAGAGAAAGGAGAGAAGGCATTAGTAATTGGTATCACGCAATGCGCATGTGAGATATTAATTTTCACAACGGCCGTTCAGAATGGGCCGACGGATGCTTAAGAAAACTCATTCCCGATGAGTTTCAATTCCATCACGTTTAGTTATAAAAGACAAGAAACATTTTACATGCTACAATTGGGAATATCAGGGCAATGATCCCCCATCGCATTTTTCAATAATCGAGCTGTCCATTTGGTTCAGGCACTATTGAATGTTGATGTGGCAGACTGTTCACACATGGTTTGTGGTAAAGGGGGATGAGAAAAAACGAAATTATTGCCACACTTACAATTGGCTGTCACTTCACTGGGCAGAAATTAACAAAATTTTGCACAGTTCCACAGTCTATTGTTTACCTGTGAATTGCGTAGTTGTGTGGTTTGGTGTGGCCAAGATAGAAGTGAGTCAAGTTGAGGCGCGTAAAAAAAATTGTTCCATGTGCTCACATTGGAAAGGGGTGCCAGGTTGTGGGGAAAGAAAATGAGAAAAAGGGGGGGGGGGGGGGGGGGGGGAGGAAGCGGGGGGGGGGGGGAGGGAGACGAAATCCCAACATTTCAACACGTGATGTTGCCAAAAAGGTCAGCGTTTCGCAAAGTTACGTCCAGAAGGTCAAGACAAGAGCTGGATTACATGCATACAAGGTTCAAAACTTCCCAAACCGCGATGAACGGCAGCAAACTGTTGCCAAGACCCGTGCTAGGAAGCTCTACACGAAGATGTTGACCAGATACAGTTGCTGTGTGATGGATGACGAAACATACGTCAAAGCTGACCTCCAACAAATGCCAGGACAGGAGTTTTACACCGGCAAAGATAAATTAAAAGTGGATGATCGTTTAAAAAAATGAGTGAAATTTTCGTCACAACAGGCACCATCAATGGTGAAATTTACAAGACTGAATGCCTCCAAAAACGTCTTTTGCCATTTTTGGAGCAGCACAATGAAAAACCACTATTTTGGCCGGATTTAGCTTCATGCCACTATTCTAAAAGCGTGCTGGAATGGTATGAGACTAATTCGGTGCATTTTGTCCCCAAGGACATGAATCCACCGAACTGCCCTGAACTACGTCCAATCGAAACTTATTGGGCCATGATGAAGCGGGAACTCAGAAAGACCAAGGAGAAAGTAAAGGATGCAAATGACATGCGTAGGAAGTGGATAAAAAAAAAATGAGAAAAAGGTACCGGATACGACTGTACAAGCTCTTATGGATGGCGTGAAGCGAAAGTGTCGAGAATTTTACCAAACAACCTCCAATAATTGATCCAATGTATGTAAACTGAGCTTAATACATGTATAAAACTGCCCTGCAAATTTGGTTTTTATCCGATAAATACATGAGATTTTATAGTAAATTAACTGTGTTGCAATAATTTCGTGTTCGCCCTTTAGAGCCAGGGCTGATGCTTGTTTTTTGGCCGATACAATTTTTACCGAAAGAAAAGTCGAATGGGCGATTGACTCTTCTGAACCATTCAAATCACCTGGTAGGGATGGAATCTATCCTGTACTACTGCAGAAGGGAAAGTCAACTCTATTACCCATTCTAACAAAACTATTTCGGACAAGTTTAACATTAAGCTACCTTCCGACAGCGTGGCGACAAGTGCGTGTGACGTTTATTCCTAAGGCGAATAAAAAGGAAAAAAGTTCACATAAATCCTATATGCCCATAAGCTTATCGTCAATTATACTTAAAACAATGGAAAAAATTATTGATGAATACATAAAGTCAACATATTTACTTAAAACTCCTCTGAGTAAACATCAATTTGCTTATCAGGAAGGTAAATCATCGGTAACAGCGTTGCATGCGGTTGTTACTAAACTAGAAAAATCTTTTCAAGCTAAGGAAATCTCACTAGCTGCGTTCCTAGACATTGAAGGAGCATTTGATAATTCATCTCATAGTTCAATGGTTAAAGCAATGATGAAACTTGGTTTCGACAAATGTATTGTCGATTGGATTAACGAGATGTTATCAAATAGACAAATATCAGCGAACTTCGGAAGCTATGTTTCGCTGTCAGTTCTTTTTTCGTTGATTTCCTTTAATTTTAAAAGTGAAGCCTGAGAATAGCAAACAGAGTTTCAGTTAATTGGGTTTTCGGTCGCCGTTATTATCGGTGTGCAAATAAAAACTAGTTTAAGTACGCAAGGGGCCGGAAAACTACATAGTGCAGCTACGGAATACCTTCTCTTTTAGATGGAGGCTGTACATGAAGCAGTTTTAGGAGGACTTTTTAGAACGGTCAAACCTTTGGCAGCAGATGTCAAGTAATTGATTGAGATCATGAACACCAAGTACAAGAAAGGATTCAGGTTGCGTTATTTGTTTCGCTGATAATGCACGAGTGTGGTAGTTGAGCAAGAAATAGAAAATGAGACGTCTGGTTGTTTTTTGTTCTGCGTTTGCAAACTGTGGGTTTGTTACACACTTAGAAAATTTTACAGTATTCGGTAAATATTTACCGAACTTTCAACAGCTGAACGTTCGGTAAACCGATTTTCAGTATTATAGCTGTAAAAAAGTGTCCACAAGGAGGCGTATTATCAACTTTATTGTGGTCTATAATAGTTGATGATCTCCTTAAAAATCTGAAAACCCTAGGGTTTGAAGTAGTTGGCTTCGCAGATGATATAGTCTTAATAGTACGCGGTAAATACGACTGTATCATTGCAAACAGAATGCAAAGTGCTTTAAATTATGTCTCTTCTTGGTGTGATAAGGAAGGCTTGAACATAAACCCTTCCAAAACTACTATTGTGCCATTTACAAAGAAGAGAAAATGCTGTATTGAGAACTTAAGGTTGAAAGGCACACATTTGGTACTTTCAAATACAGTCAAATACCTTGGAGTATTTCTTGATAGCAAACTAAATTGGAACTTTCATTTAGAGCAGACAATCAACAGATCGACAAATGCTCTACGGATAGCCAAAAGAACATTTGGTAAGCAATGGGGACTAAGGCCAAAAATGATCCATTGGATTTATTCGGCTATTGTGAGACCCAAGATTACCTATGCTTCATTGGTCTGGTGGCCAAAAACAAAAGAAACTGTTGCACAAAGAAGGTTAGAAAAACTTCAAAGACTAGCAACTCGTTCAATAAGCGGTGCAATGAGAAGTACACCAACGAAGGCACTGGATGCACTAATTTTTATGTTGCCATTGCATCAATTCATACAGTTAGAAGCTGAAAAGAGCGCTATAAGGATCAGAAGGTTTGCGAACCTTTTAGAAGGTGATCTAATAGGACATCTTAGCATTCTAAAAATTGTAAAATTTAATCCTTTAGTTATGAACAACGAAGATTGGATGGAAAAAAAATACAACTTTGATTGTTCATATCAAGTTATTGATCCTGGGCGTGATTCGTGGGCAAGAGGTGGCCCAAACCCCCGCCAAGGATCGATTGTTTTCTATACAGACGGTTCGAAAATGAACAATCAAGTGGGAGCTGGGGTAACTGGCCCAGGGATTAACCTTTCAATCCCAATGGGAAAGTGGCCAACTGTATTCCAAGCTGAAATTCAAGCAATTCTGGAATGTTCTGCTATATGCTTACGCAGAAACTATAGATATTCAAATGTATGCATTTTTTCGGATAGTCAAGCAGCTCTGAATGCTTTAAAGTCAGCAATATGCACGTCCAAACATGTTTGGGAATGTGTTCAATCACTTCGGAAATTGTCTTGTCGTAATCAAGTCAATTTGTACTGGGTTCCTGGTCATTCTGGAATTGATGGAAACGAGAAAGCCGATGAACTAGCAAGACTCGGATCGTCTCATAAGTTTGTAGGACCTGAACCCTTTTGTGGTGTATCTGCTTCTTCTCTTAGAATGGAGATGAAAGCCTGGGAATGCTTGAAAGTGGAGACAAACTGGAACAACACTTTCAAAGCTAGGCAATCAAAGCGGTTCATTACTCCAAACATTTCAATGACTCGCAAGTTACTAGATCTTACAATATATACAGGCCTTATAACCGGTCACTGTCCGAGCCGTTATCACTTGATGCTGATAGGAAAACTTCAAGATGATTCATGTCGATTCTGTAACATGGATAGAGAAGACTCGGAACACTTGTTATGCCACTGCCCGTCAATTTTCAATAATAGGCTGAAGTTCTTTAACAAAGGGCTACTAGAACCCCTTGAGATTTGGAGAACAAACCCCAGTACGGTAGTACACTTTATTCGGAGCGTTATACCGTCCTGGGACAATGCTTTAGGTCAGACTTTGACGATCACTTCTATCAATAGTGATGCGTCATGCTGAAAATAACTAAAGCAGCAACAAAAAGGGGATATGTCACAATAGATCTAAAAATTGGTCGCAGTGACGAAAATACCCGACACGGAATAAAAGTGTGGTTGTTTCATGTTCTAGGGTTATCTAGTTTAATCTCATATTGCGAGTTTTTACAGCAGAAAGATCCGCTCATGATTGAATGAAGGAATCTTCACTGCATCAAGTTCCAAAAAAAATTAAAAATACTAAATTCTAACTACAACTGTTAGCAGACGACGGTATTGGAAATTAGAAAGAACATAACTTAAAGAAGAATAAATCTTCCATAAAAGATTATTGGTTGATGTTCCAAAAGATTTGAAGAAATATAGATTGACTGTTGTAAAATGAGAAAGATACATTATCGGTAAAATTAGAAGTTGTGTTTTAAAAACCTCGAATTTGTAAATCTATTTCTGTCACATGTAGACTCTAGGAAGTGTAAAGAGAAATTTTCACATCGCTAGAACTGTTCTGTGCCATTTGGTGGTATGTGAACACAATCAAGCGCGCACTCTTTTGCTAGTCAAGGGGGGGGGGGGGGGTGCCCTTGCCTTCCCTTGCCTACCCTTGCCTACCCGCACTGGGGTAGCATGGCTAAAGATTGTGTGCTTAATTGGTTGCCGCCTTTCAAAATAGCCCTCCGCTCAATTTCAACTGTTTCTTTTCAATTTCACAGCCTGCCGTACTCTAACGGACCTGTCCACTCCTAGGATCTCATGTCTATGAGAAGATATTTTCATTTCAAAACATTATAATTGGTTACGTAATTCACACATAAAAACATAATTAGTAGAATGAGAAAGATCTGCTAGATGCTGCATGATTGAAAAAAGGAATGAAAATTCATTATTTTCAAAGATTTCCCAAAGATTTCAAGAAATACTAAATGACATCTACCACATGACGTGCTAGCAGATTGAAATAACTATGTATTAAATTATCTGCTTAAATATCTGCTATTATGTTACATTGGTCATGGTCAAATGAGCAAACCGGTAACCTGAGTGCTGACTGGTTCTTTCGCATCTAATTTTCAAGAGAGTTAACTTGGCAATACTATGCATAACATTTACAAAATGTGCCTTATTGCCACATACAGGGGGTAGCAATTTGGCTTTTTCTTTTGTCTGATCACTGATGTTAACGAAAACATGTGAGATAGACTTGGGGTAAAGGTCGAACGTTTTGACAGCAAATAATTTAAGAAACTGTCGTCTTTCAACAACACATTATTTTTTACGATTTTTTTTAAGATTAATTAAGATTTAAACCAGTTGTGAAACATGGAAACCGAAAGAAGGCAATTAATTTTAGACACCCACGTCGAAAACTCAACATGGTCAGGTTAAAAAATTGAGGAATTATTGAATTTGGCTAAATCTGCCGTGGACACTGCCCTTAAATCTACCGTGTGTAGTGTCCTCCAACGCTTCCATGAATGGAAAACTATTATTGGGAAGGATCACACAGTAAGCGTCGTAGTGGAGCTTACGATTGGCAACTGCATTGGAAAACATTGGGGTCAATTAGAGCAAACCCAAGACTCTTGGATGGCGAAATTGTCATAAAACACAGTTCCAACCAAAGCACCGTCCGGGGGATTTGTCTACGCAAAGGCGTTCTTATTGTCCCAGCAAGCAGCCAAAGCGGACACTGAAACAGAATCCAATGTTCAAAACACGCGCTCGGAAGTTGTATGAGAGGTTCTCACGAGATCACTACTGTCGAGAGACACTTCAGTGGTACCGTGACAACACTGTGGATTTCATCGAAAGGCCCTCAATTTCGCCCATTCGAGAAATATTGGGCAATTGTTAAGCGGAAGCTGAAAAAAGCTGGAAAAGTGACACGAGATCCTGCGGAAATGAAAAGATGGTGGAATAAAATGGTCGCTCAAGTTGACGAACTGAGCGTCCAAAAGATGATGCGAGGTATTTCAAGAAATGTTCGTCATTTAATCAAAATCGAAACGAAATGATGCTGCTGATATTTTTTCCTGGAGGTGCAATAAAAACCCTATATCTTGACTGCTCAGCTGTTTTTATCAACACGATCTTGAGACTGAGCATCTTATTAGATATTGAATTAATCAAGCTTTTAATCTGGAATGCCGATCTCACGTCGAACTGAACAGGAATCAATAAAGATGCCAGCGTTCCCCGACAGATCAATACAGGTGTATCGGCTAGTATTAAAAATAGAGAACAAAGTATAACTTTATTTTGAAGTTTCATTCGAGAGACAATTAAGTGAAATTTTGAGCATCTTAAATGTGCCATACTTGCACACAATAACGAGAGTTTGTTTTGCTCAAGTTCGGTAAACGATACGCTGAATTCAAACATTTCTAAAAAATATTTGAATATTAGTACAGATCTCTGAATTAAACTGATTTATTCCACTCACAAAGTGTGATAGAGGTTTACTTGATCCTAGATATGATGGTACTGCAAGTATGGTGAGCCGATAGTATGGATCATAGTTAGTTTCATTAAATTAGTTTTTGGCTTTGTTCACAATAAATAAACGTTTCTGAAACATCCGCTATAAAATGTTTTTTATTTTTTGTCCATTCTTGAAAACTTCATATGCGATTAATTTTTATTTTAGAAACGTGTAAGATTATTCAAGGTAAATGTACTTTTCATATATTAGAAAAGGTCAATTCCAAACCCTGGTTGAAACAGTATTATTGTTTTATATTGCAATGTGTTCAACGGAATTAAAACCAAGCGATTCTCATGCAAAATAAGAAGACATTCCTATTTCCGGTCTCAAGTGGAATATGCGAAAACATCGAGGAAAGTATGAAGTGGACTATTTTTGTTTTGAAAGGCTCATGCCTTGGCATGCATATTAGAATAAGATTTTGTAAATTTAAAGAAAGCAAGACGGCTGACATTTCACTACGTGTCATTAGCAATAAAATCGTTGGATTCATGATTTTTATTTAGAAGTTAAGTGGTTAGTTCTGCCCAATTGACAAGATGCTTTCACAGGCCTCTACCGCCTTTTTAGAATCTCCTCTGCCCACATGAAATTTTCACACTTCCGAGCACTATCGAAACCATCAATTCTATAATTTCTTCTGTAATTGTATCATAATTTTGTTTGCTTTAACTGATTGTACGTTCTTCAATGAAGAAAAGAATCCTCGGCTGTGAATGACCCAATGTTTTTGCTTGCTCTTTCATTCGATACTTCATCTCCATAGAGCAATGGATTAAATAGTGAAGTGCTTCCCCGTTCGGCCCGAGCATGTTTTAATAGTAAGTATTAAAAAAGAACATCGGTTGCCACGTTCCATCGCAAATTTTTATAACTTGAACTTGTCACAAATGTGCTTTCAGCAATACAACTCCATGCAATCCCAACAGATGGCAGCACCTTCAAACCATCTCAATCGTGTCAATCTTTCCTTATCAGTCACATTCGGCAAACTCGTCACCTGTCGGTGCCTAAGCTTTTGGATTTGGCGTTTAGTCCACTAATTGGGCATCATCTTGAAGACGGCCGGTCCGATAAGACAGACGTGTCATATTCGTCTTCGTTGTGCTGTTCGACGCTCCCAAGGAAGGGACTTTTATCGCACCCTGCAGTAGCGAGCGCCGGCGATGATAACAAGTCTTCTTTGTAGGCTGCCAATACGGACGGCGGTGACGGCGGGAAGAAGCATATATTGGCCATTGGCTAACAGCTGATTAGGCGCTAGTGGCCGAAGCATTGCAAATCGCGCCTTAATCATTCGCGGATATTCACGGCTTACGGATGTCGTTCAGTTCTGTTCGTACCCCGGGAGTGATTCGATTCGATCGGTTTTGTAACGTTATTTCTGTGCTTAAATTGAAATTTTAGAGGATTTGTAGAGTTCTGTGTAAAATTAAAATGATGCAAAATTGGAACGGTAGTCCGGAAGTGTACGGAAACGATTGTTCATCGTTCTACGGAGTGCAGGAAAATTATTACCATCCCGATAAAAGTGGCTATCAAAATTATGGTGGCTTTCAGCAAGTGGCGGAGTACAATAATCCACCGGTAGTTAACAACGCTGGATACCACTGTCAACAGCAAGCAGCACCCGTTGCTTATCAGCAGCCAATGTCGGTGGTTGCGGCGTCGGTGCCGGCCTACAATCATCAACAACAGTCGCCGGCGATGACTCCAGCCTTCATGGAACAACCTTATCCATTACCGGACTATCCACCCTGTCAGGGACCACCGGGAGGCCCTTGGAACTATGGCTACTGTTACGGTTTCTATGGGGAAGCTCCTTGTCCCTATGTGGATGTTATCGATATGGAAGACTTCATGTAAGTGTTTGATGATAATTGGTTCCCTTGACGAAACCAATCGGAAGGATTCTTAAAGTGGAGATTAGTCGCAACCACTTGATAATGGTTGGGTGGTTGCAACTGGATGAATACGATGCTTTTGATTGGTCGGTCACTATCTTTACGAACAGATATGTTGAAGAGACTTCCCCTCTACTGATGAATCGTGAACCAGTGCACAGTTATATTACGGGAGAGAATGGGAACTTGGGTAACACATATTCGCAACTTTATCTCAAGTCGTATATCGAAGTTCATTTATAGAGGCGTCATTAGCTGCTTTATCATCCAATGTTTATTTCACAGCCGTTGCTTAGTGATAAAAAAAAAATGTCGTCAAGGATTTCACAAATGATCTCATCTCGGTGCAGCGTTCACAACAGTTTGGTTGGAGTAGCATGTTATCGTGGTTTGGAGTTATAAATTTTCTGCTATACTAAAATTTGTTTGTATTCACTAAACGAACATATTCAAGGCAGTTGTTAACACAAAAAAAGAAAAAGAAAATCCAAAATTCCCTCCTTACCATGTTTTAATACGGAAAGCAGTCAAACATTGCTGAATTGGAACCCAGCGAAAAGATTGTGCCGAATTAAGAATAGGTCTGCAAACGCTGTTTAGAGTGAAAAGTTCTCCGATAGATGTTCACCATTTGTCAACTTGTCATCCAAAACAATACTCACCTTTGAGTGAGCTCTCTTCTTGTAGACTTTGAGTCAATACTTAAATTTGAGCCCTTTCACTTTTTTAAAAAAACTTTATTTAAAAAAACTTTTTGAGCGTATTAGTAGAACTATTGTGATTGGGAAACTAGGAGAATTTAAAATTAACACTTCATATGATCAATTTAACAAAAATAAAAATAAAATATTGAAGCACTTTTTCAAAATTATCACTAGTAAACGTGAGCAAATTCCTTTAAATTCCTATAGTGGATTCCTATAGTGGAGTGCTTCAATATTTTATTTTTATTTTTGTTAAAGTGATCATATGAAGTGTTAATTTTAAATTCTCCTAGTTTCCCAATTAAATTTGAGTTTGATTATTTGGCCGTGTACAGTTATCAACAGACCTGAACCACGTCAAATGACAGAAGTTGACTCACAATCTGACTGTTGATTTTTTGTTTCAGAGAGTCAATTGTCGTAACTTTCCGCATTCTGGCTATTCATTCTCAAGAAAGTGTGAAAATATACTTCTGTTCTTTTAAAAGTTTCCACATGTTAGCTCTTGTAGCACTGTGTTGGTGCAAATCTGTCCAAATTGCAGTCTCCAACTCATGCTTTAAATTTCATTAAACTTTAGCTCATGTTGATAAATGTATTCACTAACAGGAATGCAAAATTGTTGCGCTTTTTTTGAAATAAAGACCTTTTTTTTTTGTTTTTCTCTTTTAAATTTTTTTTTTCTTATTTTTTTTTTTTTTTTTTTTTAATTTTTTTTATATTTGAAAGAGTTGTGTGGTATTTTTTTTTTTTTAAAAAAAAAATTTTTTTGTTTTTTTTTAAAAATTTTTGTCGGGTTGTATGATGTATGATATGCACTACCACCCATTGTAGCACGGAAACTAAGTCCGACAGCAATGGGCTCTCCCCTCTGTTAGACTTGATCAAGCTGAAATAACCACTGATTATCCAATCATGTCATTGTATGAAGGGCCAAAAACGGGTTGGGTGGATCGATAGGCAACATCACTTATACGTTTCCACAGGGATATGAAGAATCTCCTTCCAACAACAAGGTTGAACAATTGGTCATAAGAGCGAGCTATCTAACATGAGGATGACCCAATGAGCGGGGAGAAGAGCCCGCCCTCTATTCACAAACTGTTAGCAATGGGGAGTTGGCATTCCCACTCTCCCCATCCAGAGTGCTTCAATCGGGTGTTTTGATGGTCCCTCCCAGTCCCATGAAATATTTATAGAATATTGTATATATTTATGTAAATGAAAAATACTACAAGCATTCGTATCTATTATATATGATCTTCATTCGGTTGATCCTGAAATGCAAGAAATGTTGTAAAGTGTTAAAGTGTAGAGTTCTGTAGTTCCACATTTAAGCATGTTTTTGTTCGTTTTGGGCGATAGCAACTATTTACGAGTGTTGTGGGGTGAGGTATAGTGAAAATTTTTGTTATATATATTGAAAAAATAAAAATCTATTATTTATATTTTTTTGTTTTCTGTTGCCATTGTTACTATTTGCTGCTGGGTTTTGTTTTTATAACAGTGGTTTTTTTTTGGTTTAACTAATTATTGCTACCGAGTTAGGAATGGGAAGATTTAACTGGATGGGAGTTAAAGATAAATGGGCAAAAAAAAAACAATAAGCAATGCTTAAATCATCTATGAAGTAAAATCAATAAAATTGTAAGTTATGATGAAGTAATGACAAAGATTGAACTGTAAAATCAAACACTAGCCAAATGGCACACAGCGCTGCATGAATCAGATCAGCTCAGAATTGGTAAAAAGTCCATTTGCAAACCGGAAATGAAAAATACATTCAGTAATAAGTGCGAAAGCCTACCACAGATTCCGTTTCAGCTTCTTGTATTCAAAGCACTAGATACTTCTAATACTTCTAAATAATAAGAGGAGAAGAAAGGATCAAAATGATAACTGGACATATAAGTCATAATAATTAAAAGTATATATAACCTGTTAGGTAAAAATTATAAAATTATTTTTATGTTAATATATAAATCACAAAAACACAAGTAATGATAAAAATGGTAATGATGATGATAAAGATGAATGGTCATGGTAATGAATAAAGAATGTCATATAAGTTAATATATACAGTGAAGGGATATTATAATATGAACTGAAAATTACATGTGTGCCGACTGCTGTTTTGTTGCAATTGTAGACAAACTTGCACATCTATTATGAACCAGAAATTTTAGCCAATGTTTGACTGCCATGAGAAAAAAAAAGGAATTTTCAATTTTCAATTATTTTACAATACCTGATGACCTGGAAGACCTGAAATACATCATGCAAAAGACAGTACATTCAAAATCTCGATAACCTGAAACCAATTTATATGCAATAATATACTATCTATCATAACAACACAAAAAAAGAAGGTAAAAATGTATTTTGCCTCTATTTCCCGTAATATGCTTCCATGTTATAAAGATGAATCTATGGCAAGGAGGACCCAAAGCGCGCTGCAACTACGAACATAATGTGAATAGAAAATTCTCAACGTGACTTCCAGGCACACGCTCCTCTGTAGCAGTTGGAGAAACTACGTGATGTGATATTTCCACAATGGAACTGACTCTTAGCTTCGGGTCTTGACCAAGAATCCCTACTGAGCGCTTGCGGCACGCCAAGCCGGCCTGTTCAGCGCAAGGGAAGGATTTACGTCCGGTGTTATATGTTTTAACGTTAATATTAAGGGATCTACTTTGCAAGCATAACCACATCTTAACGTCGGTTTTTCAACAATTCATTCGTTTTTGATCATGAATCATCTATTGTAGCAAGCCTAAAGGCACTAGAATAGTCTGAAAAGCCATTGGATCAAGATTTTGATGTTATTTGTGATCGTGGTGCACCTGTATGAAGGGTCAAAAAATGAATGAGCGGACTCGTCAACAGAGACACTAACATGGAATCCGCGGAAACAGAGAAGAGAATCTCTTTCCAGAAACAAGCAACAGCAATAAAATCGAGCCCACTTTCGACAGAATAAACCCAATAGATGGGGTCGAAGAGACCGCCCTTATTCAAAGAAATGTTACAAATATGGAAGAGGCTGTCCAATGCATCTTCATTGAACTTGGGTGCCCTGATGGTCCGTCTCTTTCTCCTGTGTATGATAAGAATTGAATTTTTAATTGTGACGTTGATTTCTAACCCTTATGCAACAAACAATTTGCTGAAAGTTATATTAATTATTGTTATTTAATAATTATTTTACAGACCGCCGGTCTCAGTGTCTTGTTCACCCCATTCGATAGATTTCGCCAATCTTCGAAGAAGTTCATTATTTATCTTCCCGCTAGTTGTGGGCCTAAGTTGCCTTATTGTAGTTTCTTCATTATTATGTTTTTTTTAGTCCGAGGAAAATAAAAAATAAAATGAAAAGAAGAAGACAATCGCCATTCGAAAATACCATATCATAGGAAATATCGTTGTGATGTCGCATTCCAAAGGTTTTGAAAGAAAACAATTATATTTAGTTCTCAGAAAAAAATTATGAATATTAGCAGGCGCGTAAATTTCCCCTCGTTTAATTCGAAGCCAAAGGAGGCGTAAACAACGAAATTGTTTGCAATCTTTCATGCGCAATACAACAATTTTTGAAATCTTTCATACAACAGCTTAGATTCAGGCATTATCTGGCTTAATTTTACATGAAATATCCTATTGATTTCTGCCAAATCTAGCATTCCCTTTATGTGCATTAGCTAACGCAGAAAATCAAATGTTTCTTTCTATCTGTGTTATTTATCATTTATTAATATTTTACAAGGTATAAAACAACTACTTACTTAATTATATTTTCAAGTACGATCTAAGTGGATTTGGAATATTAATGGAGACATTGTGTCGATTATTTTTTATTTCAGTATGAGGAGATGGTACACTGATAGGCAAAATGGTTTTTTTCAATTTCTCTCATTTACTTGGTTCAGATTAAAGTAAACACACTGTATTTTTTTTATTATCTTATTTTTTATATTCTTTTTAAGTTTCACTTATGGAATACTGAAAAAAAAGGAGTTTTACTTAAAAAAAAAAAATCAATTTGTGTTGAAAAAAAAAAAACAGTGACAAAATAAAGTGCCCACTTCATTTAGGCTACAGAAAACATAAATTAAAGTAAAATAAAAGCATTTCAATAATTGATGTGTCCTCCTTTGGCCTTCAGGACCTCCTGCAGGCGCTTCGACATGCTCTCGACCAGGTTCTTTAGGTGCTGTGGATCTAGCTCTTCCCAGGCGCGCTCCAGGGCTTCAAAATAGTTATTTTTATTGGCAACACCAGTTTTGTCAACCCTGGCATCGAGAATCACCCACAAATTCTCGATGGGATTGAGGTCCGGGCTTTGTGGAGGCCATTCCAGCGGTTTGATCCGACAAGACCGGAAGAAAGACTTGGTCTTCTTGGCAGTATGCTTCGGGTCGTTGTCCTGCTGGAATACGAACTTCTCTTCAAGGCCCGTCTGGATCAGCGAAACCTCCAGATTTTCTCGCAGGTTGTTGATGTAAGAATCTACCGTCATTATCCCGTCGATTTTCACAATGCTTCCCACTCCACCCCACGAAAAACACCCCCAGACCATCACATTTCCTCCTCCATGCTTCTTCGTGCCTTGGATGTGGCGCTCCTGAAGCTCCTCTCCCGATCTGCACCAAACACGAACCCGCCGCTTTCGGTTAAACAGCTCGAATTTTGATTCGTCCGTCCAGAGAACCGTTTTCCAGAACTCTAGGGGCTTATCAGCATACTCCTTAGCAAACTTAAGCCGTTTGGCTTTGTTTGCCTTGCTGATAAATGGGCGCTTCCGGGCAAGTTTGCTATTCAACCCCTGTGCTACAAGACGGCGACGAACAGTTCGACCGGAAACTGATAACTGAGGGGTTTCCTGGATCTCGCGGACAGTTACCTTCGGGTTCTTCTTGACTTCGCGCATGATCTTGGTGTCCGTTCTCGCATCCGTTTTCCGCTTCCTGCCTCTGCCAGGGCGATCCACCACTGATCCAAACGTTTTAAGCTTCAGAAGAATTTTGCCAACCGCTGCCTTACTGATACTGTACTTCTTAGCGACAGCCCGGTGCGATTCACCGTTTTGCACATCACGAACGACCAATTTTCGGATACACAAGGGAATTGCTTTCGAAAGCACTGCGTTCTCCATTTTTTTCAATTGAATCAAATGCGATCACGTATACAGGTCTAGGAGGTTTGACCAAAGTCTACACTCCATACAAAATTCCAAAAAAAAGTATGTAGAAAAGTCTACGAGGGGGGAGGGGGGTCTGAGATTTTCAAAAATGAGTACGTGGTTTATGAACAGGCCCTTTTTTAAATCATTTTCAATTTTTTCAGGTCCGTTTTGTTGCTGCATGGCATTTGCTAAATTTTTTGTCGTTTTTATTTTCATACATCAGGACCCTTTTTTTCCTTAAATTTCCTCATTCATGGGTAATTTTGGAACATTCCTAGCATTTTACGCTTTTAATACATCTTTGGCGCGAATATAGAAATTTCGTTTACTCGACAATATGTTTGGTATTCTGACTGTATTTTGCTTTTGTCCGGTAAGTCAGTTCTATGTTTTAAACATATTGATTTTGATCCTCTAAATATTGGTAAATCTTGGATCAATTGTTCTTTCAATGACATTTATCGTTGCCTCATCTAGAAGTCACCCGTCGCTTGTGACAGATCCTTCTATACTATCGAACAGCATCGGTACATATGTGTCGAACACAGCTCCGTAGTTGACGAGCACAAGCATCGCAGTCTCCAACGCCGCCAACCTGTTGCTCATCGTCACATGCTTTCCGGCTCACATGAAACGTTGCAAAACACATTGACTTTACAGCATCTGAGTGAGTGCCAAATCACGTATGCTGCACTATGATGTGCGGACTTGTCCATTCAGTAAGCAGAACCATTTACTTTCGTTTCGTCGATTAGATCGGACATATTCTGCCTCCTGACCATGTGACCCAAAATAATCCGCGTGACTCTTGTTGACTACCGGCACGTACTCATTTCCTCTGATGTGCATTCAGATGCGTGAACGCAAGTCTTGACATTGTTATTAAAATATGCATCTTTGTTTAGTGCCTTATCAAAAATAGTACAACTTGTCCCCAATTCAATCAATCATCATTACAATTGCTGTCGAAAATCTCTGCTCACCCTCGCTCGGCCTCGCCTAATCTGATCTCTGGAGGTGCTTTGAATGGTTACAAAATGATTTATTGACCCCGGCAGAAAACCAGATTGAACCACGCGCCAAAGTGGTTGCATTCCATTGAATTTATTTTTATCTTTGACGATTATGGTTGAAGTGACCGTACGACGACGCGATGATGGTTGAACTTCCAAAAGTAAATCACCAATCTAGCGCCGCCGCCGTTGCTGTATCAGTTAAGTTGGTTGGCGGCAAAACCGACTTGATTCGATTGAGCTTATCAAAACGGTTGGCGGCAGTTGTAGGCAGAAATTCGTCGCCCACCTTTACGTGTCGTTATTCGTCTCAGATGATCTCGATCTATTCAGCTAGGTAACAAAGAAAGGTTGACAAACTCATGGATAACGGGAAAACTGTTATCACCGTTAAGGAACCGGCTGAGAGACCATTTCATCGTTACAACATGCACTCCATGCCGGATTGACTAATTTTGTTTCCCCTGAAAAAAAGGCTGTTAAATTGGCGATGATAATGCGATAATTGTTGGTGTCTTCTTTATCACGAGCGGGAATTATAAAGAAGGCCGCGGTAGTCAGTCATGTTTTTTTTTATTCGCGATGATCGAATTATTCAATTTGTTTCATCGATGAGCTCCTTATCAACGCTGCCAGAAGCACGTAGAGATTAGGGTTATATTAGGTAGCAGACAAGATAACCATTAAAAGGAGAGTGGATGACCAGTTGGTCGGTCTGTTATAAAGACATAAAAATCAGGAGCTGATTGGGACGTAATGGAAACGGAGGCATCTTCCAACCTGTGATGTGGTTCGATGGATTGATAGTATGCTACTGGTTTTTGTTTTGTTCTTTGATTCGGTGTGTGATGAGATGTGCTTGAATAGTGGTTGGTAGTTAAAACATTACACATTACACATTACACAGTATGGCACTAGGATTGTGATAAAATTTTTAGAATGAGTCTCAATTTTGTTTTCAGCCCATAATGGCTTACGATATTTTGCAGTCCACATTTTTCAAAGTTTGTTGTCGTTAAAATTTATATTGATGTAGTGTGAACAATTTTGCTTAAAAAATAACTTAAAAGTATCTGAGCTAACATCTGTCAACTATTGTACGCACACATTTGTTTGAAATCCGGGGGACAGCCTGCATTTTTTAATGAAAAATTGTGTATAAGCATGGACAAGAGATAGAGAGGTTTAGATAGACTGAAACCCTAGATATTAGCTGTTTCGTTAGACTGCCCGAGCATATCGTAGATCTGCTATCCTTTTATTATACTGAGATTCTAATCAAGATGTTGGAGGCCTTCCGGGAATTTGAAGATAATGATGAACGTATACGAGTTCCTTCTTGCACTTTCTTGGGTTCTTATGCAAACTACTTCAAAGAACTAGTTTTCGCAGTGGCGTCTCCTACATTGAACAAGTAGTCTTTAGTATCACTGAACTGTCAGATTTCCTTAAGGTATTTATTTTTCAAGAAATCAAAAGCAGATTTTCCATGCAAAATCAACATACTGTTCATAAAATTGTGTTCACACTGGATTTTTCATTGTTTGAAAAACTTTTGATTGAAACTTAACAATGAGAAAACATCGTCTGCAAGATGACAAAATAAAAGCGCTTTCACCTTGAACTGTTAAAATAAAACGATAAGTGGCCCAACCATTCTGACGAAACGGTTGATTTTTTATAACTATCTTTGACGCACAGTTATTGATCGTCGAACTATTCTGCTGCCTACACTTCCACTTTTCTTAACTTTTATGCATACGTATATTTACTACACTGTACACCTGAGTGCATTCGTGTCGGGCTTCTTCTTTATTGAAAATCGAATTCGAATAATATCTTAAAGAAGTTGCATTTCATCCAATGAAATTTCCATCGTAGTGTCGCCTTCGTTTTTTGATGCCATTTTTTAAATTTTTCTCTCTGCTAGACTATCTTTAAATCGAATCTAAGAAAAAAACAAAGACCAATGTCAGACTCCACCTCCACCACCGCTTGACCTCAGAAATTGGTAGAAGCACGAGAGATCATCGGAAGTGTTGTAGATATTTTCTTCTATCCTATTGGTTCCTCGTAGGGAACGTATTCGAATGGCAAAAGACCTTCCCTTTTCTTTTCTTCAATTGTGATATTCACGGTCACTCGAAAATCTGTCTACTTGGACTCATTTTTTATTGACTAAAATGTATACTGGCACTAATTAATGAACATTTAGCATTTAAAATTAAAAAAATTGCTACTAAATTATTAAACACTGTGCCAAAAAAAAAATAACAATTCGCACTAGAAAAACTTAAAATAGCAATAAGAAATTGATAATTCACTTTCAATAATTCAAAAGTGACCTGTAAAACATTCATATAAAGCAATGGCAATCAGTATAAACGAAATAATAAGCTGATAGTTTTCCATCATAATTATAAGTGGGCCTCGTGGCAGGGGTCTAGCGTAAATGTGACATGAGAAGTCTTCAAATCTTTCAGAATGTGCTTTCCAATGTAAAACCAAAATGTCCATACTGTTCCACTGGATGTTGGTTAATTTGTCCGTTGTAATTCAATATATGTTCGATGTTCAGCTCTACAACCCTACTAGCCGTAGAGTTACCCATGGACCGTTTGAATTGGAGTCGACTTTTGTGTAAAGCAGAGAACACCAAGACCTTGGTCTGACGTGATTCAAGTTGAAAACCATTTGCAGAGTTGAAGACGGTGTAAATGTCTACTATAAAAATGATTTTCTTCTTAACATCTTTCAAATCTTTCCAATGAAACCAAACAAATTATTTTAATTTTCTATTTTTTAGCGATTTGCGATTTTTTTTGTCATTTGCGGGAAGTGTTGATTTTCTTCTTCTATTCAAAGAAAACGGCAGCTCAATTTTTTCCCTCTTTGGGTTGCTGAAATGTATCCATTTTTCATCACCCGTCACGATGCGATGAAGAAAACCCTTCGTTTTTTGCTGCTGGAGCAGTTGTTCAACGTTTCTTGGCTTCAAATCATAAGGAACCTATGTTCCTTGCTTCTGAATCATTCCCAACGCATGCAATCGCTTGAAAATGGCTTGATGGGTAACTCCTAATGCTTAAGCAAGCTCTTCTTGCGTTTGGCACAAATCCTCATCGAGCAATGCCTGCAACTCAGCGTCTTCGAAGGTTTGGGGCATGTTGATTCGCTTAAAGCAGCATCTCCGCGCACTTTTGGGAGCTCTCGGGGGGCGTGGGCGGCGGTTTTTTGGGAGGGGAGGAGAAAAACATCACTTTCTGGCGGGGGCCTTTTACTGGCAAACGACGGGAATATAGTTGCGCCCCTAATATTTTATTTTATCTATGTTTAAAATTTGTTTGAAGTTTTTTTAAAAGGTGAATTTTTTTTTGGGGAGCCTTCTTTTTTTTTTCTTCTTTGTGGTGTTGTTTTTTTTTTTTTTCCCCCTCTTTTGGCCGCCCTTCATTTTATTTTTTGCGAGAAAAGAGTAGAGTTTGGGGTGGATTTTTGGTGCGCGGGAGTTATTTTTTAATTTTTTTTTTTTAAAGCCTATCCACGTTAAATTTTGGACACCAAAATAATAGCAAAAAATACACATAATTCAACAAAACCGATTGTTTATTTCACAATAATAGAGTTATATCTACATTAGAAACAGTTGATTAAGATGTTAATCCTTCTCTCTGTAAAATTCTCGAACTTTCTGTGGTACACCCGCCATCAGGTTCCGTAAGGTTCTTCAGATACGCCCGCCGTTACGATTCTCCATCTTCTCTTGAAATCATCGGTACCATTTGCTTTTTTCTTAGTTTCGAAGAGTATCCGCTTAACTAGAGCCCAGTAATTCTCTATTGGGCGAAGTTCTGGACAGTTTGGTGGATTGGCTGTTTTTGGCACTTATTCGACCTCTTGTACCATATACCATTCCAGGACGGATTTCGCATAGTGACAAGAGACCGAATCAAGCCAAAACAGTGCTGAAGAGTCGTGGCTTCTGATAAAAGGTAACAACAGCTTTTGCAGATATTCTTTCTCGTACACACCCTTACTGACAGTGCCGGTAGAGACGGAACTTTTAGTTTTTCGACCACAAAACATATGGCATGCCTACTCAAATAATTCTTCGGGAATTTGGGCATTCTCTTTGTCCGGAAATGCTAGGCAACGGTGTTCCTTTGCATTGCAGTATAAAATGCCAGACTCGGAACCTTTTTAAAATCTTCGAGTACGTATGTTTCGTCGTCCATTATGATACAAGAAAATGTTTATGAAAAATGAAAAATTGGTGTAAGGCTCCTTAGCACGACTTTTTGCAGTGAAATTTAGCTTGTCATCACGATTGGGCACCTTTTTCACTTTGTACGCCTTCCGTTCTTGCTTCTGCTTCACTTTTTGTACGTATGTTTTTGACTTGCCAACTTTGCGAGCCACATTTCCCACAGAAAGATTGTGATTTTTCTCAATAATGGCTACCACCTTCTTGTCCATTTGTCGGGAGCGTACTTTTCGATTTGTTCCACTTCCAACCTTCCGATCCCCGGTCTTACTTACTTACCAATCAGTCCAAGGCCGGTGTGGCCTCTGCTGTACACAGAAGTTGTCTCCATTGTATTCGGTCCATGGTTGTACCTCGCCAGCCCCGTTGTCTGCGGAGGGTCCGCAGGTCGCCTTCTTCTCGATCGATACACCTTGCTTGTTGCGAGCCTTTTCTTCTTGTACCCGTCGTTTCGTTTTCGAGAATAATTTTAACTGGACTTTCGTCCGACATTCTTACGACATGCTCAGCCCATCTTAGTTGACCGATTTTAGCGATGTGTACGATGGGAGCTTCTCCCACAGCAATTCGTGGTTCATTCGCCTCCTTCACGTGCCGTCTTCCATCTGCACTCCACCGTAGATCGCACGCAGCACCTTCCGTTCGATGGCACCAAGGCCGCGTTAGTCCTCCACTAGTAATGTCCATGCTTCATAGCCGTAGAGAACTGCAGGTCTAATTAATATCTTGTAGATGGTCAACTTTGTAGTTCGGCGAATTTTGTTCGATCTTAGCGTCCTTCGGAGTCCAAAGTAGGCACGATTGCCAGCCATAATGCGCCTTTGTATTTCTCTGCTGGTGTCGTTATTAGCGGTCACCAATGAGCCTAGATACACGAATCCGTCTACTACCTCGATTTCATCACCGTCGATCTGAACTCGTGGTAGGAGGCTAACGTTGTCTTCTCGTGAGCCTCTTCCCTTCATGTATTTTGTTTTCAACGCATTAATCACAAGCCCAATCCTGCCAGCTTCAGCCTTATGTCTGTTCCGCCATCGTCTAAAAGTTATGTGTTACGATATCGATGTTGTCGGCGAAGCCAAATAGTTGGACAGACTTCCTGAAGATCGTTCCACTCGTGTCTATCCCAGCTCTTCGAATCACACCCTCAATGCAATGTTAAACAACAAAAACGACAATTCATCACCTTGCCGTAGCCCTCTTCGAGATTCGAAGAGACTTGAGAGTGTCCCTGAGACTCGGACGAAACACATCACTCGATCCATCGTTGCTTTGATCAACCGCGTTAGTTTTTCTGGAAATCCATATTCGTGCATTATCTGCCATAGCTGGTCTCGATCGATTGTATCATAAGCTGATTTGAAATAGATGAAAAGATGATTTGTGGGCACGTTATATTCGCGACATTTCCGCAGCACTTGCCGAATCGCGAAAATCTGGTCCTCAGGAGGGATATACAACTTAAACTGTCGATAGACTTCGACATGAATAGAAGTGGACCGTATAGTTTTTTATGGGTATACCTTGAAGCTGCTTTACAAAAAATTGTTATATTGTTTCACTCAAGTGCAACAATGAAAGGATAGAAGAAAAACGTAAAACAATTGTGACCAAATACTATACGGAAACTGGTTTATCGAGGAGGAAATTGACCAAACAGAAAGGAGTTAGCGTTCATGTGGTTCAAAATACGCTAAAACTATTCGGGATACATTATACGTTGCTGAATCTACCTGGTCGTGGTAGTAAACATGGTCCATCTAAACCAGGTTTGGTCAAAATCCTTGGTGAGCAGTTTGAAAGAAAGAAGGATTTGTAGATTAGAGATTAAGAAAAAAAAATGTAGAACGTCGATCGGATTGGTTCAGCGCGCTAAGGCACGTAGCTCTCTCAAGACCTACAAGGAGCAAAAATGTCCCAAACATTAGCAAAACCTGAGCTCGTAGGTAGTAAGATGAGGTTTTGAGCAAAACATTATGGATGATGAAACGTATGCTAAGCTGGACTACAAAACGCTTCCAGGGGCACAATTTGAAACTGTGAAGCAAGGAACCAATGTGCCAAACTCAGAAAAGTCAATTTTTGTAAAAAAAAATTGGAAAGAAAGTACTGGTTTGGCGAACAATTTTCCCATGTGGTATGAAATCTTCGTCTTTTTTCACACTTGCGAACATGAATGCCAAAATTTGCCGGAAAGAATATCTTCAAAAACGTGTGCTACCTCTCATCCAAACACACTCTTATGGCCTGATTTGGCGTCATGCCATTATGTGCGTGGGATCTAGCCTCTGCCCATCATTCTAGATCACCTCTACAGTGGTTTTCTGATAACAACGTTGACTTTGTTGAAAAAGATATCAACCCATCAAACTGACCTCAACTGCGACCTATCAAACACTACTGGGCAATCGTCAAGTGGAACCTCAAAAAGGCAGGTGCAGTGGCCTACAACATGTCAGGCTTCAAGAAAAACTTGTCAGCGCGTCCAGAAAGTGCACAAAACCACTGTGCTGAACCTGGTGGACAGTATAAAGGCTAAAGTACGATCATATTATCGCAATCGACAATTTGATAATTTTGTTGGTTTAATTGATGTTTTAGCATGTTGAACTTTAATAAAATACGTGGCTTTGAAAATTGCCTTTAATTTTATTCCAATTTTTGAATGTTTATAACTTCTATTAGATACGTTATTAATAAAATGCTTTGCATCGTAATATCGAAACCTTTCTTAAGTAGCTGTAAATGTTTTGTGTCAAACATAATCATATAAATCGAAGTAGGATAACTATCAAATTGTTCCTATATTCATCCTCGGCTGGATCATGAGATTAGGGAGGAAATAGAATGATTTCTTTGGGTGATGATGCTTGTTTACGATTGATAGCAACTACAAACATTACAAACCAATACTGTGGTGCGACAATCCTTTGATTTCGAGAAGGATGAATTATGAAGTGACGAAATTAATATTGTAACATCTTCGCTATTACTCTTTTTTCAATTGTCTGGCTTGTTTATTCTGGAAAACAAAAATATTTATGCAGATATGCGAACTTCAAGCAGCGAAATATTCGAGTATATTAAGTCATTATTTCAATTCAGCCAAATGGCTGAAATTTTTAACTATAATCAATATTTGGTTGAAATTTTTCACTACCATCAATAGGCTGTGTCGTTGGTTGTGCCCAGTACGTCAGACTTTGGATTTCTACCATAGTGCATGTAGTGGCGATGTTATGTCATTATGATCGTGGTGTAATTACAAATGTCGTTGGTTATTTTGCAAATGTCCTAACATTTAGCCTGTTTTAGAAAGAATCGAAATCTTCACATCACTCACCTTAAGAACAGACAGTTTTTCTTCTAACTGGATTTAACGCTCTTTTCAACGAACTTTCGCCTACACTCAACTCAGTATTTTAGAAACACTTACACAGTAATTGATAGCTTTCTATGCCAACACCAATACATGAATTTGTGTATTGTTTGGCAGGAAAATGATATTCTATGCCCAGGGAAGTCGATACAATTTCTAATTAGAAAGATTCCCTCGCAGCACCGGGAATCGAACCTACGGCTTGGCAAATCATGCTCTTACCGACTGAGCTATCTGAGGCCCCATGTCAACAGTGATTCCAATATGTTTCCGTGGCTCCGTAGCCTCGACCTTCACCGTCACCACCATCAACAATGACTCGGCAACAACTTTCCTCAACCACTTTTATTGCCATCATTCAGTGTCTATGCTGTTTTCTGACGGTATTCTGGGTGGAAAAGTACCGACTGAAACGCATAACCAAAGCCTGATTCAAAGTTCTTTTTCTACGCTCGATCGATGGCTGACAGATGTGCAAAAACGTAATTTTAACCGTTACAAAATATGTATCGCATCAAATGTTGTTAGTCACATAGTCATTAATTATGTGCAATTGACTCGCCAATGAGCGCCGCTGGGATTTTATGAGACAAAAAACCACTGATCACGTCTTCCTTCGGAAGGAAAGTAAAGCCGTTGGTTCCGGTCTATGGGATTATGGGTTAGGCTGAAAGTCACGTAAATTGGAAACAGCAAAAACAGCAATTGACTCGACATGTCCTGTTAGGGAAGGTCCATTAATTATGTAACGCAGTAAGTGGGAGGGGGGTTTGGGAAAACGTGACAATCCATACAACACATTTTGAAGGTCCATACAAAAAACGTGACAAGGAGGGGGGGGGGGTCACTTTTTCGCGTGACATAATTACCGATGTTCCCTTATTACAACCTTAGATTTCAATTTGAATTGCTTTAGGGGATTTTTTTTTACTATCGTACAGGTTTGGGCCGAAGGGTCTCAGAAACTTTGTTCGCGCGTAGGGTTCATGGATATATGAACAAAAACAAAATTTAAAAAAATCAGGGTTGCCAGTTTTCCTGGCAAACGCCAATTGAAGTTTTCCGATTTTCCCGAACATCACTAATTTAAAAAAATCTTAACTCAAGAACGATTCATTGTAGGTCAGTTTTTTTTCTCCAAACTATAATGAAATTTTCTCAAAAATTTGGAAAAAATATAATTTAAAAAAAATTTGCTAAAAAACTTTTCCACAGTGAAGGAATTTTGTTTTGGAAATGCCGGAAAAACCATTGTCTGAGTCATGAAAAATTTTGAAGAATTTTTTTTATTGCTTATTAATTTATAAGCTTACATTGTGCGGGACAGCATGACCCCCATATTGGCATGGAAGCCTATATCCAATCCAATCCAAATTTAACTACACCGTGTCCAATATATTCTCATACACTTTTTCCTTGCATTGATGTCGTGCAACTACTCAACGTGCTTCATGTGTTGATGTAGTTTTGCACTATGTTTATACAAACGCTTTTAGGTTATGTCCGATTGTTTTCATTCGGTGTTTATCTTTTACCAGCGATGAAGGAGTTTCGTGCTGTGGCGATAAATTTTTTTTTCAGAAATTTAAAAAACCTCGGAGTAAAGCGGGATTTTGTGTACCGAACCATCTGAAGGTACCGTGACACCTGCTCGTTGAATGGCCGGAAGAGATCCGGTCGTACTCGTACCGTGCGGACTGCACGAGTTGTTAAAGTGGTCAGGGAACGGATTAGACGAAAATCACAGCGCTCTGTACGTAAAATGGCCGCAGATCTGAATGTTTCGAGATCGTCAATGCCCAATATACTGCAAAATGATCTCGAATTCCAAGCTTTCACGGATTTTCGGAACCTTCCAAGCAGAAACGCCTCGAAAGAGCAAGTCTGCTTTTGTCGCGGCACGGTGGGGAAGAATTTATCTTTTCCGACGAAAAGTTATTCGTCTTGCAACAATCCCATAATGTCCAGAACGACACATTGTGGTCTCTCTCTTCGAGAACTGTTCCAGAGAGTGATAGCCATATTCCGCGGTTCCAAAGTGCTGCGTCAGTGATGGTTTGGGGAGGAATTTGCAAGCGAGGCAAATTACCACTGGTTTTCATTGAATTAAATTCGTTAAACTGAATGCCGTATATTATAAAACGGAAGTTTTGGAAAAAGTTGTCAAGCCATATGTACAAGAGGTGTTTGGAGATGCTCACTATGTGTTTCAGTAGGACGGTGCGCCATCGCATACTGCAAATCTCGTTCAGGTGCCGAGAAAATTTGACCGACTTTTTCGACAAGAATGAATGGCCTCCCAGTTTAACGCGACTGGGTAGCTTAGTGGTTACCCGTTCTGCTTACTGGACAGATGGTCGGGAGTTCAATCCCAGGCCCGTCCCCTTCCTTGCCATTTTTCACTTGCCTCTTTCTATCACCACTAGATTTGAAATAAAAAAGCAGTCTACTGCGCTTTCTTTCATTGATCGCATCACTTACCACAGTGCATCCATGATCTAAAAATAACCTACCTCACTAACACAACTATCCTTCCCTTGGCAATTGTAGAGATGCAGTGGTGTTCACGGTCTCTAATAACAACGATTGTCAAACTAATCATCCTTCCTCCCTCCCCAAAAGACCGTGAGGACGTGGCCGGCGCCGGTACTGATCTATAAATAGAATAAGTGAACTTGTACATTGAAGACGTAAAAGCTACTCCCAAGCTCCATCTATGTGGTTCTCTGTGCAATTACACTAGTTCTGTCAGTAAGGGAGTAGCAACTACGAATTTGCACGGTCTTTTTTAAAAAAAAAAAAAAAAGAATGAATGGCCTCCCAGTTCACCAGATCTGAATCCCTTGGATTATTTCGTATGGTCATACATGCTGGCGAAGGTAAATGACCACAGGGCGTCTAATATGAACCAATTCAAAACCGTAATCAAACGAATTTGGGACGAAATGCCAATGGAAGTCGTGCGTGCCGCCTGTGACGGTTTCGAAAAACGTCAGGAGCTAGTCAAGAAGGTTAAAGGCGGTGTTATTCCAAAACATATGCTGTAGGTGATCAGTACTATATTGCAATATAATGGGTAAAGTTATCGATTATCGATTTGCACTGGAAAATTTTGTAGGAAATTTTTTTAAGATTATATTTTTTTTTTTAATTTTTGAGAAAACATAATAGTTTGGGAAACAAATCAGTTAGTGAACATAATATTCAGTTATTATTGGTCAATTGCGAAAACTGTCAAAGTACGGCTCCAACTGACCAGTGCGAATTTGTGTGTTATCTTCCATATTGAGGACCGTGATTGGCCTTTGTTGTACAGTTTTAGACAGTAAATAGTTATAGTTACTGGTGTGCTTGGTAGCCTTTTTGAAGATAAACTCGTTGAACATTGAACTTCTTGTAGTGACGAACAGCGCTGGCAAATCTAATGGCCATCATACCTTACCTTACCAAACAGACTAAGGCCGGTGTAATCGGTCCATGGCTGTACCTCGCCAGCCTCGCTGCCTGAGGATCGCCGATCGCAGATCGCCTTCTACTTGTTCAATCCACCTTGCTCGTTGCGCGCCTCTTCTTCTTGTACCTGCCGGTTCGTTTTCGAGAACCATCTTCACAGGGCTGTCGTCCGACATTCTTACGACATGCCCAGCCCATCGTAGTCGACCGATTTTTGCGATGTGTACGATGGGAGGTTTTCCCAGCAACTGGTGCAATTTGTGGTTCATTCGCCTCCTCCACGTTCCGTCTTCCATCTGCACTCCACCGTAGATCGTACGCAGCACCTTCCGTTCAAAGACTCTAAGGGCGCGTTGGTCCTCCACTAGCAATGTCCATGTTTTGTGGCCGTAGAGTACTACCGGTCTAATTAATGTCTTGTAGATTGTCAACTTTGTGGTTCGGCGAACTTTGTTCGATCTTAGCGTCCTTCGGAGTCCAAGGTAGGCACGATTGCCAGCCATAATGCGCCTTTGTATTTCTCTGCTGGTGTCGTTATTGGTGGTCACCAATGAGCCCAGATACACGAATTCGTCTACTACCTCGATTTCATCACCGTCGATCTGAACTTGTGCTAGGAGGCTAACATTTTCTTCTCGTGAGCCTTTTCCTTTCATGTATTTTATTTTTAACGCATTAATCACAAGCCCAATCCTACCAGCTTCAGCCTTAAGTCTGATGTACGTTTCCGCCATCGTCTAAAAGTTACGTGCTACGATATCAACGTTGTCGGCGAAGCCAAATAGTTGGACAGACTTCCTGAGGATCGTTCCACTCTTGTCTATCACCGCACTTCGAATCACACCCTCCAATGCAATGTTAAACAACAAACACGACAATCCATCACCTTGCCGTAACCCTCTCCGAGATTCGAAGGGACTCGAGAGCGTCCTTGATACTCGGACGACACACATCACTCGATCCATCGTTGCTTTGATCAACCGCGTCAGTTTTTCCGGAAATCCATATTCGTCCATGATTTGCCATAGCTGGTCTCGATCGATTGTATCATATGCTGATTTGAAGTAGATGAAAAGATGATGTGTGGGCACGTTGTATTCGCGACATTTCTGCAGTACTTGCCGAGTCGCGGAAATCTGGTCCGTAGTAGCGCGGGCACCCATGAATCTACGGCGATGAGCACTACGTGTTCCAGCAGGACGGTGCACCAGCCGATACGGCAAATGTGGTTCAAGCCTGGTGTCGGGACAATTTAACCGACTTTCTGGACAAAACTTTGTGGCCTCCCAGCTCCCCGGACTTGAATCCTCTCGACTTTTTTGTTTGGTCCTATATGATGGCGAAGCTGAACGAATACAAGGTCAGCACTTTGGATCATTTCAAGACGGTAATTCTCAAAATCTGGGACGAAATGCCCATGCAGTCCGTGCGTGCCGCCTGCGACGCGTTCGAGAAACGTTTGAAGCTCGTTAAGGAGTACAAAGGGGGGGTCATTCCAAGAGAAATGTTGTAAACGTTCCTTGTAAACATAGCTTTCAATAACATAAATCCAAAAAATAAAAAAACATGTTTTCATTTTTTTAACAAATTTTGAAAGTGTATCGGAACTTATTGAACACCGTGTACGTTGCTTCTGCCCTGCACTTTGTTTGGCGATTTTCTGCTTCTTGTAGGTCTTCAGGTTGTTCCGTTTCATTCCAACGCTGGTTCTCGCTTTATTGGCCAAATCACTTATCGACATTGATGTGTTTTTCCTACCACTTTCTGATCAAGTTTAGGGTTGGAAGATCCGGGTTTTCTGCCTCTTCCTGGCAGTTCATGCAAAGAACAGTGTTTCCGGCAATTGTCGCAAAGTTACACCCTTTTTACATAGCCATGTGTCCAAAACCTTAATTTTCACGTTTTTTCAATGCGTGACATTTTGAAAACAAAGAATTTAAACCGTGCAAACAAGCAAACGAACAAAACATTACAGTCAAACGCACAGCATGCTATGACGAACACATTAAAACGATCACAAATACACGCGTACAACGCAAATGAAAGTGGACAGCTTATTTTCAATACATTCCTCAGGTCCTACGTCTCTGTCAATAGGCGTGATATTTACACTACCAAAATGTCATGTATCTACGAATGAAAACATTGTTAAAACATATCAATCCCAATAAAAAAAAGAGAAATTGCATACCATTTTTTTTTTGTTGATGGTTAAAATTCATATGATTGTTTAGTTAAAGACAATTTTTCTTGTAGAATGTATGTATAAACCTGCTGGAACTTCACCACAGAAATAAATTTGAATTATGATTGGGTAAAGTTTTTTTTTTTTTTCAAAATAATCAATGTTTTTTATGAATAAGAAACAAATTCAAGTGCATTATTCAACGTGCCTTAATTTTCTGAATTAATTTTCAGATATAACGCATGATGATACCTTTTAATCCTTACCTCGTTTTACGCCAACAGCTGACAATAAAGGCAAGTCAGCGTAGAAAATTAATCACAAAAGCAACATTAACCTCACGTTCACAGGCCAATGATTCGTCGATTGTACTGTTGGTCTTGTACGATTGAACCTGACCTCACGCTTGAGCCAGATCAAATTTCATGTTCAAAGCTGCCGCGGTCCATCGAGGGAAATCATCACTTACATGCTTCGTAGGGATATTGTAACTGAATAGCAGGATTATGAAAGACGTGAATCTTTTTTTGAAGTTTATTACGTAAAAGTGGACAATTGAAATACAACCGTGTAGGGTTGTGCTCTTTAAAACAAACTTGAAGCGTCCATCGTGAACCAACGGGCATATAGAATCGTGTTTTCCGTCAGGTTTACATTACATCATCAGACATTCTCCCACTGACTCCTGCCCTCGCCGTATCGGTGAGCCGCAAACGCTTGTTTGTATTTGAACGTATGTAGAATGCACTTAATACCCTCGGAAAGAGATTATGACAATGACATGACTTTATATTAAATGATGGATAAATACGACATCACACACAGTCATATAGAATGCTTGTTCTTGTTATGGTATCGAGTTACAATTGGTTTTACAAACTCATGCCGAGAGTGGTGAAACTTTATACGCGATACACGAAGGGAGGTAAACAAAAACTGGAAAACTACATGCCGATGTTGTAATGTATCCTAACTGCCGAAGGCAACCGTTATTATAGGATTGTTTTTTTTATGATGCATGTTCTTTTGCGGAAATCTTGCAAATGACTGCTGTAGGGTTTTCAATATGTTTATTATTCGTTATCGTTGATGGATGCGATATGTCAATTCAGCACCAATTTCACTGCCACACTTCTTTCAAATCAAAATTGAAAACCATGTCATACTTCCGGTGTGGCCTCTGAAATTCTGCATTCATCGCAGAAATATTCGTACCACCATGAAGGGCACTGTTTACAATTAGTAAAATCGCATATAATAACTTCAATTTTATTCTCTGTCACGCGTGTATCCCCAACCCACAAGAAAGGGAGAAAAGTGCACACATTCTCAACCTCCAGCCGTCTGACAAAACAATGGGCTCCAATCGATTCCCAGTTCTCGGATTGAATTGGTGAATGAATGAATTCACGAAAAACGAATGAAAGAGTTGTACAAGGGAAGAGCAAACTCTCTTTGAACTCGTGACTTTGCCGTGTATGCATGTTCGTTCGTACACCTCCCCTCCCACCGGTCTGCTTCCATTTAACTGTTCAAAACCACCCGCACTTGGAGTGCAGGCGCAAGCATGCAGTGCCACTTGGTGGATCACAACCGAACCCAAGTAATTTAGATGAGGTATACGATTAAATGCACAACACCAGCAAACCGCCGCCAACGAACGTGCAAACCAGGACCTCCTTTCAGCCATTCAACGACCAACCTCCTGTTTGACTCGGAAGCTCATGGCGTTCCATTACTGACTCTATCCATGGACCCCTCTCGAAGCTGTCGCCTACAGAAAATGGTGGTGGCGAAAGGAATTAAAATGTATTGCACTGAAACGGTAGATACCAAAACAAAACGAATAAAGGTATTAAAATATGTCCGTACAAAAACAATTGACATTGTATTCATGAATTTTGCAGATTTAAATTAAATTTGTGGCGTGGATACGCTCTGGAAATGAGTGGGAAAGCACATAAAAGAAGTCGCTGGAGAAACGGAGTGAAGCCTTAAACGTTTGTCATGCAATGTTTCTTCCTTCCTGCGTGGTCCGATCCTCGGTTTTACTGGAGGGTGTCGTTGTAGCGTCGTCAAGTTCTCTCTTCGTTCGGATCTGCTGTTTGTGATCGTTTTTCTGTTTTGTTTCCTAGTGTACTTACATACAGTGTATCATGAAACGTAGCGTACCCCTGGATGGATAATTTTTTTTTATGAAGTAAACTTTTCGATAATTATTCTCGGTAAGATCATATCTAGATGATCCTTTTTAAAATCATGGTATGCGGCGGAATATTTGTAACCAAAACATAATCGAGTTCATAAAAGCAGAGATACCGAATAGAGTCAACAATATTGGATATATTAACATAATTTTGAAAATATTAACATATTAGACCTTTTTTTTTGTAAAATTTGCTGTCAGAGAAACATATGAGCTTCTCTCATGGAACCTCTACAGCTTCAATGATTTAGCTTCATGGGTCTCCCCCAGGATCATTAAGGAGTGTATCGAAAATAAGCTATCCACAAACTTTCTTTCAAATTATGTTGAAAACCGATATTTTATTCATAAAAAAATTGATCCTTTATTGTACGAGGTTAAACTTGAACATAATGAAGACCGGATGAAATTTAAGTTATTCCTTCACGAATTTTCGAACTTTGGATCGAATGCTCTTCATCAAGTTCCGGACAAGTGTTGCATCGCATTTTTTGGACGCTTGAGCCCAAATTTTTTTGAACTCCTGCATGTTCCCAGCTGCCTTACCAGTCTTCTTGAAGACCTTCTTCACGATTGCCCAGTAACGTTCGATGGGTCGAAGCTGAGGGCAATTTGGTGGATTGATATTTTTCTCAACGAAATCTATACCCTTTTCCGCAAGCCAATTGAGAGTGGTTTTGGCATAGTGAGCCGACGCTAAATCCGGCCAAAACAGTGGAGGTGTACTATGCTTCTTATATAAAGGCAACAATCTCTTCTGGAGACACTCAGATCGATAGATTTCCGCATTTATAGTTCCGGTAGTGTAAAAAATGGTTGACTTCAAACCACAGGAACATATTGCTTGCCATACCAGTACCTTTCGACCGAATTTCTCCACTTGAATCGACCTGTCCGCATCGCTCACATCCTCCCCAACGACGGCAGTAAAGTATTGTGGACCTGGAAGGGTTTTTGAGTCCTCCTTTACATAGGTCTCATCGTCCATCAAAACGCATGCATCCGGACGCTGCAAAAGACGCGAATACAATTTCCGGGCCCTTGTTGCTGCTCGCTTCTTCTGTTCTGCACTTTGTTTCGAGATTTTCTGCTTCTTGTAGGTCTTCAGGTGGTTTCGCCTCTTGATACGCTGGATCATTCCGACACTCGTTCCTGCTTTTTTGGCCAAATCACGTATTGACATTGATTTGTTCTTCATGATTAGAGATACCACTTTCTGCTCCAGTTTCGGGTTGGAAGAACCGGGTTTTCTGCCTCTTCCTGGTAGCTCATCCAAAGAATAGTGTTCCCCAAACTTATTAATGATGGTTTTAACACTCGCATGATGAATTCCAAACCGCTTCGCCAATTTTCGCATAGTAATACCCTTCTCACTTAGCCATGTGTCCAGAACCTTAATTTTCACTTCCTTTTCAATACGCGACATTTTGAAAACGCAGAATTTGAACTGCACAAACAAGTAAACAAAAGAAAGCTGACAGTCAAACGCACAGCATGCAGTGTTCAGAGCATAAAAAACCATCACAAATACATGCGTACAACGCAAATGTATGTGGATAGCTTATATTCGATACACTCCTTAATGGATGTGGGTCGAGACTTCATTAGTGTGATGTCTCGCCTCATGTCCAACTATTGGCTCTTTTTTGAACGCTCATTTATACCGGGTTTGGTTGAGTGACAGTGTCTCTGTGAATGTGGACAAGGCTATCAGGACGCAGATCACGTTATTGGGTCTTGTGCTGAGCATCGTGGAGTCAGATCGGAGCTTTATGATTCCCTTCGGGCTCGAGGTAGACAACCCAATGTACCAATTCGAGATATTTTGGCTCTGCGTGATTTGGAGTACATGAAACTCATTTATGTGTTTTTAACTAACATTAGCTTTTGATTATAGTTAGTTTAACCTGTATGTTTACTATAAATTTTTTTATCGGTCTATGAGTGTGTTTTTTTTTTTAATTTTCAAAAAATGTTCAAGTCAAAAGAAAACCATATTTTGTATAGTTATAAGTGTTTAGACAATTGAGAATTTAAGTTTAATGTGTTATGTTAACCATACTTTCTATCCGTAATTTGTAATTCCTATTAACCTCGAGACGGCCGCGAGTAATCGGATCTATCCTCCTAACTTTAGTTTTAAGATAAATGATGTATAAAAATATGAAAATTTGGCTCTGTAAAGTTGATTCGATTGAGCCTGTACAAATAAAATGATTATTAAAAAAATATATATTGGGGGGTACACTTTATGAATACGAAAAAGATGAGCGTTACGATGTCAGCTTTTAGACGTAAATCAGTCATTATTTGTTAATCTCCCTCAATTTTTGCATCAATGGAGTGATTTGGCCAAAAAGGCTGGTACATCCATCGAAATGGTGTAAAGAATCCAGATCATGGTTTTCGGTGAAGATGTGAACAAATCCGAAAAGTTGTTTGAGGTGGAAAATTTCAGCCAGAAGGCAAGACATTTGTTGCGGCTCCGAGTCATTTCTACACTAAAAGTACGCTCAATACCGAAGTTTACCGTACTGAGTGTTAGCAGAAAAGGATGCTTCCGGTATACAAGGTGCACAAGGTCCCTCCTTTATGTTGGCCTGATTTGGGTTACCCCAAAACCACAGGTCAATTGCTGCAGATTTTATTGAGAAAGACATCAATCCTCCCAATTGTCCACCGTTCGTTTCGTCCAAGTGGACGCTAAACAATACCTGAGAGAACATAATTGGTAGATGAAAATATACTCGTTGCAGTTCAAAACCGGATTAGACTACTCGCACCAATCGATGCCGCTTGCATTCTATTGTGTCGCATCTGGTGCGTTGTATGGCTTGCTCCAGTTTGACATGCATCGCAAAAGATGGTCTTGAGCACAAGACGTGACTTCGACAAGTTCAAAAACTCCAAGTTCTTGTAAGTTTTCCTCGAGTGTTGTCCACTTCACATGCCCGTAGAGAATTGCTGAACTTACTGGCGTCTTTATGCATTCTACCCTTAGGACGAGCTTGAAGTTTTCCAGACCGCAGGCTCTGGAGTCTATAGTAAGTACGGATTACGTCAGTGATTTCATCTTTTGTCCATGCATTTTAAACTGATTACTTTGAAAATTCCAAGAAAAGGATTATTTGTATTGAGAAAAATAAAATGCACCTTAAGAATAAAAGAGCGTAACATTGCACAGCCGAATGTTTGATGAACCATCAGCCAAAAATGCCGAAATCCATGTCTATATTGTGATCGTTTTTTTTTTCTAAAACTCAAAAAAAAGAAGTTCACAATTTTGAGATACACTGTACCTTCCTTTCGCGGTTTACTCATTGGTTCTCAGGTTCGAACGTGAATTACGACAGCAATTATTACAATTTTCAAGATTTATGTGAATATAATAACGGGTGGTCTGGCGCCATGTTATCTCATTTTGTTTTATCCGGCTGAACTTCTCGGCTATTGGACCACGTGCTTCGTGATTTTGACCACGAACGGTACACAATCATATGCAAATAGATGCCAGCCTTTAATCCTTAATTGCCATAAGTGCCATGTTCGTTTGATTTCACCGATAGTCAATCTTCTCGCCATCGGCGTATTTCACGTGAATAAATTCATTTTCATTTATAATTGACTTTTTCCCTTATGTCACCAAAGCCTGAAGAAATGAGACAGATTCTGTTGTAGGTGAGATGCATTAGATAAATCAACATCAATTCGGCGGGCCCGATTTTGCCTAGGTTAGTCTATTGGCAAATGAATAATCGGAGTGTTTGATCCACTTGGTTATTGAAGCGACAAAGTGACGGCCAATTTAATAATCGAACGGGAATTCATAAAGCGATAATGGAACAATAAATCGATAAATAATGCTAGCGCTATCCACAGGAACAATATTAGCATATGCTTCAAAGGTGGTGAGCATTTTGTCGTTAAGGAATTAGAGTTTCATTTATTTTTGCTCCGGTTCGTTCAGTTATCAGTCGCTAAAAGATCAAAAGATTAAATACTGACAACTTTTGTGAATCCCAACTGGATATGGCCAATGTTGGGTCTTGGTATTTATATTGTGTTATTTAAAAAAACATGTACCTTGAATACCAAGCAAAAACACTTGAAAAAAATATTGGTTCTACCTTCGGTGCCAATTAATGCCTTCTGGGCGTACCATATGCTACTTCCAAAATGGCGAAAGCGTTGAAAGGTTTCAATTGATACAGATGTGGCAGTGCCTCAACACTTCCGTTAAGACTAAGGAACATTATTTTTTCAACTCAGTTATAATTACAGACTAGCGATCTTTGGCTCAGTTTCATTGAATGTTATTTTTTCAAAGTCATATAAATTATAGGTTTTTATGAAACTGAGTCAAAGATTGCGTGTTAATGATATGAAATGAGTCAAAGAAACTTTCATGCAGAATAAGAGTTTCCAACCTTATGGAAAACTTTGTTGATGTCGCCCGTGAAAAACATATTGTTAGAGATCTTTTTTGTATTAATATGTTCTTTCTAAAAACATTCACCCCTTGCGCTGAACTGTCCGGCTTGACGTGCCGCAATTCTCACTAGGGATTCTTTGTCAAGGCCCATGAGCTTAGAGGCAGTTCCATTGTGGTTGTATCACATTGATTAGTTTTTCCACTGCATTTATCAACTAACTTTTTCACTATTGATGATTATTGCATTGCAAGGAATTAGAGCAGCACACCGACTTTTTAGATATACTATTCTTTATACGGAACGGTACGGTAACGGTACGGTTTCAGATCATCCATGAAATGCCCAAGTATTGTGGAATAATTTTAATTTTTTTTTCGTCATGGCTATGATACACTGGCTAAGCTTTAAGGTTCATGATGGTTCCGCGGGTCCGTCTAAAATTACGGCAGGACTACAATCTGCAGACATGTGAACACAAAGAAAATTGTTACTATCATTTTATATTACATCATATACATCCTTTCACCTATATTTTCTATACTGATTTATATGTTAATTTCAGCTTCGCATATATGCATCCTTAAGTTATAGCCCACTTTACCCACGTTATGTATTTCCAAAGATAGGAAGGTTTTAACTTTTTTTTTAAAAAGGCAACTTTTACCCAAAAAAACTTTTTCTTCTTTATCAAAAATATATAATAATTCAAAACATACAGTATACAATTATTCATTTACTTTTTCACAGGTATAGGGAGTAATTTATGGGTCCAGACAAAAAAGAGTAAACGACGAGTTCAATTTCGATTTTTTAAATTTAGTTTCAGCTTTCGGCATTATTCATACTCATATGAAAATTTTTTCGCCTTAGTGTTAGCTGTTTTCAGCTTTTCCAAGACTATTAAAATATTAATACATATCTAATTTATATTATCAGTAACAAACAAGTGGATGTTTCAGTAACAAACCGCTTACTATGTTCTCTGACTATTATTGTGAAAACAAATTCTAATCTTAATCCTATGGAAGCTGCCACAGCGGAAGTCTTCCGATAAGTGGATGACCAGTTAAACTACGGAAATATATACTGGCTTGCTCGTATTTGTCTCTTATTTTATAACGTCATTTTATTATTTTATGTTATTGAATCAAATTATTTGATATTATTGCATTAAAATTCATTTCATTAATATCTTTAAAGTACCTATGAGACTCATACAAGAAATTATTGCGATGCAAGGAAACAGAAAAACACATCTAAATTTCAGGTTTACTATTCTTTATGTTTATGCTATATTATTTCAGATCACCCAATAATTTTTATTTTTTTTTCTCGTACATTTTACATGGTCCAAAACTTTCAGGTTCACAAACGGAATTGTTATCATAATTCTTATTATATTATATTCATGCACTATATTTTATACATTGCTATACTGCCATTATACGCTTAACTGTCCCATGTTCCCAGGTATATACATGGGACAGTTATGCTTATAACGGCAGTATGTGACATTGAATATGTATTGGGAAGGGAGGGAGCATCAGGGTTTAACTCAAGCTGGAATTGGACAATGGAGTGATATGACAACCGGCGTCTAGGAAAGAACAATAAGTATAATTTTCTTTATCCTACCGATTCGATTGTGATGCTGCAAATTCTACTCCAACAGTTTCAGTGAGAGTGACGCGCCCTTCTTAACTTGCTATAAAAAGCTGTAAAAGCTTAATAAGTAATGCGAATTGGGTTATTCGATTTGTTGGATCGTATCGTTGGAAGGAGAATCTTATGTTTCCGCGGGTTTCTCGTAAGTGTCTCTGCTTAAGGATCCACCCCACCGTTTTTGGCCCTTCATACAGCGTTACTGTTAAAACAAACTGGAAACTCAATTTGAAATGCTGGCTACCTTACATACAAACATACATGTTATTTCCCAAAACATTCACTAAGAGTTTCTCATGTGAAACTCTTTTTAAAAAAACTGAATTTTAAAAAAAACTTCTTCAAGTTCTACGCAATATATAGTTAAGAAGCTCAATAGTTTTCAACAATGTTTGGTAAACTTGCTCTTCTACACAGTGATTCAATGAATATCTGTGTTTCCCTATGTTGGGCTAATCCTATGTAAGTACATAAATCATTTTTATGGACGTGTTCATCCAATTGGTTTGTTCTTATAAATTTTCCCATAATTTGAACTCATTTTTAAGAGGAGAAGTTGAAAGGTCAAAGAATGTTTCCAGACCTATAAAATGATCAGATCACCCAATCTTTGCGAGTCGATCAGCCGTCGATTCATTTCCTACAATGGCCAGGAACCCAATAAAGATTTGTCTTGTTTTGAAAGGACAATTGCTCTAGTAGTTTATAGCACTAATACACTAGTTTTGAAGTGTAAGTCATTGTTTTGAAGGCATTAAATCTGCTTCGCAATCCAAAAAAAAAATACAAATGGTGGCATTTTTATATTTCCTTTTCAAGCTTACATACAGATGTGCATCCCAGAATGGCATATACTTTGGCTTGGAATAATGTAGATCATTTGCACAGTTGAATCAATACCAGGACCTTTTATTCCTGCTCCTACTTTATCATCTTGTTTTAAACCATCCGTATAAAATATTAATGAGCCTAGACGAATATCAGGTGTTCCTATTTCGCAATCACGACTATCTATATTATTTACTGTGAGTGTATGCTGAAACACTTTTTTCCAATGAATTTATGATTCATCATATGATCATTAAGATCACCCAAAAAGAGTTTTTTGGTTCGTTTGAGCCTTTGAGCATTTTTCATAACGTCCAATTGAATGAAGCTTGTCCTAAGAGCATTCATAGCTTTATTAACTACTTGCTCTGGATATAAATTCACCTTAGTCATTAATTCAGCAATGATCGACAAAATCATTATGCTACAGTAATGATCGATTCATCAGCAATTGAGAAATTTTAAATCAATTTATAGTTATTATCTTCCGCGTGGTTCTCGGTGGTTCTGGTTTGGCTAAATTGAATCGATAAACCGAGTTATAGTTTCCTAGATATACGGAAAATAGTCACACGTTATAAATTATCTGTTAACATGGATGATTTAACGATTATTGATCAAGAAAACTGTAAACCCAACGTCAGGAACATATTTTTTCCAATGTTTTCAACCATGGCCTGTTGTATTAATAGCATATTAAAAATATTGGTATAAGTATAATTTTCCATGGAAATGTTTGAGTATGCGGTTGTATATTTTTCAAATAGCCTATCTTAACTTAAAATTTAAGCAACAAAATCTGTATAGAGTGAACTATAATGTTTTCATTATCGATTGGCTGATAGATCATATGTGAAAAACATTTTAGTGTTTCAAAGTAGTTTTATTATAATTTGTTTTGGAAAATTTAGGGTTGAGTTATCTAATCAAGTGAATAACTAATACATTATCGTTTACATCTCAAATAATGTACGTGTTATGATAAAACATGTTATCGATCAATGCATATAAGGCTGAGTCAAGGGACACCCTATAAACATCTGAAAGTTTCTGAATAAAATACCCGTTTTTCATATTTTGTAGTACTCATACGTATATGAATACATAAAAATATAAACTGTTGTTCTACATCAATAGTTCTTAGAATCGCACGGTGCTGTTCCTTCTAGGTTTAAATCAGAACTAAACAATTTGCCAGTCAATGCCAGTTCAAAAAAAAAGAATGTAGGGTGGAGCACTACTTTGGCAGCCGATCAATTCCCGTCAATGTTATGCTTGATCTAATCTAATCTAACCTAATATAATACAAACTTTGTCGTTTGGAACTGTTTTTACTTTATCCCAAACGTTGTTTTGATTTTTGAACAAAACCAGGCGACATCCCTATTTTACGAGCCACCGTTCGAATGGAGAGATTTGGGTTTTTCGTTAATATCCTTTTCACCTTCCGGTCCATGACAGGATCAGCGCGTCCAATGTTTTTGACACTTCTAGGTTTCCTCTCCACCGTCAAACGTTCCGAAAATGATTTGAGCACATCGTGAACAGTGGATTTAGGCAAATCCAATGTTTTTGCAAGGTCCCGTATTGACAAGTGAGGATTTGCTGTACGCCCGTACAAAATTCGCTCGTGCACTTGTTGTTCTTTCGTCGCCATCTTGAATACTAAACATGAAATGTAAACATCAATCATAGTCTTTTTCATCATAGACACTCAGCTGTACCACAGTGGAATTTTTCATTCCTACGTGCAATATTTCAAAAGTTACAATGATTTGAAGGTGTCCGGATTAATGTGGATACAGACCTTAATATAATACAAACGCAACCAGTACGAGAAAGGATCCTGGAAATAATTGGGTTAGATGACATTCAATTTTTTTTTAATTTATTAACTCGTTATCGTCTTCAACACATTTAAAAGGTTGGATGGACTGATTCTTATTCTTTGTATCTTATTTTATTACTAAAAGTTATTTTCGTTACATTGAAATAAAAACTGTAGATGACTTCGTTGAACAGCCTACAGCTAGCAGAAAATGGCTCAAAGTAACCGTGAGTGTGATGAACAGGAATCAACAAGAGGAAACAATTGCGAAGATTACACGCAGGAACATGAAGCCACAGGGTTTTTAACAAGTAGCTACAACTAAGCCGATCCGTAACTAGGTCGAATATAAACAATCTATGCAATTTTTGCTTACGAGCAGTCGCGTAGAGCGATTTTCATATGCTGGTAAATCTGTGGGATTGGACCATGGCAAGCGGCGCAGCGCATATCTTAAGAAGGATCTAAGAACCAAACTTGAACGCGCATACTAATCTAATGTGGTTCGAACTATACAACAGAACAAAGTCTTTAAGGCATACACATCCACGAAATCAGCCGTGTTTCGTCTGATGAAACCAAGCAAAGAGTGTGATTTGGCAGTTATCGTTGAGATATGTTCTTTGAATTTTGTTTTAGAGTCAATCGACATACCAAGCTTCCGATTTATGTTCACACGTTCTAATTCGAAATCGATTGGAGATCGCTGGCAAGTGAAGGATATTATTTATCACTTTCTCACATTCACCTGCATACCGTTTTTGTCGCACCAAGCCAGCAATGCGTCAAGATCTTCCTGAAGTGCGCAGCAGTCCAACGCTGAGAAAACCGAGCGATAAATCTTAAGGTCATCTGCGTACAATCAAACCGAAGAAGATTACAGATATCGTTGACGAACAGTACGAAGATGAGCGGACCAAGGTGGCTGCCTTGCGGCACACCAGAGGGATTGTTAAAGTGTCGGGAATGTATCCACATTTTGAAATTTGGGGGGTCGTGAGGAGGGTCGTCCTTTGGTGGTTCGTGTGGGGACCATCCAAAGCAATCGGTGGGGGCTGGTGGAGTTTTTGGAGAAAATAATATTAATTGTGTTAATCTGGTGGCGGTTTTTTTTTTTTCTTATTTCTTTTTGGCACGTCCATTTTCTTTGTTGTGTCTCTTTTTTGTGTTTTGTTTTGTGTTGGAGGGATGAAACCTTTTCCCTTTTTTTTCTAATTTTTTTAGTTTGTTGTTAGGTTGGTGTTTTTTTTTTTTTGTTTTTTTGTTTTTGTCCAATTAACATTGCCAAAACCATCCAGCTTTATTAATTTTTATTAAAGTTTTATGAAAGCCACTAGAAATCAATTCGGCTTTATTATGGCAGCAAGAGATGCCAATAGGTTTCAAATTTTAGTCAGGTTTATATGAACCTACACAGCTTCTTTACAACGATCTTAAACCCTTGACTTCTAAAATTCCTTTTACTCCTATCAAAGGTTTTATTTTGACTTTATTAACTCATAAAATGCTGTTTTGAAATGCCGTTTTAGGACTCATTCATATTATCTTATTATAGTCAGTTGAAAAAGCATTTTAAAACCATTTTGCCTCCAGTAAATGCATTAAACGGCTAACTGGCATTGAGGAAAGCTACCAAGCGACCAGATAGTTCTATAGTAGCCATTGCTAAGATAAATTGGCTTTTTTGGCAAAACTGTGATTTCTTGCAATCGCCATATTGAAATATATGAAATAATTGAAATGTGAAAAAATGAATACACCAAATTTTAAATGTAATACAATTGAACTGTAGATCTGAGACAAACTTTGGTATTCGTTTGGATAACCTTATTGAATTCTATCAATTTTCAGGAGTTTCATGATTAATTTACCGAATATATTTCTTTCAATTTTGTTTTTGTTGTTGTAAACTCGCATAATTTCCAAGGCGCATTAATTTTCAGCTCTTATCGTGCCAATATTCACCATAAAATTTAATGCGCATATGATTTGGAGCATGATACGCTATAAAAAAAACTCAATTTCTTTTGTATATTTTGCTATCAATCATAATTTCCCGCAACAGTAGAACTTTTTTCTTATCCATTATTTACTGTTGAATGAATCAGAAGAGCAACAAAGCAAAACAACAAAAACCAACCACGATATCGCCGTGAAGTTTGACAGCTGTGGCCATTCAGCCCTATGCTGGTTTTGATGGCGGCCAATAGGTTTTATGATGGTTCTCAAGTGGTCATAACAGCTTTCACTAGAACATTTTCAAAATCTTTATGGTCTTAGAAAGGTTTTATTAATTTGTTTTCACAACCGTCTATAGAGTGGGCCACTTTGTACACATTTCGGCTTTAAAGATGCATAGAGGAGGTGTTGGTGGATAAAACAGTTTTGAATGTAGTGTCATCAACAAAGCCGGGAGGAGTGCTATACGGCTGGAATAGAATTGAAATTGTTACTTGGGTAGTGAAATAACAGCTTCCAAACATCCGGGAAAACGCCATCAGATAATGACTTGTTGAAAATAATTTACACATGGAGCGAAAGTGAAGATGCGCATTATTTAAAGAAGGCGGGTGGCGGGGGATCTGGTCCTGCAGGTTTGGTTGGGTGGTCAGTGGAGGGGGGAGTAAAAAATTTTTAGTGGTGTTGGGGGGGGGGGGGGGGGGGGGGGGGGAAAAAAGGGGTTGTATTTTTTGTGCTTTTTCTTCCGTCTTATAGTAGTACTAATAAATAAATAAATAAATTGGGGGGGTGAAATAATATTGGTTTCTTGGGGTCAGGATAATATATATCCAGTTTTTGTTTTTTGTCCTGCTTTTGTTAAAAATAGAAAAAGGGGGGGGGGGGGGTTGGAGATTGTTTTCAGGGGGTGTGGGGTGGGGAATGCGGGGTTCGGCGGCGCGTTTTAGCTTTTTCGCATTCATAAGAGACGTGTTTTCAGTCGTCCGATTCTTGAAGTAGTGCATCCGGATTTTTTCGAAGGTGGTTTCGAGTTGATCCTAACTCTTTGCTCCACCAAGGTCACTTGTGGTGAGAGTGCCAATTTTTCTTGACCAGAACTAATTCTGCAACGCCATGTGCTTCAGAGAAGGAGGATGAAACGTCTCAGGTTAAAACGAACGGTCTATGTTGTGCGCCAATTTCCATCAGCGCAGAAGGAGGCTCCAGAGTTAGGATTCGATGAGTATCATTCACAAATGACAAATCGAGCAGACGACCATTTGTATAAGGGAGGTTACTAATTTGAGATAGTTCAGAGTCAAGAATCGTTTGCTTCAATGTTATTTCCTGCTCAGAGGTGGCGTACGCAGGCAAATATCCCAAGTAACACACAATCGTCAATATTGGTTGCAGAAACTTGCTTTGAAATGCCAAGAGATGTTCAGCGGACTATAATCGCCCAGAACAATAACCTTGTCGGCATCGTTCTCGATATCAAGCAAATGCTGAAGACTGCGAGAATGCTGTCTGTATATCTCTGGATCACTATAAGGCCCTATATAAATGCAACAGATATATACGACATATTGGATAGACTTACTTTAACAGCGACTTGATCGAGATGAGTTACGTTTGGAACTTCAATGGTGCTTCACTTCAAGCACTTACGTACGCCGATAAGCACGCCACCGCTCCTCGTCAAGTTGCTAGTCGAAGGGCTACGATCACAGCAATAGTCCGCGTAAACAGTGGCCAGTTCATCGTTGATGATGTCTTCTCGAAGCCATGTCTCCGTGAAGGCAATTATGTCGTAGTCGCACGAGATAAGTTTGAGGTGAAGGTCGTTTGTTTTTGTTCGCAGTCCGCGAACGTTTTGATAATATACGCTTAACAGCTTCGTCGGACGGGTGACGGAGAGATCATGTGGCGTACCGTCATGAATTACGTCGGTTGGGTTGTTCCTGCCTGACGGCATCCAAAAAACCGGCTGGATTGAACAGATGAATTCAAATTCACGGCCAAGTGTCGGCGGACATAGCTTTATCCTTCAGTTCGGTAGGCATACTAACCTTGAAGTCAGCAAAATAGTGTGTACTTGCTTCGAAATACTACTTTAAAAATGTCCTCTGCTCAATTTCAAACTACTTCTATTCAATTTTCACAGCCTGCCGTGCTCTAACGGAACTATCAATACCTTCTCTTCACATCTTTGTTCTAGCAAAAATAGCTGTCCACTCCTGAAGCCTCCATTTCAAACTATATAGGACTGTCCATAATATTCAAGACGCTTCATTTTTACAACTTCAGCTTGATATAAACAAATCGTATGGATTTCAACGCTGGTAAATGGTCGGTTATCTAATTGTCCCGCAAACACAGTTTGATTGACCATGACTATAAGGATCTACAATTCTCAAAAAAGAATCTGTTGTTAAGGATCTAGGGGTGTTATTAGAAACCAAATTGACTTTTAAGGAATATGTCGCTTTTATAACCTCCAAAAATCTAAGACACTTGGTTTCATATTTCGCATTGCAAAAAACTTCAAAAACATTCAATGTTTTTAATTTCACTGTACTGTTCGTTAGTGAGGTCAATATTAGAATATTCATCTGACTTTTGGTCATCTTACTTATCGATGCCATTCAGCGCAAATTTCTACGCTTCGCTTTAAGACACCTTCCATGGCATGATCCAATCAATTTGCCCAGCTATGATGCGCGATGCGAACTTTTAGGTCTAGAGCTACTGAGTATACGTCGTCATCTTTCAAAAACGCTTTTTGTTTCTGACCTTCTTCAATCGAAAATTGATTGTCCTCGACTGTCTGACACCTCACTTCTCAACATAAATATTCCCTATCGTCAAATTTGCTCGACTTCGTTCCTTTGTCTACATGGTGCTCGAACAAATTATGGGCATAACGAACCATTTTCAAGCATGTATCGATCCTTTAACCGCTGTTCCAGCGAATTTGACTTCGATGTTCCTCGTTCCACTCTTCAAAAAAGATTAGTACTCGCAGCTCCACAGAACAACATACGTTAGATTTCTTTTGTTAGTTCAAGTTAGTTTATTATTATGTGTAGCTCATTTAGTAGATTTAAGCAACCATTGTATCATTTGGAAGCTATGTAACATTCTGTTGATACGACAAGAAGAGGAGGTTTTTTGTGCTCATTTGAGAAAGAGCTCATAGCTGCAGCTCTACTCAAACGGGCTTTTCCCTGCTTCAAATAAAGATAAAGATAAAGATGTTCCAATGCCTTATGGTGATGAGAAATTATTTCCTTCTTGAAACAACATCAACATAGTTTGTTACTCCGCGTATGGGAGAATACCAAAATAACAATCATAATGTAAACGTTCGTCCTTGGCTCTAGGTTGTTTATAGAGCTTCTTGGGCAAGCGTTTTGATGTGCTCGTTTGTCACGCTCGGACAGATACAGCCAGAATTACTCTTGACGAGACTCAGCGATAGCAACTGTCGGGACTGCAGGATTGGTTGCGGCACTTGTGCCACAGATAAGTTTGGCGGGCGACGATGAGTATCAACATCAAACTCCGCATCACGGCGAAGCTTTATCCTGTTGGAGAGCGGAAGCAATGACGAAATGGAGTCGGTGTCAATCATCTCTTTGAAATGCGTACGTATCTCGTTGCGAATTTCAGCTAGAATGCTGTCGTGGAAATCCTTTTTGAGTATTTCGAGTATGTCATTGTTGGCTGCCCTAACTGTTGACATAGCCTTCTTGAATCTCGCATTGTTCAGCAAATTTTTGCAGACATCACACATTCACACTAGATACTAGTGAGATTTTACAGACGAGTAAATCTCTGACGGGATCGACGAACATGTGAAGCAAAATTGGCCGGAGCAGAACCCACCACATTTTATGATCTTGCCGCTTAGCTCATCAACACATTGTCACAAACGCAAGTCATCTTGCAAAAAAAGCCGGGCTTGAAAGGGTTACGAGTGAAGAAAACGAGTGTTCTACAACAGATGGCGTAGCGCACGAGAACAAACAATGAGCGCCCGGTTGGCAGATGATAATCTGGCCTAGTACGATCGTGACAGCAGATACGAATTTGTTGGTTAGCTCGTAGATGATCTATGATCGATTGCGGCCGCAACACGCAACCTTCACATTCGTATATCATCTGTGAGATAAAGACCGCACCCTGAATCCATTCTTGTGCTTGGTGTTGATGTTCTCAAGCAATTACTTGAATTCTGCTACGAAAGAATTGACCGTTCTTAAAAGTCCTCCTAAAACTGCTTCATGTTCCGCCTCCATCTAAACAAGAAGGCATTTCGTGACTGCACTATATAGTTTTCGGGCCCCTTGCGTATGTTTACTTATTTTTAACTGCACATCGATAATAACGGACGACCAAAAGTCCATTTAACTGAAACTCAATTTGCTATTCTCAATCTTTACATGAAACTTCACTGACTTTAAAATTCTTACGCGAATGTGAAATTTTGGATAGCAAATAATTAATAAAAAAAAACCTTTCACCGCATACTTCCAAATACTTGTTGAATTAACAAACAAAAGTGGCATGACAAAAATAATATTCGGTGCTAATTGATTGAAAAGAAAAAAAAACGACCATAGAATTAACGTAACTCTCCAAACATTCTGAAAAAGGTTGAACAGATACTGCTGGAATAAAACCTTATATAGAGAATAAAAACTTATAAAGCTTTTCTCTCTTGCTTCAAAACCCTGTTATGAGGATCGACGTGACTTTTTTTTATTAGTCTAACTGAAAGGTGTTCTTAATGCCTTGGAATTGAGGTATCGAATTTCACGATTCGCCACGACATGATGAATTTTATAATAATGAACCGACGCAACATAAACACTTGTAATGATATTTTAATGACAGTTGTTCGAACGTGTTTGCAAGATGAGTAAAAACAAAACTGAAACGTAAGGAAACACGCTTCGGAGCTACACATTAGCATCACGCATTAAATGCCATCCACATTTCTGTTTCTGCAGTACGTTAAAAATCTACATATAAAAGATAATACCCGTCCGACCTACTGAGGAGTGCGGAATCACATTAAACCTTAATTTCGACGAAATTCATTAAGTTGGCATTAAAACAGGAACACTGCAGTTGGAATAAATGAAGCTGTTTTGTGAGAACGCAAAAATTGCTCTCTTCGATTCAGCAGTGTTTCGGTTTCGATTGCTGCAAGAAGGTCGTTCATTGTCCCTAGCAGGTGTTTCACGATAGGATTCACGATAAGTGTATATTGCTTACAGTTTTCTGCATAAATTTGTGTTATATGAGATGTATCAGACACGATATGATCCAATCAACAGATGATGTTCACAGTACTGTCCGAATACAATCAGATACAACATAAAGTGTATATAACTAGCAGTTTATAATTCTGAGATAAATAAAAGTTAACCCAAGTGAAGGTCCCAGTTGTAGTCTGTGATCAAGTATCAAACGCTTATCGAACCAATCCAAAAACAAAAACAGCAACAATCGTATCTTTACACGCTACGATTTAAATTTAACGTTGTTTCACAAGTAGGTCCATCGCAATATCCCGATTATTCCGTCGCAATCAAAGCATTACTATTTAAATACGTTAATAGTTGCCCTTTGACAACAAGTTCTAAATTTTGTTTCGAAAGTGTGCAACATGTTAATAGGACGAAACTCTTCGGCTTTAATCGTTCCAGCGACTTTTTAAATGGGAATAGCACAAGATTCTTTCCAAAGTTGCACGTGCACAGTTTGTAGCGATTAATTAATTAGGTCCAGTAGGTTGTTTTCGATGACATTAAAGCAATTTTGTACTACTGTTGCATTTACGTTATCTACTCCAGCCGTTTTGTTCAAAGAAAAGCAAATAGATTTTAGATCCTCTAATATTATTGGGGGAAAACTTTCTAAGCTACAGTTAACATTAATCGGTTGTTTTATTTCGTCTGGCTCATCTACTAAAGACTGGACTCGGAAAAAATGAGACACACAAAAATGATCACCAAAAATTCATTTTAAATCGGAAACTTCTCAAACGTTTCAGAGATTAAATAACTATAATGGATTAATTGGTTAGCAAAATACTAACGACGAAATATTCATTAAATCCACATGCGATGATGTGCTCTGACTGTTCTAATATGCCATTGAGACGCGATTGAAATTAACAAAGATTTCAAAAAATTTCATAACTCTTTGCTGTTGTTTTGATTTTGCTGCAGCTGCATTTTTCTCTGAATTTAAAACAGCTCAGTCCGACAGATGTCAGTCAAAACACTTTAAATTTCACACGATTGCTACTAACTCTACTATTATCTTATACGTTACTAATTGTGGTCTCATGATCGGTTACTTTCTAATCAGAGCTTATAACAACACTAACAAAATCAAAATAAGAGTACACTAGGTCTTTTTTTACATGTTTCTTTTAAGCGGTTTGTTTTCGGCTATAACTCCAGAACAGAACAACTTATCGACCTAATTCGAATCATATTTTTCGTTTTGGGCAAAAAGTAATCATATCGCAGTTTTTCAAAATATTCACAATTTTTGGTGTAAGTGCTCAAAATTTTAAAAACTGTATTTTGACCATTCCATGAAAGGGTAACACATGCAAACAAAATCGAAGCAATTGAAAATGTTTAGGCACGTGAATTTATCAACTAGTCTATTTAGTTTATTTTTTACGCGGTTTTATAGTAAAAATGGAACGAATCCCCCGTGTAAAAAAAGACTATAATCTACAAACTCTAAAAAATTACTGATCTTCTCAGTGGGTTCAGTTTTAAATCCAAACGGAAGCTAAAGACTGACTAATAGTAAATTGGTACGCACAATACGCACATTCGTGATTCAATAAGTTTAAAAAGTCCATTAATGGTTACTTTACAGTACTTTTATTAAAATTTCAAAGTTACAGCATGAGATGGTAACATTTCTCCAGTTCGAACGAAATCTCGAACCTTCCTCCTGATGGAGCCCATCAGTGCCCACAAAGTGGAAATGGACACGGAATCAGCGCATTTCTTCAATTTTGCTCGCTTGCTGGATGTCCTTGACTGCCCCGCCGCTTCGTCGAAGTCGCTGCTTTGAAATTGTCCAGTATTTTTCGATTGATCGAAATTCCGGGCAACTCGTAGGATTCATTAGCATAGGGACAAAATCGATCTTGTTGGCAGCATACCACTCCAGAACCACCTTGGACTAGTGTGACGAATGTTTTCGTTTTAAGGCCACAACTGCAAATCACTTGCCAAACCATGACCTTCTTCACGAACTTGTCGGCAAACACGAACTTGAATCTTCTCGGCACATCCTCCCGTCCAGTCGCGATGTAGAACGTTTGATCGGGAAACTGTCTAAAATCGAGTTTGACGTATGTTTCGTCTTGGTCAAAGTGCAGCCCTTGTGTTTCGTCAAAACACGATCGTACAAGAGTCTTGCACGATTTTTGGCCACGGAATTCTGCTCCATGTGCCAGTTCGGATGTTTACTGGCCTTGTACGAATTGCATGCTTCCCTGGCAAGATGGCATTGCACCTTCTGGCCACATCTATGATCGAAGACCGGGGTTGGCTTTAACGCACCTAAACACCTTGCTGTGCAGCTGAAGTTCCCTGGTTCCTGTTTTTTTCGTAGGTCCGCTGATTCCTTTCCACACTCAGGGTGTCCTTGTAAGTTTTAAGTACTCGACAAACTGTTGTTTTCGGCATCTTCAGCCTTTTAGCCTGCATGGAACTGGACCAGTCCGGATTTTCCAGGTGTTTTTGCACGATATTTTTTCTTCATTCGAGTTCCATTTGACGTTATTTCTGAACGCAATCGACTACTTTGATCAAACTTGCACCACTTGTTCTCTATGAAAATGTGAATGTGAACAAACCATTGTCAAAGATTTTCAATTACTAACACAAGAGGCGTGCTAGCGGCGCGCTAGGGGCGTACTAATTTACTTTTAATCAGCCTTTACTACTTAACGCATCTGCGAGTTAAACAATCATAATCACAACTATGACGACAGCAAGCAATATTTCAGTTGATATTTTTCAATAATCATAAGTGTCAAAGACGCTGTCAAGTAGACAAAAATCAGCGTTACCAAAAATGTATGTTGCAATCCATCATAATTCCAGAGGCAGATAGTCAAAGGCATCATGCTGATAATTTGGCCCTTTTCCAAAAATCTAATTGTTAGCAACATTTTCTAATGTTGTCTTCAAAGAAAATATTTATTGTCACACCCTAAGCCATCAATTGGAGTATGAGAAGACCCTCCCCCCCCAGGTTTCTTGACAAAGTGTAATTTTAGGCCACCCTACCAAGGTCCGGTGTTTCCGAGCATCCCCATATTTTGTTTAGCTGCCTGTCATTAAATATATGGTTACAAGAATAATAGTTAACAATTCGTTTTACAATCAGCAAAAATCACAGCCAATTCTAATGATAACGAGCTAAACCAGGTAGAAGAAACCCGCGTCATCTATCAGTCGACAACTCTAAAATGTTCACAAACCAAAACTACAAACTGAACATTCCAAACACAAACTCTCATGCGAAAATGGGACCTACAACGAAGCATTAAACAAGCGAAGTAATTTTATTACAACGCCATGAATTAATAAAAGTTAGTCAAATGGGGTTGTAAAACTCAAGCATCCAGTGAATTAAATGTTCCGCAATTTCGTCGTCGCCAGCCGAGTTCAGTTTGGATGCGAGTGTCCGGGACGAACATCCAAAACCCCGTCAGAGCCTGTATACGTAGGTTGGTACCTACAAACTTCCCCAGAATCTGAGTGAGTGTCAGGTCTTCCGGTTCGCAAGCGAGTGATTTGAATTATTTTCGTTTCATTTCGCTTAATTTTATATACGATTTGTGCCACGGTTGTAAGCTTTTCTCGCCTTGTTGTTTTTACGACCCCGGCAGGAAAGCATAAAAGTGTTCTGTTTTGTAGATTCTGTGGGCTGCCTTCTTGCGACCATATGCTGCTGTTGGTGCTTGCGATGGCTACATGGCCCGGAGACGCGAAGATGGGGTCTGCCAATCTACATCCACTATACATACATGCATGCACGATTCGGCAATTTACATTTTCGTGAACGAATAAAACCGTGGCTCTATTATTTTGGAATTTCACTCTACGAAGCTTTTTTATTGTCCTTCGTCAAATTAAATCGCTGTTATGACTGAGCAATTAATTCGGTTGTATGTTGAGCGCCATTTTCTCCTGCTCCAGAATTTAGTCAGCTGCGTGAACGACGAGTTCGAATGTATTTGTGATGTGACGAAAATACCAAATTGCCCGATATTCGGAATGAGGTTGTGTTTAAGCAAATTTGCTTGTCTTTCTGCAAAACGTTGACGGAATGCTACTATCTTAAATGTAAGCTAATGCTAAAAAATTATAACGAAATTTTCCTAATGACGTTTTGAGCAAATGTATGCTAGATTTTAGAAAAACATGGCGTGAGGTTACACCCTGGCGTGTCGTGAAATAGTCTGGCAAGAGTCATAAAACGGTTTGGCGTTTTATGGTTTCATGTGTCAGGGGGAGTTGATTTTCGGACCACCTTCAAGCGAAAGGAAAGTTGATGGTGGAAACTTTAATGGCTGACAAATATATTTTCTTATTGCCATGAGTTTGAATCCACTGTTTTCGGTATCAAACATAACGTCTGACTAGAACTATATTATTCCTTGGCTGCAAATGCTTGAAAATCTGTCGAAAGAGGTATTGATAAACAGTCGAATTCTAATAAACTCTCAGTCAAATCGCGGGTAAATATTTAAATTGTACGCAGCAATCGTCAACGGTTTGAAAGACACAAACATCACGACGTTATGAGCTCTTCCAAAATAAGTGGCAAAAATTTGCATACAATATTACCACCAGAACAAACGAAAAGCGCGAAAAACAGTAGAAGTGAATTACTTAAAAAGCAATTTTAATCTATTTCATTCATATAACAATCTCGTTATTATACCACTCGGTTCTGTTTTCCCCTCGTTCGTCGCGCTGTTTCCTCACGATCCTTAGCATCACCTTGTTCAGCATCGTCGTCCGCGAGACTACTACTACAACCGTCGCGTTAGGAAGCGCCGACAACGAGCGCACTGATGACATTTCTCTCTCTCTCGCTCGCTCTCTCTCTGCTCACAGCAAACCACGATTATCATCAATGCCGTCGTCATGAACATCATTATTTGCGAATTTTAACTAAATTTCATTATTTGAAATTCAAATTTGAATGAAGGAGCATTGAAACAGAAACAAAACCTTTCCACATTGTTGCTTGAGTAGCAGTGTCATATTTGTCGGCATTGAGTGACACATTACTTGAATGTTACTGTAAATAAGCAGCTGAGTTATTGCTTGCATGAGATTTTATTATTTTTCTCTCAAAAAACAAGAAAAATGAATATCGATTACAATTTTGATATTAAAAAAAATTACGAAGCAATTTGAATGTCTTTATAGTGTTCTGAATGTTTCTTATGCAACTTAGAGGTGACTGGCAAAGTATTAGAAGCAAGGTAATAAAACAACCTAAAAATAATTATATTTAGTAAAGCTCATTCCAATAATCCAATGAACAATGGTTTTGAGCCGTGCCTTCCGTTTTCACAAATTCAAAAGCGGATTATGTTGAACGAGGGATCTGTATCGACTGTTTCGAAAATCATGAAAATTTTTGAAAAGGATAGTAAGAATTAAAATCTAACATGATGATGTTTGAAACTACGATTAATTATAAATATTTTTACGTATAAGTGTGTGTATAAATTTTGGTTTGGACCGATTAGAACAAACATTTCACACGTTATTAAGTAGGGTTCATGTCTCTTGACTCAGCCTAATAAGCAACAATCGATTACATTTTCTATTGTTACTCATAAAGGTATTGAAACAATATTCAATCAGTTATATATTTGCTAAGATAAGCTTAATAAGACGTTCATTGTTTTAAACAACGTAAAAAAAACTTGCTTCTTGAAGACGTAAACTTTCGACGGATATAAATGTAATGTCGGTCTATAAGTACCATATTGGGTCAATTTGTGGATGCAAGTATGTCACATCATATTGGTTTCTCTTTAAAACAAAAATTGTAACGTTTGATATTATTATTTTTTCACGCATTTCATTTAAAGCTATTTCCGCCTTACTCAAAAACAAAATTGCAAAGAAAAAAAAATTAAATGAAGCTTCTTTAAAACACTGAAATGATATTTCCATATAATCTCTCAGTCAACCCATATTAAAACATTATAACTCTTACTATACCGATGTTGTTGCTTAGGTTTTGGTTCGGTTACGCCATTTGAAAAAAATTCCACCACATTACCATACTTTTCCATTGAAAATTATACCAATATCAAAATTTTACTGAGCTATAAATACATTAGGCCATAGTTGAGAACATAGAAAATAATTTGTCTCCAAAATTGGGTTTCCCGGTTTTCCTGTGAAATCATTGTAAATATTTATATTTGAACAGTTTGCTAAGAATTGGTTGCTACTTTCTGTGCATGTAGAGTGCAATAGTGACATATTGGCTCAACTTTGTCAAATTTAGCTCATTTGAAGATCATGAAGATAACGTAATTAGCTTAACCGGTATAGCCATGGTGACTCAAACGTTAAGGAAATCGCTAATCTCACTCAAACGTTCAACTTTGAATTGACGAAAATTTTCCCAATGGTTACAAATAATAGGATAAAGATAAAGATCCATAGAGATTTTGTTGATTTTCGTTGAATTTATGACATTTTTGGTACATAGGCTGCATGAAAGAGCTAGGCTGACATTACATCCCGTTACCCTATACCATAAACAATAAAACCGTGAAGGTGAAAATTTCGCTGCCAAGACCAGATTACTTGAAACATAACAAGCAACTATGAGCTTATTATGACAGCATTCTCGGCATTTTGTTGGGCATCGACTGGAATGTTATTGTTGACACCGCCGATATCAACGTTGCAGTTCAGACCTTCTCTAATATCGTGAGCTATGCTATCGATCGCCATGTTCCTAAGCGGGTTGCTCTAAAGACCAGAAATCCACCGTGGCAGTCCGCTGCGCTACGAAAGCTCAAATCTTCAAAAAGAGCAGCATTCAGACGGTATTCTAAGCATGGGGGAGTTTCACTGCCAATCCGATACCTGCGAATCAACAGCGAATACAAATGGATGTCTCTCCGCAGTCGTGCCAATTATTTGAGAATATACAAATGAAAAAGAAATGTCTGCATAACTCGAGAACTTATCAAGCAAATGGAACCAAATTTGGCATGTGGAGATTTTTTTAAGGCAAGAAATGTTTCTATGGTAGTTTGAGACTCCTCTCATTTCTGAAAGGTGAGGCTATCATACAAATGAAACTGATTCGGAAGAGCAGTAACTGGTCCGAAAGTCGATGGGTGTGGTTTCCAGCCGATTCTACGTTTGCTGCAGGCAGTCCAAGTGACGGTTGGTTACTGTGGTTGGAATGAAGCAGATGGTGATGCCATTCCGGAAACTTGGTCTACCGTGCGCATTTAAGCAGCTACGTCTGTTGGAAATCGGATGGGATTGTACGGGAGGCCTTCCTTGGCGAGGAAACGAGCTATATACATATTAATATATGTATATAGGTCGTTGGGAATGACGAAGCTAAGAAAGTTAATACACTCTTTTGATTTTCTGGGCTGGAACACAGACGTTTCCTACTTGTATTCAGGGTCCAATGCCAAGGGTGTAGAGCCCTCTATTTCGGGAGACCTTGTCTGTCGGTTGGGACATGAGCACTAACTCTTGTCCTAGCCTTTAATGGCTTATGATTATAGCGCCAATACTCGCTTTCTGCAACAGAAAAGAAGGACGCAAGAAGAAATCACCCCCCCTCCCTCACACACACACACACACGCACATACACACATTCTCATACATACTACAAACTACAAATGTAGATTCCCGTTACGACGATAATGAGAGGGTGCCTGACAATAACGAGCGTTTTCAAAATAAAAAATTAAAAGAGCCTGAACCGTATCAATACATTCGGCCCTTCAATTCTGCATACACCAGGCTGTCTGAATCGTCTATGAACATTTTAGAATATTATACTTTGCTGAATTTTACTCGGTCTCGTTCTCTTTTAAGAAAAGCGACCATCTCCAAGTCATCCCACGAAGAAACATTGCTGTGAAACTAAATGCAACATTCTCCCTCTTCGTGTTTTGTTCTTGCATTTTTTGTTTTTTTGTTATTTTTTTCTTCAAACACTTAATCAACGCAAGCACCACTATATTCATTTCGATCGGCAACAATTCAGCCGTAGTCTTCATTAACATACAGCGGTTTTCGAGTCGCGAAAACTGTTGCCTCAACATAGTTTTTCACACACTATCGCCCCAGTACAGTCAACCACCCTCTAAAATCACTTTGTTTTCGTTCACTCACTTTTCTCGTCGATGCTTTCTCCACAGTTGAACGTTTCCAATCACAACACAGATCGCTTAGCGTTTAAAACTGTATTGATTGTATAAATAAATGAAAATTAAATTTTAAATTTATTGGACACCAGCAGAAAATATGACAAGAAAAAAACACGTCCGCTCGGGGTCATCCGCTGGCCCACTGCTTCCAGATGATCACATAAGCTCTGTACTTCCATACCAAATTCGATAAGCGTTTCAAGTCGCTCCCCTGTTGGCGCTGGATTTGATCGCACTTTGTCCAACAGCACGTTGATCAGTAATTCCGGACGTCCATAAAAAAGCTGTAGAGTGCTGATCACTTGTGGCACAGATTCCGGCAGAAGAAGTCGGCTTCGAACTACATCACATGCAGCACCCTTCAAAGAGCGTTGTAATCTGCAGAGATTATCTACACTAGAATATGCACACGCGACGGTCGTATTTGCGAAAGCACTAATGAAAATTGGACAATTTTCGGGATTACCGGTAAACAGAGGATCGCGTGGCATAACCTGCCGGGCGGCTTACTGCGAGGGAAACGGACAAGGTTCGGGCATTATTGAAAGGTATATTTGATCCAACGTCTTTAGCGTTTGGACGGGTATTAGCTCGAGGAGCATTTGAATTCCCTCTCAAAGGAGTGGAAAGAGGGAGCGTTCCAGCCAATGGTGTTGAACTCTTATTGTTGAGTACTAGACTAATTGGTCCCCATTGGGCTATTAAATATTGATAATAACTACCGTTTGCCTCACCAGAGCTGTTGACGCTTGTAGTGGAATGAGTTGGTAGCTTACCTTGTGGTATTACGGGGGGTGCAGGGGGAATAGGGTTACCTAAGACTCTTGTCGTATAATTAAGGACCTGCTGGTTTGCAACCGTTTTGGGAATCGTGCCCGTGTACCGCTGCTGATTCCCTCGTTGACGCGAAAGATCCGTTGGGATTTCCGTCTGCTGCGTCTGGTTGTGGTGCATCATCACTTTGTTAGTGTCTTCCGGCTCCTTCGTTGGAATAATATCTACTGCATTTCCCGTAGGCGGGCGGTTGTGCTCCGGCTGATTACGTTTCTGTTCACGATTTTCGCTGAGCAATTGAGTTTCTCCAACAGCGCCTTCGCGTGAATCAACGGCAGACGATTGTTGCTCTACCCACTCCGTCACACGTTTCTGACTTACACGACGACTCACCCGGCTACGGTTACTCCTATTCTCACGTTCTTCCGCGAGCTGCTCTTCCAGCAAGGTATACTTCTCCTGCATAAGCTTCCTCTTCTGTTCGATGGCCCTTTTCTCCGCTTCTATAGCACGCTGTTGAATAACGCGCTCTTCTTCCAGCTTCTGCAACTGCAGCGCTATTCGAGCCGATCAATCGGTTGACTTGGTGTGAACACTCACTGGTAAGCAAATGTGGCACGTCCATGGCCTCTCCACCACCGACTCCGTTACTCCTGCACATCGAAAATGCCACCAGCTATCGCATTGGACAAAATGCGGGGCGCGAGTAGCTTACGCAGCCTCCCGCTCGTTCAGGCATTCGTGATGACTCAGCATTCGCACTTGTTTCACGCGCACTCATAACCACGAAAATTCTTAAAGGTTTGTTGTGAGAAAAAAAGAGGTGTCCGGAACCGTTCCTGAGCAAAGCGCAAACTCCTTTTAGGGTGCGAGAATAGTTTTAATCCACGATGTATTTTATTATTCTGTAGCGTAACAACCAATAATGTAACTTACAATTTTCAGTGTTATATCTCTCCTAACTCAACTATTATTTCGTGGTGCGTTTGTGCCTGATCACCTGTGATGTTTAATTTCATGTTATTTAAGAAAAGTTTCAATATTAACGTCAACTTACGTTCTGTGATATTAGGCTAAAGCACAAATTAAAGAACACGTAAGCTATGTTACACCTTCACTAAATACTAACTTCTATAAAATAATATAATTTTTATTTCGTAAACTTGCTGTTGCTTCTCGATTGTTGACAGAATGATGGCCTCCGACCTGTCATCGGTCATCGGTTCTATTCATCACGTTTCAGCCGTTGCAGCACCATCTGATACGGCGGATTTATTCCGTTGCATTTACATCGTTAACAGTGCTGGCAGCAACAGTTGACAGTCCGGCTCGATTCTTTGCTCTTTGCACTGTTGTGTGGGACGTTCCCAATTTGTTTGCAATGGAAAGGTTGGGGTTGCGTTTGAAAATGCTGGCCACTATTCTTCCGGTTGCTGCGGCTTCCTGGTTTCGGTTTTCTCCTTATTCCGGCTACGTGGCAGTCGTCAGACGTTCTCCGAACACTTTTATAACATTCGTCACGGTTGATGGGTTTGCTTAGTGTCCATATGATTCTGGGTGGAGAGGTGTCCCACGCTGCATCTCCGACCCAGTGGACCCTGGACACCGATGGGTTTGGTGGGCGATTTGAAGGATTTTTTTTTGCCTTTTTGTGGAGGAACACTCCTTCGTCGTCTCCGCTGTTACAATCAAGTGTCGAAAAGGGACGATTCCTGCCTCAACGAATGTAGATGATTCTTCGGTGCAGGATAGTATACGGGATATACTGCGGATGCATCGATTGAAGATTGGAGCACGTTTTTCAATGATATTGTTGGAACTTCTGCACAGTAGCTCGGTACGATACAATAATTTACTGCATGTTATCACCTTCATAATTTGCAACCCTACGTCGCCTTTGTTTTTGGCGTGTTTGCTTGTGTTGATACGTAGTAAACTAAACTAGCATTTGCTCAGCTACCTTGTACGATCGCAGTGAGGATCGAAGCTCAAGTGACGGTCTAGGTATACACCGAGCACGCGAATCGAATGGTATTTCTTCTCCATCAATGCAATGCAAATTTGGCTATTCATTAATCGGATGGAATCAATCTACCTCATGATTCGTCGGTGAAACCGCTTGGACTAACCTAGATTCCTTCATCGGTTCCAGTTCAACATTCCCTCTCTGAATAATTCTTACCAAACTTATCATGCTGTCAGATATTGCAAACGTTTTTCGAACGGCTAGGGCTTTTAGGGGCTGTAATGAATACAGCGAAGACAATTAAGCAACTTCTGTGGACCATACATGACAAAAATGACCAACCTCTCGGTTGGGATTAGCTCCTACTGCCAACGGTGGGTGATGCGTGGAGTAAATTTCATGAACAGCTACCTCTACTCAATCAACCATTGAACATTGAGCGATGTGTAATCATTCCGAAGGCAGTTTCGGTGGAAATCCATTGTATTTCTGATGCCTCCTCTGCAAAAATCAGCTGATCGGACTCGGAGGATGACTGAAGCATTCAATAGAATTGGAAAAGAGAAGTATCCCGTCGTTCTGCCAGCACGACATCCGTTCACACGCGTGCTTCTTAAACACTATCATGAACGCCTGCTTCAAGGCTCCGATTTTGCGGTTGCGAGTGTTATCGTGAATATGCACAAGAGTAAAAAATGCTTTTGCTCCAAACCGTCTTCGATTCAGCAGTTTATGAGGAATTTACCAGCCAAAGCAAAACAAAAGAATAAAGTTCCGAAACAAAAACACGATGACGTCAACAAACAAAATTTAGAACACGGCCGCTGAAAGTGGGAACTAGTTGATCTATTTATGGTGGTCTATATTTTTGGAACTGTTATAAAAATAGACCAAAATAATAGAACACCGCTGAAAACGGCCTAACAGTGCTGGCAGCAACAGTTGACAGTCCGGCTCGATTCTTTGCTCTTTGCACTGTTGTGTGGGACGTTCCCAATTTGTTTGCAATGGAAAGGTTGGGGTTGCGTTTGAAAATGCTGGCCACTATTCTTCCGGTTGCTGCGGCTTCCTGGTTTCGGTTTTCTCCTTATTCCGGCTACGTGGCAGTCGTCAGACGTTCTCCGAACACTTTTATAACATTCGTCACGGTTGATTTGGCAATATTAAGTGATTTTTCCAAGTCGGCGTGGGAATAATTTGGATTTTGCTTATGCGCGTACAAAATTTCGATACGCTGTTCTTCTTGCTTCGGCGCCATTTTGACAACTGAATAGAAAATGGTAAAAACAAAATAGAATCAACATTCTGTACGCATACACCTACAAAATTAGGGGTGTTCAAGTTTTTTAAATGCACGATTTAAAAAAACTACGTCATATTTGAGTCGACCACATTTTGAGTTTCGATCCATTATTTAAATATCACAGCATTTCAACTTTTCATAATACCCAAAATATTGCCATCGGTAAAGAAATGGTGGAATTATTCATTATTATATGAGGTAAACTATCCAAAAACGGTCTTTGACCATAAATTTAAATATCGGGGCGTTAGCGCCTCGGCAATTGCATTTTTCTATTAAATTCGACTAAACCAAAAACCTGGAGTAGGTCATTTGGAAAGTTCATTCAATTGTTTTATCTTTGTTACACCGTGTAATCTACACTTAGTCGATCACTCACGCCACAGAACAGTACATATCCGAAACAATACATTGATAACGCGCTATGCCGGTTAACAAACCGCTGCGTAACAAAGTTATCGACACCATAAGTTTAAAAATCCGTACAATTTTCGACGAACATTGCTTGAAGCGAATTTAGTTGGTGGACAATCGACTGCTTATTTTATTGTTTCTTAATATGAGTTCGCATCCTCTTCTTTTTTTTGGAACTGGTTGTTACCATAAATCCATAAATTTCCATAAGAATTCTACAATACCTCAGTACTTCAAAAGCAATTGTCTCTATTTAGGAGCAAAATTTGTGATCAATTGGTTAAGTTTGATTCTTCAATCTAGTGAGTTTGATATAAAACGGTATCATGGGCATCAAAGCGGTTGACAAGTATAAAATAACACACCAATTTATTCTATTTAAAACAGTTTTAACTGTCAACTTTATTGACTTGCATGGTCTCTGCTTGTAAAACGGTGCCATTACCATCAATAAACTTATGTTGACCATCTAAACTTTCAGCACTAACTAACAATGAATCAAAGCTCGAATTCTCTGTATGTTTTATTCAACTACGATCGTTTGATGAACATGTTATACCAGATCATAGCTGGGTTTCAATCTTTACCCACATGTCTTCTTAACGTTCACTAAAAAAAAAGAGTACATGAACGCAAGTAGACGCCTAACTAATATTGTAATTCGAGCTAGTTTTCACATGTTGATCATAATGTTCCCCTGGTTGTCACTACAATCAAATATTTTGGTTTTCTTTCCGCCCTCTTAACAGATGCACAGATTTAGATTACCTAATGTTTTTGGTGGCCGTAAATATGGAACGTGACGAAGAAAAAAACCAACCACTTACGAGTGTTTCTTTTTGTAGAATCATGGTGTGCAATTTATGTCCAAAGCAGTACTGAATGCCTCTCATACAAGTGTCATCTGGAAACATTCTGAGTATCAGTTTCACGCTGCGTGCCAGTGAATGCAGATGGTTGAACGATCTCAAATAGAGTATCACTTTCACGAAAATATGTCGGTCGCATCGAGATTTTATGTATTTTTAATTACCACTTAGTGAAGAAAATTTATATTGATATTTGCTTAATAAGGTTGAGTCCTCTTAAACAAGAATCGATGCAAGAATTTATTTCCGACTATTGCCCTACAGTGTTTCGATCTATTGGAAGGCATTCTAAATTCAGGCTTTTACCAAATGAATTCATCGATGTTCCCACATTCTTCATTTCATATCGTCTCTAAAGCCAAAGATAAATATAATTGTCTACTTAAAAATCCATTAATTTACACCTCCCAGCAGTACATCCGAAACAAGTTTCCATAATAAAAAATAACATGTTTTAATCATCACACATTTAGACTTCTGTTTGTTCTTCTCTTTCTTTTGTCCTGCAGCATCCATTCCGAAGTCGATTCATTCATGTATTTTTGAGTTGTTTGTGCACTTTTTGTTGCTATCTTCATTCCTTAACCAAAATATCACGGCCTCACATCCTGTGTCCGTGTTCGCAGCGATCGTGGTGGTGCATTATTATCTCGTTCATCCCGAGCTGTACCTCGGTCCTTGGACAATTCATTCCGTGTTTACTTTTCGCTTTATAATAACAAAACTATCGACCTGAACGTGGGTGCTAGAAGGTAATCTCCGATGGGCCTTTGTGAGGATCTTACTGCATTTCTCCTGTGTGGTTGTACGTAGAATGAAAGATTCTTCGGTACCTACATTCACGTCCGCCACGTTTCCGTCTGACCCTTCCTTGATGTTTAGAGAGATGAAAAAGAAAACATTAATAATCATATAGATGATTTATTACAGTGATTCCACTCTTAATTCAAAACCAACTTGTTATTTATGTTAGGATCCTATGGTTTAAATATCACTGAGAGTTGAGCTCTCATTCGCTGACGTGGTGGTTTGTGCGCTACTTTTGAGAAATATAATGATGAAATTTTACCTTTGATCACTGTCAGAGGGTTTTATTTGCTTTTGCAGCTTCGCACGAGGGAGAGGCAGAGCAATAAGAAGGAATCTTGTGAACTCATTCATATTTATGACTCTGCTGGACCAAAAGTCGTACATCTCATTCAATTACGGCAGATAAGTCTTAATTACCAGGTTGTCAGTTTCTGTGCCACTCGAGGTGTGAACCGTTTCATGCAAACGAACATCAAATGTTATAACGTGTGTTTAGATGTGTCGAAAACAGTTTTAAGCGAATCGTTGAATTCTGTTACATGAATCGTTATATTATTACGAATTCAAATCGGAAGACAGTGACCACTCAACAGATTTTGGATGCATTGGACTGTGTTTGAAGATTTGGAATTAGTCATGACTTTACATGAGGGTCAACATGTGACTTCAAATTATTTGATAACACTTATTTCCATTCAGGACGTTTGCAATAAATATGAACGGTCATAATGCTTTTCGTAATCCATTTTAGGTTGGCCTGAATAAACATGATGATATGCAAAAACTTACTCCAATATCAGAGTTGTAACTTTAAGGTAGAGGCTACATATGTGTAACTCGTTTAAGCTACGATCTATTAGCTTCAACCCGTTTGCAAAAAACGGGTTGAACTTGGTCGAGAGTAAAGTATTGTTAACTTTTGTACCCAGCTTAGAACGACTGTCGGCTGTTGTTTGTGATGACTTAGATCATGTTTATTAAGTATCTGAGCTGCATATCGTGTGTAAAAACCCAAGTCCGTTATTTGTTTTTATTGAATTCCTAGTTTCACCACATTTCCATGCATTGGACAAATTTATTTATTTATTTATTTATTTATTTATTTATATCGTCAAGCAATGTAGACTACAGACAATGGTAACAATGTTTTACTTACATGCTATACATTATTTCTGTTGTCTTTTAGATGAGAATTTACTTGTTCTTTAGACATAGTGATGCCAATGATTTTGCAATGTAATTTATACTAGCGCATCATTCGATTTATGGGGCAATTTCGTGCATAATTTGTTCTGTATGATTTTTCTAAGAATAATTTCCGTGCTCAAAGATGCCGGCTGGGAGTATAAAAGTTCAATAGCGTGAGTAGTACTTCTGATTTTATACATTGTGAAATAATGTCATTGATGTTACACAACATATTTAGAATTGTATTCAGGCCAAGGACATAGTCACAACTTAATTAAACAAAAACATGATTCAAAAGGCCAATCCTGTATTTAAAACAGTATTCATTAACCTAAACAGTTGATCGCTTTTTTTCTTCAATATTGGATGTATCTTTTTCTATTGATATCACTTTTTGAAATTATCAAATAGTTGTACATTATAAGTACAGCTTGAATGAAGTTTGATTTTATTTTCTGACAGCGGAATGAAACAGCAAAATTTTTCCTTCCATTGTTTTTGTATAACTCTAGTGACTATATTACTTTGCTTTGAAGCCGTTTTTCCATATTCCTCTGTAGTAGAAAAGCAAAATGATAATTTGGTTAAATCTTCTTCATTTCTCTGATTTTCCCAATCAATTAATCTCCTTTGTATTTTTTATGGGAAACGCTCGTCCATTGGCTTAACTTACTCTTGTAGCCATGCATTTCATTGAAAAAAAAAAATGCCATTCTGCGTTAATTTCGAATTTATGTTTAGGTTTGCATAAGCTCAATTTTTTTTAACGGTTCTTGCATTTGGTGCAGCTCTGCTGGATCTGAAATATAATTGATTGATTTTCTTATTTTTCTTCATGCTGAGAAAGGCAATCATCGAGAATCATGATAAACAAATTTACAAACACAGTGTCTCAAATTTTTAGAAATCATTAAAAATCAAGCTAAAATGTTCGACTTGAATGTTTTCTTTCAAATACATAACGAATGGATGAATAGTAGTTTGTTGCACATTCCATTGTTGAGACTGCAATACGAAGCAATAGTTTTTTTTTTAAATCACATATTGCGAAAAAATCATCTGCTTGTAAATTATTTTTTGTTGATTAAAAAAAGTATTACTCCTTTGTTTTTAAAATCGTGAGGTATCATCATATTCTCTAATTTTAAGCATAAACATTTAACAAACTCGTCTACTGCTTTAGTAAACTCGTCTACTGCTAAAATTTGGTAGCAGCGAGAACATGAACAATTGTTCGTTTCTAAAGACTGGACTCGGAAAAAATGAGACACACAAAAATAATCACCAAAAATTCATTTTAAATCGGATACTTCTCAAATTTTCAGGGATTAAATAACTATATATTAGCTATCTTTTGGCATAATTTATTTATTGAATTTTCTCCCCCAAGCTGAATGCTCGTACATTTCTCTTAACACTGCTCATGAGATCTTGGGCAAGGCTTTGTCCATCTTCCTTACACAATTTATCCCAGTTTTTCTTCAAAGCTTCATCGGTTTTGAATGTTTTTCCGCTTTTCTTCAACTTCTTCTTCATTATCGCCCAAAACTTTTCGATCGGATAAAGTTCTGGTGTATTTGGGGGGTTCGCCTTCTTCGAGACCACATTAACGCCCTTCGCTTCGTACCAATCCATTACAGGCTTGGCGTAATGGCACGAAGCGAGATCCGGCCAGAACAGTGTGAGACCACGGTGAGAGCGGAGGAAGGGCAGTTTATGGTGCCGGTTGTAACGAACGGCTTTCTGTACCGTCCACACTCGCAGATCGCCTGCCACAACAGGTACTTCTTCGCGAATTTGTCCATCTTTCTCTTCCGGAACTTTTCCGGAACCTCCATGCGGGACGTACCGACAAAAAACTCGAGGCCGGGGATTTGTTTGGTGTCCGCCTTGATATATGTCTCGTCGTCCATGACGTGACAGCCTTGCTTGACCAGCCACTCACGGTACAGCCTCCGCGCACGCAATTTGGCCACCGTGTTTTGTTTGTCAGTCCGGTTTGGCGCCTTCCTGACCTTAAAATCACGTAGCCCAGCCCGATTCATGGTCTGCTGGACGAACCACTTCGACGAATTGACCTATTTGGCCACGTCTTGGGTGGAAAGGTTCGGGTTATTCTTAAAGTACTGCCTTATCTTCCGCGCCTTCTCTGGGTATTCCGTTTTCGGTTTTCGGCCGCTTCCAGCACGCCGCTCGATGGTCTTCGTCTCCTGGAACATCTTTACAACGCGGGACACGGTGGAATGGTGGATTCCAAGCCTTTTGCCGATCCATCTGTGCGACTGACCAGGATTATCGATCACCGCGCCCAAGATTTGCTGGCGTAGCTCTTCTTGTTTCGAATGCATCTTGAAAAATACTTGACAGATCGACAACAAGTGCTACGGTATGCGATTTTGCGCACGTAAACATAACACTCTAAACTAGTATTACCCAAAATTTCATTAATTTTTACCCACGCGATAAAAAGTTACTCTCAAAACAAAGTGTCGCATTTTTTCCGAGTCCAATCTTTATAAGGAACGAACAAATGTTATTTTATCGCTGCAAGTAGAATTTAAAACTGTGTTTGTCCATATTTTGAATTACTTCTGTGAAATATTTTTTTCGTGTACTTTCGTTGATTTCGCGGTATTTCTGGTCAGGGTAGTAAACGTAGTTCAATTTCTCAAACTTTATCGGTGACACTTGGATTCCAGCAATGCCTCTGTTAAATATTTCTATGTTGATTGGTTGTGTAAATTTATCTGCTGACCGATCTGTTAGTACCGATATCGCTAAAGGTACCGTCAAAAGGCTTTCGGCACTTGGAACATCAGGCATTTCTACACTTGGAGCATCTGGTATTTGTGCAGCTGTTTGGAGTTCCTGCAATAAACTTTTCCTCGAATTAGATACAAATAGCAAATTCTAAACGTCAAATTCTAAACGGCAGGATGTGCAAATGCGAAAATCTTGGCTCAACTTGACGCTTTGACATAACCAATTGTTTTCAACCAATTGATGGTACTTATAGATATATTACACTTTATTGCTTCGAACGGCTTGCAACATCTCATGGAAAATGTTCTTTTTTTAATTTTTTTAATATTATTTTCAACTATCGCATTTTATTTCTCACTTATTTGTTCAGTATCTTTTTACTGAGTAAAAATGAATACTTCTCTCTAATCTCATATAGGTGCATAGGTGCATGGCAGTAAGTCTGTTGTTAAAGTGTGTTAATGTAGTGAACCTAAGCCTGGTACAGCAATATAAATAATAAAAGTGGACATAACACAGTCACAATTTCGACTATATCTAAATATATGGAAACTCTTGTCAGCTAAGAGATTCATGTCTGCGCATCAAATTATGAATTATAAATAACGAATAATAAAGAAACACATATATTGCAAAATGAACTTGTTCTATTGACGCGGTGTGTACAGAATCATGATGCAACTCCTAAAATAATAAACAACTTTAAAAAACTTAAGACCATAAGATGCTTAAAATGTTATTTCTTATTTGTTTCTCCGTTTACTTTTAACAAATTTTCATGATAGGTAGCAGGTATGGTGTAATTCATTCTATCAAAAAAAAAATTAAATAGAGATGGGCTTGTTGAGATATTTTAGTTTTTCGAACAAATTTCTTTTTGTTTGCAGTAATTTTTTTTTTTCAGTGCATATTGAATAAAATGTCTTTAAGATATCTAAACCATTTTCACAATTTAACTATTCATACATCAGTTGCATTATTACAAAGGCAATATGAAATAACGTTACAAAAATATTATTATTTAAACTATATGAAATAACCGTGCAAAATTTCAACTAAATAAAATATGATGAATTAAACAAGTCTAAGGTAGGGTATGTGTCCCTTGACTCAGCCTATTATGCAACGATCGATTACATTTTTTATTATAGCTCCTAAAGTTTTGAAGTTGTAAGCGAGATTCAACTAGTTATACACTTGCTAAGATAAGTTTGATAAGACATTTGGTAGTATTTTTCACGAAAAGTTACACAACTCTTTTTATTAAGTCAGAAACTTTCGAGGAATATGGATTTAATGTTGGTCTATAAGCACCAAATTGGGTCTATTCATGGATGCAACTTCGTCCCATTCGATGGATTAATTACTAAATGCAGTCTTTGTGTGGTTTTTTTTTTCAATTTTATGAATTAAGGCATTGCCAGGTGTATTCGCTTTACTTTACACAAAATTTCACAAAACAAACTAAACTAAAACTGCTTCGAAACACTTAAGTGATGTTCATATGTGATTTATTAGCCATTTAATAATGAAAACATTAAAATTCACTCTACAATGATTTTGTTCCTTCGGTTTGTGTTTAGATGAGCCACTTGAATATAAACAACCTCAAACTCATGCATTTCCACTTAAAATTTTACCAATTACAACCTTTTTACTACGTTATTGATACAACAGGCCATAGTTGGGAACATACAAAAAAATATGTCCCCAACATTGGGTCTACGATTTTCTTGTTAAGTCATTGTTATTTTAGCTATGTGAACAGTTAGTTTGTAACGTGTAATTATTTTCTGTACATCCAGACTGCATTACTCGCTTTATCGATTCAATTAAGCCAAATTTAGATCACTTGAAGATCGTGTAGATCATCTGTTCACCTTATCCAGTGAAATCATGATCCCCCAAAAGTTCAAAAAATCGAAAATTACGCGAAAGTGAACAACTATAAGTTGATTAATATTGTCTCAGTTCCTTTGGATTACATCTGTCATCCTAATAGCAACATGATTTTGTTGATCATCGCTAAATTAATAACATATTTTGTACGTAGGCCGAATGAAGGTGATAGGCTAACATTACATCCCGTTACCCTATGTGTTACAGAAACGCTAATGTAAAAAAAAAAACGTTGCTCTACTATCAACATCGTGGTTGAGCGTCACGTCACAAACTGGGCAGGCCACCCTAAAATATGTAAAATTTGATAACATTCTAAAATAACGAAAGAGAGTCATCATGTTTTTTTTTCTTTGCTCATCGCATATTCCTAGGCATAATTTTTTTGAATGTCTTTGGGTTTTTGACTTATTCAAGTTAAAAGATATTCCACTCAAATCACTTTTTAATTTTTTGTACATGTTTGGTGCTTTAAAAATATGACTTATTTATATATTGTATTAATTTTAATTCTTTTATATTTTGTTTTGTGAAAAACTTTCCCTGAGTTAATTAAATCGTGGTTTTTTACTTTTTACAAAAAAAATTTTGATGTTAAATTTAAACGCAATGAAGCGTAATGCCTTTCGAAGAAAGTTTGAAAAAAGGACAAACGTCAACGCGAAGCAATGGAGGGACTGTTCCGTGCTAACTAGAAGTTGAACAGCTCGTGCAAAGTCAACGTACCACAAGCCGATATGTTCAGAGACTTGTAAGATAACCTTCGCACAGATGAGCGTGAGGTGATTGAAAGATGGAATCAGTACTTTGACACCTGAACGGCAACGTTAAACCAAAAGGAGGTGGGATGGTAATAAATCTAGGAACACGCGCAGAAGATGACAGGATTTGACACCAACCGTTCATGAAGTTGAGGAGGAAATTGTTCGACTGAAAAACAAACTGCTGATGTTGACTTACTCTCAAGCAAGTGGTGGTTAAGCACTGGCCACGGTGCTGCGCTGGGTAATTACCACTATTTGGGAGGAAGAGTATTTACCAGGATATTGGATGGAAGGTATCGTGTGTCGCATCAACAAAAAGAGTGATAAGCTGTAATGCTGAACTATCGTGCAATCATGGTACTGAGCGCCACCTGCAAGTTGCTCTGTCAAGTTCTATGCCACCGTCTGTCACCGATTACAAAGGAGTTCGTGGGGCAGTGGCAAGCGGAATTCATGGGTGCCCACGCTAACAGCGACCAGACTTTCGTGATTCGGAAAGTGTTGCATAAATTCCGCGAATGTAAGGTGCCCACACATCATCTACTCATCGATTTAAAATCAGCTTATAACACAGATCATACATGAATTTGGATTTCCAGAAAAACTGATGTGGTTGGTCAAAGCAAGGATGGATCGAGTGATGTATGTCATCCGAGTCTCAGGAACACCCTAGAGTCCATTCGAATCTCGTAGAGGGTTACGGCGAGGTGATGGATTGTCGTGTCTACTATTACATATTTTAAGGAAGGTGTATTTAGAAGGGTGGGGATAGACACGGGTGCTACGATCATCAGGAAGTCTGTCCAACATTTTGGCTTCGCCGACGACGTTGATATCGTAGCACGCATCTTTGAGACGCTGGAAGAAACGTACATCAGACTTAAGACTGAAGTTTGAAGTATTGTTTTTGTCATTAATGCGCTAAAGGCGAAATACACGAGGGGAAGAGCCTCACGAGAAGACATTGTTAGCCTCCTACCACGAATTCGGATCGACGGCGATGAAATTGAGTTGATAGATGAATTCGTGTATCTGGGCTCATTGATGACCGCCAATAACGACACCAGCAGAGAGATACAAAGGCTCATTATAGCTAGCAATCGTGGCTACTTTGGAACCAGAAGGACGCTAAGATCGAACAAAATACGCCGAACTACAAAGTTGACCATTTACAGGAAATTAATAAGACCGGTAGTCCTCTACAGTCACAAAACATGAAACACAGCCATTCAAGCTTGGATCTCAGCGTGTGTAAAATTCCATTAGGTCAATTTAAAAAAATCGATAAAAAAACAGCTAGTGGCCGTCATTACGACAGTTAGTCTCAGTTTTGCAGTTGAACAAGCGATTGCCAACGTTTTTTTATTTTGAAAATTTACACAAAGTTAGCGATTAATTTAGTTCTTGCTTATACGTCTGTCTGCGCATGAACATTGCTCGTGGAGGACCTACGCGTCCTTGGTGACTTTGAACGGAAGGTGCTACTTACGATCTACGGTGGAGTGCAGATGGAAAACGGGACGTGGGGAACGTGAAGTCACCACGCATTCAAACAATTGCTTAGAGAACCTCCCATCGTTTACACTGTTAAAATCGGTCGACTACGAGGCGCTAGGATGTCGGACGACAGCCCAGTTAAAATGATTCTCAATAACGATCTGGTTGGAGGTTGGCGAAGTCTGCCATGGACCGAATAGAATGGAGACAACTTCTCTTCACAGCATGGCCTTGGTCTGATTGTTATTGTAAGTAAGTTGTGTAAAGACTGTTCCAGAAAGTATAAGCAAGAAAGAAGCAAAAACATAACAAAAAAGTTATGTTTTTTTTTAGTTTTAACAATTTTAATTTGGCAAATCATATTTGTATTTGTGTTTTATACGATATTTTACTCTCGTTTAATCAAAATATTTAATCTTAGCCAAGGCTCCTAACTTTTCCTCGAACATAACCCATTAGCTTCTGAACAGTGGTACTTCCCACCATTTTGACCACTTTTGGCCAATCTTTTTTAAATTTTTGGATATCGTCCGCTGGTTTTATGAATTTTCGAAGCTTTGCTTTAAAGCCCAAAAAGTTTCGATTGGCCGTGCCTCCGGGCAGTTCGGCGGATTCATGTCTTTCGGCACGAAACATACATTTTGACGTTTGTACCATTCTAAAGTGTCCTTTGCGTAATGATATGACGCCAAATCAGGCCAAAACACTACTTGACCTTCGTGCTGCCTGATCATCGGCAATAATCGCTTCTGGAGACATTCCTTAACGTATTTCTGAGTGTTCATCGTCTCCGTTGTGATGTACGGACTAGATGTTTTACCACACTCGCATTTTGCCTGCCAAACCATAAGCTTCTTACCAAATTTTTCAGTAAAAATTGCCTTCTCCGTTTCGGGGATGTCTTTGTCTTCGCTTACAGTATAGACTTGTGGTCAGGGAAGCGTTTTGTAATCTAGTTTCACATACGATTCATCGTCCATTATTATACACCCAGAATTTCTACACAATAAAGAATCGTAGAGTTTGTGGGCCCGTGGTTTCACGGACGCGGCCTGTTTTGGGTTCTTTTTGGGTTTTTTATGCTTCCGGTATGTTTTTAGCCCAAGTCTTTCTTTGGCACGCATGACGTTACTCGACGAGGTCCCTAGTTTTTTCGCAACATCCCGAACGGAAGTCGCTGGTTTTCGCTTGTAGGCATCCCTGATCTTTTTATCGATATCCGGACTAACAGGACCGGTTTTCCGACCACTTTTCGGCGCATCTTCAAACGTACACTGTTCTCTATATTTTCGAATTGCAGATCGTCCCGCCCGACGCTTACACCCTCTTCCTTGGCCAATTTTCTCAAAGAGAGTCCGCTCACAGTGCACCATTTGTGCACGATACTTTTTCGTTGTTCCGGAGTAAGATCGCGCATTTTGATAGGTAACACAAAACTGAGCACTTTTTTGATGCTATGTCAATTTAAAAATGTGCCAACATAAGGACGCAGCCAAAAAATGTTGAAATATTTCATTATATGCAAAGTGACCGTTGAAATAAGGTGTGCTCATACTTTCTGGAACAGTCGTTATACCAAAAACTGAAGTCATCTTTCACTGTTCCTGAAATCAAGCAACCAGAAAAATGAATTAACTTTGATTCTATGAGAATAGATATGTATTGCTATGAGAATGTAATTTTAATTTGGTGTTTTTTTTTCATGCATGTTGGTTATTTATAAACAGACCCTTGAATAGTGAAATCCTGTCAAATGGGGCAATAGTCAATTCGGAGTATTGTAGTTTCGACATTTTAATCATATGACATTCATTCATTCGATCTTTTGTACCATGCACTTCAAAGTCTTCAAATTGGGACCGGGAAGAGGAATGTTCTTCTTGTTGGCATTTAAAGTTTATTGCTTTTCACGATAAGCTTAATATCTTGAAAGCCGACACTCTTCTAGAAGCTATTTCACAAAATATTTATTTAGAGTTTTCGAAACCAGTGCCATTCATGCATGACTATAATTGTGCGACAAGGACAAATATACTAGCTGATTTGAAATAATGAATGAAAAATAATATTTTATGGAACATCCATTAATTATGTGATACAAAAAAAGTGGCCGTAGCCTGTTGTATAAGCTGGTCTTAAAAAACTGACATAAATTGTCAGTTAAAATTCTAGTTTCAATAAACTAAAAATAGTTTTGTAAACATTGAACTTCGGAATAGTACATGATTTGGGTGTAACTATTTAAGATAAAAAAAAAACTTCAATTCATTTTTATCGGATACAATATCTGAGTTTAAAAAAAAACATTAAACCAAAACATAAAGAATACATTCCTTCATCCTGTATTTGGGAGATTTTACTTATTTTACTCTTCTAAGAGGATGGTAAGTCCCGGATAAACTGTCTGTGCAATATAAAATGGAGGAATTGACTTGGTGCTAGCTAATGATGGTCGTGGTAATTGGTTTAGTATTTCCTTGTCGTGTCCTTTTTCATACAAGCGTATGGTTGGTTGTTAGAGGGTACGGTTTATGGAGGTGATCTATGGTCAGCTGGTTGGGTCGGTGTAGGTTGATTTGGTACACCCAAATGTTGAAAAGGTGGCAAAAAAATTCGCCACGCCAATTTTGTAATTTTTGCAATCGTTCTTGAGAAAACCACCGGAGGTAATTTTGCCCAAATTGATCGACAAACGTTTTATGAAAACTCGATTGTTTATGTTTTGATAGTTTAACGTGTTTTTAAGCAAACGGCTTGACCTAGTGTATTTGTACACGTGATCGCGTTTGATTTAGTTGAAAAAATGCTGAACGTAGTGATTTCGAAAGCAATACCCTTGTGTATCCGAAAATTGGTGGTTCGTGATGTGCAAAACAGTGAATCGCACCGGGCTGTCGCTAGAAAGTACAGTATTAGCAAGGCAGTGGTTGGGAAAATTCTACTGAAACAAAAAAACATTCGGATCAGTGGTGGATCGCCCAGGCAGAGGCAGGAAGCGCAAAACGGATACACGAACGGACACCAAGATCATGCGCGAAGTCAAGAAAAACCCAAAAGTAACTGTCCGTGAGATCCAGAGAACCCTTCAGCTATCAGTTTTTGGTGAAACTGTTCGTTGTCGTCTTGTAGCACAGGGGCTAATTAACAAAGTTTCCCGGAAGCGCCTATTTATCAGCAAGGCAAACACAGCCAAACGGCTCAGGTTTGCTATTGAGCATGCTGTTAAGCGTTGAGTTCTGGAAAACGGTTGTCTGGATGGACGAATCAAAATTTGAGCTTTTTAATCGAAAGCGGCGGTTTCGTGTGTGGTGCAGATTGGGTGAGAAGCTTCATGGATAATAACGGCAGATTCCTACATCAACAACCTTCTTGCGAAAAAATCTGGAGGTTTCGCTGATCCAGACGGGTCTTGAAGAGAAGTTCGTATTTCAACAGGACAACGACCCGAAGCATACTGCCAAAAAGACCAAGTCTTTCTTCCTGTCTTGTCGGATCAAACCGCTGGAATGGCCTCCATAAAGCCCAGACCTCAATCCCATCGAGAATTTGTGGGCGATTTTAGATGGTAGGATTGACAAAACTGGTGTTGCCACTAAATTCAACTATTTTGAAGCCCTCCAGCGCGCCTGGGAAGAGCTTGATCCACAGCACCTAAAGAACTTGGTGGAGAACATGCCGAAGCACCTGCAGCTGGTCCTGAAGGCCAAAGGAAGACTCATAAATTTTTTAAATGCTTTTCTTTTACTTAAATTCATCTTCGTGGGAGCCAAAATGAAGTGGGCACTTTTTTTTGTCAGTGTTTTTTTTCAACACTAATTGATTTTTTTTTCAAGTCGAACCCCTTTTTTTATTATTATTCCATAAGTGAAACTTGAAAAGAATATGAAAAATAAGATATCAAAAAAGACTGAAGTGCGTTTACTTTAATTTGAACCTAATAAATAGGAAAAATCGAAAAACGATAAGGTGGGCACTTTATTTTGCCTGTCAGTGTAGTTGCCCCTTCTACAGATAGAGTTCAACCGATCAGCCTCGACATTTCCCGGGATGCCGTAGTGACGTGGTATCCAAGCGATTGTTGTTCCGGGGAGGAGGGAGGAGGAGTATATGATGCTTGTTTTGATCCAAAGGTTTGTTGGGGTTTCTGAGCCAAGGACCACAATAACACCCAAGAAAAAAATAGCAAGAATGTACTGTGATTTCGCATTATTTTGTTTCATTTTTCGCAATGAAATCGTCGCTTGGAGACAAAATGCAACATTGGCTGTGGACAGAAATGCAACAACCAGTCTATTGTCTTGAATATGTTTTAAATCAATCTCAGTTTAACTCGACGCTCACATACGATTTGTATGGCTTCGTTTAATTCATAACACGCTTTGCGATTCTATCGATACCATATAGACAATAAGAACGAATTGGTTAGAATTTATTTGGAAATTTATGTCGCTTGATTATGAAAGCAAGATAACTATAGTTAAAAACGTTCTCAATGACGATTATTCAGATCACGTGACCATAGACCTTATGGACACACATGTAAATATTTATTTTTTAATACCTACCAAGCAACACATTGGTATCAACAAGAAAATGGAGGTAATAGTACATCGATTACATTCACTCTACTTAAAACGCTTTGAAACAACCGACCTCTCAGGATTATGTTCGCTCTCTTATAACATGACCAGGTATTTTCCCTTTATTAAAAGTAAGCAAACAGAAAACAACTGAAGTTTAACCGCAGACAGACATTCAAGCTTGAACTAAACAATTTAAATTTGTTGTGTAAAATTTCAAATCTAATTACGTTGGAATCATCTTGCACAGCAGCGCCACCTGGTCAACTTATTGCTACATTAAATCTGACAGTTTGACTGGCAACCCATTTTTCCCTTATCAATAAAAATAAATCTGTGGCGCCATCTGTTAGGTTATTGCTACTTGGTATCTTAAGGGAAGCCATGTTTTACACAGGTAAATGAAATGAAGTCGAACGTCTGTCTGCGGTTAAACTAAGCACACAAAAATAAGTGCGTTCTTAAAATGTTTCTAATTGTGTCCCATTCTACAGTCATAATCAATGCTGGAAGAAAGGGATTTTGTTCATAACATTGCTAGATATGATTTAAAAATTCCTGTCCTATCCTCTCTTTCTCATCAAAATGTTGCATGTTATTGATCAATTTTTGGTGTGTACATTTTTTTTACCGTAATTATAAAGTCACTTTGCATTGAACCATTATGATCATTTACTGCTGCTTACTCAATCGATACCAAATCTGTTTGCGGTCAGACCACCCTTGACTATAGATTATCTTTTGTTTGTCCTATAAATACCATCTACCGGCTCCTTCAAATGCTATGCAAAGCGATTCACACTTGAGAAAACTGTGGCTTCAATTTGATTGCTTTATCAAACATCATTAAACAAATATTTAAAAACCCACAAACCACAGATTTCATTTAAACTACGTGGTGAGCACTCTGCGATTAGATATATTTATGAAAAAAAAGATCAAAGCAAAACATCCTCCATTCGCGATTGGTCAGCGTCCTCGTCATCATCGGCATCACCGTCGGTCGTGTCGTCGTTGGTTGCCATATCGAAACGATTTATTGAAACTGTTTTTTCCATGCGGTAGGTTGAACATTGATAGACATTGTATTTGTACACAGAGCGTAACAAAAGCAAACACAGGATACTCGGAGTCAAATCGCACAAGGAATGAATTCGGTCTCAAGTTTAATGCAAACACACAATACAACCAGCAAATAAAAATCGTTTTCGATTATTTAACTCTTGTTTTCCCCTTCGTCAGATTCCGCGCTCTCATATAGATTCTGGTTGTTGATATATTTTTGCAGTGGCAGCAAAGAGAAGCCCACCATCATACTGAATGTTGCTGTAGAGCAGTACAGCTACATCTCCGGTGTCATTTCAGATACGGCATGTGTATAGACAAACCATTGAGAACGTGAAGTCAGCTGGATCTAGTCCATGGACTCAGCCAACATACAATGGCCAGCTGATGTAAGACAGAAACATTTCATGCCATCTCGTTTCGTCTCTTCGAGTAGAGGGCTCCTACAGCTCAATGGATTATCTTCCTTCCGATCGTTAAATTGAACGAAACTGATCTGAAGATAAAGATCACTTTTCGCCCATTTCAATAGCTGCGACGTTGGCAGTCGTGGCTTGAGAAGTGAATTCATTCCGTTTTCGTTTACGCGATAATTGGCAAATCAGTGGCGCCATGTTTCACGACCCCGGCAAGCCTTGAGACTGCTATAGAGATCAAATATGATGCTACTCTGCGGTTTCAGAATAATACTGAGGCACAGTTCGATATGGGAGAGTAAATGGATGGAAAAAATGAACATGCTACTGCTGCAATGTCATAAAATCCCCAATCCCATTAGGCTGGATGAGCTATCCATCAGGTTGTTTTTAAAGCTAAATGGAATGACGATCGGTCGGTCTAATCAAAACTAACAATGGCATTGTTTATCTTTTGAAGTAGCTATAAAGTCGAAATAGTTTAAATTACATGGTTCAACTTTATGATCCTAACCAAATTATGAAAAAGAAGGTCAAAATCTCGACCGTTTCCTTTGTTTTTCTTTCTAAGATTTTCCATAGCCAAAGAAAGGCAATTCACACTTTCATTAAAGGCTTTCGGAGTTCAAACATTTGGACTACTAGCAGCACGTGGGAATAAATGCATAAAAGAAAGAGAGAGAAAAACAACGAAGCACTCTTTCAAGTGATGTTTGACCAAAAGCAACAACAATAAATGGATGGAAATGATAATGGAAAAAGGTGCAATCTAGAATAACAGAAGCTACCAGCTTATGCGACATGATGGCTCCTTTCCTATCCATGTTCGATGGCAATTGGCTCTGGGCCCCGATTACTGCTATGAGATAATGATCCTAGCCTAAATGGATGGCGCCAGGCAGAGATACTCTGTTTTATTGATTTATGAATACCTTCCTGTAGTGAGCTGCTGCGTTTCTTGAGAGCGAAGTATGTCGGCCTATGAGCTTGATCAAGAATAATAACTTCGTGTAAAACTTAAAGTTTTTTTTGCCTAACATTTATCCTGAACTTGTTTTACCAAACTTATACGGACTTTTAAAACTTGTTTATTGGCAGATTTCTTATGCTTTATCTTATAAAAAAAATTGATTGTGTGTCGACTAGCATCGTAATAGCTAGTAACAGTGGATATAATGATTAGTCGGGGTTATTACAATACTCGACACCTTATTTCAAAGGACGCACCTGATTGTTTGAACAATTATTCATAGGTTAATTACACAAACTAGCACCACCATTAAGTGATGGAAATTATGTCCTTAAAGATGGTAGTGTTTGTGAGAAAGTGCTAAGCGTTTCGAGAAATTTGCGTTTGAATCATTGATTTCCCTTTCTTTTAACAAAATCAGACACTCCGTTTTCAATTAGATGTCGAGAATAAATGGTAATAACTTAGAGAAAAACAAAAAAACTCCTGACGATCAATCAAGCCCAGTTTATTGTATAGCGTACATATAACGATATAAAGTAATGATTTTGTAATGGATTAATTAGAAGCACTTCCACAGTTAAAAACTAGGAGTTTTCAACTCCAACTTCAATGCACGAATTTGCATATTTTGGCAAGCACAATGATGCTCAGGGAAGTCGAGAAAATTTCCAACTTGAAAGATTTCTTAGACCGTGGTAAACCGTGCTCATATCGACTGAGTACATAAATTGTTCTTATCTGAACAAGGAAAGCGCAAAGTTTATCTCAGAAATTGAAATTTTTTGTGTTCGATCATAGAAATCTAGTTGACATATCTTAGATTTTTGTTTGTTTTTGCAATGACTCATGGGAAGCGGATGTGGAAGATCACCTACCAATTCAATGTACACCTAAGTTATTCAGTACAGAAACACTAATGGAGATTCGATATTTAATACAGTGAACTTATTATTTGTCATTCTTTATACGATTTACACGAATTTAAGAACAGACAGAAACACTAACACTTTTAAGTTAAGACATCCCTAGAAAGTATGGATATAGTCATAAATCGCTACCATTTCGTAATTATTTATACTGATTAGTTAATGTTTTATAGCTGCGTCTTGTTGTTTACCTTTACCTCAGCACATCTTTCGCAATTTCATTGATTCATAGTGTGTTTAAAAATACATAGTGTGTTTCAAAATGCGTGGATTGTAAACAAAAAAACGTCGCAAATGGAATTTTCACGAAAAACTTTGGAAAAAATAGGAAGCGTTAATGGAGACCCATGCAAACAGCAATCAGCATGTTGAGTGAGGATGAATCATTTGTGATTAAACAAAAAACGAGTCAAAAGAAACCCTAAAGGCCCTGGTTTGGGTGAACCTATACCGAAGGCGTACGAGCAAAAAATAAAAGTTTCAAAGCAAGTGAAAAATAAAGAACATGAATTCTTCCGATTTTTCTTAAATTCAACCAATTGGAGAATTTTGGACATTGACGAAGCATAAAACAAAAATTAAAAGATCCCGAATAACTATCTTAAGGAGCTCCTAAACTGTTGCAATGTCAGAATCATGACCTAGTTTTACGGACACTTTAAGATTTATTATGTACCATTGAAACCAGAAGACAGTCTCGTAAGATACACCAAAACAATCTAGTAGGGTCATCAAAATTCGATTTCAAATATTTTCAAAAGTAACCCCACTAACATTTTTCATTAGGTAAACGCTTCATTGGCAATACGTATTCAGCGTTAAACTGAGTAATGGTTAAGTAGTGGTTGCACATGCGCCCAGCCAATATTTTCACAGGCAAATCTGGCAAATCTACCCAGCTTCATGAAAATGCGAAAAGATAGCAAGAAGCGTGTATACTGCTTTTAAAAAGTTAGTATTATCAGCAATTTGCAGGTTCTATGCTTGATAATCATTCTCTCAACTTTATCTCAACTTGTATACAGCTGAAACTCTGCTATATATACGGAAAAGTTTTTTACAGCTTTATTCCAACTAACTGAACAATGTTCTTATAGTGTGCAAATGGTAGCTTTTGTACAGCCTTTCGATAAACCGTCATGCAGAATATGTAATCAATTTATAGCCAAGGAAGCTTTTATACAAAAATTATACAACTTATTACTTTACTGTTCTCAAGGAAAGTACTTTTGAAGCAATTTCTATTTTTAGAACTGAGGCAAACAGCGTTTTATTGCTAGTTTTAACACGTCGATATAAACGCTTAAACATAGTTACTATACAGCAATCGAAGAAAATATGTATGTCAAACATTGTTTACAATACCCGTGGGCGGGATTGAACACCTTTCATCAATTCATCAATTTTGTCACTAATTGTGTATAAGAAGTAAACGAATCTTATTTTGAATTTATGTGACATAATATTATCAAAACAATGAAACATAATAAACTTCAACAGAAATTGTTCGTTTAAATCGAACAAGATTTTATTTAAATCCTATACACACAAATTTGTATCCGTGTATAATTTAACCGTTTTACGGTGCACAAAATCCTCACCAACTGAAACCCTTTGCTTACATCTGCAAAACAGTTTCAAAGGCAACTTTCTAGGCCTTGGTGTCAATATTGTCCACCTGGAATATCGACTACCAGAGTACTCGAAGTTCCCAACAATGTTCTAGGTGGTAGATGATTGTCATTGATTTTTAAGTATTACTAAGAGATCCTTCAATGCGAGGTGGGATATGTTATGAAATCTAAATACTCTGCTTGATAAAATGGACGGTATTCCTTTCATTTCGTTTGACAGCTCAGACGAATGGTTGTAAGGTGGTTGACATAACATGAAATGAATGCGCTTACTAAGCTACTCTCAGGTAATAATCCGTACGGTTTTCATACGATCGGAAGCATGAACCACAAAGCAAGGGTCCAAGACTCATTCCATACGAAATCGTATGAAATGATTATAGATGCATTGGTCGAGCAAAACATGTCTTTTATACACTTTCATTTGACATCACTTATCATGCGTGTATAGTCTCGTGGGATTGTGGCTCGTCTCTGGATCCCGAGGTTCACGGATCGAATCCCACATGCAACTTTTTTTTTTCTGTGAGGAAAATTTTCATACGATCGTCCTATGATTTTCTTTCCATTAGAGAATCGTATGAAAATTGCAACAATATCTTCACGCAAATTTCCATACGATATTCCTATGAATTCCTCTCGATTCGTTCGCTCAGTGTATGAATTGCAAATCAATATAAATAACTGCATAGATGCTGCATACTCTGTGCCGCAACTACTTATACAACATTCTCTATAGCTATAATCACTTAGCTGTATAGCGGCTAAGGTATTTTTAATATAAAGGCTTTTGAAAAGCTGTAACAAAGCTAACAAATAAAATTGTGTATAAGAAAACAAAATGATAATTCAAAAGCTTAACCGAATAATTTCTTAGCTACATAAACAAGCTGTGTAAACGCAGACAAACATTGTTTATATAAGAGCTTTCTTTTCAAAGTATGCAACCGACAGCTAAATGTTGTGTTAAACCTTTGTTACATTACGCATAAGCACTGTATCGATTTTTCAATTCTGCTTATAGCTTACTCAGCTTCATTTGCTTTTATACAATTATAAAACAGCTTATAAGTTATAAACTTCGGCTTAGGCAACTAAAAATGTTAGTTGGGAACTTTAAGGTTGGTGAGGTGAAGCACTACTTCGGCAGCTGACCCATTTCCATCAATCATCGCTATAACTCACCGCACTTAAACCAAATGAAGTAGTGCTCCACCGTATACACCGCAACAATCTGATGTTCTCCGTCCTAAGCGCATGTGGTCGGTAGTGTGGATTTCATTTGGAAATATTTCAATCGTTATCACTGTTGCAGTAATGTGTAATTGAACGTTTCAAGAACTTAACATTCCGATCTCATTACGTTAGGAATGTGGCTCGAAAAACGCATTTTAAAACCCTAAGTATCAGAACGAATCATTGGAACAAGAATGTACCTTATTTGTTATGTTACACGGTAGGTCAACATTACTTCATAATATACATCATATAACTCGAACATATTATGTATGCAAAGTCATGTTTAAAGTTACTCATCTGCAAGTTTGCAAAGACACACAGGTTTCGACTAATCAATGTTTCTTTTGAGCAACATCAATGAAATATCTGGTATCTCGTGATTCGTGTAATAAACTCTGCTGTGACAAAATAAGATTTTTGTTACTGCATGATTACTAAATTGCAACATGGTAGCTAAGTGTTGAATTTAAAAGATGTTTCATGTGCTACTTGGGAGATCAAGCATATAACGATGATGCTCTAAGATTCCATGTATCTTCTACTTCTCGATTGGCACGAAACGTAAGGAAGTCATCAACATGAACAGAATTGTCAAGCCTGAGAAAAATACACGATTGGGAATGTTATGCAAAGGACTGACATCCTATGATGTGTACGTTTGGTAGGGTAGAGCGGGCTAGTTTGTCAGTTTTTCGATACAAAATTCAGTCATGTTTTCTCTGTGGTATTTTGCAGAAAATAACGTTAAAAGGTTGAGATGAGTATAAAAATTCCTGTACAAATTTCAAAACGACCAAAATTTTTACTATTTAAGAGGTGTTTTGTGTTTTTTATATTTTTATATGTCAAATTAACCTACTAGTCGCATAGCTGGGGTGAGATAGTCAGGATATGAGGCATGTTTATTACAAACCGCGATTACGTTTGACGAAGCAATGATAGTTATGTGATATATAAAATTAGCCAAGAAATGCATTAAGTAATGTATTTCCAGGCCCGTGAACGTACATTTATAAGCAGAATCCGTTGTTTGTTATATGCAATCGATTTATGTGTTTCTTCAAATGTTTGACAGTCCATTAAATGTAAAATATATATAAAGAGATTTCTAGGTATGTTACGTAAGCCGATGCATTAGTATGAGCTATAAATATTCCATGTTGACGTCAATACCCACATGGTTGATAGTTTTTGATTAAACAATTTCTAAACATGAGCATATGTGCTCTATTTAAGTTTCTAGTTCATTTCATGAATTTTTTATTTATTTTGCATCTATGTGAGGCATTTCACGTAGCACATGAAAAAGGTTTATCTACGTTTGTCTACAGAACTTTGCGAATTTCATCCCGTGCGAATCATAGCACTCCCACATATTCCAAAAAGATAATCGAGAAGAATAGAACTTCCTCAACCTTCTAAAATGTAATGTTGGTACAGTGTGATTCGTTCTTGCAAAGATTGTTCACAAAAAATATTAAACCTCTTTCCAATTTTTCGGGAGATCGGCACAGTCGAGCTTATTTGTGAAATGTTTGTTGATCAAATTACCCCACAATAATATGTTCAAACTGCCCATTCATGCCAGAAATATAAAAATGCATTCAAAATTTAACACAACAGTATGAAACATTTTTTAGACTGAACTCAAAACTAAATGAATGAACCTTCGTAATGCGTTTTACTTGATTCATTTCGTTATTGCCACCAATTATAAAAACAAAAACCAAACATTAAAACCATGTATAATTTTTGCTTGATCTAACTCAAGAAGCTATTTTAAGATTTTAACATCTCGAGTGTTCATACCTTGTGTGATGAACCTGTAAGATCGATCCGAAAACCTCCTCGAAAGTAGCAACATGACGGTTTATACTTTTACAAGCTACACATTTCATACATCGTAGAGAACACTTCCGAAGGTTTACACTTTATATTCCGGATGAGCAAAGCCTTCTCAGATATTTATTGCTTGAAGTCTTTGTATTGCTCCATGGCACAATCGATTTAGATTATTGCTCTGCCGTCTGGAATCCAACATAAATCATTGGCGGCGATAGAGTCAAATAAGTTCATCGCTGATTTTTGCGTGTGGAGGTTACCATCGAGGAATCCGTTACGTCTACCAAGTTACGAGGACCGCTTGATAGATCTTCGGATTCGTGGGAGCAAATAAATAACTCTCTATGCTGTAGATAGCTTACAGGACCCAATCGATTGTAGTACTATCCTGGAATAGATTAGTGCCAACAATCGATCACGGGAAACAGTGTGAGGTTAACGATGCCAATGCGATTAAAGAAATGCCGTGGTCATTCAATTTAACTACCATCTACCATGGCAGAGTTTTAGGCTTTTAGGCTCTAGGCTTTCAAATTAATGTGCTAAAATTAATACAAGTGAATAATAAGTGTATGAAAGCACCTCTGGGTATCGAGAGGTATGTTGGTGTTGAATTTAAATAAATAAACATAAACTGGTATGAATAAAATATATTGTGTGAATTTTCTAATTCTTAATCAACAACTAAATAGTTTTCACATATGTGGAGAGCTTCAATTTCTCCAAAAACATCCACGTTATTGTGGATTGTCTCAAAAATGTCTTCACCTTGACAAATTATTCTGAAAAAATGCTTTTAGTGGAACAATGTCATCAAGGATCTTGTTGTTGTTGTTTCGTATTTACACTGTGGAGCAAATTTGATCAGACATTGGCATCATTCTAATGAAGTATTAAATTAAACGACGATTGTCATTCTTTTAAACAATAAATAAGCACGATGTGATACGTAATAGCTTAACTTATGTGTGCTTAAACCAGCAATAATAATCCAACAAAACCAAGAAAAATAAGAAAACATCGCATTGTTGAGTCATCGATGTTGAGGATGTTGAGTGTAAGAAATTCATGGGACAAAATATAAAAGCTACATTTTTCTCGTTGGATCCATAAAAGTTTGACCTGTGCGCAGTGACCGGCGAAAAACAAGGATCATTCCGTAATAAACTTGTAAATGTTTACAAAAGTCATAAATTTGCAAAAGAGCTGGGCGTTGTGATACATCCTGTAGAAAGATATACATGAAAGTTTGGTTTGGCTTACAGGTAATGTTTTTTTTATTACACAAACGAAAATTATCGACCATTTCAGAAAACAATTTGATAGGTTATCAATTTAAAAATTCAACAGAAGAAGCGGTGAAAATCAAGTAATGCGTAATCAATATGACCCTCTTTCGCCATCAGGACTTATAATAATGATCACCTGTAGCCGTTTTGGCATGCTATCCACCAGGTTTCTGAGGTAGCAGGGACCCAGTTCGTTCCAAGCCTTCTTCAGCGCCGCATGATACGTTTGTTTGTTGGTTACGTCTGTTTTTTTTCACTTTATTATCGAGAATTGCCCAAAGATTCTCGATTGGGTTCAAGTTAGGGCTCTGGAGCAGCCATTCTAAGGGTTTGATGCGACACGATCGGAAAAAGGCGAGCGTTTTCTTGGCTGTATGCTTGGGATCATTATCTTGCTGAAAGGTTTAGTTACCTTCGAACCCCATTTTCAGCAATGACTCCTTCAGATTTTTGCACAGAATATCATATAGCCATCTGTTGTCATGATCCCATTGATTAGGGCCAAATTACCCACTCCAAAACACGAAAAGCAGCCCCAGACCATAATATTACCTCCACCGTGTTTCATGGTTGGCTGCCTATCCTGCAGTTCTTCATCACTGCTGCGCCATACTCTCTGCCGCCGTTTCTTGACGAACAGCTCAGACTTGTATTCGTCCGACCACAAAACACGTTTTCAGAACTCCAGGGGCTTAGTTATGTGCGTTCTGGCGAATTGGAGCCGTTTTTCCTTGTAAGTCCGGCTGATGAACGGTCGCTTCCGGGCGAAATGGCATTTCAACCCTTGCTCAGCGATGCGTCGACGATTAACGCGATCCCATATCGGTAGGCTCAGTTTGTCCTTTATTTCTCGGATGGTGATGTACGGATTTTCTTGATATCTCGGATGATTTTGCGGTCCTCTCGGTGATCCATTTTACGTTTTCGTCCACGTCCTGGCCGATCAGCTACACTTCCAAGCTTCTGCTGGTTCAGAAAAATCTTTTGAACTGCACCACGGCTCTCTTCATATCTCTCGTATGCTGTTGCTATGGTTCCGATTGCAATCACGCACGATCAAATTTCAGACCTGTTGTGAAATTTTTTGTCACCCATGTTAAGCGCTTTAAAATCACTTCCGATGAACTCAACAAGTCTACTTTTTCGACGTCAAAGCAGTGATTTACGGGGTATACCAGCGGATTCTACACGGAAAATCATTTTTCTGTTGAATGATCTTACCTCAAACAGAAGATAATTAAGTATTCCGTCAGCGGTAAATTGAAATTAACGAGTAAATTTGAATATATGTGTGAAACTTGTCAAATGGGTCCAAAAGAAACAAAGCATGCGTAAATAGATGTACAGGACTTATAATAATGCACTTTCTTACATACGGCTCTATTGATTATTTTTTTTCGCCGGCACTGTATGTCCTCCTTTGTATTAAATCACTTCTGCCGGACGACTAGGCATTGATTCGAATAACTTATGCGTGGATTCTGCGCGAATAGCATTCCATACATCTTTAATCTCCACCATCAACTGCTTTCTGTTGGAAACGTGTTTCATTAGAACTTCTCAACCAATTTCACCCCTCAGATGTTCGATTGGGTTTAAATTCGAACTTTGTGGAGGTGATCAAGCCTAGCATTGCAAAGTATTGATGTTTGCATACCTCGAGCATGGAGCTACAATGAGGAATAATTCGTTGAAGACATTGTATGTCACTGTGAAACGGAACCAGTTACTGATACGTTGCTTCACGCAATAAATTCCACGAAGAAACTCCTCAGTCACTCACCAGGCCACCGTTGGAGATAGGAAAGGGTTTGGTAACTATCTTAAGAAGATACAGGAAACCCAACGCAGCCTTGAGTAGATATCAAAGCAAAGGGAAATGAATAGTTGGAGTGAATAGTTAAAGAGGATGTACAGAACACACATTTATTTAAAAATGGTCGTTGTGAGCACCTAGCCTAAGAAGGTTAAGTGATGCTCCATTTCTCTTCAAAAGGTTGGGATGTAAGCAATAACTACTGTCCCAGCCCCATATGGCTTATAATTATAGCACCATTTCTTGCACTCTGAAAGAGAAAAAATATCGAGATTATGACAACGGGTACAGAAAGACAACTTATCAGATTGTTTGGCTTCCAGCAACAACATTTCGTTACTTTAATATACAACTGTATTTATTTCTATTCATCGCTTACTAAACCAAAAGATTCTGTCTTTTCACAAATTTCTTCTATTTTAAACTTTACCTTTTGTTCTATCTTCTGCTAGCGTATCCCAATTCTCAAAGATGGAGCCGGGCATGAGCTAATGATGTACAAAAAAACCAAGTCGCCTGGATTGAATACGGCAGAGTCACAGCGAAAAACTGACTGTAAATCGTCCGACGCCGAAGTAGTGCTGTGCCCTATATAGTCAATTGATATTTAAAACGGAGTCAGGAAAAACACAAATCAAGAGCTATAAAAAAAAATAACCCTGTAGCAAAATTATCAGCTCTAAGATCTAAAGGACCCAATTATCACCAACAAAAAAATAATTGGGGGCGCCAAGGAGGACCGGGGGGGGTGGGGGCAGGGTCAATTTCCTTTTGGGGGGGGTGGGGGGACGGAGGCTCCGGGGGGGCCCCCGGGGGGCGCCGGAGGCATTCATCGCACGTCGGGGGGGGGGAATTTTTGGTGGGTATTTATTATTTTTTTTTTTGTTTGTTGTTGTGTTCCCCCCCGTCCCTTTCCATCTTTTTATAATAAACATCATATATAAAATAAATTTAAAAAAATTAAAATTAAAAAAAATATTATTTTAATTTTTGTTTGTATCTGGTTGCGCTCGGGGGAAGAGGCGTTCTTTATTTGTTTTTTTTTTTAGACGGGATAGAAAATCTGCAAACAGACTCCTGAAGAACTCAGGGTGTGGAAATGAGGGCGCCAACTCCTCGACCCACTAAAAACCCACCCGTGCCTCGAGCCCCGGCCGTCCCCGGAACCACCTTTCGGTATTACTTCAGGAAGGGGGATAGTGTGCTTTACGCACCCACTATGTCTAACTACATAGGTCTTTAGTAGTTTGCTTCGCCGACCTGACACTGATTCGATCGAGATGATCCTGGATCCAAGCAGGGTTCGGGACGTCTGGTGGTCCTTCCAGATCGTCCGCGATTTCCCTACCCGACCACTTACGGTACCTGCCGAACCTCGCGTCGTATGGTCCCTCCTCCGATCGAGAAAGCCAGGGCCAAGACTGAGGTTGGAACGTCTGGGAGTGCGGCATTACCCCAGATCGTCTCTGTTCCCCATGTCACGACTGCTTACGGCTTCCTGCCGGTTCTCGCGCCGTATGGCGCTTCCTCCGTTGTAGTTCGTTTAGCCGTTAAGGGGAGCTTAACGTTTCCAGTGTGCACTGCGGGGAGGCGAACTACTTCCACACCCCAGGATTCCAAGCTTTCAAAGAGGCAAATGTAGCACAGCTCAGATGATCTCTGGGGCTTAAGCCAGACATTAGGGGATTCCTTGACCTAGACCGTCTGGTTAGCCAGTAACAAATAAAACAATCATCTGCTTCTAGTGCGGATGATGAAGAGTCTCATTTGTAGAAACACTCCAGTTCAACATTGTATAGTGTTTTTTTCAACTGATTTCCAGTAGAATCGATTAAAATAATTGATATCCTGTACAAATTTAAAGTTCTATGTGAAATTGAACTAAGGAAATAGCTCACCTGGGTTTGCCAACAGTTATAAGTAAAAAAAACGAGTTCAGTGTATTCCGAATTTCAAATCTAGTGATTGGTGGTTTGGTGTAAATGTTCCACATGATAAAATCAGCCAAGCGTTCGGCTCCAATCCCAGCTTAACAGGACATCCGCAGCCTGACCACCACCTTCGAAACCAAAACGAATTCGCTAGAAGAGAAACAGGAAAGAAAACGTGACTGCAGTGACTGCAAAACTGAGCCGTCCGTGGGAACGCTTGCTTCGATCTGGACTTTATTGGGGGTGAACATTACTGTTTTTCCCGTCCAAATGTTCCGTCACAAGCTTTGATTTGAGCTTAGGGTCATTGTCGTGCATGAACACCAAGTTACTTCCTAGCCGAGATTTCTTGGTGGATTTAATGATATTGCGATCCAGGATAGTTCTCCTTAAACATTATTCCTCTCATAAATTGCATTGTGGACACTCCAGTGTAGAACATACCACCCCAAACCATAACCGACATTCCGCCATGTTTGACAATTCCACGCATATTTTTTTGATTTCAAAGCGGTACCATCAGTTCTCAAAATTATAACTCGAAGATCTGAAGCCCCTATATTAAATCTGCTTTCGTCCGTCAATAATATTCTCCTAGCCTTTAATCTGGTTCTGTTCGCTTATGAATGGCTTATTTCTTGGCGTACGCTCAAAATATTAACCACTTTCAAGGCACCACTAAGTAATGCAAACAACTTTCACTCACTTAGAAACGGGTCTTTCTTTACTAGCCTCCCAAATATCTTGTGTTTTCCGACGATAAAACCGATTTTCGTCAACTTCTTCTACGATTTTCAATGCTTCCCGTAATTTTGTTTCGAGAAATAATGTCCGACACCGTTGATTTCGGAATTTCAAGTGATGCGCGATCTTGCGGAAAGTTTCATTACTATTGGGAAGTAGAATTACGTTGCATCGTTGACTTAACGACGATTCTTGCCTGGTAGCCATCCTGCACTTTGGCTTCAGATGGAATTATGAATAAATTATTCTTAGTAGTATTAGTAAACTTGAAATACAACTCACACTAATAAATAAATAATTTCAGATTCATTATGCCTTGTGATTGCAACGACTGCATCGGTTGTTCGATTAGTTTTGCACACTGTTACTAAAGTAAAATGCAATTCTTGTATTTCAGAATCGATTCTCTTTTCTACAGATCAAATTCAATTATTTTGTTGATAAGAGTGAATTAATACGAGTGTTTGAAAAATACATTATACTACCTAAGAAAGCAACTTATTGATGTTAAATTAACTAGTGAACAAATTTTTTGCTGTTCAATCAATTTTGCACCACCGTGCTCGTGAAATTCAGCCTACGGCTGGATCGTTGGGTCAGGGATAAGACCTGGACCCTACTTAGAGAACCTATCAACTTGCCTTCCATAGGAAGATGTGATCAGAGATTTTTCGTCTCATAAAATCCCAACGGTGCCGATTGGAATTGACACCAGACCAACTGAGGTAAGAGGCAACCATGCGTATCACTACACCACTGGCGCTGTTGATCAGGGATCTTGATATAGTGTCCATACCCAAGTAAAATGAAATGTTTAATTGTATGCATTTTCACTTTATTGTGACAAATAATAATGTTGCCATTCCGGCGATTGAAAACTATTTAGGATACTATTATAGCATTGAAATTAGCGCAGAAGGCGGAGGCTATGAAACATAATATAAGTTCGACAATGGTCATAAAAAAAAGATCTTGGGCTTCAGAAAAACATATTATTGCCGGTTCAAAAAGGTATTTGTGAACTAGCTTTGAATCATGAACTCCAAGGTTACTAGATTGGCTTTCCAACCACTCGACCATTTTAACATGTGAAAAATGGAACAATTAGAATCCCCTTAAACCATACCATCGTTATTTAAGCGCCAACGTGATAGGGGACATAGTAACTCATTTTAACATAAGAGGATTCAGGAGTAGGAAAAGGGGCATTTAAATTAAATGTATTTGCTGTACTTTGATGATCGGTCGATTGCACTTCAGTTTTTGCAAATACGTCAGCATACTAACAACTGTACCCGTGCAAATAATGTTCGGTCGTACAACGAATAGGCTATAGCACTTATTACTATTTTTTCAACATATTGGAATAACTGAACTACGTTCCTGAATGTTTCAGCGGTAAACATAAATGTAATATAAATAGATAGGGTAACGGGATGTAATATTGGCCTATCACCTTCATTCGGCCTATGTACTAAATATGTCATTAATTTAGCGATAATCAACAAAATCATGTTGCTATTAGGATGTTCGATGTAATCCGAAGCAATCGAGACTATATTAATCAACTTATAGTAGTTCACTTCCGCGTAATTTTCCCGAAGGGAAACCAAATTTTCTAAAGCAGCCGACTTGTTTTCAGCAACGCTTAAAACTGTAATTTATTTACAATGGCGATTATCGTTTCTTCCACTTAGTCCATTATTTACTTTGTGCCTTTGTTTTGGTTTTCGACTCTACTCATACTTCTACTGACTCTCACTTCATCGCTCTCTACTAACACCAGCGAACTCACTAACTAATGCGTACTGTCATGTTGGCTTATGCTATGAAACTAGGGGTGTCTAAGCAGCGGCGCAACACTCCAGCCCGTAACATCCGCCATTCCCGGATTTACCTAATTTCTAACGCCGCTAGATTCACAACTCCTCTTCTATGCACTTTACCATCAGCGGTCCTCACATCGGCCTGCCGACTGCGTCCATCCGAGCCCTTGATCACTGCCGTAACGATGCCTCGTCTCCAGGACTTTCGATTCTTACCATCGACAATGAATACTAGGTCGCCCTCTTCGAGCGGCTTCTGTTCATCGAACCATTTCGATCGTTGATTGATTGTCGGAAGGTACTCCTTGCTCCACCTTTCCCACATTCGGTCCGCGAGAAACTGCGATCGCTTGTAGACATTTCGCAAAGCTTCGCCTAGATTTGTCGATCTTTCATCCACCTCATAATCTGCACCCGACACTGTTCCCCGTAAAAAGTGATTAGGAGTCAGTGCCTCAGCTTCTTCCGAATCCTGCGGTAAATAAGTCAACGGTCGCGTGTTGATCATATCCGATGCTTCTGCCAGTGTTGTCACCAGGATCTCGTCGGTCAGCTTTCTTCCGTCATCGAGCGCGCGCATCGCTTCTTTCACCGACCGTACCATCCGCTCCCAGACACCTCCCATGTGTGGGGTCCCGGGCGGTATGAAGTGCCAGGTAGTAGCCGAACTGCTCAAGATTTCCGCGCACTCTTCGTTGATTTTCTCCATTCTAACCATCTCATTGTTCGCTCCCCGGAAGCAAGTGGCGTTGTCGGAGAAGATTTGGCTTGGCTTGCCGAACTTGCTACGGAAACGAACAATGGCCATCCTACATGACTCGGTCGTAAGACTGTGCACAACTTCTAGGTGCACGGCCCTCACGGCCAAGCAGGTGAATACTGCCACCCATCGCTTCTCCTTACGTCGTCCAATAGTAACTTCTACGGGACCCAAGTAATCGATTCCCACTGAACTGAATGGCCGAAGGTGAGAAGTGACTCGCTCAACAGGCAGTGGAGCCATTTTTGGTGACCGCGGGCGACATTTATGGACTTTACACCAGATGCACTTGCTGACTACCTGCTGTATCGCCGGACGCATTTTTGGAATCTGGAACCGCTGTCTCATCTCGTTGAACACTGTCTCCGAATTGGCATGTCCGAACTCTTCATGGTAATGTTGGATCAACTTCTGCGTAACTTCGTGAAACCGTGACAAGATTATCGGATACCTTTTGTCGAAGGAGCTCTCTTTGGAATTTGCCAGCCTGCCCTCCATGCGCAGCACGCCATTTTCATCCAGTACCGGTGAACACTTATAGATTGAGCTGCTCTTCTTGACGCATTCTACAGATTCACCTGGCTGACGCAGTAAGTTGTTCGAAAGAATACTCATTTCGTCCGGAAAACTGTTCCACTGTGTCTGTCGCCAAAGGATTGTTTCCGCCTGACGAAATTCTTCCTGATCGAGTGGTGCTATCACAGATGCGTAATTCGCCGATGTCGCTAGAATCAGATGCCGTTGCTTTGCCGTAGCACGTGTGGTCGCTATCGGCTCTCCTTTCTTCTTTCGTCGACAATTGGCGATGAAACGTACTACGTTGGCTGTCACCCTCAACAACTTTGCCCAGCGAGAAATTGGCTCGACGTTGATTACTCCGTGGAACAATACTACACCCCTTGCTTCTTCGTCGGTCTCCTTGATTACAACCTGTTGGGTCGGCCACTGATCTGGCGGACGATAGAGAAACTTTGGTCCGTTAAACCACTCACCATCACTTTGCAGCGGTGGGCCTTGTCCCCACTTCGTCAGCACGTCCGCGATGTTTAGTTTGGTTGGAATCCACCTCCAGTCCGCTACTTTTGTCTGCTCTTGAATCTCACCGACTCGAAATGCAACGAACTGCTTATACCGGTGCTGATCGGAGTTGATCCAACTGCACACGGTTCGAGAATCCGTCCAGAAAACCACGCGCCTTATGCGGTATGAGTGTGTAGCTACAATCGTGTGACTCAATCGGGCTCCCAACACAGCACCCATCAGCTCCAGACGAGGAATCGACTGCCGTTTTATTGGCGCAACCTTAGCCCGAGACATCATCAGACTACAAAGGGCCTTCCCTTTCACGACTGCTCGCAAATAGGCTACGCAGCCGTACCCATGTTCGCTGGCATCAGTGAAGATATGTACCTCCAGCGAATCGACTTCAGCCACCCTGGCAGCACCAAGATAGCCACGGGGAATTCGTATAGCTTCCACCTCTTTCAGCAGACTTGTCCAACGCTTCCATAACTCCCAGGAATCGGAGTCGATTTCCTCGTCCCAATCGCAGCTTGAACGCCAGAGATGCTGAATGATCATTTTTCCGTGGATGGTGAACGGCGATAGCAATCCAAGAGGATCGAAGAATCCCATCACACAGCTTGCGACGAGTCTCTTCGTCGGTCGTTTTCCATCGTACAGATACGGCATCATCTCTTCACGGTGCGTCGTTGAAAAGGCGAACTGATCCGTATCCGGATCCCAGACCACTCCCAGAACCCTCTCTTTCGACGTCTGCTTGTCTCGGTTAAAGTGCACTGGCGCAACCGGTTTTTCTTCTCCCAGACTCCGTAGTACTTCTGGTGAGTTGGAAACCCAATTTCGGATCTCAAACCCTGCCTTCTGGTGAACCAGTCGAACCTCCTGCGCTAGCTTGACCGCTTCTTCGACTGTGTCGACACTATCGAAGTAGTCGTCGACGTAATGTCGGTGTACGATTGCAGCTGACGCTTCGGGATATTGCGCTGCGAACTCTTCAGCGTTTCGGTTCTTAACAAACTGAGCCGAACAGGGCGAACTCGTCGATCCAAACGTCGCTACGTCCATGACGTACACGCTCGGTGGATCTTCCGGGCTTTTCCTATAGATAAAACGCTGCTTCTGCTTGTCTTCGGCCCGGATTTTCAACTGGTGAAACATCTCTTTCAAATCGCCACCGAACGCAATCCGCCATTCGCGAAAACCACAGAGAACTTTGACGAGCGGAACAAGCATGTCCGGCCCTTTAAGCAGGTGCGAATTTAACGAGACTCCTTGCACCGTCGCTGCAGCATCCCAGACGAGACGAACCTTTTCGGGCTTCTTTGGGTTCTGCACGACATTGATCGGAAGGTACCACACTTGGTCTGATGGAGTACCAGACAGTTCCTCGACAGTAGCTAGATGTGCGTATCCCTTCTGCTGGTACTCGTCGATTTGTTTGCCGACATTTTCTCGCAGCTTTGGGTTTTTCTCCAGTCGTTTCTCCAGCTGTTTCATTCTCCGCAAGGCCATTGGAAAGCTGTCTGGGAACCTTGGATCCTCTGTCTTCCACAGCAATCCAGTTTCGAAATGATCACCGACACGTTTCGTAGTGCGCTCCAGTATTTTCCGGGCGCGTTGCTCATCTGCTGTTTCTTGTGGAATTACCACCACCGACTCCTCAAGTGCATAGTGGCCCTTTAGCAGCTCGTGCAGGTCATCGTTGGTGATCTTTTGATGATACCCGAGAAATGTGTCCGTCGCTACCGTCGGGGATTGCCTTGGACCATAGACAGTCCACCCAAGGTTGGTGCGTACCGCAATTGGTTCCTTTGGCACACCTACTTTTGCCTCCATTGGAACAAACGAATGAATGTTGTTTGCCCCTATGAGTAATTGCGGTCGCCCTTCATAGGACTCGATTGGTAGTCCCCGCATGTGGTTATACTGTGCGGCAAGTTCATCGTAGTCCAACTTCTGGTGCGGCAGCATCAGTTTTCCAACTGTGTGGACAGTATGCAGCAACATCTTGCCGTCGGCACTGGCGCTAGTTGCCGATATCCATAGACTCATCTTCCGGGACTCCTCCACCCTAGAGACATTGCCCGTCCACTTGATGGTCAGCCGTTCTTGAACTCCAACCGCGCCCAGGCGATCGGCGAGCCGTTTCTCCACCAGCGTGACGGAGGCACCTTCGTCCAGAAACGCTAACACAGTCACCGACTTTGCACCGCAGTACAGCTTAACAGGAACTACTCGGAACATCACTGTGCAGTTTGTCCGGATGTGCGCACTTAACCCGACCACGTTTCCAACGGGATGCATAAGCGGATTGTGGAACTCCCTGCACTCGCCGACGTTACAGTGAATCTTAAATTTGCACTGCCCACCGTGCTCATTGAGACACACGTGACAGAGTTTTTCGCGGGTCACCAGCCTCAGTCGATCCGCATACCGCAGCTTCTTGAAGTTCACGCAGTGCCGCAAACGATGATCCGTACCCTGGCATTGCTTACACGGTTTCAGCTTCTTCTCCTCGCTTGTGGTGACACCCGAACTGCTGGCTTCGCTGTGGACGTATAAATTACCCTTCTCCTTTGGTTTCTTCTTCCCGGTATGTGAAGATCCTTTTGACTGAAGCGCCGGCTCAAACTCCATCTCAACATTGGCTTCGCAGGCATCTGTGACTATGTCCATCAGGAAATCCGTCAGCGTCCGCAACGTTGTTTCACCACGGCTCCTCCGGTAATGCACCCATTCGCGTTTCTCGCGATCCGGCAGTTTGGCGACTAGCGACTTTATCAGAAGCGGATTGACGAGGTGTTGAGATGAGGACTCGAAATCACTAGCAGTTAATTTTTTTTCTTGTGATTTTTCTCTTTGTGGGGGGTTCTGTTGTTGTCTTCCTCCTCAAAATCACTACACGAGATAGTTGCCGTTGGAAAAGACTCACTTGTTGTTGGAAGAGTTAGTTCTCGTTGTTCTTGCAAATACCGATATGCTTTTCTTTCTACTTTATTCTTCGGTTTATACCTCTTCCCGATATCGAAAAGGTTCTGCAATGAATCAGAGAAATCCTTTCTCTTCTCAATTTCTCTCGCCGACATTCTTAGCTTGCGCTTCTGCAAGATTTTCCAAGTTTCGTAGTACTGCAAGATTTTATGTTGCACTGTCCTGTCGTCGAGCAAATGGTTCAAATGCTTTTTATTCCATGATACTTTCAAAGCTTGTATTGTTAATTGTGCACTTGGTTTAGTCTTTTGCTTCTCTGCTCGCAAATGAAACATGAATTTCCGGAAAACTTCGTTGTATGTAGGCAAATTCGAAGATTCGGGGAACAAAGGTAGGTATTTTCCAACTAGCCGAATATCCTCCATTTTGAAAAACAAAAAACTGTTGACTAGACCGCGGTTCCTCGTTCAAATATAAAAATACTGAATGAGTAAAACTAAAAATAACAATTCCTTATATACCAAATGTGTGGCCATTTCATTACCTACTCAGTCTTTCAAAACTGCTCGCTTGGGATGTATTCGTTGCCTACGGGTAGCTTATATTTTGTTTGGGTAGATAACACTTCAGAACAAAAAGCATTCGAAGCAGACGTTGTCACTACCGAAGCGCGTATACCACAGCAAGCGGCAGGTAACGTACTTTTGTTTTGATCCCCTATAACGTACCTACTTGTGTTTCTCGGAAATGAAGCAGTCCAAGGCCAAGAACCTCTTTAGAAAAGATAAACAAAAAAACTTTTGTTGCACTTCGTAGTCGCCTATCAAGCTATTGTAATAATTTGGGTACATCAAAAATCGTTTTTTTTTCCTTATTTTTGTCCATATTTTGGTAACGGCACATTTTTGTTAACTATTAAAAAAAACATAATAAAAATATCTTAACGAAGTGTAGTATGCCAAAAAAGAATCATGGTTTCAAACTATACAAAAAATATTGACTGGTAAATTTGCTGGAAATATTTTGTTGCTTTTAATTTCCAACTCAAAGGACCACCCTAATCGAAAATAAATGAACCATCCTAATGAAATATCATATATTTAATATTGATAATGGCTTACGATTATATAAGAGATGTTTTGATACTATTATCTTTTTTTGTTGGGGCGTAGAACCACTGCGTCCACTGAGTTGAACTTTTGTGGTATACTATTATCTTATTTTTTTTATTTTTCTATAAAATGGACCACCCTAATGCAAAACAAGTGAACCACCCTAATGAAATATCACATAATATGCTAGCAGTTGCCAACGATGATATAAGACATGTTTCAGTACTATTGCCATGGATATCTCAGCTATTGAATTCAAATCCTCCATATCAAATTCATTTCACTCCTCCACCTCAAAAAATTTCTAAGTCCCAAAAAGTCAATTTTTTTCAAAAAATTTTTTTTCGAGATAACACCAGATCTCGACGTTTCATGCATTTCTAAGACATTTGGCATCAAAAACAAAAAATCAATTTCGGAATTTTCACGTACCCCCCCCTTGGGAAATTTTTCGTGTTTCAAAAAAGTCAAACTTTGACCGCTTTGGTCCAACACTTAACGAAGTCCGATTGAGCTCAAATTTTGCATGGGGACTTTTTTTGAGGAGACGAAACTTTTGAGCACTACCCGTTTTTGAAATTCGAAAAGTCGATTTTTTTTGGCACCCTAATATATATATGTATATATATATATATATATTTATATATATGTACAGATATGTATATATAAATATATATATATATATATATATATATATATATATATATATATATATATATATATATATATATATATATATATATATATATATATATATATATATATATATATATATATATATATATATATATATATATATATATATATATATATATATATATATATATATATATATATATATATATATATATATATATATATATATATATATATATATATATATATATATATATATATATATATGTATATATATTATAAATATATATATATTTCTTTCTATATATATTTATAAATATAGATATATATCATCATTTATATTCATTAATATCTTTATATATATATATATATATATATATATATATATATATATATATATATATATATATATATATATATATATATATATATATATAAATATATCTATAAATATATCTATATATATATATATATATATATATATATATATATATATATATATATATATATATATATATATATATATATATATATATATATATATATATATATATATATATATATATATATATATATATATATATATATATATATATATATATATATATATATATATATATATATTTATATATATATATATTTATATATATATATAAAAGTATATTTATACAGATAAATATATATATATATCTATTTATATATATATATATATATATAAATATTGTAAATGGTGCCTGTAGAAAGGGGGGGCAGAAGGTAGCAGTGTTGCACACTTAACACCCTCCTTCAACCATTGCTACCGGTCAAGCCGATGCCGATACGATGACGCCGGAAGGCACCAACTGGCAAACCCTTCGTCATGATGTCCGCTGGTTGGTCCTCAGAGCGGAGGTACTCAAGACGAATCCGTCCTTCGCGAACAAGGTCCTTCAGGAACTGAAGCTTAACGTCCACGTGCTTCAAGCGCCCAAAATCCTTCGAGCTCTCCGCAATTCGTATAGTGGACTGATTGTCCTCGTAAAAGGTGGTAGGTTCTTCCATGTCGAACCCAAGATCCTTCAGGAGACGTATCAGCCACATCTGATGACATGCCGCATTGCACAGAGCATTCAGCTCCGCTTCGGTGGACGAAAGCGACACCGTCTTCTGTTTCCTGGTGATCCAGCCGATGGTGCACCCTAGCACTTTGAAGAGACAGCCGCTAATCGATCGACGATCCGATGTATCATTCGCCCAATCCGCATCTGAATACACCTCGAGAACCGCTGCAGCTTCATCCGCTTGGTACACCAGACACAGATCGAGAGTGCCCTTGATGTATCGAAGTATCCTCTTCAGGTGTACCCAATGGTCATCTGTGGGGCAGCTTTGGTACTGGCTAAAGTAGTTGACAGCTGCCGCCAGGTCTGGTCTGGTTGCCAACGATGCATAGGTCAGGCATCCGACCAATTCCCTATACGGTTGCGTCGTTCGCCTCTCTTCGGTCCTCTTTTCCAGCTATACGTCAACCCTTTCCTCGCGGCTAACTGGGCCTTCGTCGGTGAAGTCCGCTGTGCCTCCAACCCGTATAGGCTTGTATCATCGACATTCTTATTCTTCTTCAAAGCTTTCCTTTGGATCGTTTCTTCCATGGACGCTTCGGTACACTGACTCGGCAAATCCGAATCGTCAGAATTTTCGTCTTCGTCCTCTTCATCGGTGTCCTCGTCATCTTCCGTTAGATTCTTGACGTTTACCTTGCTCAGTTTCAACACATTTGGTTTGGACTGGCCGTCTCCAACAGAATTCAATGCCGAGATTTTGGCACCTTAGGCATGGAAAACGCTGCCAACTTCTTATTGTTCCCGAAGGGAAACCAAATTTTCTAAAGCAGCCGACTTGTTTTCAGCAACGCTTAAAACTGTAATTTATTTACATTATTATAAACAATATCTTCCAAGTTAACTTATCCAATACTTACAAGAAGTGGTTTCCTCTTCCACTACTTTCTCTTCCAACACTTCTAACCTTAGGGTCGGTACTGGGAACCGCTACCCTAATAGTAGACCGTATTTAGGTGCTGTTTGTATTCAAATATAAATTTTCTATCATCATTTCACTAATTCTCTATATTTTTCTACTTACAGACTAAACGGGTTGGCGGAACTATATTCCCTTTCGTCTGCAGGTAATTTTCCGTTGCAGGTTTTATCCGGTAAATCACGGCGACTGGGGAAGTATATAAATTATATTGTTTTTGTTTTGTACACTAACCACTTGTTTTTTTTTTCATTTCAGGGCTTACCTACGCTATCGGATTGCAACCTACTCGCTTATCATTAATTTATTCAAATTACTGTTCACTCTGTATAAACCAATCAATCCAAACTGAAATAAATTGCACTTGTTGTAAACTTTTGCCAACGACTAATTATTTACAATGGCGATTATCGTTTCTTCCACTTAGTCCATTATTTACTTTGTGCCTTTGTTTTGGTTTTCGACTCTACTCATACTTCTACTGACTCTCACTTCATCGCTCTCTACTAACACCAGCGAACTCACTAACTAATGCGTACTGTCATGTTGGCTTATGCTGTGAAACTAGGGGTGTCTAAGCAGCGGCGCAACACTCTGACAATAATAGAAGAAAACTTGCCAAAGCCGTCTTTTCCCCTACATACAAATCTGAATCTTAAAAAAAAAAAACAAATATCTAAAAAATTTAAGATTAAAAAATTTAAGAAACTGAAAGTATCAAAACCTTAAAAAATAAATTTTAAAATTTCCAAATTGCTTCCAAATTCATATATGTACGAGCTTAATGATCAAAAATTAACTCAATTATAAAAATTAAGAGGAGTGAAATATACCAAACTATCAATATTTTTACAACATTACTAAAATCACATGTAAAAAAGATTCCATTGTGCACTGATGTACCGGTTAATTCAGTGGTTAGCCAAGTTATTTGATTCAAGTCACGTATAAATAAAAACAATGTTTTACCGACGATGGTTTTATTCGGCAAATGCTTTGCCCATTATGTCTTTCGGTGATATTACATTCAGTAGCAAAAAAAAAGCCGAGCAAAAATTTGCTTCCAAATAACGCCATGTTCAATCTTCTGTAACTTTGTCAATTATCAATATTTTTGTCTGGAACTTTGACAGCACTATAATCTATAGACCTCAATAATTTAGACCTCATGTGACCAAAATTTCATGTTGATAAGATTGATAAATTTGAAGTTTTCATAACATATGTGATAAAAGTCGTTTTTGGTCATACCAATTTCAAAAATCCGTATTTCTGTGAAAAATCTAGGTAGCACTTTAAAAATTTCACTATAGCCTAAAAAAAATTATATATAGGAAATGATGTGGACAAAATTTGAATTATTTCCATCGAGTGATTTGGACTACAGCTGGCGTCAAAGTTGACGCACCAACATGAGTATTTCCCTTTTTCACCCGATATTGACCATGCTGAAATATCGGTGCAATAAAAAAGCCGTCAAAAATGTTGATGATTGACAAAATTACAGAAGGTTGAACATGGCGTTATTAGGCTACAAAAGAGAGGTCCCAGAGAGACCACTGTAACCAATGGTTCTTTTCATGTCAACCAAACGTCTCTCCAAGAGAAATCACGCAGAAAAAGCCATCGCAATTGACTATGTTTATGACGATCACCGAATCTGTCAAACTGATGATGGAGCACTAGTTTAGCAGCGACCGATACAGAACACGGTAACAAAATATAGTAGCGACCGGTGTGAGATTGAGTGACTAAACTAAAATGACAGCTCGATGCGCTAGTAATTTAGTCGCACAGATAGTTGCGCCCGATACGGATGCTCTGATGCTTTCCGATAGCCGCGCCACAATTTTGCTAGCGCTTTTAGTTGCGCCCGATACGGTTTGAAGTGATGGTGAGGGCGATCAAATATAGTTTAGTCGCGCACCGGTACGGGTGCTCTAAGAGATTTTTTGGCAATGCGTGATCTTCCCTACATGCAAGCGATTTACGAATTCCTTTGTTTGTCTGATCTTAGAGTGTAATGTCATCTCCCACCCCCCCCTCTCTTTAATTACCTGCGGTGTTTGTGTGTCATTTTTTTTTTTTGTTTTTTTTGTGCTTGTTTTTGTGTGGTGAAGGGTGGGGGGGTGGTTTGTCTTTTTTTTTGTTTTTTTTTGGAGAGGGCGACGGGATTGTTGTGGTGGTACCCATAACTAGAATGATGATGATGTGAACTACCATCTAATGTAGCAAGGCAACTGCCTATAGCACTGGACTGTTTTAATTAAACGGTTTGATCAAGGTTGCATTGTGGTAAATGTTTCATCATGTCCCTGTTTGCAGGGCCAAAAACGTATTGTGGGCCCGTAAGCAGATACACTTACGCGCAACCCAGAGCTACAGGGGTCTAAAGAGAATCTCCTTCCAGAAATAAGTTCACAGAAACCACAACAAAACCGAGCTCCCGCCTAGTAAAAAGTACCACTAGATGGGGAGAAGAGCCCGCCTATTATTCACGAAATGTTAACAACAGGAAGTTGGCAGTCCCACTGTTCCTATCCAAATCGGGTGCTCTGATGGTCCTTCCCTTTATCCCAGCATATGGTGTTAGATAAATATATGCAAAATTTAGAGAAATAATATGATTTTTTTACCTTAATTTTGAAATCCGCTTACCTTGAAGCTTGTGTTAGAAAATTTGGCTGGTAAAATTGGTTAGGGTTATAAACCGTTCCCCACTTACTGCTTCAACCTCCTTTTGTTGTAGGGTCGTCTCGATGTTTCTGCTTTTGAAGAGCTGACTTCAGTAGCGCATATCGAGACTCACAATGTGTCATATTGCACCGCTCACGGCCATGGGATAGGGAAGAGAATTGGAGGAAGGAGAGAAGCATTAATAATTGGTAACAGGACATGCGCATGTGAGCTTTTCATGGTGATATTCTCACAACGGCCGTTCAGAATGGTTCGACGGATGCATATGAGAGATCATTCCCGATGATTTTCCACTAGTTTACTCTATCCCATAACGTTTAGTCATATAAGACAAGAAACGTTTTACTACGTGCTACATTTGAGAATACCAGGGCAATGATCCCCCATCGCATCTTCAAGTGATCATTACAAGCTGTCCATTTGGTTCAGGCACTTTTGAAAGTTGATGTGGCAGCCTATTCACACATGAAATCTGCCGCGACCAACTCGTAAGAACGCGCCCATACCCCTTTCTGAACCAAAGGGCAGGGCGCAACCATGAGCAGCGAATAATACCTTTAATAAGTTACCTGCCTAGCCCCTTCCAAACGACAATGCGACCCATTAAACTCGAACCAGCCACGAGTAATTGGCAACCCACTCTTACTAAAATGAAAAAAATAAAACATTGTAAATAACAATATTGAATACCGGCTCCGCAAAGTGTTACACACGCCTGGGCCTAACAAATAAACCAATAAAAAAAATAGATTTCAACAAAGATTTTTCATTAGGGCCAAAGTGAAAAAAATAAACGGTTGCTTCTTTCGTTTATTTGTGGGGGAAAGAAAAGCAACCAATGCTGGCATTTATTCGGGTGGGGGAGTTATTCTTTGAAAAGAAGGTGGGGGTGGAGAGGGAAATAAAGAAGAGAAAAAAAAAAAGCAAATTGTCGAATTATTATCTCGTATAGGTGACAACGAGTCGTCTCACCTCAATGGTTAAATTCTATGAGTGATAACACTTGATAATACTGTACGATACAAGCGAAGTCATATCTGTCTGCATACGCAATTCCCCTATGCTGCCCGTGCAAATATCGACGTCACTATTTGTGCTGTGCATTTGGTAATCTGCTCCTCCTTATCTTGTATAAACGTAGGACTACGTTTCTCTTTTCTATACTGGGTGTCATTCCAAATTTTGAAAAATGAGAGCGTTACGCTAAAGTGAAAGGTTTTTGAACGCTATTAACTCTCGTTCAACTGAACACAATTACTTCATTCATACACCATTTGATCAGAAAAATCTACAAAGTTTTAACATTGAAATTACAACTAAGTGCTATTAGTATAAGTAATATACTGGCAGATAGTCTGGTTTACCAGGAATTTTAAATAACTTTTTGTATAATTTACTGTTAGAAAAACAAATGACCTTTAATCTAGGTCAACTGACAACTTCCAGAATTAGCTACATGGGCTTACCCCAAGGCTCATGTTTAAGTCCCTTGCTTTATAATTTTTATGTTAAAGATATTGATAACTGCTTGGAAAATAGATGCACGCTAAGACAACTTGCAGAGGATGCTGTGATCTCCTTTAGAGGTCCACGTGCGGAAATCTTGCAAAGACCATTGCAAAATTCCCTAGATAATCTTTCCATCTGGGCCAGTAATTTGGGGATCGAGTTTTCACCGCATAAAACCGAATTGGTAGTGTTTACTAGAAAGCGGTTCCCTGCCCAACTGCGTCTCAAGCTGTTGGGAAGAGACATTACCAAATCTTTGACCTTCAAATACCTTGAAGTCATGTTTGATTCGAAACAGAAATGTCAACAAAGGATCAATTTTCTTAGATCAATTTCCGGGACATGGTGGGGTGCTCACCCGGAAGACCTAATTAAACTCTATAAAACAACTATTCTTTCAGTACTCGAATATGGCTCTTTTTGCTTCCTCGCGGCAAGAAACAGCCACCTCATCAAATTGGAACGTATTCAATGTCGTTGTTTACGTATTGCCCTTGGCTGTATTCATTCAACGAACAATATGAGCCTGGGGGTTCTGGCAGAAGTAAGACCCTTACAGAACCGCTTCTGGGAGCTCTCATCTAGAATACTGATCAAGTCTGGAATCAGTAACAACCTTGTGATTGAAAACTTCGAAGAAATGCTCGAATTGAGTACCCAGTCTAGATTCTTACGAATCTATATTAAGTATATGCCATCTGATATTAGCCTTCCATGCTATAATTCTCCTAGTGTTCGCTTCCCTTATCACAGTTCCTCCATTGACTATGATCTCTCCATGAAACAGGCTATTCAAGGAGTTCCAGATCAACTTCGACCAATTTTAATTCCCCATATTTTTATTCAAAAGTACCAACATGTCAATTGCAATAGAAGAATTTTCACTGATGGGTCGCGCATTGATGGATCCACTGGTTTCGGTGTTTACAATGAATACTCATCTGCCTTCCGGAAACTGCAGGAACCTTGTTCCGTATATGTTGCTGAGCTGGCAGCAATCAATTTCGCATTGGGGATAATTTTCAACATGCCCATAGACCATTATTTCATCTTCTCGGATAGCCTCAGTTCTATTGTGGCCCTTCGGTCGATGAAAACAGTGAGGCACTCATCTTACTTTCTTTCAAAAATAAGGGAGCAGATGTGTGCGTTGGTCGAAAGATCATTTAGAATTACCTTTGCATGGGTCCCCTCACATTGCTCAATTCCAGGCAATGAGAAGGCGGACTCCCTAGCAAAGGTGGGCGCAAAAGAAGGCGAGATTATTGAAAGAAGAATTTCCCATGATGAATTTTTCCCATTAGTACGTCAGAGTTCTCTTCAAAGTTGGCAAAACGATTGGACAAGTAATTCTCTTGGGCGGTGGTTACATTCCATTATTCCAAATGTTTCGTCGAGATCATATGGTTCAAAGGTCTGGATGTAAGTCGCGGTTTCATTCGTGTGATGTCAAGACTTATATCCAACCACTACTCGCTAGACGCACATCCCTACAGAATTAACCTCGTCGATAGCAATGTATGTAGGTGCGGAACCGGTTATGATGACATCGATCACGCAGTTTGACATTGCCCGGGTAATGATGCCTCCAGAGCACGACTATTGGATACCCTATAGGGCGCTATAGTGGCCCGAGGTAGACAACCCTCCCGCGAGGTAAGAGATGTTTTGGGAATGCGTGATCTCCCCTACATGCAAGCGATTTACGAATTGCTTTGTTTGTCTGATCTAAGAGTGTAATGCCATCACCCTCTCCTCCAGTCTAGTAAATTCCCTGCCATTGTGTCCCAGTATAATATTACCAAGCGGAATTTGACAATGAACTGATGGAAGAAATGTCACCTCTGGGAATACGAGCGGAATTTTTTCCGAAAGAAAAGTGCCGTTTAGTTTGTGTGGAACATCCTAAATTTCTTTTTTTTTTTTTTTTTTTTGGGGGGGGGGGGAATTTTTTTTTTTCTTTTCTTTTCGTTGGTAGAGTGGGGGGGGGGAAAAAAATTCCGATGGCGTATGGGTGCCTGAGGAATGGAGTTAAGCTGTATTGGGGGGATTTTATTTATTTTGTTTTTTTTTGTTCTGTTGGGGGGATGTCAGATTTTTTTTCGTTCTTTACTTTTCCGTTTCAATGGTTTTACATGTTTGATATTTTTTGAACATGCACTCATAACGTAAGGATTTATGGGGAGGAGGGGGGTTAGCATTTTTTTCAGATTTATTTCTAAAAAAAATTACGAAGGGGGAAGGGGTTTAGGTTAGGAAATCTCTAAAAACATCTTTCGTAATTATTGTATGTTCCCTACGTACCTTGTTGTTTGATGTACAACTATGAAACGTAACAATGTCGCTTTCTCTGATGTTTGTAATAGAAATGAAATACGCTTGTAACGTTTATTACGATAATTTATTAATGAATGATCCTGTATAGTAAAAAATAAAATAATAATAATAATAATTGTATAATAAATTTTATAGAGCATAAGCTGGCGATCAAAACACTACCATATTCCATGAAACTACAATTCATCCCATAAAAAATCTACGTTTTGAAAATTCAATCGGCTCTAAACGAAAAAGGGATCAGACCGAAATTTAGCTAGTACCTTCAATAACGTTGCGGATTTTTACTGTATAAATTTATTTTAGGTTATAGTCCACCTACATGCCGATGTTGAGGATTTTTTGATAAAAGAAGCTTTTTTCTCTTCGATTGGAAATTTGATCAGTGGCGTAAAAATACGTAACCTCCATAATCCGCGCGGTATAACATATCGATAGTTTGCAAAGGCGTACATATGGCGCTAAAAGATCACATTTGAACTCAGGAAGAGGTTGGTATTACTACATCAACACCTTGATTGGCTAATTGAGGCAAAACTTGAATAAACGTAGGTTTTGAGAAAAAAAAACATTTCAATTTTTTTTATAAAAATGTACATTCTTCAGCACTTTTTATCTCTAAATCGCAGTTGCTGCTGTTTTATTTTCTTTTATTTTTCTTTTTGGAACGGTACGCTACGTTCAATTAACGGTAATCACCATAATCTACTATCTAAACATTCCTTATACCACTTAGGAATTAAATTCAGCACAAGTGTTATATTCGCGGATGTCTGTGTATCTTGTGTTTGTGAATGGCTGAACGTGCACACAACTGTACAAATCATGAACGCATGACGAAAGAGAGAAAAGTTTGCGTATCGGTTTCCTTTTTTTCACAACAAATAGTATGCTATCTATTTGACTACAATATAAATCCAAGGTCAGCATTTGCGATCCTTTCTAATAGGACTCAGTTGAAATCCACTCGTATTTGCATGTCCAATGACTATTTTATGTATGTTTACAGCAGCACTCGTAAGTGTACTGTTTATGAGCTTTGTGTAATTTTTCTGCTGCAATATAGTTTATCTATTTTCAGTTTTTCGATTATTCTACGACTTCCAATATTGCGTAAGCGGATGCGAGTTTTCTCCTTCAAGTTTCAGACAAAAAAAAAATCATGTACTTATCGTGTTGTATGTATGTGTGTTGCATGAGTGTTCAATAAGTACTTTCCTGTTGCGATCTAGTTTCCTCCTTTTTCAAACTGCTATTAGATTCCGTTTTACTTTTCCCATCAATGTGTCCTATAAATCTACTATGCTGAATCCTTCGTTTACTTTTGCTTCAAACGCACACTCAGATAATATTTATTTCACTGTGCCCAACATCTGTTACAAGAACTAGCAACATTGTAAAATCCTTCTATTAGTAGTAATAGTTCAGCTTTAATTTCATTGTTTGGTTATGTTTAGTACGACAATATAATAGTAAAAAAATAAACGACCGTGCGATGCCGGGGAAGACGGCCATAGATCGCATGCTATTTGTTAACAGATTTCGTTAATTTAATCGTAGTTACGATCCTCTTTTATGCAATATTTACGGCATCAAATGTTTAGCTACGTAATGTAGATTCTGAGCGATGCCTTTTCTTTTAATTTAGCACCGTTTTTTAATAACAAAATAAAACTCAGCTTTAATTCACTGTTTTATTTAAATGAAAATCAAGCAAAAAACGCATAAATCCTAACATAATCCACTTTTGAATATGTAGATATTTAAGTCTCATTGTGCAAGCACTATTCGAATCTAACCTTCGACGTCTGAATTGACCTGCATAATTCTCACTCGATGAAGAATAGAAACTGACTTATTCTCTCACTGCTCTTTCAACATTACCAACTGCCTTCCACCGTTAAAACTCTTCCGTAATTGTCTTTCATGCGGACACTCACTGAACATTATATGGTTCCGCTAAGTTGTATGTATGTTATAGATGACTAATCGGTAAATAATAGGATACTTGACAAAATAAAATAAATCAGTAACAATTAGAGCATTCCGCGTACCTTCCGGTAGATTGTTGACTGTGAATATTCGTTTTATATTTTGTTGCGAGCATGTGGATCGCACTGGAGATGATTCATTTCATCTGGTATCAGCGTAACTGTATTGTATGTGTAGATGTATGTTCGTACAAGACGACATATTTAATCCTTACACATTGAGGTATCCATTGGACTGGCCGGTTGTACGAAGGACGAATTTCCGCTGAAGGAAATGTTGCTGCTAGTGTTATGTGTCGAGGACGAAGACATACTGCTATTGAGTGAACTGATACCACCTCCACCACCGGCTCCGGTTCCACTGGAAATTACTGGAAAATGACCACTGCTAGCACCTGGTTGACACGATCCATGTCCGATGCTGTTGTGATGAAGCACATTTGGGGCTGACGTGTTCAAACCCATTGGAATAGCTGGTTTGATAAATCGTTCACTGGCCCGACGGCTAACTAGCTGGCCACATGCATGACAGCGGGTCAACCCTCCCGGGCTGATCGGTCGATTACTGTTGCTACTGGCTGCGAATGCAGACACGTTCTCATTGAATATTCGTTCATCCTCGAATTCTAGGGACGATTCCGATTCGGATAGATGACGTGAAAGGGCTTCACGGCGTTCGACTTCCTGCTGCAGTTTCCGCTGCAGTCGCTTGTTTTCGTCGCGAATGCATTTCTCCTCTTGAGCAAAGTGCTGAGATTTTTCCTGACTTTCCTTCGCCGCTGCAGCCAAATTGCCGCGCAGTTGATCGACCTCCGAACGTAGATTTTGAATGTGCGCCGTGAGCTGCGAGGCCTTGTCGTTTCCATTTTCGTTGCGATGGTTGATTTCTCTGGAAAGTAGTAGAGAAAAATTAAATGTTAGAGTCCGATGCCAGTTGCGGGAGGGAATGGAGATGAGGATTTATTTGCCAGAAAACATATTCCTGATAAGTGTATTGTCTACAAATTCGCTCGTAGGTATTCGCTTACCATGACGATGTCATCATTCAAGCCATTCCCAACTTAGAATAGATTTTCCAAGCGAATGTAATGTTTGCTGTCTATTGTCGCTAAATGTTTGCCGAAGTCGGAATCGGAACGGAACGCTATGCAATTACTTAATAAATTTTGAAAATGATGGTAGTTACACCAGCGTGGCAACAAAATTCTTCACCAAGTTTTTCTAGGTCATTTTGAAAACAATCCAAGTACTTTAAAACTTTTTAATAGAAAAAAAAATCATTTTTTTAGTAAAACACAAAATACAACAACATAAATAGTACAATAACTGTAATACCGAGTTAGTTATGTAAGGGACTACCACTATAAACCGGAAAAACAAGCTACCATATCAAGTGAGAGCGACTCGTTTCGACTCGCAGAATAGACCCAACTGAGCCGATGTGTAAGATCTATGGATGGGGCAGATGGAAACTACTCGACACTCTCATTCTCCCGGTCTTCATATGCTATGCATAGGAATTATTTTCTGTCTCATCTCCCTCATCTCAGCTCATCTCACCGAGCAACATATCTTGAAACAGTGTAGGAGAGGCGATGTGAATTAACCTTTTTTGTTCTCCCGGTGTTGTATGGTGCCAAACTATATCATAAAACGGGACAACAACAAAAATAGCAAAGACAAATGGTTTGCATCTCATATGTTTACAATTCATTGTATTCATTAATTTGTCGTTTGAGGCTATTCATAAATCAGAAAAAAAAACAAAGATTCAAAAAATTGTATGGAGAAACGTCTACGAGGGGGAGGGGTTTGGGTCTGAGATTTTCAAAAATAAGTCTACGGGCCCTTTTCAGCTTTTTTTCAAATGTTTTTTACGTAAATTCCCTAATGATTCCGGGTTAATTTAAAATCCCTGATGATTCCAGGTTTCCCAGGTTTATCCACCCTATTACAGAGCAAGACTATACTGGAGGTTCTATTTCTCTTGCTTGGCCTTTCAAATAACATATTGGTTGAAGTGTGACGCCTACTTACTTCGGGCTGGTCGGATCCGACACCGGCTGATCCAATTTGATCTGCAGTGAACGCTTCTCTGCCTCCAGTTTGTCCATTCGCTTCCATAGCTTGTTGACAAGTGCTTCCTGTTCCTGTTCAAGAGTGTTCTCCAGTTCCACCATTTCGCGACGCAATTGCTCCAGGTGGTTCTGCTTGGCGGATGTTTCCGCCTCTAGCTTTTCGATCTTTCGCATCAACTTATTCACCAGACACTCCTGTTCCTGCTCAAGAGTAAGCTCCAGCTTGCACTTTTCCTGCCGCAGCTGATCCAACTTTCGAGATAGATCATTCGTCAGACATTCCTCCTCTCGTTCGTAATGATGGGCCAGGGTTTCCTTTTCCTTCTTCAGCGCTTGAATCTTTTTCAACAATGTGTTTGAAATGTACTCTTCTTCCTGTTCGGCCTTCGCTTGCTGAAATGATAGAAAGTTACAGTGAAAACGAGTTTCAATTATATTTTGTTAGCATTTTTAAACTTCTACTGAGCAGCGTATCAAATAACGCAACGTTTATACCGTGATGTGTCTTAATTCCATTCACCTTAGGCATACAATATAATCTTAGAGCTGCAGTTTGCTGGAATTTGTTAAACCTGATTTATACCATAAACGTAAAACTTAAAACTACTGACTGATTCGTGTGTTACAATCATGGCACCACTTTATCCATCCTCTGTCTTTCGTGAATAGTAATAATTATAGTAATGAGGGATTTTATACTTGTTTTTATGTTGAACTTTTTTCGTCCAACATTCAGAAATTGATCCTATATCATATTCTTCTCTTATCATTGTCAATTCTTGTTTATTTCTCTACACTCTGAATGATGCACTAAAATATCCTACATATTGTGCACTTATTTTTCTCTAAAAATCCAATTTAAGAGTGGAACTGAAGCGTTGTTCGGCTCCAAATTTTGAAATGGAAAGGAAAGAAGTGAAATTTCTTCATTGAACAGGTTGAACATACGGGCGAGACGCCGTTGCAAAACACAAGCTCTTAGATATTATTCAAACAGGACCCACTAATTCTTCGCACTTAGTTAATCGAGGTATTGAAAGCGATAGGATACTTACGATGATCACTGACGCCTGTCGCAAAGCACGGTTCTCCTCCTGAATGACTTTCACGCGGATTTTGTACGTGTCCAGTTCGACTTTCAACACCCTGAGAAAGAATTTGTTCTATGTGATTTACATTTTTCTTTTGCCATATGAAAAACTAACTTGTTTTGTTGGGTCAAACTTTCGATGCGTTTCTGTAGCTGCTCCCGGGATACCGGGCTGGGTGGCAGCATCGCCCCGCCATCGAGAGAACTCTCAGACTCGCATGGGCTATCCATTGCTGTTGAAGCTGAAAATAGTACGAATTAAAAGAAATGGATTAACGATTTATATGTATTGGGGAATGCATATTAATTTTAGCTAAGGTTAGCTAGGATCAAGTCAGACGGATCTAACTCGAAACGGGTTATCACTCACGGAGCATAATCAAACTATTCTTAACGATAGAGCAAAGTCGACCTGTAGGATCCGTGTTGGAGTTTATTATAAACTTGTTGATATGTTTGAAAATCTCTTCGCTGCATAAGTTTCATTTGACCCAAACTGATCATGAGCGTGTTAAGGGAGGGATTTTTTTTATTTAAAAAATCGATTTGTTTTATTACATATTTTGAACGTTTATCATGTCAAAAAGTGTTGTTAGAAGTAGTTTGAAGAAATTCGACAAATTTAGAAAATGAACAGCCGTTTTAAAACCAACCAGCTAACTTTGTTTTTTTTTTAATGCAAGCCCAGGTTTGTAATTCACAGCATACAAGAAAACTCAAACCTATTCTGTTTTTCCGTTGCCGAGAAAAAAACATGAAAGTAGGACTAAAAACGGGATGAAAAAAAGCCACATGCCCCCTTAATAATCATGTGAAATTATTCGATACTACGACAATCGTTTTCACTCAATAGATGATAGTGCCCGCTAAGAAAAAAGTACCCAACGGAGCAGTTAAGTGTAGGAAGCCAAAGTTGGGCATAATCATGTTTACCTACCGTTGGGTACAAATTACTTATTTTAAGGTAGAATTTTACCCAAAAGTAAGTTATTTGTACCCAACGGTAGGTTAACATGATTATACCCAACGTTGGCTTCCCACACTTAAGTGCTCCGCTGGGTACTTTTTTCTTAGCGTTGGAAGCAAACCGGAGCATTCCTTTGTGAAATTGGGATCACCGAGCATTTCTCGACATCTTATTCAAAACGACGTATATGATTTTGTAAACAAAGACTAGAACATAAGTTTCTGCACGACGCTTTCCAGGATTAGGCGAACAAGCGAACAACAGAGTACTTATAGGCAGCAAGGATCAGTGAAATTTCTGGAGATTTTTTTGAAATAAACCCCAGTTGACGATTAGCTCACCGCCGAATCGATGCAAATTGAACGTAAGATTCTGATCCAGCAAGACACCCAAATCGTCGAATCTGTCGATTCTTTTTAGCACGTCCCCGTTGATGCTGAAGCCGTACATAATCGGTGGTCGAGTGATGCGGAAGTAAGACATTACCATACATTTAGAAACACTCACAGTCAGCATGTTTCGACGACATCAGTCGACAAATTTGTCCAGCAAGGATTGTAGCCTCATACTTATTTTATTTATTTGAAGTTAGGCATCAGCAGACCAAATTCAGGTCTTAATGATGTTGGTTCAAAAAAAAAACAATAGAAAAAAGATTACACAATATCTTAGTCAAATCATGACAATAAAAAAAAATTAAAACTACACTCTTATCTTAACTCTGTGCGTCAATTGCTCCAAAAACGGTGGAAAATCTCCGACGAAGTACATTCCGCGTCAGATGGAAGTCAAAAACTGACGCCACCCTATTGAACATTCGCTGCAACCCGTGTATAGCGCAACCCATAGTTGGTGCGGCGGAAAGGAAACATGAGCATTAAGTTGTTGCGCATTGGCCTTGATTGAACATTGGGGAAAGGAAATACCATCAGGGCGGGAAGTGTCCGTTGGTTGACAATACTTGCCGTTAGTCGGAATCCGGAAGACCCTGTCACCCAACTCAATCGCAGGGCCGGGACGGCTGCTGGTTGCTGGCAGGAAGGGCTCGACTGCGTTGAGCGGAATAGGGGCTTCCTCGAGACTAGCGGCAATTGTGCGTCCCGGTAACCCACTTGCAAACGTTGATCGAAGCTGGCTAGGAGATGAACTGAAAACGACGAACAAATCAGGCAACGAAATGTCCGAAAACGCAGCGTACTTGCTTGTACTAGAAGTTCGGAAGATTCCGCCTCCCAACTCATTCGCAGGGTCGGGACGGCTGTCGGACGCGGGCAGGAGGGGCTACAGTCTTCGATAATGTGCACAACGACATACAATTTCAAATCATCAGCATATGCAAGTTCACAGCCAGATCCGAGAAGAAGTATTATGTCGTTGAAGAACAGAAGAAAAAGGAGCGGGACCAGGTTACTTCCTTGAGGTACTCCCGATGAATTGAGGACACACAAGAATCGAGTTTGACACGGAGCGTTCTACCAGCCAAATAATCGAGCGAAACCATTTTGGTAACCGGTTCGACACACCCAACTTGGTTAATTTTGGCAGCAGAATATCATGGTTAATCGAGTTAAAGACTGTTAAATTTTAGACGCTGGTGATTACTCTGTAGTTCTTAACGACAAGTTAATCACCCTTTTTATGAGGAAAATTCGAATCAGCAAACGATTGATTGAAAATTCGACAGAGTGGAATAACCAAAGCTTCAATGCAGCAACAGTACACGGCGGAACGGATACCATCCGGGTCAGGTGATGTGCTTTTTAGTCGCTTGGCAGCATTCATAACCATGGCACGATGTTATCTGAAATGTGTCTAGATGCAATAGGTTCCTTGGGGCATCCGAGATAGCAGGTTCTATTTCAAACGCATTGATGGATTCCGCTGAAAATACCGATGAGCCGCAAACAATTCGCATTTCACCACACAAATCGAAGATTCTTCGTCGCACAGGAAAACAATCGCTGGGATACTCAGTACAGGCTTGGAGAATGCTACGCTTGTATTCAGGATAACGGTGATGGCGGAGTCTGCATTGAAAAGCATTACGTTTCCGATTCCGTATTCTTAGCAGCGGTGTGCTCAAAACAGGAGAATTCGCAGAAGGACGGATCGGTACATTGGCGTCCAACCAGTTCTCCAAACGGCGCAAACGTACAGCCATGTCGTCTGTGTTCAATCCTTCGAGTAAACCACTCCAAACGGTAAAAGTGACGTTTAACTTCGGGTGACAACTCCAGAAGCCATAAATAACAGATAGCTCGTGGACCGATTTAATGTGCTCATTCCTCACGTTCATATCCTTGCTTTTATCGGGAAGGACATAAAGAGCACATAGCAATAGTCGTTTGACACCACCACCACGGAAGCACAAATCTGCTTAAGGATTTCACCACTGTTAATATAAACGCTCGATTTAGTACTATTCCTCATACTTCGGACGTACGAGCAGTGCTCGACCGTACGAGCAGTCAACAATGCTGCATGGGCCGAGTGACTTGAAGAAAAACGAAAGGCATTATTTTGCCCTAAGCATTCAGCTGATATCGCTTCCGTCACACACACACGCAGACGGTTCAGAAAAAAAAGCCAGACAGAAGAAAAACGGCACCGCGCGTAGATGTGGTTGCAGTGCGTTAAACGTGGATTGTGCGCTGACCGGTGGATCCAATCAGCGAGAAAAAAGCCTTTAAAAAGTAGGTATAGGTGGAAGAAAGCGGCTTACCCAATGAAGCTAACCCGAGGGGTTTTAGGGCTTTTTGTTTGGGGCTCTGCAATTCGTAGGTCGGGCTTCGCCGGCGGTAGCACAGGTCGGTGCGAACCGCGAGAACATCGTGGCCACCCGCGAGCCAGTCGGATTCGGATGCGACGAGACAAATCGGACCGGTTATCAGCTGATTCCAGGTGACGGAGCCGCGCGAAGCAGTGTGTGTGTGACGGGCCAGCATCGATCGTCGTCGCCGGCAAGGGTGCACTGAGCCGATTACCGTGTGTAGCTAGGAAATAGGCCATGTCGATAGAGAAAAGGAGGAAGAAGTGGTAGAATGCTAGAAACAAGACAGACAGGAGAAGGCAGGATAGGAAAAGGAATGGAAATATAAGGCACACGAAACGATACTGTAAACCCATTTTGTTGTTTTTGTTGGTACACGCTTTTCGAATGTCCTTGATTAGTTTACAGGTGGTTTTGCTCTACGGTCACCTGGTTGATTGTAACAACTTTTCATTTAATTCCATCCAGAAGGTTTTGTACAGTGCCTTCGACCCCTTGATTAGAAGCTTTTCCCCACTTCTCAGCCAAATCTTTCTCATTATTGGCATTTCCTTTCGATTTCGCTTCACGATAGCTCAGTATCTTCCGATTGGTCTGGGGTGTTTGGGGAGTGTAGTGTTTTGGCAGAATGTTGACCTCGATTTCCGCATACCATTCCTGAGCCACTTTCCCATTATGACAAGACGCCAAATCAAGCCAAAAATACAGAACATGTGCGCCTTTGGATGAATGGTAGTAACCGTTTATTGCTCGTCAACTTGCTAATTTATCGTACCTGTTACATGTTATGAAGACTTAGCTCTTCAATCCACAACTCTTGTTGTGTGTGTGTATAATCTAACATCCATCCGGCAATGGTGTTATGGAAGAAATCTGTTTACAACAATCCTTCAAGTGACCATTGGAAGGGAGCTATAAAGTGATAGCTCTACTGCAGATCTAGCAAACTATTTCAGAGTCACGCCCTTTCCGAGGTTACATTCATATACAATAAGCCCCGCATGTAAATATTACCGATATCATTTGCATAAGGGCACTGCAACACACTTCCAGATTTGGACATGTAAAATTTCCAAACCAGGCACGTATTTGGTATTAATTGAAAATAGGATTATTGTTATACAGTTATAATCAGATTGATCTCACCCATGGCCGCCTCCTTAATGACACTATCTTGTTCATTCGTAAAAATAAAAATTATCGAATAATTTCTTGCACTTCTTGTTTGTTGCTTCTGACCATCAAATGGCCGTTCTCTACATTGCACTGGTCTGCTTTTTTTTTCACTCCACACTCTGTCAATAATCAAGATCCCCGCTATGATGCGACTCTACTTCAAAACTGCTAATAATCATCGATTTACTCGCGACAAAGCGGAAAAACACTCTAACTTAATAATTTATGTCCGGGTGTCACAATACTTCCACTAATAAAAAAATAAACAAAATCAAGCTGATGTAGCTCTTCTTCCGGGTGCGGGGGTGAAGCACAAAAAAAAACGGGGAAATACTACCGACACTCACATATTTCCGGAGGGAATCGATTGTATTCACTACCTCTTACACAAAGCACGCGGAGATTTTATGATCTCACTGCTAGTTTAAGTTAAGTTATGAATTATTGTTTGATTTTTTTTCATCGCACGCAACGACGCAACAAAAAAAAAACACGTCAGTTTCAAAGCACGGCTTGCTGCTTCAATCCACAACTCTTGTTGTGACTCGAAATTGGTTGACAAGTTTGCCCGGCATGTTTTGGGAATTTATTGAATTCTACTTAGAATTATTTAATATATTACTTAATTAAAGTACTAAACAAAAGCAAAGGAATTTAAAAAACATTAACTAAATAATAGGCAAAAACTTCAGCTAATTTTGAAAAACTTCAGATAAAGTTTTCAAAAAGAAAATTTAAGCATAGCTACAGAAGGTTTTGTAAATGAGCTAACGTTAAGCATCGAATGGTCTTAAGTTTTCAAAAACTTCGATACCGTTCTGAGAATTAAAACAAAAATGCGTTTCAAGACTTAAATATATTACATAATTTTAACGAACTCCAGTACTTTTCAGTTAACGTATGCATTTACAAAAATGAACTATTTCGAATGGCAATGCAAAAAAAAAAAACCACGAAAGGTAACTCAATGGAACAAAGTTTCCTGCAATATAACGTGCATTGAGCTTTCTACAAAAACGTTTCGACGCTCTTCCGAGCGGCCGTCCAGCAATGGACCGGAAACTTAACCATGGCCGATCAAAAGATGGATTTCGGCAGCTCTTTCTTGGTCTTGGCTTCTTCGTTTTGGCCACGAAATTATTGGAGTAGATCCTCAATTTGGAGTAGAACTCTCAATCCTCAAACATTTTCTATCGGTCGCAGCTAGAGGGGACGTTAAGATTGTTACCGGTCTTCAATACAACGTTTATCTTCAACCAGTCCATCTCCTCCAGTGATATCTTGGCAAAATGGGCTGAGGCCATGTCTGCCCAAAAAACCCATACTCCTTCGTGTGATACTTCTTGATGAAGGAGGCAACTTCCGGTAGGAACTTCGTACTGTATATATCCTCGTTCACCGCAAGCCACAATAGAAAGAGAAGCGACTTGGACATTCCCTTCTTTCTGATCGTCAGCCACAGAAAGGCCTTCTTCGGGAACTTGGAATGGAAGATATATTTGACGTCATCGCTTTCCTCCTTGGTGGGGGACGTAAAGTATCCGCTCTCCTGTCAGTCGTTGCCGTCCGTCGTCAAGTAGATCTCGTCATCTATTATGAACACGACGTTGCGCTTCGCTAAAAAGATGTTTTTCACAGTCGCTCCATTTGGGCGATTGATAACGCTGTCAATTTTTTATGCGGTCTTGTACACAACAAGGTTAATACGATAGGCGATACACCGGTGGATTCACCACCTAGTGGCAGGATATCCGAAAGCAGAATCGCCATAATCAGTCAATTTTTTTAATGCATGCGATAATTGGTACAAAATAAGAAAGACCCCACGATTATTTGAAAACTTGAAAAGGCCAAGACGCTTTAAAACATAAGAAATTCCCCAGAAAGTTTGTGACAGTTGTAAAACAGAAAAAGTTAATGAATAAGACTCTCGAAACCAATATATTAGAGAGTATGAGTTTAACTTATGTTTGCGAAATAACCATTCCTCACCTTGCTCTCAAATAAAATGCTCACTCGTATTTCTAAAACAATTTTTTGACAAAATCCTCAATACAGACAAATCAAGCATAATTTTTCAAATAGACGTATCTAACATTTGATAGGAACTGAGAAAAATGAGGTAGAAGTCTCAAACCAAAGTCACTCGTTCGAATCTTACCCCCGGATAAGTTACGAAAACGCCCCAAAGAGGTGTTTGAGTGATTACGACGGGAGATGAACCAGTCCGAAGCTGAAAATCTTGATAATCAAGAAAACAATAACTTTTAAAGTAGTGAATGAAAAATTGTGGATTTAATAATTATTTCTAGACTACAGGCGAAATACCAGCTCAATGCGTTCTCGGAAAAAATGACAAGCCTCCAAACATTACCCTTTTATATGAAAATCGGGATTTGGTCTTATTGTATTGTCCTTCACTGTATGTGAAATCGTCAATAATATACTGAATTCGGGATAAGTTTCATACAGTGGCATACCTTGATTTTTTCAATTGGTTCCGCTTATGCGGCTCAGCAAAAAAGTTGAATTTGTTTTCATAATCTATAATACAATCGAGCACAAATCGGTTTTGGGTTGAAGTTTGAAATGGGAGGATCAATCACATCTCTTCTACTTTCAATATGTTTGAATTTTTTGAATGAAAGAACCGTTTTTTATGTTCTCTCTTTGGTTTCTAACAATTATAATCACATAATTTTAATCACTAGTACAAACAAATAAAGTACTATTATTGAATATTTTAATTAACTTCAATGGGAAAATGAAATATCATGAATTTGTGAACAATCCCATTACACTCTCTCTGACAAAAATCCTGATGCTAATAACAATACTGAGAAAACAGCTTTCTTGTAGTTCTACGGTCAACCCGATCGGGCTACACCTTGTAGTATTTTAGGATCCGTTTAAGAAATCGGGGAAAAGTACTAGTTGTACTCAATAAGCCATGAACCGGATGAAAAACAAACCTAACCTTGGCGTCAAAACAACGCAGAATACAAATGAAGAGACTTTGATATTCCTCAAAATATTCACCTCACTGTTTATTCTAATATGCACTGTATTTCGAGATCAAATAAACTGGGCACACTCGAATACAGTTTTCTAATCCAGCCAGATGACGTTAAGATTATAATCATTATAATATTGGACTGACAAAAACTAGGCGTGTTTTTCTATGGAAAGACGTACATTGCTTTCTACCATTGTTGAACTCATATCTAGGATTCAGCTTGAACTTAACAAGCAGAAAATGAAATCCATAGTAAAAATAATCTAACTGTATCCCAAAAAATCCAGCTACACCTATGTATCCCCAATCAAACACCTGTATTTCAAGGCACAGTGCCAGCAAAGCGTATCCAAATAAAACGACTACCTTAGGCATAAGAAAACAAAAATGAAACACGAAAAACTAACAATCTTGCAACGCTGCATCAGAGGCCAGAAGCAAGTTTTTATTCTACTTTAATGTCTCGAAAGTAAATTCCCCCGAGGGGGTAAAGGCAAACAAAAATTCGAGGCAGAATAGCTCGCTTGCGGGGTACGCGCATGGAACGGTGGCGGTGGCAGAGTACTTACTTTTTTCCCTTCTTTTCGTATTTCGGTCCTCCTTTCTTTTTCTTGGCACGGCAAATTTGGATGCGCTCTGCCTTTTTCTATTCTTCGCTGCTGCTGCTACTGCTCGATAGGAACTTTTTCACTTCAACTTTTACTGCGATTTTCGCTGTTATTTCAACGCACCTGATGCACTGTACTTTTCCCCCGGGGGAAGTGAACAATAATTTGCTGCACTTTTCACGGAACAAGTGAAATAAACTGTAATTTTCACGAAATTTCCACTACCATCCGGAACCACTTTCGGGCGATGCAAATACGAAACTACGATGAAGGAAACTGGGCTGCAGCGAACTACACGAATAAAAATGGATGACTGGCGTTACGTACTGCTCGAACAGATGAATGCCCAATTTGAAGATGCACTGTAACATGAACGAACTCTTCAAAGGTACCATTTTAGAGCAAAACTAGTTAGACTCTTAAAAGAAGTTTAAGTGTGAAGACCTGCACACTTAGAAAATTTTACAGTATTCGGTAATTTTTTACCGAACTTTCAACAGCTGAACGTTCGGTAATCCGATTTACCGGATTTAGGTGAAATTTTACAGTATTCCGGTAAAACAATTGCCGGAACTTGTCAAATTTTACCGAAATCCGTTAAATCGGATTACCGAACGTTCAGCTGTTGAAAGTTCGGTAAAAAATTACCGCATACTGTAAATTTTTTTAAGTGTGTTGTAAAATCAAGGGATATTTTTTACCCTCTTTCAAAATTATACAATTTTGAAGAATAAGTAAAGAAAGCTCATTATAATCGATTGATGGAAGCGGGATTAATTAAGATATAGAATGTTTTTGTTTCGATGTAATGAAAACCATACGGGTAAAAATCCACATATATTTAAACATATCAAAAATCCATGTTTAATTTCACATAATATTAATTTGAACCCTCCGCGATACACATATAAAGTTTATGTGGCAAATGAAAAGTATGTGTGGCATCACATAGTTGTTATTTGTACACATAGAAAGTATTTGTTATTATAAATAGGTATCATTTCAGTGCCAACATTTGATTAGGGCGAATCTGCCTTTGTAAACAAACACTTTGTCTGCTAATTTATCGGACACGCAAAGAAATCACGCAGTGTTGAATCAACAAAATATTTTGTTGGTATTCAATACAGGTCAATTCATAAGAAAGTTTCAAATCAATTCAAAATTTCATTCAAATCAAACCAAAAAAAATATTTAAAGTGATCGCTGCTGTGTGATTTAAAACAATCACATTTATTTTTAAACTCAAATGATTAATTTATTGTTTTAACAAAATATTTTTTCACCCTAAGAAATCACTCTGTTTTGAATCAACAAAACATTTTGCTGCTATTTAATACAAGGTTTCTTTTTGTTTCAATGCATAAAAAAGTTCCAAATCAATTCAAAATTTTATTCAAATCAAACAAATGAAATTATTTAAAGTAATCACTGCTGTGTGATATTAGTTTAAATAATATTTGATTTTTAACAATCACATTTATTTTTAAACTCAAATGATTATTTTATTGTTTTAACAAAATACTTTTTCACCCTAAAAAATCACTCTGTTTTGAATCAACAAAACATTTTGCTGCTATTTAATACAAGATTTCTATTTGTTTCAATTCATAAAAAAGTTCTAAATCAATTCAAAATTTAATTCAAATCAAACCTATCAATTTATTTGAAGTAATCGCCGACGTGTGATACTCGTTTAAATTATATTTGATTTATAACAATCACATTTATCTTTGAACTTCTTTTTAAACAAAAATGCTTAATTAATTGTTTTAATAAAATAGTTGTATCAGCGCACATTTCATAGCAGCCATATTGTCACCTCTGACTTCTGCTCTCTTAATGTAAGTTTAAACATAATATATTATAATTTGTTAAACAGATTATCAACGAATTATTCTCTTTGCAGATAACTGAAAAAACAGCACAACTTCCGATGGAAGACGATTTTGCAATTAAGCTGCCATTATGACTGCCTCTCCCCAATATTTCTTCCCGAGTCCAGCATCCAACCACATGCACGATGTCAACTCCTGCTAAGTCCGATTCTTGCGTTCCGAAACGCCGTTCTGCTGGGAGAATATGGTGCGGTAATTGTTGAAAAAACAATAAAACACGAATTTCAGTTCTATAAAGCATGAAGTTTTATTTCAATTAAACGGTTTTATTATATTAGTTCATCAAAGTTTATAATTTCAACAAATGCGTTAAGTTGATTTAAGAAAACATTTTTTTTTTTGAGAATTAAAACACGATGTTCAATTCTATAAAGCATGCTGTTTTATTTCCACTCAAAGGTTTTGTTGAATTAGTTCATCAGTTTTATTGGTCCATATTCAAACCAAAATTTTAGTTGAATTGATTCCTCTTTTGTATTGGTATAACTACGTTTTTTTTGCGTGTATATGTATGTATGTATGTATGTAAGAAGCCACCATCCTAGCGTGGGCCTTGCCCTGCATGCGGTTCCACTTAACAGAAAGATCATGCTTTGTTACCGTTCTAAATTCAACATATTGCTGTATGAAGGGCCAAAAAGGGATGGGTAAGCAGAGACTCTTACGCGAAACCTGCGGAAATAAAAGAATCTCGCAGTTGAAGTGGAATCATAAATTATAGACTTCATTTGTTAAACCTGATGCTAAACAGATGTAATAAAACAACAACAAAACAACAAAGACCTAATGAGTACTAATGTCTGCTGAAGATTCAGTAGAAGTCTCATGTCAGCCCGAACTAAAACTGACAAATATACGACAAATAATCCAAACATATTTATTTTCAAAAATCTGTCATTTGTTTAACGTTTCTTCGCAAACTTTTCAATAATATGGTTATCTACAATATTGGCAAAAACTTTCAAGCTACTTCGTTCACTCACCATGAAGAGGCAATTTTCAAAAGGTGCGTTAAAACCAATTAATTTCGACAAATTAATCAATGGCAAATTTGGTCAAAGGCTTGGATGCGGAGCTTGATGAAATTGAAGCTGCATATAGGATAGCAGATGAAAAGTTCCTTCTCGTCAAGTTTAAGTCTAAGCGGTCGATATTGCACGCACTGATCGCCAACTCGGACGAACTGATATTCCATTATGGTAATGTAGAAAAGGTTAAAGTACACATGTCGCATGCCCAGGATCATATCTCTTATGTGCAAATATACGATCTTCCACCGGAGGTTTCCGACTAGGAGATCGTGACGGTGTTATCGAAATATTGACGAGTAAAACGCATCATGTGGGAGAAGTTTCCGGTGGAGCTGTGAATATCTGCCTATCTGCGTGGTGCGTACATGGACGTGAAGCAGGAAAGCCCGCCATCGCTCCACTTCACCAGCCGGAACTGAAATATATATTACAAAGACAACAAGAACAAATGCTTCATCTGCAAGGATGAGAGACACCTGATGACTTCTTGTCCCAAGCGGACCCTGATAAAAAATTACCTTAAACTAACGATATCACAAATCCTCCAACCATTTCTTTAATGGTTTGGATGATACCCCAAATAGGTCGTTAAGAAAAATAACCATATGAAATTTATTAGGGGAACGCTCGAATCAGTCGAAAGCGCGTCCGCAAAAAAAGGAGCAAAGACTGAATTAAACTCACAGAAGTGCTGTAACTGGGGCCACAATCACCACAGGATCAGAAGCTGAAGGTGAGGTGGGATTGGAAACGCTAGAGGTGCTGGAAAATTAAATGGAGGAAGCTGATGCCGGTAGACACCCAAATTCGTAATGATGAGCCAAAGGAGTTTGCCGCATTCATGCCAATGGGGATCAGTAACCAAAAAGGGTCAGCTAGAATTGCAAAGGAATAAGAAGATACTACCCAAGTAACCACAAGCATTATATTATTGCACTTATTCAACCCAAAATCAACATCATTAATGCGGGATCGCATTTATTCGACATCATTAATGCGGGATCGCATTAATTCAACAGTTGTCAAGTAATGAAGCGTTAGACTAGCTTTAAGAATGTAGTGATGCATTACCAATGCAATAATGCTACTTTAGCAATGTTTTATGACACAACAAAAGATATAGCATTAGTTCGATCTTAGTGGGGCCCTTTTCAGCATTAATCCAACATCAATGATGCACTAGACGTAATGCATATGCCCTATATATGCAAGCTATTATAGCCTCGTGGTTACTTGGGTAACATTATATTGCCTCCTAGTTTGTATGCAGTTCAACCATATAGTTTGTATAAAAATAGTTTTTCTTTGTGTAATCCACAAATATTGCCTATGGCTCCATAACGGTACAAATAAATAAACTGTTTAAAAGAAATTAATAACGGCTGTTTAAACCTTAAGTAGTATTTGAAACTAATATGTTTGATAATGATTGAAAAAAAATGGTTAAAAATAATAAATAGAAAATTGCGATTTTCTTTGCTGCATATTTATTTAACAATATTTTTCATACTGTGTTTCTTGTAACGTCATAATTTCGTAACTGCAGTTTTGGCTCATAACTATTTGACATTTGACAACAATTTCGATGATTGTTTTGGTTATCCACTATCATTCGTTCGCCATATAGTAAAAGTCCTGACTTTTTGCTGTGATGGTTGTGACTCATCTAATGTAAAATTGAATTTTTCGTCGAATTAACCAGGAACAGGAAAAAGAATCCGTTAAAATGTTTTCCAGTGGCCCAAATTACACTAAGCTGAAGACAAATCTTCGACTGGCTGTTAATCGTCTTAAATTACTCGAGAAGAAAAAGACGGAACTTGCCCAGAAAGCACGGAAGGAAATTGCAGATTATATTGTGGCTGGGAAACCAGAGCGAGCTAAAATCCGTGTCGAACACATTATTCGAGAGGACTATCTAGTGGAAGCGATGGAAATTGTAGAGATGTACTGTGATTTGATCTTGGCCCGATTTGGACTGGTCACCCAAATGAAGGAGATAGACGAGGGAATCGAGGAAGCTGTCAGTAGTATAGTTTGGGTTGCTCCACGGTTACAGGCAGATGTCCTGGAACTGAAGATATGTGCTGACATATTCACAGTCAAGTATGGTAAACCGTTTGCGGAATCAGTACGAGCAGCAATCCCGCCACATAAGGTGTCAGATAAGCTAATGCATAAACTAGCTATACAAGCTCCACCAAAACTGTTAGTTGAAAAGTACCTAATTGAAATTGCTAAGATTTTTAACGTTGAGTATGAACCGGATCCCCTCGTGATGAAAGACGATAAACCAAATCCGGGTGATAGTATACTGATCGATTTATCAGACAGGAACAATCTAGATGGAGCTGGCTCTGGTGGTGGTTCTTCTGCTGGTGGTGGTGGTGGTGGTGGAGCACCAGCGCCAATGGGATTCATTGGTTATCCTCAGCCGCCCCCATTGCCACATCTACCGACAGTTCCACCAACAGTTCCTTTCCACTATCCAGTAAGTATCAAACAGTGTTATGACTTAATTAGATACCAGTTGTCAAACATAATTTAACATTTAGCAGGGACCTAGTGGCCAAAACTTCGGATCGGCCTCAGCACCTCCATTCAACTATAATATTCCACCAAATCCACCTGGGCCACCGAATGAAGAAAAAGATTTGAATATCAATTCAAACTTTCTGCATAAAGAGAAGAAAACTTTTGGTGATTCAGGTCCTCCGCCGTCTTACGCTTCGCTAAGTCCCGATGATAATATGCAGGTAAGATACTTTTAATGTTTTCAGTATCTGTCTCTCTGTTTTTCTATGTCTACCCGAGCAGAACACAAAAGCATATGAATACCTAATTTTGATCTTGATAACTGGCCTTGGTATTAAAGAGCTCAGATTAAGAGGTAAAATACCTAAGCAAAATGTCTCTAGTATATCTAAACTTTATATTGGGGATCTGGGGGAGGGATGGGGTCACTAGGGGTGTTTTTTTTTTGTTTTTTCTTTTGGGGGGGGGGAAATTTTTGGTGGGTCTCTCTGTTTTACCTCTATGTACTATAAATACCAAGGCCAGTTATCAAGTTATTCGCTTCTGCTCGGGTATCCAGTGATGATTGTCTTATTCCCTTGTCTGTATTTTAATTAAATTATATCTTTCATCGAATAAATGTTTCGGTTTCGGATCCTTGTGAGTACCTTAAATGTCACTAAAAGTTCAATTTAAAACTGTAAGCTACTTTACTCCATTTGATACCTAGCCATATTTTTAACAAGTTTATTTCATGGTTGTTTCCATCTGTTCCTTTGTAGAATTCAACAAAACCAAAACCGCAGCCTCGATCTAAGATTTCGCCGGAAATGAATTTTCCAGTGCTGCCTAATGTGCCGGCCGATCTACCAGATGTACCGAATGATGGCAGTCCATCTGCAAGAAGCGGTGGTCCGGATGATAATGACGAAATCGATTTTGACGAACTATCGAGACGCTTTGAAGAATTGAAGAAAAAGAAGTAACTATTCTTGGCTGATCAGTATTGCAAGCTACTGGGGCAAGACTTGGATATTTACAACGTTTTTGTGCGCATTATACACGAATATACTTATCACGTCACGCTATATATTTGTTAATCTGTTAAGGATAGTTAATACAATAGGATTTATTTTTGTTTGGAAAATACATCTTATCATATACTTGAATACTAGAGGAACGAAGGACAAGTGTGCTGCATGGAACCAGATTGGCAATGCTAATAATTAAGAAAAGATCAACGGTTTGAACAAAAACGATTGAAACAATCTATTATCATTTTCATATAATTCCAATAGCATCTTTCAATACAACTGGTAACTATAAATTTAACACTTTATTTTTAAGCACTCCAGAAAAGTAATAAACTGAAATAATATAACATCCAGATATTGAACATATAGAACAAACAATCCTCAGATTTCCACACTTGTCTTGAATCCCTTCTATGCTTATTTTATAAGAAAACGGCAATCCTTTTTTCATTATCGCAGTGTCTATCCCTCCCTAACTGGTGGTTTTCTCACCACAACTGGATGATGCAAGGACGTATAGAACCGTGTCGTCAATTAACCAATAAGTTTACATCTTGTTTGTATCGGTCTGCCAGTAGATGTCGCCCACCAGTAGTCGTGATAGTCGTCAATAGAGTGCCTTTAAAGAACTGATTGGATAAGTATGAAACTGACAGATAATTACTGTACAGAATTTTACGTTATCGCCAGTCTCTTTTTCTAGCACAAAGTTAAAGGCGGCTCATTCTATAATATGTTGTGGATCTAAGCAATAATCATTCCTATTGCCGTTTTGATCAAGTCGGATCCGATACCATTTTTTTTTGTACGAGAAATAGGGGTGAAAATTTGAATAGCGTCTAGTCTATTTTTGAGTCTATTTTCCGCCACTATTTGTTATGTATTCCGATGAAGAAAATGTTTAGCGTGTTCTAAAAATTATTATCATTGCAGGCAGTCATTCAAGCTCAAGAGGACAATTCAAATTTGTTGTGTAAAATTTCAAATCTAAAGCCTGTCCACGTTAAATTTTGGACACTTTTTCCATGTGGATTTTGAATTATTTCACGGATCGCTGAATCGTTTCACTTATATGACAGCAGAAACTCTCCACTTTACTTCGTGGTACAACTTGCTTACATTCTTGTTACATTCAGTAAAATGGCGTCAAATAAAGTGGAAGTGCGGAAACCTAGATCAAATCCGATAGCGATTCAAGTGATCCCGAATTCCGGAATGCAAGCAACGAGGCTGTCCCTAAGCTCCCGTCACAGTTTGATAGATCAGCTGTGGAGCAGTAAGAATCAAGGCACCGCGTTTGAGAGCGCTGATTTCCCGGCTTTTTTTGAAGAAAAAGCCGTTTTTTGTTTTTTTTTTTATTTAACTCTTTATTTGTTTCAAATTTATTAATATTTACATTTCATGTTAATCTAGGTGCTCCAACTACTACTGTAACGTATCAACCTTAATTGTTAAAATATGTACCTAATTTTGTTTACATTGTTCATGCCTTAGCAGTTCAGTATTTTAAACAGGTTTTTATTCCTGCGTGTCAGTATAACAATAATAATCTTAAAACTAAAAACGAACTAAAATTAATTTTAACTAAGCATAAAGGAAATTAATCATTGCAAAAGAAAATTGCAACGATTTTTGACTGAAATTATTAATTATTTTGTTGGACATTTGTTCTAAAGTCTCAACATTCGAAATTCTATGTACTTCGTTAGTGCTGCACCATGAAGGCAGCTTCAAAATCATCTTCAGAACTTTGTTCTGAATCCTTTTTCCTGGTAGCACAACAACTAGACCATATTGGAACAGCATAAAGCATGGCCGGTCTAAAAATTTGTTTAAATATTAGTAGTTTGTTCTTCAGACAAAGTTTGGATTTTCTGTTTATAGGAGGATATGAACATTTTATATATTTATTACATTTGGCTTGAATGCCTTCAATGTGATCTTTAGAATTTAATTTTTGATCAAGTACCAGACCAAGGTATTTCACTTGACTTAACCAAGAAATTGGAACACCGTTCATAGTAACTATGTGACTACTACAAGGTTTCAAAAAGGAAGCTCTAGGTTTATGTGGGAATATTATTAGCTGAGTTTTGGAAGCGTTGGTAGAAATCTTCCATTTCTGTAAATAAGAAGAGAAAATGTCTAAACTTTTCTGCAGTCTCCTGCAAATGACACGAAGACTTCTTCCTTTAGCGGAAATGCCTGTGTCATCGGCGAACAAGAATTTCTGGCAACCCTGAGGCAAATCAGGGAGGTCGGAAGTAAAAATATAGTGTAATATCGGCCCAAGAATGCTACCCTGAGGAACTCCAGCTCTAATAGGTAATCGATCAGATTTGGAATTCTGATAATTTACCAACAGAGTTCTGTCAGTTAAATAATTTTGAATTAATTTCATAATAAACATACCAAGTTTTTTTTTATAAAATTCAAACAGCTGAGTGTTCAGGAAAGGGTTTAGAAAAAAATTTTTTCAGTAAGCGAGCCAAAAACGACCCATAACCCCAACTGTCAAAAAAAAACAAAAAAACAAAGAAGAGACACGAAAAGTGAAAAAAATATAATGAAAAAATAAAAAAATTAAAAAATTTAATCAAATTATCACTAACATATAAGAAATTTTTTTTTTTTTTTTAATAGTCCTGTGAAAGATGAGCTGTATTCTCAAGCGCCTGAAGAGATCTGGTCTCAGGATTCCGAAATAATAGCTGCAAGGTTTGAATTATATGGATATACATGAATGGCTCATCGACGCGGATAGTTTTGTTGACACCATCAATACAGCGAACGACGTCATGGCTTCCGATGCATTTTGAAGTTAGTTGAGGAACATTTTGATTTTCACATTTTGCGTCAGTATTTATTATGGTTTTACTAAAATTCGGTAAAGCATTAACTGAACAGTGGATTTTCAATGACAGTTCATTAGTTTACAAAGTTCATCTGTAAAATAAATACAAATGTTCAGTAATATTTTCATTCGAATTGCTACAAACTTGTAGTTCTTTGACGGATATAAATTGATATCTATAAATGAAGAAATTTTACAGATAATTCAGTAGAAATTCTATTTTACTGATCAAAATCGTAAATTTGTTATACTGAATATAAAAATTAGGATTTGGTGTGATAGAGCGGAAAATTAAAGTTTTTCAATTTAGCAATCAAACCTTCATGCCAAACACTGTTCGAATGCCTAGAAGAGCAACTCCAGTTAAGCAGCCTTCAGATTTGTTTGAACAAATTAAATTAGTAACTCTTAAGAGTTACTTGATCTTTCTAAAAAAGATTTTTTTTTTTTTTTTGTCTTGATTATCGAGATTTTTAGCCTTGGGCTTTTTAAAAAAGATCTAAGCATATATACTGGTCTTTTAACAGCCCATTGTCCGAGTCGCTATCACTTGAAAGTTATTGGAAAACTTCAAGATGATTCATGTCGCTTTTATGGTGTGGAAAAAGAAGACTCGGAACATTTGTTATGCCACAGTCCGGCAATTTTCATTAAAAGAAATCAGTTCTTCGACAAAGGGCTAATAGAACCCTTTGATATTTGGAGAACAAATCCAAGTACTGTAGTGCAATTCATTCGAAGTGTAATGCCGTGCTGGGATAATGCTCTAAGTCAAGCGTTGACGACCACTCCTAACAATAGTGGTACGTCACCTGGACAGAGCTAAAAAAAAGGGGATATATCACAATAGATCTAAAAAATGGACACAGTGATGAAAAAAAAAACTCTTAAGAGTTGATGAGTAGCTGAATGGCCATGGCGAAATCCAAATTGCTTTTCTGCAAAAATTGAGTTTGTATTGATGTGAAGCATCATTCTATTCAAAATTATCTTTTCAAAAAGTTTACTTATTGAAGGAAGTAAACTTATTGGTCTGTAGCTAGAAGCTTCAGCTGGATCTTTCTCGGGCTTCAAAATTGGAACAACTTTGGCATTTTTCCATTTGTCGGGAAAGTATGCCAAATGGAAACATTTATTAAATAATTTTACCATGAAAGACAAGGTACTCACTGGAAGTTTTTTGATGAGTATATAGAAAATTCCATCATCACCAGGAGCCTTCATATTTTTGAACTTTTTAGTTATAGTTTTTACTTCACCCAAATCTGTGCCCCAGGATTCATCAATAATATTTTCCCGGGAGGAAATATTCAGATAATCGTGAGCAACCTGATTCTCAATAGGGCTAGTAAGACCCAAACTGAAATTATAGGAACTCTCAAACTGGTTAGCAAGTTTTTGAGCTTTTTCCACATTTGTTAACAATATTTTATCACCTTCTTTGAGCGCTGGAATAGACTTTTGAGGTTTCTTCAAAATTTTGGAGAGTTTCCTAAAAGATTTGGAACTCGGGTCTAATTTTGGCTGCAAAATTGACATGAGTCAGTTAAGACAAAATCAATAGTTTAAGGATTTCTTGCAGATGAAAAGCAAGTTGGGCTGTTTGGATATTGGATAGTGTAATAACCCGCAGAACAATTATCAAATAGTATATTACCATTAGAATTGCTTTAAGCATTATTTCACGAAAGGTGTTTTGCATTAAAATCACAAATAATGAAGAATTTTGACCTATTACGGGTAAGCTTCTGAAGGTCACCCTTGAGAAGATTTTTTTGCTGACCTACGTTGATCAAATTTTGTTTCAACAGAAACCCCCAAAGTTTCAACAACTTTGGGTTCAAATGAAAAAAAAATTTGGTGTTTGTTACGCCTATGAACCAATGGGGAACCCCCCCCCCCGGGATTATAAAAACATTTTTTGGGGTATAAAAAAAATTTTTTTTTTTTTTTTTTTTTTTTTTTGGTTAGGGCATCTTCAACGGCGATCCAAATCGTGGATTGGATTTATTTTTTTAGACCAAACGCAAAAACATCGCTGCACCGGTGTTGTAAATTTTGTTTTATACTGGATCTATTTTGCATCATTTTAAAACTGGTATATGTTTTGATCTATTCTTGCAGCAATTTGGAACAAGAACAATACCGTTCCAAAACACTACACTCTACTTGATAATACCAATTATTGAGTAAAACTTCAGCTTTTACTAAACAATAACTCAATTTTTTGAGTGTATTCTGAATATTTGTGAGCCGAAAAGTAACTGTGTTGCTCGCCTCGGAGGCTGATAATTACCTCAAGTTGCTCCCGGTGCTAGTGAATTGTCTTTTCGTTTCATTCCACAATAGCGAATGCTTGTCTTAGTTTTTTTTACAGCCACTGCATTTTCCGGAAAACGCTGACTAGATCGAAATGCGGAGGTTCCGAGATTCCGAATAGTATTTCGATTGCTCGGAAATGAAAAGTAATGAAGTTTTCAAAGTGAACAATCGGTTTATTGATAGATTGGTCATGATAAGTACTTGCAAATAGCTCATACAGATAAATTTTGGAGAAGCCTCTAGTTGACTCTAGTTCGCATAATGTCTAGGTACACCTCCCTTGGCATGTGGAAACGCAGAAAGTGCTTCTCGTTGTAGGTTTGCGTGTCGCTAAAGTAGTCCTGGAACAGCTTCTGATGACAGTAACGGAAATCACGGTTGACGTTGAGGCGTCTTCCAGGATGTGACCCTCTCCGTTTCGACTCTTGTTTATCCACTGCCAAACTACAAATCAGCATTATCTAATATTGTTATAATGAAATGCATGCATTCACACACTCACCTTCAGCCAAACGAAAGAATAAATATTCCTTGTCGTCAGCTAACGACGCACTACTGGCATTAAACATTATTTGGTCAAACCAATCAATGGCAAAATGTTTGTGAAAAATCTGCGATCTCTGAAAAAAAAAACTGCTCATCTCTGATGTTGAATGATCGACAGGATGACAGGTGTTGGCGGGTTTAACAACAAGAAATACAACACCGGTGCGGGGAACGCAAAGTTGGTCTATTTTAGCTAGTTCTGTTCAAGTTTCGCTGATGCAAATCAGGTATAAAGTTGATCTAAAAATAGACCGCCGCTGAAGATGCCCTTAAGAAAAGTTGCAGTTACAACGGCAATATGCACGTTATGAACTCGTAAAAAGTTAAACAGCTTGTTTTTTTTTTTTTTAAGGGGTGGGGGTTTCCAATTTTAAAATTTTTCGTGTTTAAACACCCTTTTTTGTATTTGTGGGGGTAAATATTGTTTGCAAATTTTATACCAGTTTGAATTGCATCAAACATGGAGTATGTATTTAACATTCCATTAATCATATCGATTAATGATTTCTGTAAAAAATCCATTTTAGGAGCGGTTATGCTACCTAGGTCAAATCTTGAAATCTTCTTGCTCTGCCGTCTAGAATCCGAGCTATATTAATGGCGCCAATAGAGTCGAATCTGTTCAACACAGGGTTTTACGCTTCGCTTTGCGAAAGTTGCCTTGGAGAGATCCGTTCCGTATGTCGAGTTACGATAGTCGTTATCCGTTGATCGATCTTGCACCGCTTTGGTATCGTCGTGGCACATCCAGAGCCTCCTTTTTAGCAGACATTTTACACGGTCGAATCGATTGCAGCGCCATCCTGGAGCAGATTAATATAAACGTTCAACCAAGGGCATTGCGCAATAGCGTAATGTTGAGGATGCCAATAAATAAATACATAAATAAACTAATTATCCCAGTAAAATGTAGCATCTGAAAATGCAATTCCAGAAGAGGCAGTACTATAGTCACTAGATTCATAGTCTGGCGGGGACAAAAACGGGAACTGTCACTTGGCGGAGCCAATCGAACATTACTCGAGTAATTAATTATAAGGGCTGGAAAGCCATTTGTAAACAATGATTTTAAACGTTGATTTCTCTCGTATCATTAGAATTTTTCGATGTTCAGATACACTATATGGTAGAACAAACATTCTTCCACCAGATGCTGCTTCCAATATGTTGGAGTGTTCTGAGTTTTGAGAGAAATCGGAATTGAAAGTCATTGTTTGCAAATGGCTTTCCGGCCCTTATCATAAATTACACGTGTAATGTTCGATTGGCTCCGCCAAGTGACAATCAAAATTGGCTCCCGTTTTTGTCTCCGCCAGACTATGAATCTAGTGACTATAGGCAGTACCCGTTTCCACAGAGAGCTCTCACAGAGATAAAATAAAAGGAATCAAAATTTTTAAGGGTCCAGACTTTTCTTACTGGGTTAGATATCCACGACGTTCATCTTAAGAGAATATGGATCCATGGAATTGATGGCCTTTTTTTCGTCATATTGGTTAACATCATGGGCATTCCGGTATTGAATTTTTTGATCGGGGGAGGATAGAAGACATTTTTATTATTACACTTTTTTAAATTATTAAATTAATTTATATGTAAATAAAACAAAGGAAAGGATGGTGTTTTGTTTTTGTTTATGTATGCAGCAATAATCTAGTAATCAACGATATTCTGAGCAACATAAATATACTCTGAGAAAAATTCTATCGTTATACCGACAACTAAATCATAGGTCAGGATGACTATCGCATACACAGAGAGAAATTTGATAGTCAAATTTACCATTATTGGGGGTTAGGATGACTATTGCAGTATAGTGATTTTGAACCGACTATGATCATGGTCAAAACTACCATTAAAAATAGTTGATCCAACATTTGCCATAATGTCGGAATAGTCCTTGTTACCATGATCATAGTCAAAAATGCCATGAACGTGGTGAATTCGACCATTGGTTATTGTAACCATTATATGCGATAGTCATCCTGACCATGATTTCATTGTCGGTATAACGATAGAATTTTTCTCAGAGTAAGTTGAACCTTATGAAATTCTTAAGAATATTTGACTGAGTGGTTTAATCGGATTACCGAACGTTCAGCTGTTGAAAGTACGGTTAAAAAATACCGAATACTGTAAAATGTTCTAAGTGTGCACGTTTCGGTTTTCAGCGCTTTTGGAATGTTAGATACTGAAATTCAATCACGGAGGACCATTTCTGAAGGACATAGCAAGTGTCAACCCACCCGTCATCGGTGTTTTGTTTCGTGTTTCTTTCGTCAATGCGTGGCGGCCATCATAATAAATTTTACCCTCAGCGGTCCCATTGATTAAGCTAGTGGTCCCACAAACCAAATGAGCTTTCCTTCTCGTGATTGATGACGTCATCAAGAGGTTTGTTTGGAACGAATGATTGAGGTTAGGTTTCAAATGCTCCTTTCATGTCAATTCGGTCTTGGATGCAGTGGGGGTGGGAGTTGCTGTAGAGAGAGGGAATAGAGAATGTTATGATTGGGAAACAATGTTGGCGTTCTCTGTATCTTGAATGTTGCGTGAATTTGAATTGGTAAACTTAACTAACACCAAACGTCGATTTCTCACTAATGAAAAATCAATCCCAACGTTCAAAATGTCAATAACGTTGTAAGATCAATGCAAAATTATGAGTATCAGAACATTATCAGTTTACTACTTGCGTATTTTGAGTAATAAAAAAAGTAATTTAAATTCTATGTGAACATAGTGATTATAATTTTTAAACAATTACTATAAACTAGGTAAAAAAAAACTATAAATTAGCATCGTTTATCTGGTTATGGGTTTAAACAATCCTTTTAAATGTTAATTGTATATGTACGAACATAACTTGATTTCGCAAAAAAAAACACTGAAAATCGACGATCGTGACGTCAGAGGCATCTGTTTAGCGTACCTTATTACAGAGGTTTACGTTAATGTTCGATAGTTTCCTCAAGATGGCGTCTCGCTTTAGGTAAAATTTTCAGTTCGTTCGCACAAGCTGCGAAAAGCAAGAAGATGAATTAAAAGCGAGTCGATTTTTTTCACGCCATCCAGAGTTCGGGACGGGCCGTCGTTGAAAGTAATTTTGTGCCACTCGGAATTAACGGATACGTTCGAAACTAGTGTCAAAATTATCGGAATCGTATTGGCCATTTGGATTAATAGTCAGAATGATGGAAAAGTGAAAATCGGTTAGGAAAATAGTCATTCAGTTTTCCAACTTAGCATGCAAAGCATTTTTTCATATTGCTTGGAAGTGGAGCACAACGAAGGAAGACGGCGAGGGTCCGTGCTAGTGTAGGTGCAAATCATTCACCAAACGCGGACCAGTTGCGTCATTGTGTGAGTGGGGTTGTGCTATGGAATGATGACAACGGAAGACAAAGCAGCACAGACGCGTTTTGACAGCAAAATGAAATTTATTTTTCGTGAAAGTCGGAACGGTCTGCGGTACAACCAGCTACAGTGAAAAGCAACTTCATTAACAATACGAAACATTGTCAAACAACCCCTTGTACTAAGTGAGAATTTATAGTAGTTTGGTAGTGCGATTTCGATTAATTATTGACGGATGAGTATAAGTTGTCCCGAGAGAAGTGTTTTTTTTTTCTACTTAAAGAAGACAAAATGATTCGGTTATAAAGCGGTGTCTTCAATTCATTATAACACAAATTTATAGAGATTTAAAAAAATGGCATACTATCAAATTGTACCGACTGATGAGCTAAAGAATCTCTATCCCCAATTGATAGAGAACGGAGGCATTCAGCTGGTGATGGGAGATGATGTTCAGTTTGGCTCTCAGCAAGTTATATTATCACAAGACCAGCAAGAGCTATTACTTAATGACTCTAATCAGCACCAACTGCAGCAGATTGTATACCAGCAGGCAACTCAACAGCAGTCGCAGGCTCAGCAACCTCCACCGCCGCAACCACAACAGCACGAAACTCACTATGTAATACAACAAGAAGATGGTGCTTTGACGGATGCATTTGGGCAACCAGCAAATCAGCCCCAGCATATTTACTACTCGGAGGTACAGAATGATGGCTCCCAAATGATTCAAACAAATTTAGTTCACGAACAGCCACAACAAACCACTTTACATACGATGCAAACTGCTGCAGAACAATTGCAGCAACAACAGCAGCAACAGCAACATCAAGTACTTCAAGTTGTACATGGTGTCCCACGGCCTGGACAGCAGATAATTCTTCGACAACAGCCACAAGAGCTTTCGAAATCGTCTCAAGGGCAACAGCAAATAACCGTACAGCAACCACAGCAGCATATTCTGACTCATCAACCCCCAACTCAAGTAATACTACAACACCCACAAGGACATCAAATAGTCCACCGTCAACAACAACAGCAACAACATCAAATAATTTATGAACATGTTCAACCACAGGGTCATTCGGTTCAGCAAAGCATTCAGCTGACACCGCAGTTGGTGCATCAATCTCAACCTGTTTCCCAACAACCGCAGGCGCAGACCCAACGTCTCAGTATTCAAAAGATTACTCCGCAGCAACATCAACAATACATTCAGCAACAAATACATCATCAGCAACAAGTAACGCAACCACAGCAGGTAATTCAGCAGCCAACTCAAATGTTGCAACCACCGCCAGGAGCCAGACCGTGCTTAATCATAACTAAACCCCAGAATCCACAGGCTCAGACAACTACGGTAACAGTTTCTCAACAAGTTCAAGCGCCTCAAAATATCAACCGGATTCGTAACTATCGTCCCCGTAATCCAAAAACTCCAGCCCCTCGACCACGCTCCAATCTTCCCGTTAATAGTGGTGTCCCAGGTCAAACGCAAGTTCGACCACCCCGTCCCACCGCAGCGCTGACAAAAATTTCACCAGCGCAAGTGATTCGCCAACCTGGTATTGTTCAACCTCAACAACCTCAGTCTCTAAATCAACAGCAACAACAGCAGCAGCAACAACAATCTGTAGCGCCACGTACAAATATCATATTGACAAGTACAGGACATAAGATAGTTGCCGTGAATCGTCCTCCACATCTCGTGCCAACGACTTTCAATTCAGCTAAATCCCAAGCTGTAAAACGAGTAGTATCTGCGCCAAATTTAGTTCCGGCTCCACAACTCGTTCCAGTATCTCAACCTCAACAGACAGTTGAACCCCAACCTCAACAACCAACCTCGACTCAGCAGTCTCCGCTTAAGGCTGCTGGAGGAACGTATTCAAACGATTTAGAAGATCTTGAAGATAGTATTCAGGCAGCAGTCGTTGCTAAAGCACCACCAAACGCAACTCAGACAAGTCCTCAGGCGGCACAGGTTGATCAAGGAACAAACTATCAGCAACAGGAAGTCCAACAGCAGGAAGTTCAACAACCACAGCAAATGCTGCAACAACAACCTCAGCAGCCTTCCCAACAACAACCACAACAGCAACAGGTGCAGCAATCTCATCTATTCGACGAAACCAGTAACATTATTCAGTTGGGTAATGGTGATACAATGACTGCTGCTCAATTCCGTTCCTTTCAAGAAAAACAACAACTTCGTCAGCAGGAAAATTTTCGCGGAGGATTCGGCCATCGTGGACGCGGAATCGTGTCTACTCGCGGTATGGTTATCCGCAAAACAGTTCCTATCAATCGGCAACAACTTGCCCTACAGCAACAACAGCAGCAGCAACAACAGCAGCAGCAACAACAACAGCAAAATGCACAAATGCAAATTTCCCAACAACATCACCTCATGCAACAGCAACAGCAACAACAATTGGTTCAGCAACAAACTCCAGCTCCAGCACCGCAACCGGAACCGGAACCACGCGAGAGTGCAAAGATGTTGGTTATTCTGCAAAGCGGAGAGCAACGGTTGATTACGTTCACCTTGCCCAAGGAAAGCTGTACTGTTCAGGAGTTGCTGGAGCAGGTTGGAGTTCAATTCTCGCCCGAAAGTAACATTCAGTGTATATCGAATCCTGGCGGCGACATTGACTATATTGTGACCGTTGGAGTTACAATGCAGGAAACTAATGAATATCTGAAAGCAGCAGAAAATACCATTAAAAGTCAGCAGCAGCAGCAGCAGCAGTTGCAACAGCAACAACAACAGCAACAACAACAACAACAGCAACAGCAACAAGTGGTATGTTTGTTTTTTTTTTTGTTTACTTTAAAGCATGTAGAAGAACTGTTTGGCTCTTAGGGAACATCCATTAATTATGTCACGCAAAAAGTGACTTTTTATACCCCTCCCTCCTTGTCACGTTTTTTGTATGGACGTTCAACATTTTTTGTATGGATTGTCACGTTTTACCAACCCCCCCCCCCCCCCCCTCCCCCTTACTGCGTGACATAATTAATGGACCTTCCCTTAGCATGATTTGTTTTTTCTTATAACGACGAGTTATAAGAAAATGGGCCCTAATTCCATTTAACTAAGGCAATCTGTTGTGAGATTTTGGATGATCGAATTAATCTATTTTCGTGCTTTTTAAGAGTTGATTCGTGCAACATCCTACACATAAAACGTCACGCTTCCCATCAACGTTTTTACGTCTACCAGAAACCCCGTTTTCACATTCCGTGCAATTTGGTTGCTTTTTGAGGGGCTACTCCATGGTATTATTAGTTATTTATTATTATATATATTCCATCTGACCTAAGATGGTCCTAATGAATTTGTTTATGACGGGGAAAGCCGTTTTGACTTTGCGTAAAAACCCCATATCTTTTTCAATACAATACAGTAAAATACAATACAATACAATACAAAACATTGCTTAATGCACATTCATAAACATAATTAAAATAAACAAGATTACAAACGTAGAGTATGGTCAAAGTATAAAATTAGAAACATCCGCAGTTCGGAGCAGTCCTCGTCGTCAATCATTTGGAGGAACAAAAACTTGCTCATTAATCTATCCTTCTCGTACTATCCATGCCATTCTGTCAGTCTGCGCTTGAAGGTTGTTAGAGTACAATTGAAGTCGAATAGAAAGTAGACAACGTTGAACCTAGCTGACATGAAGCGGACAGGGTCATGAAGTCCATATGATGAATTACGGGGTTCAAGCAGCAAGAAGTCCCGTTGGCGAAGCATTCGTTCAGGAGCGTAGATGTTGAGCTGACTTAATAGCTCCGGTAAGTCAATTCCACCTGTAAGTATATTGGCAACAAAAACAGCTTGCGCAATATTCCGTCTTTGGTCCAATGTCTGTAGTCCCAGCAATCTGCATCTATCTTCGTATCGTGGAAGGTTCAACGGGTCACGCCACGGTAGATGACGCAGGGCGTATGGGCAGCACACAACAGAGTTGGATTCCAAAATCGATCGCACCAGAGCACAGTATAAAGACCGAAGGTAGAGAGGATCTTTAAATTCACTAGATATTTTAAAAATGAAACCCAGCTGTCGAATCGCTTTGCTGATAATATCGTTGTAATGCAATCGATAGGTTAGTGCCGAATCCAGAGTGAAGCCAAGAGCATGAACTTGATGAACACTCCCGAGAGGCTGGCCGTTAAAACACACGGCAACTAGATGGTAGTACGGTAGAAAGCTTCTTAATGAAGAGTGAGAATAACAAAGGGCCAAGTTCGTTTGGTATAAGGTCGCTTAGCATAAAGTCATTTGGCATAAGATGTTGGATAATCAATGGTCATCTGGCATAATGGCCATTTGGCATAAAACAAAGAAAACATTAAAAACATTACGGTAATTTGGCATAAATATCGTAAAATGAAAGCTGCTTGTCGTGTGGCCCGGGCAGGGGCCATCGGGTCCCAGACTTGTAATATTTTCAACTTTTTCCCCCTTTGCCTGGCATACCAGCTACCGTCTCACCACGGGCCTGGTGTTCTGGCGGGCCATAGGTCATTGGGTCATGGACTAGGTATTTTTTTCCCCACCATTCTTAGCCTGGCCTGGGTCCGCCACTTGTAATTTCTTTACCCTTCTCAGCGTGGCCGACCAGCTAGGTTCTCACCAGGGCCTGGAACTCTGCCGGCCCATAGGCCATCGGATCCTTTTCTTTTTCCACCCTACCCAGCGTGGCCGACCAGCTACCACTCCACTACGGCTTAGTTGTGCTGCCGGGCCTTAGGCCACCGAGTCTGGGACTTGCACTCTCCATTACTCTTACGCCCGAACAGTTTCATGTTCATGTTCAAACGAAATGAACTTAATGCTAAACGGCTTTATGCCAAATGACCTCACCATATAGTCCTCCCGCTGCACCAATTGGTTATTATGCTAATGATATTCTGCCAATGACATTATGCCAAATGACCACTTGGGTTATATGTAATTTCAAGAGTGTTATACCAAATAGTCATTATCTCAAACGGTATTATGCCAAATGACAACTTCGCTCAAGTAATTGCTATGCCAAATGGCTTTATGCTAAACGACTTTATGCCAAACGACCTTATGCCATATGGCCTTCCTCCGCTTTTTAAAAGAGACTAGAACTAGATGTCAGTCTGGGGGTAGTAAAGGTGGGGTTTCGGTTAGAGAATCATGACTTTAGCTGGAAAAAAACACGGTCGACCCTGAATTGTATGGAAAATATTTTCCGTTATATTGTTCAATTGAATCCCTTAAGGAATGGTAGGGGGTTCGTGGCAGCATTCGTTTACAACTCCCTCCCCCGACCTTCCAGATTACGCCAATGATCGTACTGCTTTTTTCCTAAGCGATCATCCGTCCTATAATCGCAATACTGGATTTGATGCCTGATGGGCGGAATAATGAACACATAGAAATATATGGATCGTGATTCCAGTCATGTTTGATTCCAATAATAACTGATCGAATTTGCCATTTATTTCTGTAAGCACACGTTAACCTTGGAAAAATACCTTTTCTGACCTATGTTGATGCTATTCCACTTATAGTATTGGTTATCTCCACGCCTAATACCAACATGATCATGACCATTGTTCATTGACCAACAACATTTATATTTATCTGCGTAGTTCCGCATGGCAAAAAGTATTACATTTTCTTCTCGAGAGTAGTTATAAAACAAAATTTGTCTGAAAAATTCGATCTACTTTGATGAAATTTGAATCATTGTTCGAAGTGAAGTGAGTTAGGTTAGGGAGCATCACTGTAGTTATCAATCAGAGATAATTTGAAAACGGAAAAAATAACCGGGCTTGTGAAAATTTATTTTATGTAGGGTTCTCTATGAATTGAGTGTTTAAATTCAATTTGATCACCTTTTCGTGGTGCGTCACGAGGTATAAGATCTACCATCGAGCCCTGGGAAAAGAGAGGAACTGCAGAAGTATATAATTTATTAGTAGTCTAAGACTGTGTAGGGGAATAAAAAAAAAAAAAACAGTATACTCTCTAATTGTTCTGTTTGTATTCTCCTCTGGCTTATTGGCCTATAGACCTATTGAGGTGGCGGATTCGTCCGTGCCTTGATCCACCCCGCAGTGGGATCTTAGGCAAAGGTAACGTCCTTGGTTCGAGTACTACTTTACCCATGCCCTTTCGCTCAATTTTCAATACGTCTATTCTATTTCCAACCTACCATACACTGACGGAACTTTCAACACTTTCTCTTCATATCTTTCATTCAAGCAAAACATTACTGTCCACTCTTGGCGCCTCATGGTGATGAGCGAACATCTCCTTCTACATCAGTATACTCTATTATAATGTTTAAATTTGTTTTTATCACCATTAACAATTCCTATATTTACTTTAATTCGTCATTTCAAGCTTATACTACAGAAAGTACCGAAACAAACCTCTAGTTATTTGATATCTTTCAGTACAAAGTTATTCTAATTTTGGTGAACGTAATAAGCTGCTTTTTGGATTTGATTTGACTTGTTTTGTTTATCGTCACAATTTGGGGTCACTACAATTTCATAAGTCGACAGTGCGGCTATTTTTTTTTTAGCTTAACGCGCCGTTGTCGACAACAATCTTAGCTTGTTTGCGACACCTTGGCGAAAAGGTTGGGGTTTCGGTTGAAACTGTTATCTACGCCGAAGGTCATTAATAAATGTATTGTTAGGCACACTATTTAGAGAAGATTTTACCTTACTGATCATTTTCATATATCTTACATACTTCAAAAATTTTACAGTATTCGATCATTTTACCGAAATCTTTATCACTTTTGAACTGATTAATTTCGAACAAAATAGTCTTTAAAATTATCGTCAAAGTTTTACAGGACGTTCAGCTGTCCAGATTGCGGTAAAAATATCAAAACGAAGCTAATTTATGTGTGTATGTCACTTTTTTTTTTGCATCAAATCGTTAAAATTGAAAATTGTTTCAAAAGGAAATCCTACCTCGAAAGAAAGCTTTGTGTGTCTGTTAGTTTCTTATTCTGTTAGTTCTCATTCAAGCAAAGGCGTAAATTTTTATTTTTTTTCGTCCTCTTCAAAAGCAATCCATTTCCCTCAAGTCACTCGAAATGTGTTGATCACTGATATTATTTTCGTTTAAAATCTATTTATACTAATTTAGCTGGCCCAGCAGCAGATTCTACAACAACAACAACAACAACAACAACAACAACAACAACAACAACAGCAGCAACAACAGCAGCAGCAGCAATCACAGCAACAACAACAGCAGTTGCATGCGCCCCCTCCAATGCACCATCCGGCTCCCATGGGCGTTCCTCAACCGCCACAGGCGCAGCACCAGCAACAACTGCAGCAAACTCCGTCTCATCATCAGCAATCTCGTTTTAACGATTCATTCCGTGCTACGATGACTCCTCCGACACCGGTTCAGCACATTCAAACGCCGCAGATAACCGTGACCACAGAAACACCAAAAACGGTTGTCGACCAGAGCGATCCAAAGAAAGAACCGCCGGTGAAAATCGTTAAAGGTTTCCTGGCTGTTTGCCATGGCTGTGGGTACACCGGAATCGACCACGCCAAGTGTCAACGCTGCAAACGTTTGTTTACGGAACCACCACGAAGGGTTCCGGAACCGGACAAACCAATGATATCACCGCACCCACCGCCTCTGGTCCCCACGGCATCTTCGACACCGCTTCATACCAAGATGCTTTACGCGACGGATAAATCCGGATTGGGATCTGTTGAGCGTGACTCGACAGTAGGAGCGAAAGGTATTACGTTGCAAAAGAAGCCATCGCAGTCGAACCTAGGCAGCATGCTATCTATACGTGGAATCGGAAGAGGAAGTGGTTCGTCTTCTAGGGGTGGCCGGGGACGTGGAAGGAGCGGTTCTTCCAAGTATCCGACGTGGAACCTGGTTGTTTTTCACGCTGAGCAGTGGCGATGATCCGGACCATGAGGTCAGCGATAGCAATAAAAACGGTAGCGAAGTAGCGACGACATGACTTTGGGTGCTTTGCCACCGTTGTTGGTCTGTCGGGTGGATATGATTAATATGATGTTTCTTTTTGTTTAACGGGTTCCCGTATCGGCGCTGTGTGACCATTATCTGTTGGGTGTTTGTTATATTAATGTGATATGTGCTGTTTAATATATAGGTCCTTTAGGTACTTCTCTCGATTAATCAATCTCGACAACTTATTCAAAACGACGTATCTGATTTTGTAAACAAAGAGGGGAAGAAAGATTCAAACGTTAAATTCTTGAAACCCTTAGCACTTTCACGCAAACTAGGACCACCAACACAAGGAATAACATTTCCCTAACATGATGGTGATGCTAGTTTCCGTGGGGGTGCTGAGAGTTTTGAGAAATTTACGTTTGAATCTTTGTTCCCCTCTTTGTTTACAAAATCAGAAACGTCGTTTTGAATAAGTTGTCGAGACATGTATTCTTTCTGCATGATGACTACTTTGTTAATTTCTCGTTACATATAATGTTTGCTCACATCAAATACTAATACAGACTTAAGAAAACTCATGAGTCGCTCGTCTATTTTGTTTTCAAGTAGATTGAAATACATCTAATAGCAAATTCGTTTATGATTCAGTTCCAACCTGGATCGGGTATAAAGATTGTGTCGACTTGTTGTGTGTCTAAGGTCAGTGTGTTTGTCTTTATTTGTTACTTGGATGTAGTTGAGGTTTACACTGACAATAAGTTCAGGCATCGCCGGTTATATATGGTTCTAACCTAGGTTCAAAAACGAAAACGGTGTAAGAAACTACAAGACCACATACACTTCAAGCTTTATTGACTTGAATGCTACAGTGCAGTGAACATTTGAGTTAAGTTTGGTATGTGAGATCTTTGTAGACGAGCCAAACCAGCCACACTACAAGTCTCTCTCATAAAGAAACCTAACCCATCTTTGTAGTTTCTTAGATTTGTGCCTTCCAAAATTTGAAGTGACAATGCAAATTGGCATGATGGCGGCTATTGCTGGGCTCAAGCAATCTTCTCCATAGGGAACGTTCATCAAGTACGTCACGCGGAAATTCTCCAATCGTCACGTTTGCCGTACGGATATCAAACAATTTTTGAATGGATTGTTACTGTTCCCACTCCTCCCCCAATCTCCCATTAAAACGTGATGCACTTTATGGACGTTTCCTTAAGACAAAAATCTACAGGGTAGCTTTTCCCTGGGGAGAAATAGGCTATTCGAACCAGGAGCCAGGCAACCCTATCCTTTTTTTTAAGGTTGTAGGTAACGTATTTAAGCTTTTATTTGCTGCTCATGTTTGCGGCAGCTACCATATCCTCGGTCCCTGTAGTCCCTTTCAGGAACTAAACCGCAGATGGGTGACCGCAGCTTGCTGGACACTTGCCCAAATATTTGGAAAATCCCAATTCTACTGTTCGATTCATCGCAAAATCGTTAAATGTGCGAAAATCAACTGTTGCAGATGTGATCAAACGTTATAAAGAGGGTCTTACTGTCGAAAGGAAAGCTGGAAGTGGTGGTGAACATGGACAAAGCAACACAAGGAAGGAGAAAAGAGTCCAGTTGCGATTAAAGTGCAAATGTCAACCGGTTTTGTGCAAAAAGTGAAGTCTACTAAGGCTGGATTGAGATCATTCAAAGCTCAAACATACCCAGATCGTAACGCAAAGCAACAAAAATCGGTAAAAACACGCTTCAGAAAACTTTATGAACAACTTCTCACAAAATTCCATTGTGTTGTCATGGATGACGAAACATACTGCTTCAAAAAATTCAAATATCTCTCGGGAATAGAATTTTACACTACAACTAGCCGGAAAGATGCCCATGAACATCTGAAACGGAAGTATAAAACCAAATTCCTTGAAAAATATCTGGTCTGGCAAGCAATATGTTCCTGTGGGCTAAACTCTCAGATATTCAAAACCACAGGTACCGTAAACGCTGAGATTTACCGGCAAGAATGCCTCAACAAGCGGCTCTTACCTTTCCTGAGAAAACATGCGACTCAATCCTTGTTCTGGCCAGATTTGGCCAGCTGTCATTACAATCACTTGGTATGAGCAAAATAACGTTATTTACGTTCCCAAGGATTGTAATCCACCAAATTGTCCACAGCTTCGCCCGATTGAAACATTGATTTCACCTGCTTGAAATCTTTTGACTGCAACACAGTCTCACTTGGAGGGCAAGTTTCTTTCTGATCCTACCGGACGCACTCACAAGTTTCTTCCACCATCTGCTAAACCACACTGCCTTTATTTCAAAATCATACTTATAAAGAAATCTTACATGCTAAATTTTACCTACATCGCCGATGCTGTACTTCGTCCTTTACCTGCGTATAACCGACGCATAGTCGCGCTATCGCCCTTCCTCTACCTCTATTTGACCGACGCGTAGACACGCTATCGTTCTACCTAATTATCTGTTGTCTGGGCTGGGTTTTACCCTATCGTAAATGTTCTACTCATCGCATCGGTAGATAGTGAACCTTATAATGATTCTGTCGTAAACATTCCGCCCTCCGTAATTCAACTGCATTGAATTACCAAACCTTAAACACTTTGGTCCATACTTATCGGATGCCTACGTCTTCTTGATGTTATTATCGTGGGAATTCCTATTTCCGTTTGACGTGTTCTTCTTTTATTTTTATACAAACAGTACAAACCTAATCCTATTATTATAGTTGTAAATACTACTGATCCTGTTCCCGCTATTGCAATATGTGCAGTTTCTTTTTTAATTGGTATGTCTGAAAATATCATCACTTCACTTTCGTAGGGATTTTTAGGTTTTTCATTAATTTCCGACGTCACATTTGTAGTATTCCGTATAATATAATCTAACTTATATGGTAACTGCATTGTAGGTTTAAAGAACGTTCGCGTTTTCTTCGCATCACCATACAAACTTGCATAAAGAACCGCATCTTTTGTTCTAATTTAGCAAACCGGGCTTAAATATACTCTTGCTATTTTATATGGGGGTGAAATTACTGAATTGTCACAATGTATGATTATTTTTTTGGGGTCGGTAGTATAATATAGTACAATGTTATGCTCGTTCAGGGAAAATAGTGTGGTATAGGATTTTCTAAATTTTTCGGGGAACATATACCTTTTGGGTTTTTTTGTGTAATTTGCGGCGGCAACCAATCCGCCTTTTTTGGATTTTCAGGTTGGTCGGTTAAGAAATGGGTTTTATTAAAAATTCTCTTATCTTCACCAGCATAAAAGTATTCATTCAAATGGTTTATAGTAATTAAATTTTTATTTTTTTTATTTATATTTCATTTATCAATTTTTGGTTTTGGAATAGTTTTGAATAATTTAAATTTATTTTTTCTTTTTATGATCTTCTCTATTAAAATTGAGTTTGTATTATTTTTTATTTTTTTTTTGTTTTTTTGTTAAATGAATTAGGCCGGAACAAATATTGATTTCTTCTTTTGTCACACGGCGTCCGCTCCAGTCGAGGGGGGGGGGGGGGGGGGGGGGATAGAATTAAAAAAAAACAAAAAAAAACTTCGAAATATCACTATTATATAGTAATCAAACCGTATGTTTCAAAAATTTACATTATTTCTTACCCTTCGCCTTCGCTTTTAAACTGCTTCGATTCAGCGTGTTTTGACAGTACTGTGTAGCAGAAGCCACAAATATTAATTTTATTGTGCGTTACACTGAGATTACTAGCAAGACACATCGCACATAAGTTTTTGTATCCTTTCAAGAACGCACATTTATAATAATGCAGGTGAATGGGATCATAACATTTGATTTTTGGGCTTTGGAAAATATTAGACAAATCATCAAGCGGAAAACTACAAAAATAGACATATAATCATATCAAAAAAAAGCTCCGCTTCCGACAGTTCCTGCTTATTCAAACCGAGATTCAAACTGTATTTGGAGTACATAAGGCGAGGAAATTTGCATTCGGTGCAGTTGACGATCAAGAGCGCTCTAGTCGACGCTAAAGCGAATGAAGGATGAGGCAATAGTTTTTATAGGGACAGCCTTGCTCTTACTCGGTTGATGATCATCATTTGGTTCAGTAGTTGTGATGCTTGCATATTTTTTCCATTGGTACCACTCACACAACTCAACCGATTATTGCTTCACCTCGGTTACCCAGCTTAGAGTACATTTAAGACGAGTGACGCTATATTCATGTTTTAGGTTAAATGACTATTGTTGAGTCAAGACTTAATTTCAATTTTGGAAAACGATACTCGAAAGAACACGTGAAAAACTAATGATTAGAAAATGGTGATTTTTTTTTTAATTGCATCCCTCGAACTGGGGGAGTTGGACCGTCTCTATCGCATCACTGGTTCGATAGAATGATGAGGTTATCATCACGTTCACCATAGCATAGTGGTAGAGTGCCCGTCTAGCGTACTGGAAGGTGTGGGATCGATTCCCACCGGTAGGCAGTGAATTTTGTTTTCACCATTTTCTCAACATATGATCACACTTGTTCTTAGCTTTCGAGTATCGTTTTCCAAAAGCTATATTCATGTTTTAACAGGTTTCTTACCCGTTGGGAACGAGGATTAGTATGAGACTGACATATGATTGCTGTTCCAATGAATTATATTCATGAACCCTGGATTGAATTGAGTGACGAATTTTGTCGAAAAGATAGTAAATTTATTTTATTATGGAGAAAATCGAAAAAAAGTATATTTTTCTCAGGTTTGACTCGGAATAAAAAACAACATGTATTTACATAGCGTGGTAGCTGTCATAAGTACGCACCTTTCTCAAGTAATAGGTGAAAAAAGTTTAAATACCTAATGTAAACAATGACTGAACGTCAAATGTTTGAGAATTGTATGCATCTAGTTTTTAGGAATTGCATGACAATTTTAATAAATTTAACTTTTCATGCAGTTCATGAAAACTATTTGTGTAGAAATATGCATACTTATGATTATACGTTACATAAATATTTACATATTGTTTTTTATTCCGAGCCAACAATGAGAGACATACATGTTTCAGTTATTTCACTACTAAAATAAATTCACTTACTTCTGGACGCAATTTGTCACCCTATTCAATCTAGAGTCGATTAATATATGATTAATATATTGAAGGGACCATCGAATCTACATATAGAACAAGAAAAGCCTACTTGTCCACTTCAAGGGACCGAGATATCCATCGACACAAAGAAACAAGAGGTCACATATCGAGATATAGAACATCGAGATATGGAGAGTTAACTGTAATTTATTTCAACATTATCGTCACTCTTTCACTCTTTTTACAAGCACTCCACCCATTACATCGTAGTGATCGTGGTTTAGGGAGCAGCGCAACTCCCAGTGCAAGAAAACAGAAATATGTTTGATTTTTTTTTATTTCCCCCTTCATGATAATCGCAAATTTTGGAGGGGGGTGGTGACAAAAGAAAAAAATAAGATTTGTTCCGGCCTTATTTAGGACAGAATATCCGTTTGGCATGTTGTCTTGTATTCCTTTAAGAGTTTTTTGAAGCTCTTCTTCGGTTAGTGGATGTGATCTAATAGCTCTATATTTATTAGACATTCCTTGAACTAATTGAGTTGCCAACATAGCCGTTTCAATGAGTTTAGTTGTAAATTTTTCAGCATATTGTGGATTGTATTGTTGCTCTAATTTACTCATTCCCATCTTTAAGCTGTAGATTCGATTGTTGAATTCATAGCCCATTTTCTTTGCCTTTTCATCCATCTTTTTCATGATCTCAGATAATTCATGAAGTTTCTGCTCTTCGTGAGCACGAACGCTTTGCAGTTCTTCTTCCATATCATCTCCACCAAATAGTAGATTTTTTTAAAAAACCAAGTATCCCTCCACTTCTTTTTACTCTATGTGATGCCATTATTTCTTGAATAACATTATCACACTGTCGTTCAATCGATAGGATCAACTCTCCAAGGGATTTATCACTTGTCTTGTTTTCTATGAATTTGCAAGCCTCGTTCAAATTAATATGTAGATCATGAATCTTTGCAATATCTTCTGTTGGAACAATATTTGAGGTTATTTGTGTTTTCCAAACACCTATCTTCACCAAACAACTTCCAATATGATCAAATATTATACCGTCTTCCTCAATCGGATTTATTTGCATGCCACTTGCTGTATTAATACACAAAATGGTTATTAAAACAGACAAAAACATTCCCATTCCCATTCGTTGTTTGATTTTCATAAGCTCGTTATTAGCACCAATGAAGTTTGTACCATTATCGCTATACAATTCTGCGATCTTTCCACGTAAATGTTGTAAATTCATAAGACAGTGAAAAAATGAGTCTGTACTTGCATCAAAGGCTACTTCTATATGGATTGCCCTTGTTACAAGACATGTAAAAAGCGCTCCCCAACGTTTCTCTGTTCTTCTACCAATAGATATCGTTATCGGTCCAAAATAATCTACCCCAGTGAATGTAAATGCCTTTCTATATGGCGTTGTTCTATACTCTGGGAGCGAAGCCATTAAAGGTGGGATAGGTCTAGCTCTTGAATTTTTACAAAATTGACACTGATTTTTCAGTCTCTTCATCGCAGCTCTTATGTTCACAACCCAAAATTTTTGGCGAATAGCAGCAATCGCTGTTTCTAACTTTTGATGATAAAAACGTTCATGATAATGCTGGAGTATTAATTTCGTTACATGATGTTTTTGAGGCAGAATAATATGTTTTCTAGCTGATTCAGGAAGAAATGAAACGTTGCTTAATCTTCCATTTGAACGCATTATCCCTTCATTATCAATGAATGGATTTAAATTCCTGATGTTACATTGCTTGTCAACTTCACCAGCGGATCTCAAACATGAAATTTCGTTTGAGTACACATCACTTTGTGCCTTTTTAATTAGAATTGATTCTGCTATGTCAAAATCGGTTTTAGACAAACAAAAATCAAATGTTGCCGTACAATTTTTGACTCTTAATCTTTCAATGTATTTCTTAGCAAGACAAATTGACCTTTTCAATCTTAACCAATTTGAACACCATTCAACATGAATTCCTTCAAAATTATTATTTTCCACATACATGATTATATTCAAATGTTTGACCTCTTCGTTTGTGGTTATAGAAGAATTTAATCTAGGCCAATATTCTTCGGATCCTTTCAAAAAGTTTGGACCTTGAAACCAAATAGAAGTTCCTTTCACTACTTTGGTAGCTTCATCTGCTGGATTATTCAAACTATCCACCCATCTCCACTGATTCGTGGTAGTACCATCATGAATTTCGCTAATACGAAACGCAACAAACTGCTTATAATTTCGTGGATCCGATTTAATCCATGCCAGAACCGTCCGTGAATCTGACCAGAATATAGTTTCATGTATATCTAAACTTATTTCCTTTAGGATAAATTTAGATAACCGTGTTCCTAATAATGCAGCCTGTAATTCTAATCTCGGAATTGACACTAACTTAATTGGAGCCAATTTGGCTTTGGCGGCAACAATACTGACATCAATTCCATTGTCTGTAATAGTTCTCACATATGCAATTGCAGCAAAAGCTTTATCAGATGCATCCACAAACACATGCATTTCTCGTCTTCTAACATCTGAAGCCTTTGAATAACATCTTGGTATCCTTAACGAATCTATCAATTTAAGTCTATGTGACCAATTTTCCAAGCGCTTATTAACCTCCTCGGGAACTTTATCATCCCAATCCAAGCCACATTTCCAAAGATCTTGCAGTATTATTCTAGACTCTATGGTAACATTCGAGATCAACCCAAGTGGGTCGTATATCCTAGCAATGAAGGACAACAGCTGCCGTTTGGTTGGAGTATCTGAAAATTTAGGCAAGACCATTTTGTAAGCTATTTCATCGCTTTCAGTATCCCAATAGATACCTAAAGCCTTTTGATATGCAGGCTCATTCATATCTAATGATATTGATTTTGAACTATCTATTCTCTCCAATGGTAATCGTTTTAATAGTTCTTTTGAATTCGAAACAAATTTACGAATTTCAAAATGTGCGTAATCGTGAATTTTAATAACATCATTGATTACCTTAGAACCTTCCTCTATTGTTTTAAAACTTGCGAGACAGTCATCCACGTAATGATTTTTAATTATAACATTTGCTGCTTCCGGACTGGTCTTTGTAAATTTGGCAGCGTTAGTATTTTTGACAAATTGGGCACATGCAGGAGAACATGTAGCTCCAAAAGTCATGACTTGCATGACATACATATCTGGTTTCTTATTTGAATCATCACGAAATAAAAAACGTTGTGCCTTTTGATCTTCTTCTCTGACTTTGATTTGATGAAACATTTCTTTAATGTCTCCTACTACCGCAATAGCATATTCCCTGTATCTGATCAAAACACCTGGCAATGATGTTGTTGCATCAGGTCCTGATAAAAGTTTTGAATTAAATGATTCCCCTTGAACTTCTGCCTTGGCATCAAATACCAATCTTGGCGCTTTATTGGGATTTATTACAAAGAAATACGGTAAATAATAAATCTTTTTATCACTAGGATCTATTTCACTCGGGTCTAACTTGCGAGCGTAACCTTTATCCACGTATTCTTGAATTTTATTTATGTACCAGGTTTTTATTTCGGGATTCTTATGCATTTTGTTTTCTTGAATTTTCAACCTACCTAACGCTGCATGATAACTATCTGGGAAAATTACCTCATCGTCTTTCCACAATAATCCAATTTCATAGCTACCATTACTGTACTTTAAAGTACTGTGCATAATATCATTAGCTCGTATAATATCTTTAGACAATAATGGTTTTACTGGAATCGTGACACCTAACTGGTCTGCTGATAAATAGTCTTTTACTATTTCTTGAAGTGATTTCTCTTCGGATGTTTCTTCAAGTTTTTCTTCGATTGCTAATACAAATGCAGTCTTTTCGCAATTGTTATCATTTGCATTTTCACAACCGTATATAACCCAACCAAGCCTTGTTCGCATTGCTATGGGTTCATTAAATTTCCTACTTCGTGATTCTAAACCATTCATAAGGTAGGCATGCGGTAAACCTAACAAAATTGTGGGAACCGCATTTCTGTAACTTTTAACTTCCGCATCTTGCAAATAAGGGTAAGTTTGTTTAAATTTGGTAAACTCTATACTTTGCTGTGGTAAGGACAATTTTTTGAACAGTTCTTACATTCCTCAACAAAAATCGCTTCCCACTTGTTCCTTTAAGTCTTATCTCAATTTCCGAGCTTTTTACCTCTTCTTGTGTACTGCCATTAGTCCAGGCAATAGAGAGTGGTCTCGCTTTGCCATTGGCCGAAAGTTGTTGGCTTACTTTATCTAAAATTAAAGTGGCAGAAGAGCCTGGATCAAAAAGCGCGTATGTTTCAATTTTATTATTGCCGTTTTCAATTACAACCGGCATTATCTGATACAGGGTATTGCCTTCATTTTTGTGTACATTTAGGTTGATTTCACTTGGTTCAACGGGTACATTCTGGATTTTGCTAAATTTGTGCAGAAGATAATGATGATTTTTTAATTTGCATCCGTTGACGTTGCACACTTTCGCCCATTTGCACTTCGAAGCATTATGACCTGATGAATTGCAACAAGCAAAACACAATTTATTTTTTTGAACAAATGTCAGTCTTTCCTGTAAGACCATTTGTTTGAACCTTGAGCAGTCTGACGTTTTATGACTCTGTTTGCAAACAAAGCACGTCATACCTGATTTATTTTCAAACGGTTTTTGAACCTCTTTATCAGTGTAAAAATTAACAACCTTGTTCTCTCGAGTTGGTTTTCCAGCTTGCATAAGCACTGCTAAATCACCTTGAGGCTTCAGCCAATCATAAAATTTATCCAAAGTTGGAGGTTCATAAGGATTTTGTTCAGTTGCTGCTGCCTCAAGTACCAGAAGGTGACTCAGCCAGCTCTGATACAAATTTGCTGGTAGCCGACCAGCTAAATCTTTAATCAGCCTTTGATCGTTAAAATAGGCTTCCTGCTTTAGAGTTTTCATGTTCGTTACCAAATTCTCTAAAGCAGCTATAAATTCGATCATTGTTTTTGGATTATCCATCCTTGGAGATTTGACAGATAACAACTCATCTAATAATGCATTGTAAATTATCTGCGGTCGACCAAACTGTTGTTCGAGCCGTGTTAAGATTGATTTTAAATTTGTTGCATCAATCATAAGGGGAGCCACAGCAGCCATCGCTTTTCCCTTTAAATATTTTTGCAATCGATTTAGATTGTCTAAATCTGTAAACTCCGCCGCAGCTGTAGTATCTTCAAAAGCTGCTTTAAATCGAGGCCAAACTTTGTAACAACCGTCAAAGTATGGAAGTTCGGACAAAGTCTGTTTTGCTAATAAGTTAGCAACATTGCTTTCACTAGTCCTTGATGAACTACCAGAGGCACTAGAACTAGATGCAACTGGCTCGTTTTTAATGCTAAGAGCCGTCAACATTTGCTGCATCATTCTAGTTTGCACCTCTTGTGCCTCTCTTTGGGCAGTTAAAAATGCCTCCATTGGGCTAAAATCCTGCCTCTGGGCTAATTTTAATTTCGAGTAAACCTCAACGCAACGTGGACATTGCCAGTTCGCGTCATCAGAAGGTAATGCATCTAAGGCCACACACGACTGGTGAAACCAAAGAAAACAATCATCGCAACTTATCATCGATTCTTTTTTGTCAGGATGTTTGCAAAGCTTGCAATTCCCTTTCGGGTTTTCCTGATACGTAATTTGCAACATTCTTTACAACCAAAAGGGGTTCCTCTCCTCAGCAAAATTAACAAGAGAGAGAGCAAAATATGGTAATAATTTACAAATACTTTTACAATATTCAAGCTTAAATATCTCAAAACTTAACCAACCTGAAATATTCTGGATCACCTCGCGCCAGCTGCTTTTCCTGATTCGAGCGTCGTGTCCCAGGGCTTCGCTCCTATCCGTAGGTACCTAAGCCGACCGTCCGTCGCGTCCTAGGGTTTTCTTGATCAAACTGCTTCTTAACTTGAAGATTGATGACTATTTTGTTGTTTCTCTGCCTAGGCCGACCGTCCGTCGCGTCCTAGGGCTTTTCTTGAACAAACTGCTTTCCAAACGTGGAGCGACTCTATCTTAAGAAGGATCCTCCCGTACCTAAGCCGACCTTCCGTCGCGTCCTAGGATTTTTTTTGCAAACAAAACTGTTCTCAACCGAAGTCACTCTGAGTCACTCTCGAAAATGGTGACGATTACTTCGTTTTTGTGCCTAGGCCGACCAACCGTCGCGTCCTAGTGCTTCTTGAGCAGATTCTTAACACTTGTCGAGCTAGGACTCAGCAGATTTATAACACTTTAGATACTTGAGTGCCTTGCTCCCTCCTCTCTGGAGCCACCATATGATTTCACTTGCTTGAAATCTTTTGACTGCAACACAGTCTCACTTGGAGGGCAAGTTTCTTTCTGATCCTACCGGACGCACTCACAAGTTTCTTCCACCATCTGCTCAACCACACTGCCTTTATTTCAAAATTATACTTATAAAGAAACCTTACATGCTAACTTTTACCTACATCGCCGATGCTGTACTTCGTCCTTTACCTCGTATAACCGACGCATAGTCGCGCTATCGCCCTTCCTATACTTCTATTTGACCGACGCGTAGACACGCTATAGGTCTACCTAATTATCTGCTCATGACGAAGCATCTACACAGAGAGGAATTTGATGGTCAATTTTACCATTATTGGGGGTTAGGATGACTATTGCAGTATAGTGATTTTGAACCGACTATGACCATGGTCAAAACTACCATTAAAAATAGTTGATGTAACATTTTCCATAATGTTGAAATAGTCCTTGTTACCATGATCATAGTCAAAAATGCCATGAACGTGGTGAATTCGACCATTTCCATGGTTATTGAAACCATTATATGCGATAGTCATCCTGACCATGATTTAATTGTCGGTACAACGATGAAATTTTTCTCAGAGTACCGACATGTCTGCCTGACATCATAAAAGTCTATCCTTTTTCTCCAGGCACCAGCCTATTATCTGTTGTCTGGGCTGGGTTTTACCCTATCGTAAATGTTCTACTCATCGCATCGGTAGATAGTGAACCTTATATTCCTGGTGCAGTTGAAAACCGGAATATAGCAGTCGCGCCAATCGATTTTACTCCCGTTCCATAAGTCCAAACAATGGCGCATCTAGTGCGCTGTATGGCGCATCTGATGCGCTATACAGCGCACTAGATGCGCCACTGTTTGAATTCATAGAACGGGAGTAAAATCGATTGGCGCGACTGATATATTCCGGTTTTCAACTGCACCAGGAATAATGATTCTGTCGTAAACATATGCCATACACACAGCGAAGTAAACTTTCGATATTCATAAGATTGCACAGCAAAAAAATTTGTTGAATATTACACAGAATCAGATGCACATAGGTCATTCCATCGGTTGTGTAATGCCTCGATGTACACAATAAAATGATGCACAGCTTATCGATGTAATTTGATCGATGTAAACGAGACAACGTGAAACATCGCGACGTACTAAAGAGTCGCGACGTAAAGGGATCAATGTAAAACTTATAGTGTTAAATGTTTTTGGATATTATTCAATGAAAAAAGGTTTACAGCGGAAATTAAAACACAGGGATGGTTTTATTATTAAAAATTAGATTGAAATTTAAAAAAAAAGTCCAGCAGGAAGTAACGTGACACCGGCGGTGCTCTAAAAATACGGACAACTACTGTTTTCGAGTTTATGCCTGTAATTAAACAATTTAAATGAATATAGGATAATATTAGATGGCAATGAATATTAAAACCCTTAACTTTCAAGATTTTTGGCATTTGAACCAAAAGTCTGGCAATGATTTGCCAAAGTAATAGCGGCTTATCTCGCTCATCTTCTCACGCACCGTGCCTAACAAGCCTGAAAATATAGTAACAATTAACCTGATGATATCCGAAGATATTCTTGAACAAACCGGTGGTATCTGGAATATAATTTACAAATATCCAATCTAACAATGAACTGTGCAGCTCCACAGTACCACCATAGACTAACTCTAAGACCAGTAGGTCCCGAGCAAATACGATTTTTTTCTTGGCTCAGTCAGTACTAGCACATCGGTCCCAAGCTCGGTCCCAAGCTTAATAATACGCCCCTCATAATGAACTCACACGAACACACTCTCAAATATTCTGTCAGAATAACACAGAAAATCAAAACAAAGGCGCAAATATGTATAGTTAGGTGCTGGCTTCAAGGTGTACTTCGGACCAAGGGGTTCTACAACAGTGAACCAATTTCAAATCGCTAGTTGCATATTGATTGTTGGTACCACTAAGATTAAAAAATAGATGGTAAATTTTCTAGTTGTAAATAGAGCACTCGATCACTTCCTTTTTCTTACAAGATCATATCAATAAAAAAGTACTAAATTTCAAAAGGCATTATTGAGTGCAAAGCTAGGTGCAAAGCGAACATCTGCGTCAGTGCTACATCGGACAAAGTAAATCAGTTTCTCTAGATATATTTCTAGTACTAGATACAAAACGCTTCAAGCTAGAAACAAATCTCTTGACGAATGTCAACGCAGATGCCTAGGATGCATTTACCTATAATGTCTTATGAATCTTGCTATCTACAGTCACATTCTAGGGGTGCGACACATCTAAATCCAGATTCAAGATGATCGAAAAATTTCACGCTAGCGAATCAATCTTTGAAAAATCTTGTTTCAGCTTGTGAATCTTAATCCATCTACTTGCATCGAGCTGCATCTTTTTGCAGCAAATCTTTAAAATCTTCTTTCTATCTACTAAGCGTGCGTACATCGCACCAAAGCATAAAAAAAAATATCCTGCATCTGAGATAGAGTCGCACCCCCTGGTCACATTTATAGATGGAACGGCGAAACTGAATATCGAGGCCATCAAACAAATAAAAACTCATCAACTAGCATAGTTTAAAATTCAAACGTATCAGCCCTATCGTCTTGCCTCAATTAAATCACTTAAGTCATACTCACTAGTACAATGCAACGGTAGAACATTTTTACGCAACGATTTTTGCATAGATTTCCATTCATCGTCTCCGAAACTCTTCAGATGGTCAGGCATAATCAGAATCTTTTCGTAAAATTTCCCGTCGAAGGATCTCGGATCCGGTAGAAGCACAAATTACACTGAAACCCGCATGTGTCTATGTGCGCCAGAAGCACATTGTTGTTTGACGTTATGATGTCACAATAAGCGCATTTCAGTCAACATTTCCGTCCATTTGGTATTGGTATTATTGAGATTTACGTGCAGCTGCAGATGTTGCTACATGAAGAATCCCGTTTTTTGTTAAAGAAGTGAAACATACAATGACAATGTTCCTGATTTTTGGTAGTGCCATATTCGTCCAATACTTTAACCGAACAGTGTTGAGCTTCAGATTGGGCATTGATGAAACACTAGCATTGATACCAGAACTACTGCCGGCGTTTGTCGATACAGGTGCTAATGCTGGTGGCTGGATTGCGGCGACTGGTGTCTGCTGTATGACTGGTCTAATCTGAGCAGTTCTCATCCTTTTCGAACTTGATACAGAACGGAAGCGGAAACCCTTCTTTTTTCGTCAACAAACTTGAATGAAAATGGATGATTAATAAAATCGCCATTTACACCTGCGGATCTTATACGTACCGATTGCAGACCAATATCTGTTCGTCTCAGAGGGATGGATGGCAGAGAGTTTTTAGTTTCCGCGATTCCGTTTACGGCTGATATTTTCGCACGATTCAAACACGGTTCACTTTTCGGATGCAACGGTTGACTTTGTTTTGACAAGAAATCAGTGTTGCCGAAGATTAAAAAAACAATAACAAGTTTGGCAGTGTTGCGAGATTTAATTTTACATAACAACTAAATGCGATAAAGCATCAAAATCGTGTATTATTTATGTTTTTGGTATGTGATTATTATATTCATGAAACTAATAATTTTGTTCTGATGTAATTTGAAGAGCGATGTAATATTCCATCAAGTTTATGTTATTGTGCATCGCATTTCCTTGATTACATCATTTTTTAATACGTTAGCATCAATTACGTTGATGTATAATACATTTTTTTTGCTGTGATGCACCATTAATGCGGGATCGCATCAATTCAACAGTAGTCAAGTAATGAAGCGTTAGATTAGTTTTAAGAATATAGTGATGCATTACCAATGCAATAATGCTGTCTTATAATAAATTATAATTTAATAAATTATAATAAATATGGCATAAAATAAGATATAGCATTAGTTCGATCTTATTGGGGCCCTATTCAGCATTAATCCAACTTCAATGATGCACTAGACGTAATGCATATGCCCTATATATGTATGCTATTATAGCCTTGGGTTACGTTATTAGGGACGAATCAATAAACTTGGGACCGAGCTTGGGACCGGTGTGCTAATACCAGCGGATGGATACCCAAGTAACCACGAGGCTATAATAGCATACATATATAGGGCATATGCATTACGTCTAGTGCATCATTGAAGTTGGAATAATGCTGAAAAGGGCCCCACTAAGATCGAACTAAACTATATCGTTTGTAATGCCATAAGACATTGCTAAAGTAGCATTATTGCATTGGTAATGCATCACTACATTCTTAAATCTAATCTAACGCTTCATTACTTGACAACTGTTGAATTAATGCGATCCCGCATTAATGATGTCGAATAAATACGATCCCGCATTAATGATGTTGATTTTGGGTTGAATAAGTGCAATAATATAATCAACAATCGCAATATGTGCAACTAGCGATTTAACATTGGTTCACTGTTGTAGAACCCCTAGTTCCGAAGTACACCTTACAGTCTGCATCTTGCCATGCACTCTTGCGCTTTTCAGTACCTTTTGGTACAAGTATCTTTGTTTTTGTTTTGATTCGCTATGATGTTTTGACAGAATATTTGAGAGTGTATTGGTGTGAGTTACGGTCTTAGGGGCGAATCATTAAGCTTGGGACCGAGCTTGGGACCGGTGTGCTAGTACTTCCTGAGCCAAAAAAATATTCGTTTTCTTCATAACTATCCACCCGCTGTAATGCTTGTGGTTACTTGGGATGTATGGTTACAAATAGATTTCATTTGTTGATCAAATTGCACAAGCAATTTGATTATGTGTGAGACACATAGATATTATCATTGTTTTTTTTTTATCAGTGTACGAAGGCCATTGTTTACAAAAGCAAATTCGCCCTAATGCCGGGGACAGACATACAACGACAGGGCAAAATCAATGGAAGGTTGGAATGTTCTGAGACCGGTCGGAAACTGAGCTGATATTTTGCTTTGGCTCCGGTACTTTTGTTGGTTTTTTTATGGTGGGGTGGGTTTTGTTTAATCTACACATACAAAATAAATCTTGTTTTATTAAAAGTGACTTCTGAAAAGTGTTCATTTTTCATTAAATTATCTACAACGAAAGTTCTTCGTTTGATATGAAAGTGTTATGTTTCGGTTCAGTGTGTAAATTTAAAAGTGTTTTCTTTTAAAATGAAAATTGATGAATTGTCAAATCCACCAACACAAAGCAAGTCGTCGTCGTCGTCGTCGTCGTCGTCGTTTGCAATTTTTCAATTTTTTCCGTCCGCTTGCGTACGCGTTGAGTGAAAATTGCGAGGAAAATTGTTTGTTCGTCTTCGTTTTCTGTAAAAAAAATACGTCGGCTGTGTTTTCGATTTAAGTAGTTCCGTAAAGTGAGTAATTCTTTTGCTTCTATTATTTCCAGGTGAAGGGTGATAATGGAATCCGATTGCTATGCTATAATCGCTAGTCGATTACATTTGACTACGCATGGAATAAACATTGAAGAAATTCATTCGTGATTTGGGAGTACCTGCCGTGTTGTTGTCAGAACTGCGTGAAGGTTCACCCACAATAGATACGTTTGCGTTCCGTTGACGTAAATGTGACAGAAAACCTATGGGAAAACTGTCAAATTCACGCAAACGCATCCGCAACGTATCAATTGTGGGCCAGCCATGAGGATGGACGAATGCGGATTGCCATTCGAGTAGACGGATGCGGATGACATTCTACGACTTACATATAAGAATCCTTAGCAATTACTGCACACCTTAAGTTTGGGTCATTTAGAAATAATGTCCGATGAGCTACGAATATATAAATAAATAAATAAATAAATTGATTGTTGATTTAATTGTCGCCATGGAATTAATTGAAGCATTTGCGAAACCTGTCACATTCGCGAAAACGCATCCGCAAAATGTATCCATCGTGGACCAGCCTTTAAGAATGAAAGGGTCCGTTCTCCGCTTATCTGTCAAAAAACTAAACTTGACTGCAGTACTAGTTTGACATACTGTTTAGTTTGGCGTTTTTGCTTCTTCTTAGTCCTCAATTCTTCATCGGCTTGCGGCATTTTGCTGAAAGTTTTGATATGAGAAGAAAATTTCGCATTTGATAATTTTTCTACTGCAAATATTTCGCAAAATTTGGCTAGTTTGCTGCCGTGGTAGTCGGTAATCAATTCGTTAGTTAAAATTATTCTGGTGGACGGTGTTTGTGAGCGCATTCATAACTGAATAGTTTGGAACGGTTTAGTTCTACTTCTACGCTGGAGTTAGCTGGCGAATGAGGAAGAAAGATGGCCGATGGCGTGGATATTGATTTGTATGCCGACGATCTGGAGCAAGATTTTTCTCAAAATAACGTGAGTAACCAATTTTTTTTTTTTTCTTATGGAAGGCGTCTGTATTTTCTTTTTGTTTATTTAAGGAGGAATTTGGAGGAGAAGGTGGGGATTTGTACGATGATGTGATCACTCCGTCTGGAGACCATGGGAGGAGAAATTCTGGAAGTGGTCCATCGATTGACCGGTTGGATGGTATTGATTCGAATGGTGCTTACCATCACCATGGACCAGGGCCAATGAACCATATGGCCCGAAGATTTCAGCTGTACGTTGGAAATTTGTCCTGGTGGACAACGGATCAGGATATTGCCGACGCCATTACAGAAGTGGGTGTCAATGATTTTCAAGAAGTTAAATTCTTCGAAAACCGTGCCAACGGACAGTCGAAAGGATTCTGCGTTGTGTCGCTTGGGTCGGAGAATAGTATGCGCTATGTAATGGACCGTCTTCCGAAGAAGGAGCTGCACGGTCAGAATCCTGTTGTTACTTTGCCAACAAAACAAGCGCTAAATCAGTTCGAAAGTCAACAAAAAACGAGACCAACGCCCCCGGCCCAGGGTCAGGTAAATGGTCCGCCAAGGCCACCAGGAGGACCTAACGTAGGTATGGGTATGGGATGTCCGCCGGGAGGTCCCATGGGTGGACCTGGAGGACCAAACGGACCTGGTGGTCCACCACGTATGGGAATGGGTCCGAATATGCCACCTGGAATGAGACCGCCCCATAATCATCCCATGCCAGGTCCAATGCACATGGGAGGTCCACCAGGACCAGGAGGACCCCCGCGGCCGCAGGTATGTTAAAGTTACCTATGAGTTTTTCCTTGAAAATGTGTGTATGTCTGTGTCTAATCAAGTACAGTCTTATAGTTAATGAATCAATCAAATACTGCAACAATAAAACTGTATATTTTGATCGTTTTGCTTAGGGGCTATTCATAAACCACGTAGACTTTTCTGGGGGGGAGGGGTCTGACCAAAGTCTACGCTCCTTACAAAATTTCAAAAAAATGTATGGAGAAAAGTCGTCGAGGGGGGAGAGGAGGTCTGAGATTTTCAAAAATGAGTCTACGTGGTTTTATGAATAGTCCCTTGTTTGTTGGAAGCTTTGTGGCGTCATTTCATTCATCAGTTTCATCTGGAATATGTTAACTGCCATGGTAATTCTTGTAGGGTCCACCAATGCATCAAGGAAACGGACCTCCACAACAAGGTCCACCGCGATTCCAAAACCAAGGTCAATGGAATGGTCCACCAAGGATGAATGGTCCAAGACCTGGTGGACCGGGTGGGCCAGGTCCGATGTCACATAGACCGCAAATGGTAAATAAACCGCCTTACCCATCACAGAGATCACAGAGATTCATGGATGTAAATATGTCTTGCACATTCTTTCTAATTGTTAATTGTTAACCACATCACCTCATGATGTGAATATCGATGAAAGTTTTTGCTAATGAACCTTTTTTTTATGAATTGTTTTACAGTACCAGGGCCCACCGTCCCGAGGTCCTCGTCCGGATTGGAATGGACCTCCTATGCATGGACCTGGTGGTTATCCACCTGGACCGCCTGGACCACGTCAAGGGCCACCCCATATGCAAGGACCATCCCGTGGACCCCCGATGGGTGGTCCTGGGCCACAAGGTCCTGCACCTCATGTGAATCCGGCATTCTTCAACCAGGGAGGTGGTCCACCTAATCATCCTAATGGAGGACCTGCACCGCACGGTCCACCATCCGGGCAAGGCCCTCCACCCCACTTCAATCCACAGGGAGGAGCAGCACCTCGTGGTCCGTGGCCAGGTCCTGGTGGGAAGCCTCCGGGAGGTCCATTCCCAGAGCACCCCATTGCACCACAATTGAGTGAAGCCGAATTTGAAGAGATTATGACACGTAACCGTACTGTGAGCAGTTCTGCTATTGCTAGGTAATCTTGTGTTATAATTTGCTCTTCTCAATAAAATAATTTTTTATCGATCAACACCATTCCACAGAGCCGTTTCGGATGCTGCAGCTGGAGAATATTCGAGTGCAATTGAAACGCTGGCAACGGCGATATCGTTGATTAAACAGTCCAAAGTGGCACACGATGAGCGTTGCAAGATTCTTATCAGCTCGCTTCAAGACACTCTGCATGGAATTGAGACGAAGAGTTACAGCAGACGGGAACGGTCCAGATCCCGTGACCGTTCATCACATCCTCGCTCGAGATCACGTCGAGAACGATCCACTTCCCGTGGCTATCGTGAACGTTCACGCGAAAGAGAACGCACAGAACGTGATCGTGATCGGGATCGTGAGAGGGATGGGTAAGTTAGTAGGTGATTCCTAGTTCACAATTCTTTTTCCATCCGTAAATTTTACCGTTACAGCTCGAGGCGATCTCGTCCACGCAACAAAACTCCGGAGGCAACTACGGAAACCTCGACGGACAACTCCAAGCGCTACTATAACGATGACCGTTATAGATCATCAGATCGTGATCGCGAACGCGACCGCGATCGTGAGCGCCGTGAAGAGCATCGTTCGCGGCATTAGGCTTGCACATTTTGTGAGCCTCAACCAATAGCTCACCTTCAAAGGAATCATATTCAAGCGTTAAAAAATGATAGGAACGCTTTCGAACTTTATCTTTTTTTTTTGTTATTTTTACACGTTGCCATGTTGTAGAATTTCTACTGCGGCATCCGGTTTTGAAAAAAAAGTGTTTCCAATTTCTTCAGACACACTCGGACACTTAATTTTGACTTCTTTTTGTGTACTACCGCAAAAAGCAAGCACACCTTTTAATAGTTGCTAGGAAAAATGTTTAGATTATTAACCTTCGCTCGAGAATGGGCGATAATCTGAATTTTACCACTCGGAAATGAAGGAAATCGTACCCTTAGAGCTAGGGTACGTTTTCGGTAAATGCACGACATCCTTTACAGTAGGATAGTTGATTGTAATTATATTTTCTGTGTTGCGATTCTAGCCGATGAACCGAAAACCAGTAAAGTTAAACTTATCACACTAATATTAGATGTAACGACCGACTCCCATATAACAACAATACACCATCAAGCCACAACAGTTCATCCTGAAATGATATAGAAATGACAGTAGAGTTCAACAATTCTTCCATCCGTCTGTTACGCGATGAATCTAAGGAAGGATTTCTGCGCTCGTTTAAAATCCAACGTTCATCAAACAACCATGATCTACATTGTTCGAGCGTCTGATCCTGTGGCAGCAGTGTTGAGCAGCAAATTGCAAAAGAAAAAGTAAAAGAAGAATGTATTCATTTATTGATTAAAAACAATTATAATGATAACCAAAAAAAAAGAAGAGAACAAAACCCGTGCCGTGTATTTTTCTATAGCTAATTAAGAGTCAGAATGTGCATTTAAGAATAGTATCTATAAGTTGTTTTTAGTTGGCCGTTTTTATAGTAGTATTATTTATTTGTTTTTTATTTCGTCATCTAACTTTCGTTTCCGAACCATTTCCGCACTCTGTAACGAATGATTTATTTTGGGAGTGGTTTTCTTTTATGTTTTTATTTCCTTTATATAAACCAAGCGCATCTTGTATGCCAAAGATATCACTTATTGTAAATAGTAACGAAAAGACTGATAATTTTCCTTGTGACTGATAGGTAGTTTCAATTATTTTATACTACGAAATCTGCTCGTGAATTTGGTGTGGGTACTGTTTGTAGCATGATTATCAAAATCTTATAACTGTGATATTGTAGCATGTAGGATAAGAGCAAAAATGTTTTCGAGATGTAACCAAAAAAAAGCGAATGCCCCACATTGTACTACATACAAAATCGTTACTCATTAAGATTAAAAAATCTACCGCGGATTTGTATATGTAAGGAATAGTTCCAAAAAGGCTGTTCCAAAGCTCTCTATGTCTGATTTAATTTTCCTAAGAAGCTTAGATTTGTCAACTTCGGAATAAGAAGCCGTACAAATCCTTCTGATAGTAAACAATTGTAACAAAATGGTGAATCTATTTATATGTTCTACATAGGCTTTGAACTGTTTTAAGAAAGGTTCATAAGACAATACCAATGATTTATGTAGTTGTACTAACGTCCAGAAGGTTCTTCTCAATTTTAACAAGGAATAACGCAGTGCATTCCATGTAGTGTTCCAACTTCTGTTAAAACAAATCCTATTGTTAGATAATGCATAGTCTACCATAAACCATACCATTGTAAGCAATCAATTGTAGAACTTTTGCCTACCTTTTGCTTTGCCTATCACTATGATTGTTCAGTGATGTACCTACAAACAAAATATATTATTTTCTGCAACCATATGATTTTTCAACCGATTGGAGATTGGATAGGTCATCTCTCTCTAACAGTCGAATAAGTCTTTCAGATTGCGCTAAAAAGGTTCTAAAAAATACACACTGGATAAGGTAAGTAAGTCATACACCTAAGTTCCATAATTGCTAATGTACGCTGAGGTAATGTAACATTTTGTTCGATTTGCACATAATATGCTTTTGAATTCAGTACAACATAATAAGCTTTGATGTTCAAGCATTATAGCATTCAACGGATCCGTTATTACTTCTGCAATAAATAGATAGGATGAAAAAAATGGTGTCGAATGAAAATCGTACATTAGATGTATGAAAAATAAATTTCATTATTATTGATACTGAATGACTGGAATAGCATCGTTTTACATTTGAAATCTACATGTTGCGTAGTATTTTAACTTGTGTTCGTACTAAATGAATTAAGTTTATTATAACCGCGTATGAGAATCATAACTGAAACGGACAATTTGCCTACCCAGTCAACACAGAATCGCATATGATAGCGCATAAGAGTACAACGTGGAGGCGATATACGTTCTTTCGTTCATTTAACTCCATGCTAAATGTACGCATATCGCCTCCGTTATTATATGCAATCTTGTGTTTACTGGGTAAAGCTTGTATTACACTGTTTGTCCAATAGCCAAATATTTGCTGTCAAGCTGCCTATGCCAAATATTTGACAAACAGTGTAATACAAGCTTAATACCAACAGTACTCTGAGAAAAATTTCATCGTTGTACCGACAATTATATCATGGTCAGGATGACTATCGCATATAATGGTTTCAATAACCATGAAAGTGGTCGAATTCACCACGTTCATGGCATTTTTGACTATGATCATGGTAACAAGGACTATTCCGGCATTATGGAAAATGTTGCATCAACTATTTTTAATGGTAGTTTTGACCATGATCATAGTCGGTTCAAAATCACTATACTGCAATAGTCATCCTAACCCCCAATAATGGTAAAATTGACTATCAAATTCCTCTCTGTGAATGGACGAATCCAGGTTGAAAAAAGAAGAAGACACCGAGTGGAGATAAATCTGACAGCTCCCATGTTAAAGTCTCTGAGAAAAATTTCATCGTTGTACCGACAATTAAATCATGGTCAGGATGACTATCGCATATAATGGTTTCAATAACCATGAAAATGGTCGAATTTACCACGTTCATGGCATTTTTGACTATGATCATGGTAACAAGGACTATTCCGACATTATGGAAAATGTTGCATCAACTATTTTTAATGGTAGTTTTGACCATCATCATAGTCGGTTCAAAATCACTATACTGCAATAGTCATCCTAAACCCCAATAATGGTAAAATTTACTATCAAATTCCTCTCTGTGCACAGAGAGGAATTTGATAGTCAATTTTACCATTATTGGGGGTTAGGATGACTATTGCAGTATAGTGATTTTGAACCGACTATGATCATGGTCAAAACTACCATTAAAAATAGTTGATGCAACATTTTCCATAATGCCGGAATAGTCCTTGTTACCATGATCATAGTCAAAAATGCCATGAACGTGGTGAATTCGACCATTTTCATGGTTATTGAAACCATTATATGCGATAGTCATCCTGACCATGATATAATTGTCGGTACAACGATGAAATTTTTCTCAGAGTATAGGACGAAACTTTAAAAATGCTTCTAGAAAATTCAAATGAAATTCTAATTAAAAGCGGTTTGTTGTATGATGTAAGAAAAATCCAAAACTACTCAATAAAGACATTTTCAGAAAAATAAAAAAGCTGGGGGGGTGGTAGTTTTTTTTTTTTTTGTTTTTTTTATTTGTGGGGGTTGGGGTTTTTTTTTTTTGCAGAGTCGATAAAGAAGAGTCGCGCAAAGAGTGAAACCGATGCTACCTATCGAACAAAACAAACAAAAACGTTTGGATCAGTGAGGAGTATTGTTATCTCGCGATGATATTTTTCCATAATTATGACGGAAAAGAGAAGAATAAAATAATGTTGCGAATGAAGTCAAATTTAATTAATAAAAATCTCAATAAAATACAAAAGAATTTAATGTTACAACACCATAAAATTTATTGTTAAAACCATAAGTTTTATTGTCAGTAACAACAAAATCACACTAGCGTTTATTGCTTTCCACAATAGAATCTATTGTAAATTGAACTTTTACAATAGAAAATGGGGATTGTCAAGAATAGCAACAATAAAAATAACTATTTTTTCGCGAACAAATTAAAGTCAAAACAGTTCGTTCCATTGTAACTCTATAGTCGGAATCAATTGAGAAATTTTTACGTAACAGAAAAGACACAATATACAGTCGACGTTCGATAACTGAAACATGTTTACATTACAGTTATCGAACGACATTCTGCATATGACAGCTGCATATGATGCAATCGACTCTGTTGAAGAGCTGCTCAATAAGTCAGATTGAAATGATGCAGTGGAATTCTCTTGTGATGATTGGGTACTAGTAAAGTTGTTTTTCAAATCCTACAATAATACAATGTGTAAATAAAAATATTTCACCGGCACCGTTTTACCCACCAGTAATCGATTATCGTCGCATGTTAGTGAATTCATATCTGGTACGTTCTCATAAACCGGGACTGCTCCCGGGAGAGTTAATAATCGGCCACCGTCAGTCGCCATATACAAATCCGTTTCATAATTGAAATGCAACTGTAATATTCACAATTATTTTTACGCATTAAATATTTTCCAAATCATTACTTACACCACAGAGAACAGACATTGATGTCCATATACCTTTTTTTGAAAAACGTGTGTAAAAGTCAATATGGGTAGCCGGTATAAAAAGCAGGTGCAGAGAAAAAACATACAAAACTTTTCAGGTTTTGTGCTGGTCTTTTTATTGATAAAGATTTACATGACAGTTATCGAACAACTGCAGCGCCGCCTACCAGGAGCATAACGACATACATTTGAAATGTCGGTTTAAAGTTTTACACAAGTGGCAGACCGAAGATGAACGTCTGTTCTCTGTGCTTACACTGCAAATTCGACTATTTTCGGACAATTCCGAATCCAACGGCAAGCGGCAAAATGAAATCCATTTGTCTCTCAGCTCCCGGTCGCTCGGGAACCGGAAAAAGCTCAAATTTTTGATTCGGTGTTTTTTGTCTTGCTTATTTTTACAGAAAACAGCTGCGCACTTCATTTTTCCCACTTCTACGCGTGTAACAGAAACACGAAACAAACTTTTCCACTTTGCTGCTCAGAACGCTCAGAATCTCAGCACTCGTACGATAAATGTAAATAAAAACCAACGATTACCAGAGTCAACACATGAAAACTGATGGAGTCATGCAAAGTTAGAGCTGCCGGAGTCGGTTGTTGATAAACACGAAGAAGAACAACCAAACAAAGAAGCCTGTTTGCGCGACTATTCCTTATCGACTCTGGGAAGGACGTAGTTGTGCCGAAGAAACATTTAAAAAATTATGGATCACTATCGTACTAGAGAACCGGCTTCTAGTACTGTCAAAGTGCCGTGTATTCTAGATTATGTTCAATGTTGCGTAGACGTGATTTAGTGTACATGTTATGTCAGCTGATAATATTTACAAATACAACTGGAACCAAATTCAAGGAAAATGCTTCCCTACTCTGAGAAAAATTCTATCGTTATACAGACAATTAAATCATGGTCAGGATGGCTACCCCATATAAAGGGTGTATTCGATAAAAATGGCACACACATATATACTCATCAAAATTAAACTGATTATCGGATTTTCTTGAAATTTTCAGGGAATGAAGAACTACTAATGAGTTTTGATTTACAACATTTGTTTTATTCAATTTCGTCTCCCATCCCGAATGCCCGCACCTTCCTTTTCACTCCACCCATCAAATTTTGTACAACCGATTTTCCCAGTGTTTTTGTTGTTTTTACCCAAATTTTCTTCAATTCTAGCTCTGTTTTTATAATTTTGGGACGTTTGCGAAGTTCCGTTTTCCTAATTGCCCAGAATTTTTCAATTGGACGAAGTTCCGGTGAATTTGGTGGGTTCATATTCTTTGGCACAAAATTGACTCCGTTGGCTCGGTACCACTCCAATACGTTTCGAGCGTATTGGCAGGATGCTAGATCAGGCCAAAACAGAGTTGATCCTTAGTGCTTCTTAATGAATGGACGCTTCTTGAGGCACTCTTCCGTGTAAATCGCACCGTTTATTGTTCCGGAAGTGATGAAGGGAGCACTTATTTCACCACATCCGCAAATCGCCTGCCAGATTAGAAACTTCTTTGCAAATTTCGATAGTTTCTTCTTTCGAACATCCTCCGGAACATCGAACTTCGACTTGGCAACGAAATATTCTTGCCCAGGAAGTTGACGGAAGTCGGCCTTGACGTATGTTTCGTCATCCATCACGATGCAACCGGATTTGGTGAGCAGCTTCGTGTAAAGTTTCCGGGCGCGGGTTTTCGCAGTGATCGTTATACGAACTGTCAAATACTTTAATCCAGTACCAAAAAACACGTACTAGACTAAAGGAGTACAACCATAGACTAACTCTAAGACCAGTAGGTCCCGAACAAATACGATATTTTTCTTGGCTCAGTCAGTACTAGCACATCGGTCCCAAGCTCGGTCCCAAGCTCAATGATTCGCCCCTAACAACTTAGCTCACACCAACACATTCTCAAATGTTGTGTCAAAATAACATAGTGAATCAAAACAACAACCAAGATACTAGTACCGGAAGGTACCGAAGAGCGCAAGAATTATTGCAAGGTGCAGACTGCAAGGTATACTTCGGACCTAGGGGTTCTACAACAGTGAACCAATTTCAAATCGCTAGTTGCACATTGATTGTTGGTACAACGCTGTACGTTGTATGTCTGTCCCAGGCATTATTAAGTTTGGGACCGATGTGCTAGTACTGACTGAGCCAAGAAAAAAATCGTATTTGTTCGGGACCTACTGGTCTTAGAGTTAGTCTATGATATAATGGTTACAATAACCATGAAAATGGACGAATTCACCACGTTCATGGCATTCTTGACTATGAGCATGGTAACAAGGACTATTCTGACATTATGGCAAATGTTGGATCAACTATTTTTAATGATCGTTTTGACCATGATGATAATCGGCTCAAAATCACTATACTGCAATAGTAATCCTAACCCCCAATAATGGTAAAATTCACTACCAAATTTGTCTCTGTGTATGTAATCACGTTGCCCAGATCCAAAAGTAAATTTTGCTGGTGTAAGAAGAGTGACGGTATCTGCTGAAAAAGCTACTGGAACACGATAATGACCTGGAGACACAAATTCTCTGTTTTTTTTTATTATTCCGAAAACTGATCGGCCGATGCGTGCCACTGCTACAGTATATCAACGCGTCCCTTGATCGCCGCAGCATCGACGGGAGGCCTTTCGGTCTTAAAAATGTACCATCAACTCCGAGGCTTCATAGAAACTCTAGGTTACTATTGGAAATTTATGAGAGATTTTGCGAAAATAGCAAAACGTCAAACACATCTAACCCAATAGCTTTAGCTTCTAGGATACCACAGATAAAAAGAATATTCAAAGAATACACGTGCTTAGGGCGAATAAATTGCATAATGTGCCCTAAAAATTTAATGAACAGTTTCCAAATAGTTTACCATTTTATTATTATCAGATACGAATCATTGAAAGTTTTTATTTCACTACAACTTATGATTGATTTAAGAACCCCTGAGGAACCCTTCATTGAACAAACTCACGAGTCGGCGCACAGAGGAAAAATTATAAACCGGACAGAACGACTTCTTACCCGTAAAGGCCTAGTGTGAGTCGTCGTAATCGTCCGGACCAGTTGTAACACAGACGGCACTGCTTGTAGGTCAACATCTTAAAGTGATCGATCTTCAGACCGGACGTGTCGTAGATGATGTTGAATACGGTGGGTGAAACAGTTCCCCGGCGAATCGATTATAGAAATCCGTTCTACAAGAGGGAATAACTGTTTTTTTTACTCAACATAATTAGTGAAGTGCCTAAATTTACCGTTCCGGGAGAATGACAACCTTGTCCACTATAGTTTCGGGCTTGGGATTCTGCCTGCGATCGGAAAAGCAGGTGTTAATGCGTTTGTTGACCACGACGAAGATGAACAGAGCGTCCTGATTGGATCCAGACGATCGATACATTTCGTTCAGTTTTTCCAAAACCGATTTGACTTCGTTTTCGAACACGTAATACATGTACACGTACATGTACAATACACGTAAACTGCAGTTGATCCATCCCGGTAGAAGATTTTCGTTTCGGCAGTTCTCTATACTCTACGATATTCGTTGATCGCTTTGATGGTGTTTGCTGATTTTTTCGCCGTGCGAATGTTGGATAACGGTGGCATACAACTTGGGCGTGCTTTTGTTGTCATGATCCATAGTGGTAACCATTGCTCCAAACGACTTTGATTTATTTTTAGCATCGTGGCAAACATCGAAACCGATCGTCATCAGATAAGAGGGGAATCTTGATCTTCCACGGAATACCCAAGTAACCACAAGCATTATATTATTGCTCTTATTCAACCCAAAATCAACATCATTAATGCGGAATCACATCAATTCAACAGATGTCAAGTAATGACGCGTTAGATTAGCTTTAAGAATGTAATAATGCATTACCAATGCAATGATACATTACCAATGCAATAATGCTACTTTAGCAATGTCTTATGGCATTACAAAAGATATAGCATTAGTTCGATCTTAGTGGGGCCCTTTTCAGCTTTAATCCAACTTCAATGATGCACTAGACGTAATGCGTATGTCATATATATATGCAAGCTATTATAGCCTCGTGGTTACTTGGGTACCATCCAGTTTGTAGTTTATCTGGATGACGACCTTGGTTGCGACGGATATGAGCGTACGCACATTGCCACTCTTGGGTGTATTCGTCCTCGGAATCATTACCTGCGTTGGAACGGCACGATCGACGCCACACTTCTTCTTTATGGCAGTGTACCGATCTGCGTTGTTGTTGGAGACAACGTACATTATTAACTGGGGATCTCTGTTCACAATCCAACTCTCGGAAGTACGCTCCAGGGTTATCATCTGGGATAGTGAAAAATTCACATTGCCGGATCTCGAACCGCATGCCTCGAGCAGCCTGAATCATACAGCCGAGGTAGTCGTTGGCCTTGGCACAACAAGGTACATACCGGTGATCCAACGGAAACGTATCAAACAAAGGATTGTTCCGAAAATGATTGTGGTGAATTCGACCATTTTCATTGTTATTGTAACCATTATATGCGATAGTCATCCTGACCCTGATTTAACTATCGGTATAACGATAGAATTTTTCTCCGAGTGGTTGTGAGGATGAAATACCAAACATGTCTAAAGTTTTGAGGATGTTTTTCCGCACGTATTCGATGGTACCGTACGTGGTACCAGAGTAGCGAACACATTTTTATTCTATTTTGGTTCGATCAACTTAAATTTTGCTTCTTGAAAACATCGGTGACTGTTTGTCATCTTACCACTACGAACTATATTTACTCACTTTTGAGTAGCCATACTTTTTACTGATTTGAGTCAAACGTACTTAATTTTGGATTGTTTGGAAATAGCGTGTATGCTAGATGTTTGTAAATATGTTGATAGGTTGCATTCAAGATGAATTTTAAACATGTTTTTAACATCCTCATGCAATAGTGAAATTATTCAGAATAGAGTGTGAATCCAATACAGTGACGGCTGAAAATATGTTTATTTGAAATACCAGAATAAAGAAAACACTACCTAAATGTATGATTGTGTTGCCACTCACTGATTCAAATAGAAGCCAAATTGGGCCTAGGGGTTTATTCAAATGTAACATAAAGCAACAGTTTGGGAGATTGCTTAGTATTTTTAATGAATTGTAACGCTTAATTTGTGGGTAAGTCTTTTGAAATGTAGCTATGCACAACATAAAAGAAAAAATGTATTTGTATTTTCCTTCATACTGACATTACTCTGTTCAATTTCACAAAAAAAAACAAAAAACGCAGAAAAAACGAACATTTAAAAATCAAATGTGTAACTAATGTTTTTACCCGTACTGTAGACTTGTACTGTAGGACTGTAGACTTGGAAAATCGCTATGTTGATTTTTGTGGATTCCATAAAGAAATCTCACTAAAATTCAATAATTTATTGGGGGTACCCTCTACGTTTTTTAATCCTATCAATGGCGCATGGAATAAGGGAAGGTAAAGCGGAAAGTTGCCCTGCTAACATTGAGCCGCATACACAATTTTGATACAACTTCCATGCTTAAAGCACTTTTTATTTCCTATTTGAAAAAGTTATAAACAATCATCTCTAACGCGTAAAATACCATTAGTTACGATATCGTTTCGCCATTAAAAAATCTTGTTTATATTTTTTTTTACTTTGTTCATACTTGCTTGCTTTGACAAAACATATCATTATGTTATAAGCATGCTGTTGGAACGAGGTTGAGAGCAGCCATAGAACATAATATTTGTCTTATGGATGTTCTACAAAACATCTGGTATGACCAAAAAGATGTTCAAAAAAGATGTTCAAAAAAGAAAAAAAAACATGAGCTTGGTCTAAAAGGTGTATTATTAAAATTGATTTTTTTTTAACTTAATTGTTTATTTATAAGGCTCAAGTGCCTTAGGCATAACGGAGCCGAGTTCTTTTTCATTTTTACAACGATAATAACTTACTTACTAGGTTAGCTTTGGAAAGCCGAAAAACTCGCGGCTTGGTCGAGGTTAGGGATTACAATGATTCAGGAAGGAATGAGGAAGTAGGAATCTTAACGTTGGCTTTCAACAGCAGATTGGCGATGCTATATTGTTGCTGTAGGTCTGGCGTAGATGTTGCATCGCGTTAAGCTGTAACGATACAATAGAAGCGGTATTACGGGGGGAGGGGACGAGGTGGACATGTTAAAGCGACAGCTAAGAGAGGGTCAAACGAATACATCTATTTGTTTCAAGAACTTGTAAATTAGCCCCATATAGTCCAAGTCCAGCTTACCCAGCACGTCTCTAATATCTTCCTTCTCTGGTTTCCCTCGGGCCCGTAGGGATGCGCACAGATCAGATCTGGCAATTTCGAAATCGAAGCAATGCCAGAATATTAACATTGATATGACAAGTGGTGTTACTTGGGTAGCTGCCGTGATAGGATTCACCAGGGTCGGGAAAAAAAGGTAGCTCATTAAACGAGGCGTAGTCTAGTATATGCAGTTTTGAATGTTTCTTCCATCATACAACAAACCGCTTTTAATTAAAATTTCATTTGAATTTTTTAAAAGCATTTCAAAACTTTCGTCCTTTACTTTATCATGGGAGCTGTCAGATTTATCACCACTCGGTTTCTTCTGTTTTCAACTTAGACACGTCTGTGTATTTCTTTTACAAATGTTTAAACAAATGTAATTAATTAAGTTAGCAACAGGGATCCAGCGTAGATGTTCTACCTTTCGAATGAAATACTTATCGTAAACTTTCTGTTGGCCAGAAGGAGAATTTGTCGTTCAAAATCCCTAATCGAGCGTAACGCGTTCGATTTCAGAAATTTAAGAACGGCCAATATTAGGCTTGACGTTTAACGCACGCACAAATCAATTTGAGAAATACAAACCATTATTCCTTTGCATGTGCCAGAAAGGGAAAGGTGATTAAACGTCAAAAATCCTAATACAGGAAAGGAAAAGAGAGACGTAAGTCCTACGTCAAAAGACAACATGTGACAACTGAGCAAATGACAGTTGATCGATTTTCAATTCGTGAAGGAGAAATAATCCTACCTGGGATTCACTTACTAGCATTCGTGGCCTGAATTTCAAATATTCGAACTGAATTGGGAAAAAGTATAACAATGAAAAAACCTCGGGAAAAACGAAAATAACCTCCAAGATTCATTTCCTATTTACTATCTTTTTAACTATAGTATCATATAGTCAACATTTTATAAATAAGAGGATTAAATGGCATAACACATGTTGTTACAAAATTGTTCACAATGTTCTCAATGAAATCTTCAATCGTTTAAATATTAACGATACTAATATTCAATATATTGATTATTGTTTTCATGGTTTTTGCTATCTTTCTTGGTTCAGTGTAGACTAGCTGGTGATCGAATCTACACTGCGTGTATGGATTTAAACTAATCGTGCATGTTGATCGCTTTTTTTTATCGCAATCGTTCTACTACTACTCAGCATATTATTCTTTTACTGCAGTAGATATTCGGGAAGTTTGTGCCCGATATGTTTATTTATGTTTCTTTATTCATAAGGATTCGTTAAACTAGTGTAAATTTATTTAGTTTGGCAATAAACGAATTCGGGAGCATTGCCGGCAAATGGGATCACTAAACTTTTATGAACTCATAGTGATTTTATTCTTGCTTCTGTGCAGTACTCACCAGTGCTATCAATTTCGAACAGCAAACGTATCGAATGCTATTGATAGTGAACAGATAGGCTCTTTCCATAATGTGTCTCAATTTTTGGACGGAGATGCAGACGTATACGAAGAATCGGCTGAAAATTCGATTCAGTTCAGTAAGTTTACCAGTTATCTTTTAGTTGCACTTTAATGTAATCTTTTCACCCGGATCAAGCTTACGATGTCATACAACTTAGCGTACCGAAGCACATCAAGATGAACGACATAAACGAGTACCATGAAATAGTGCTACCAGCCTATTCGAATACTATCATCCAGCTAACGAACATGTCCCGGCACGGCAGAAACGTAGGATTTGCCTTGATTCAGGTTAATGCGTACGAGTTCAACGTTACGCTAAGCTACACCAAAACAATCATCGAGGGAAGTCATATGACTGGGTTGAATCTCGGACTCGTCTTATATGAAGATGGAAATGTGTATGCCATAAACACGAACCCTCATGAGGACATATGGATCTCGTTGGTACTGATGTTGTACAACAAAACGGCTCCCTTGCCTGGAGGCTGTAATATGGAGTTCCCTGTGGAGGTATCGCCTGTGATGAATCTGATCTTAGGAGAATCTACAATCGAGGTTGATACTCCACCTGCTTCACTAGCTAGGCAGTTTAATCGTTCCGAGAACGATTGCGGCCATATACGGCTGAAATATGAATCCTACTATCTATCGATGCCATCGTACGATTTCTCCCAGAAGACTTATTTTACGTACATACGTAATCTTATAAGCTATGCTAATGCAAAGGCTTCCGGCCGGTTAAATAATCTAACGATATCGATGCCGGGCATTAAGCGCATCTATGACCGGCAGATTGGTCGGGGAATGGTATTCGTTACCGTAGTTATTGATCCGGTCCATAATGGATTTTCAGCGTATGTTCCGGTTCACACGTACGCTTGTCAACCATTTTTGAACGCCGGTGGGTGTTACGAGTTTAATGTGCCTATTCGTGTGGTTGGACTGATTGTAACGATTATAATGGCTGCTGAGATTGTGGTTGGATTCTGTCCATTGCCCGTGAAGGGCTTGATATGTGGTGGAATTGTCGGTCTGATAGGAACAATGAAGCTGGCCAAGAGTTTCAACTTATTTTTGACAGATACTGAGCTCACTGCGATGTTGGTCTTAGGAACGATCGTTTGCGCTTTGCTATTTTTAGTAATGTCAATCTACTGTCCGATAGCAGCCATTCTTACATGCAACTTACTTGTAGGATACATGCTGTGCAGCGTAATTTATTATGGCTTCTGTAAGTAGAGAAGAATCATTTCATCATCATATTGAGTTGTTTAAAAAATTTTACGTTTTCAGATGGAAATCTTTTCATTCACCTTTATGTAATGATTATCCTGCTATTGTGTGGCATCGGCGTGGGATTGGTTTTGAGTTCTATACCAGCTTTTCTTCTGGCCAACGGATTCCTCTTCGGTGCTGCCGCACTTTTCTATGGTGTCAATGTTGTATTCAGCGCCCGCTTGCATTACTCGTTACGCAATTTGTACCATGGAGTCTACGATGAAAATTACCAGACAGTTCTCTCCGATTCAACACTTGACATGAACGAAATAATGGCATTCTCGAGCTTCATTATTATTCTGTCGATTTGTATCTATTTGCGGGTTCGTTGCCGCCTCCGAGAACAGCAAGCTTTGCCCAGTGGATTCTGGGTTCCGTGTGGAAATCGTGGATCAAGAACTAGTCTTGCTATGCTAGCAGATGATTCGTTTGCGTATGATCATCCGACAATAACCCGCTGGACTAGCGGCGACGATGATGTGTTTGAATCTCCTGCAACAAATGCCAGATTTTTCGATCGACTGCGTAACTTTAGGAGACAGAGATTTCCTAACCGGGTTGAATAAACACGGTGTTATGACCAAATTCAATAAATTAATAATCTCATTTTTTTTCTAGCAATCATCAATACAATTGCCAACATATATTAAATTTAGTTGATAAATATTCTTTAAAAAATCTACTTTAAATCGTTTATGATTATTTCTTTCGAAAGACAAATCCTGTGATTTCGGGAAACAGCATCAATATTATGGTTTTTACGAGTTACCTTTAATTCGTCAAATAAACTACAGAGCGCTGTCTGATCATTTATCTATTTTCGCTATAAAGTCGAGAGTAGGGGAATGTACGTACTCTCGGTAATCTAAACATTCTTATCCAAAACGCCGCAGATCTTATCGATGACAGTAGTTATCATTTTCAGAGTTTGAATTGAACGATACACTGAAAATATGTCGTTAAGTAGCACTACCATTCAAAAATGCATGTTTTCTTCGCACAAATATTATGAATAATATTTCGAGGAATCGTTAATATATCATTAGCTTTTCTTATGAACAAGGTTAAGAGATACAATTGAATGGCAACTTATTAGAAACATAGAATTTTTGTTAGTTCTATGTTTCTATTAGGTTGCCATTTGCCAAAGTTGTTTGCCAAACGTATTATTAAATGATTTTCGGAATGTATTGGGTATCTTTCAGTTCAGCTGGTTCAGTTACAGAGGACGCAGTGAATCATTAATTTGTAACAAAACTATGATTGATGATATTCTACTACCTATGATGATCAACGGTATAGTTCTTGAATGACATTATTTGTATTTTGCTGTTGTTTTTTTTTCTTCTCTAAATCAGAAATACCGTATCGTGTTTCTTTCGTTTTGTTTTGTAGATTTTAGATGGAAGACTGGTAGGTAGAATCGGAGGCAGGCTGGTCGAAACTGTCTGTTCGTTGATCGCGACGGAAACCGGCTTTGCGATTGACTGTATTCGAATCTCTTCCTCAGCCGCTCTGGGAAACGTACATTCTGACAATGTTAAATCAGACTGCGCTTCCCTTCTCGGCTTCATCGTTCCAGCTTCCCCCATCTTTGGCCATTTGAAGGATCGGCCCATTCTTCTTCTTCTTTAGCATTTCAAGCTTATTGCTTTTATAATTAGCTTATTGCTTGCTCTCACCTTAGTGTTCTAAATGCACTTCCACAGTTATTAATTGAAAGTTTCCGATGCCAAGTACCATTTTTGCATTAGTATGATTGTATGGCAAGTACAATCATACGTTATGCCCAGGGAGTCCAGGATGGTGTTGCTTTGTTGCTGCGCCTTTACCGACTGAGCTGAGGGAGGAGCGGCCCATGCAATTACTGGTTTGTAAATTAGTCGATTTATTCCTAGCATTCCACACGCAAATATCCCGCTTGACCCAAACAACAGTTTAAAACCTACAATTAAACTAGTCAGTAGTAGAACAATAGTATTGGATATTGAATATCTATGCATATTGATTAATGTATTGAATAAGCTTGATATCCATCGAAACTTCACCAAATCTACGTTAAGTTTTTTTTTAAATTTAATTAAGTGTTTCCAGTTGCTTTAACTACTAGCGAGCAGTATGGCGATTAAACTTAGCTATTTATGCCACTACAACATCCGTGTGTCTGTTCTTCTTGTCAGAGGCGGCTCAATACAGTGACTGTTCCCCATGGCAGGGACGGCTGAATCACCGGCCATGAGCTAGCGTGAGACTCTAAATTCAATGGTGCACTAAGGCCTTCCGGAAAGCTAAGGGGTTGGCGTCAGGCCTTGCAAGCCAGCCGGAAAACAAGCAAGACAGGAACGTCAACAGCAGAATACGGATCAGAACAATTGACAAAAATCACAGCGACGAAACAGGACCAGCGATTGGAAACTCGGTACGAGGAATACAAGATTTCCCTCAAAAAAATGAATGTTGTTTTCACGTGAAAGGATTTCGTCGGAAGCATCCACATTCTACGTGAAATCCATAGATGTTACGTGTTTGGTCACGATGCAAGAAGTTTTGGCATCGTGGCAGGAGGAAGTGTAAGTAAAAGAAGGGAGAGGGGAGGAGGAGGAGGGGGGGGGGTGGGAAGGATCAGATGTGTCCCTACCTTTGAGAGGTAATCTCGATACCATCTGGAAGGAACCATGACTGGCACGACGCGTAATACCTGCGACAGACATACAACGTACAGCGTTGTATTCAGGATTTTAAGGATCTTGCCCTACAATTAAGATACATCGTGTTGCGTTCCGTTGACGCAAATTTGATGCCTTTTACTCGTTCAGAAAACCTATGGGAAGTATCAAAAAAAATTTTGATCAGCTGCAAACGCATGACCACAACGAATCAATTGTGGGCAGACGTTTGACTAGTATTATGTACACACTCGTTTCAGTTGAAAGACCGAATTAATTCGACTAGCGACAATCAGATTTTACTCTCAGTATTTATTCTGGTTATACCTAATGTCGGTAAAGTAGTGTGCTGTATGGCGCATTTTCAATGATAGCTAATTTCGTTTGCAAAGTACATCTGAAACGATAAATACATATATTCAGTAACAATTTAAAAGGATTTGCTGAAAACTTCAGTTCTTTGACGGATATCTATAAATTGAAGAAATTTTACAGATCATTCAGTAAAAATTCTAATTTACTGATCAAAGCTGTAATTTTTTACTTAACATCAAAATAAGGATTTGGTGTGTAGAGATCACAGAATTTTGTGAAAAAAATACGGAAGGTTAGCTGCAAACGAAAACTTTACATATTCTCGTGTGAAATCGATACATTTTGAAAAGATCAAAAAAAAAACAACATTAGTATAGATGGTGATTTTCAGAACCTCTATAAATATAATTAACAGTTCCAAGATCTCATAAAACAAACTGAAAACAACACCCGGTGGTAAATCAACGAAATATTTTCTTATGGTAGGTAATGACTTTTCTAGATCTTCTAAAAACATTTCGAACAACGCAGTGCTCCGCTTGATGCAAAGTATATCTTTATTCAAATCAGTTCGTTGGTTTAATTTTTATTGTTTCAATAAAAAAAAAAACTACCTAATCTGTGGAATAAGTTTAAAAATTCAATTTGTGCATTGATCGCTACCAATGCAATAACATGGTTGAACATCAAACCATAGAATCAAAGTATTCGAATCAGATATGAAAAAAATAGCATAAGCTTTTCGAGAGATAGAGGTTATTGGACTGACTATCAATGTACATACATTGAGGACTGCGGTTGCATAATTCTATGGGTCAAGTTATTCAGTAGTATGGGATACAAGAACACACCTGTTGATGTAAGATTGATGCTATCCACAAAGGGGACTTAACCGATTATGAAGTTCGAACATAGAATAAAATGGATGTTCCTGAGATTAATGAGATGCATTCGAAGCAGTCATTCTTCGGTTAAACACATCTGACAAACCGAGATTCCAAAAAGATATTACACATTAAAAAATGCAACCAAGAAAACACAATCTTAAATTATTTTCTAAATTAATCAAACAGAATTCTGTATCCAAAACAGCGAAAATCTGTATGATTACAGATAAATTGTATATGTGGCTCTGGGTGTGTTGGGAAGGATCAAGGTCCTACCTTAGAGGTATCGTACCATTTAAGAGCGACACGCGTAAACGCACAGACAACAAGACAGCGTGTAAAAGTAAAAGAACACAAGACAGAAAACAGGACGTCAATACGCAAACCATCACAACCAAGAGTCTATACAGGTGGAGACGGACCAAGGGGTTCTAGGGGTTCTATAACAGTGAAACAATTTCAAATCGCTAGTTGCATATTGATTGTTGGTAGCTGTGATATCTAATTTAATTCATGTTATTTATTCCATCTAACTCTCGCACTACTCACCGGCTTCTGTGTTGTGATCTTACAACCAAATTTCACTGAATGTGCGATACTCTACTCAGTTTGACCACCAAATTTACTGAAACAAAACACCTAAAAATGTTCTCAACTTCTATTAAACTCTTTCACTATACAATTCACTGTTTGTTTTTGTTTATCTCCTCTACTACCTTCGGCGTATATCCTTCTCTCTCTCTCTCTCTCTCGCCCTTCCTACCCCTTCTACTCTTCTTTCCATATGTCATCTGATATGTTTATCTCGTCGGTGCGTATGTCTGTGTACGGTCAGTGCTGCCAGAACAAACATGATAATCTCACAAGACGACAAATGAGATACTGAGAAACTCTGCCGAAGGCGGCAAGTCTCTAACGCTTCATTTGGAAAAGATAGACTGCAGCGCCACCTCTGGTAAGATCTGGAACTAAAATGATAATGACAAAGGACGACAAATGGCATAACAAGAAACTTTGCACAAGATGGAAACTCTCTAGCGCTTCATTTGGCAAAGGTAGGCTAAAACTTCATCTCTGTGGCATTATCTGGAACTAATATGATAATGTGAAAATACGACAAATGACATATTGAGAAACTTTGTCTAAGACGGCAACTCTCGTCTGGAATGTTTTGTATGCAATTCTGCTTACACATCGAAATCGAAACCTCCTTCCCTTTGTAGCAGATTCCCGGAGGCCAATGTTACTGGAACCAGGTTTTTCTACCACCAATGCATTTTTGAGACCATAACCTTTAGAATGGGGTGTAAACATTGTGTCTAGGTTGAAATTTCATAATTCTAGTAAGGGTTGATATCTGGGTCAATATTGACCCTAATGTCTTATGTGTCAGTTTTTTTTAATACCCGAGGAAGGTTAAGCCAGCGTACGACAGTACCGACCGCATAGAGCTATGGAGAATTGTGGATGAGAATGGCTTTCCCGGTAAACTCACACAACTTATAAAAGCTACGATGGACGGTTTGCAAAACTACGTGAAGATTTCGGAAAAAACATTCCAGGTCGTTTCAATCTTCATCACTGTTTGGCTTTGTGAAGTCAGCGAAGAGCCGGGTTCAACAGCTGAGGTACGTTTTTCACACGCTCCAGTCCAATTGTTTGTTTGATATGAATGTTGTGGGCATAAACTTTAGAACAATGGCAGAACGTTACACCCACCTGAAATGCAAAGCAACACAAGTAGAACTGGTGGTGAATGTGTAGAAAACAAAGTAAAACTTTAGATTGAAAGGTACGCACTTGGAACTTTCAAATACAGTCAAATACCTTGGAATATTCCTTGACAGTAAACTAAACTGGAACTTACATTTAGAGCAGACAATCAACAGAGCGACAAATGCTCTATGGATAGCTAAAAAAATATTTGGTAAGCAATGGGGACTAAACCCAAAAATGATCCTTTGGATTTATTCGGAAATTTTAAAAGCCAAGATTACCTGATTACATTGGTCATTGGTGGCCAAAAACTAAAGAAACTGTGGAACAGAGAATGTTCCACATTTCAAAGCCTAGCAACTAGTTTAATTACTGGTGCAATGAGAAGTACACCAACAAAGGCACTGGATGCATTGCTTTTCATGCTACCATTGCATTAAAACATACAATTAGAAGCTGAAAAGAGCGCTCTACGGATCAGAAGGTTTGTGAACCCTTTTGAAGTTGATCTAACAGGACATCTTAGCATTCTACAAATTGTTAGATTTAATCCTTTAGTTATGAACAACGAAGATTGGATGGAGAAAAAAAATACAATTTTGACTGTTCGTATCAAGTTTTTGATCCTGGACGTGATTCGTGGGAAAGAGGTGATCCAAACCTCCGTCAAGGATCGATTGTATTCTATACAGACGATTCAAAAATGAACAATCAAGTGGGAGCAGGTGTAACTGGCCCAGGGCTTAACATATCAATTTCAATGGGTAAGTATTCCAAGCTGAAATTCAAGCAATTCTGGACTGTTCTGTTATATGCTTACGCAGAAAATATAGATATTCAAATCTATGCATTATGTCGGACAGTCAAGCAGCTCTAAATGCTTTAAAGTCAGCAACATGCAATTCCAAGCATGTTTGGGAATGTGTTCAATCGCTCCCCAGTACGGTAGTACACTTTATTTGGTGTGTTATACCGCCCTGGGACAATGCTTTAAGTCAAACTTAGGCGATCGCAAGGAGGAACAGAGTGCGACAGAGCTCGCCTAGGAAGCAGCGTTACGATAGACGAGGATACCTTCGAGGTGGTGGAGGAATTCGTCTACCTGGGATCCTTGCTTACGGCAGTCAAAAAAAAAAATTCACCATCGCACTAAATGTACCATGAAGAAAACGCTGATAAAATCGGTGGTTCTCTGCGGACATGAGACGTAGATAATGCTCGAGGAGGTCCTGCATGCACTTGGTGTTTTCGAATCTCGGGTACTTAGGACCTTCTTTGGCGGTGTGCAGAAGAACGGTGTGTGGTGGCAAAGGATGCACCACGAGCTCATCCATTTCAACCCGACTGGATAGTCCTGAAGAAAATGAATATAGTTTTTGGCTCAGGAAGGACCAGCATATCGGTCCCATGCTCGGTCCCAAGCTTAATGATTCGCCCCTGAGAAAGTAACTCACACGAACACACTCTCAAATATTCTGTCAAAATAACATAGCGAATCAAAACAAAAACAAAGAATCTTGTACTGAAAAGCGTAAGAATGTGTTGCAAGGTGCATGGTTCAAGGTGTACTTGGCATCCAGGGGTTCTACAACAGTGGACCAATTTTTAATCGCTAGTTTCATATTGATTGTTGACTCTACGAAGAACCCAGCTTCAAGAAAAAAGGCAAAAGCTGGTAAAATATGTTGGGCAGGTCTTGTTGCTAGAATGCTGGACAACAACCCTGCAAAAATGGTGTTCGTTTTCAATCCGGCCGGTACAAGACAACGTGGAGGGTCCACACTTCAAATTCCCGCCCATCTTCCCATCCGTATTCCTATGAACCTTGAGACGGCCGCGAGTAATCGGTTATATCCCCTTAACCTTAGTATTAAGATAATTTATGTATATAAATATGAAAACTTGGCTCTGTAAAGTTGATTTGATTGAGCCTGTACAAATTAATGATTTAAAAAAAAAGACAACGTGGAGCGCAGCGAGCAAGTGCAGCAAGATCAACAGGATTTAGAGATATACTTCGGGTCGTATATTTAGACTTTTCAGGTTTTGAGGTGAAACATGAAATTGGATAAGGGTCACTTCCGTCGGCAATTCAGCTGCTGAGGCAAACTCTCCAGAATATTGCTACCCATATTGCAGTGGTTCTATTGAAATCGTATTGTGGCCAGTCCTGATCCCACGAGGTACCTGTTCTGTGATGGCCGCTCCTGGATAAAGTCATAAAATTGTCCAATAATGGTAAGAAACCAACTACTGAAGTAATTCCGAAAATTGTGATACTTAATGTACTGAAAATCGGGGGTTTAGTCACTCTGTCACATTGTTTATGTGTTTCAGGGTGTCGGAAGGTCATTCTGTTTTTCAACATATCTGTCAAAAGTACAATCGAAAAAATGTATGCTTGTGTTATCTGACTCACGAAGCTGACTCTGTCGCGGATATCGCCAACTTGTTCCATACGCAGTTCAGCAGTCTTTGATTTCATCCGGAAAGCTGATGAAAAGTTCAACTGGATGCGGTCCTGATGGCATTCCTTCAATTGTCCTGAAGCGTTGTCTTAACACACTCGCTGCGCCCCTGGCTACGGTCTTCAATTTGTCATTAACTTCCGGTGTGTTTCCTGAGGGCTGGAAAGAGGCGTTTGTTTTCCCAATACACAAAAAGGGATGCAAACGATCCGTCACCAACTATCGTGGGATTGCTGCACTAAGTGCTGTTTCCAAGCTAGTCGAACTAATTGTTCTCCAAAGGCTGGTCCATGACTATTCACATACTATTTCTGCTGAACAACATGATTTTATGCCCAAGCACTCGACGGCGACCAACCTCACCGTATTTACATCGTTCATCATCCGCGAAATGGAACGCGGTCATCAAGTAGACGCCATATACACAGATCTCTCTGCGGCCTTCGATAAAATGAACCATCAGATTGTAATTTCCAAATACGAGAAAATGAGGGTTCACGATCAATTGTTGAACTGGCTCCGCTCATACCTGACTGGTAGAACCATAGACTAACTCTAAGACCAGTAGGTCCCGAACAAATACGATTTTTTTTCTTGGCTCAGTCAGTACTAGCACATCGGTCCCAAGCTCGGTCCCAAGCTTAATAATACGCCCCTCATAATGAACTCACACGAACACACTCTCAAGTATTCTGTCAAAATAACACAGAAAATCAAAACAAAGGCGCAAATATGTATAGTCAGGTGCTGGCTTCAAGGTGTACTTCGGACCAAGGGGTTCTACAACAGTGAACCAATTTCAAATCGCTAGTTGCATATTGATTGTTGGTAGAACTATGTCTGTGAAGATTTCAGATTATGCCTCGTCCAGCTTTTCAGTAACATCCGGCGTTCCGCAAGGCAGCCACTTTGGTCCATTCCTTTTCCTGTTATATATGCTCGACGTGAACTTGGTCATCAGATTCCTGAAATTACCCTAGGCGGACGACTTAAAGCTGCGTTACGCCATAAAATGTACAGAAGACGCCGATTTTCTTCAGCAGGAACTACAAGTGTTCGACGACTGGTGCCGAATTAACAGAATGTCCTTAAATGTATCCAAATGCTCGGCTATCTCCTTTGGCCGAAAACATTCGATGTATCTCCACGAGTACATCCTTCTTGGAACACGCTTGAAACGTGAAACAACAGTCAAGGATCTGGGTGTAATGCTCGACTCCAAACTGTCATTCGAGAACCACATTGCCTATATTGTTTCGAAAGCCTCATTGCAGTTAGGATTCATCTTCCGCATCGCAAAAAACTTCAAATACGTTTATTGTCTGAAGGCACTATACTGGTCTTTGGTTCGTCCTTTTTTGGAGTACTGTGCTGTCGTTTGGTCCCCTTTCTACCAAAATGCAGACCAGAGGATCGAAGCCGTTCAGCGAAGGTTTATACGCTTTGCTTTGCGACATCTTCGTTGGCAAGACCTTGGCAGATTGCCAAGCTATGAAAGTCGACGTAAGCTCATCAGCCTGGAATTGTTGAAAGGGAGGCGTATGGTGGCCAAAGCGTATTTTGTTGGTGACCTCCTTCAGGGAAACATCGACTGTTCCACTTTACTTGATCTCTTGAACATCAACACTTGACGACGAAACCTACGTTTACAATCTTTCTTTATAAACTGGCACTCAAGCACAGAGAACAGACGTTCATCTTCGATCTCCTACTTGTGTAAAACTTTAAACCGACATTTCAAATGTATGTCGTTACGCTCCTAGTAGGCGGCGCTGTGGTTGTACGATAACTGTCATGTAAATGTATATCATTAAAAAGCCTAGCACATAACCTGAAAAGTTTTGTTTGTTTTTTTCTCTGAACTTGATTCTTATACCAGCTGCCCATATTAAATTTTACACACGTTTTTCAAGAAAAGGTACACTGATAGGCAAAATAAAGTGCCCACCTCATCGTTTTTTCAATTTCTGTCATTTACTTGGTTGAAATTAAAGTAAACACACTGTAGTTTTTTTTATTATCTTATTTTTTATATTCTTTTTAAGTTTCACTTATGGAATACTGAAAAAAAGGAGTTTTACTTGAAGAAAAAACAAATCAATTTGTGTTGAAAAAAAAACAGTGACAAAATAAAGTGCCCACTTCAAAAATCGATATGTTTTCGATAAGTTTCCATTGGAAGACCCCTCGATTGTTTATGTTTTGATATTTTGACATGTTTTGAAGCAAACGGCTCAACCTGGTGCATTTGTATACGTGATCGCATTTGATTCAATTGAAAAAAATGGAGAACGCAGTGCTTTCGAAAGCAATTCCTTTGTGTATCCGAAAATTGGTCGTTCGTGATGTGCAAAACGGTAAATCGCACCGGGCTGTCGCTAAGAAGTACAGTATCAGTAAGGCAGCGGTTGGCAAAATTCTTCTGAAGCTTAAAACGTTTGGATCAGTGGTGGATCGCCCTGGCAGAGGCAGGAAGCGGAAAACGGATGCGAGAACGGACACCAAGATCATGCGCGAAGTCAAGAAGAACCCGAAGGTAACTGTCCGCGAGATCCAGGAAACCCTTCAGTTATCAGTTTCCGGTCGAACTGTTCGTCGGCGTCTCGTAGCACAGGGGTTGAATAGCAAACTTGCCCGGAAGCGCCCATTTATCAGCAAGGCAAACAAAGCCAAACGGCTTAAGTTTGCTAAGGAGCATGCTGATAAGCCTCTAGAGTTCTGGAAAACGGTTCTCTGGACGGACGAATCAAAATTCGAGCTGTTTAACCGAAAGCGGCGGATTCGTGTTTGGTGCAGATCGGGAGAGGAGCTTCAGGAGCGCCACATCCAAGGCACGATGAAGCATGGAGGAGGAAATGTGATGGTCTGGGGGTGTTTTTCGTGGGGTGGAGTGGGAAGCATTGTGAAAATCGATGGGATAATGACGGCAGATTCTTACATCAACATCCTGCGAGAAAATCTGGAGGTTTCGCTGATCCAGACGGGCCTTGAAGAGAAGTTCGTATTCCAGCAGGACAACGACCCGAAGCATACTGCCAAGAAGACCAAGTCTTTCTTCCGGTCTTGTTGGATCAAACCGCTGGAATGGCCTCCACAAAGCCCGGACCTCAATCCCATCGAGAATTTGTGGGCGATTCTCGATGCCAGGGTTGACAAAACTGGTGTTACCAATAAAAATAACTATTTTGAAGCCCTGGAGCGCGCCTGGGAAGAGCTAGATCCACAGCACCTAAAGAACCTGGTCGAGAGCATGTCGAAGCGCCTGCAGGAGGTCCTGAACGCCAAAGGAGGACACATCAATTATTGAAATGCTTTTATTTTACTTTAATTTATGTTTTCTGTAGCCTAAATGAAGTGGGCACTTTATTTTGTCACTGTTTTTTTTTCAACACAAATTGATTTTTTTTTCTTTAAGTAAAACTCCTTTTTTTCAGTATTCCATAAGTGAAACTTAAAAAGAATATAAAAAATAAGATAATAAAAAAAAAAAAGGGTTTTTTTTTTTTTTAAGAAAAAAAAAGAGGGAAAATGAAAAAAAAGGAGGGGGGGGGTTTTTTTTTTGTTTTGTGTGTATATAGATATATGTGTGTTTTCTGTGGGTCAGTGGGCCCAAGCAAAAAAAAAAACCCGGGGAGTAGTGTGGGGCTTTTTGCAGCTGCTATAAGTGTTTTTTTTTTTTTTTTTTTCGTGGTGTTAGTAATCATTTTTTCCGAAGATGTGGTTGTTTTTGTTTTTTTTTTTTTTTTTTACACTCAAAAAACAATGCACCTTATATTTAAGTGCAATCACCTATAGATTTGGGCAAAGTGCAAAGTTATTGCTCTGTATTGGTGCGGCACTTATTTTTTATTAAATGTGGTCAATTAACCATATGTGCAATAAATATATAGTCTTTAAGTGCAAGAGCTGAATAGATATTAATTATAGTGTACATGGATTGCATTAACTTGTCCTAGCAAAAATCAAATGAGTTTTTTAATACGTTTTATGTGAAAAGGTGCATGGATTTTATTTTTTCATAAAAAGTTTAGTATTGGATTTTTTGTACTTTTCATGTAATAAAACGAAATGTGTGAATAAAAGAGGTTTTATTTGTACCATCATAAAAACTTCATCACTTTTTGAAGCTATCGCGTTCAGCAGCTCTTCTGCGGGAATGGCAAAAATGCTCGGCAGATCTGAAATATTCACAATAAACACCGTTAACATGGCAAAGAAGAACATCTATAGTAATTTATTACCTTCAAAAAAATTCAGTGACTTCCGCTGGCAAACCAAGTACCTAAACCACCACACGGTAAACTTCACTTTGCTTCTCCATTTTGCAGTTTTTTTTTTCTTCTAGAACGATAAAGCAGCTGATTGTTTTTCGCGCACGGTTTTTTATTTCGTTTTAAGTGCGAAGATGGATAGAATAGGGCAAAGTGAAAACACACTTGAATAACATTTCTCGCTCCATTGAAAATTATGTGCGGACCATATCAGTCTCATTGGAAACGAACCTGTGTATTAAGTGACGGGTGTTAAAAATTATGTGCGGCAAATGAAAATCATACTGGCTCACATGATTTCAATTCGAAGCAAAAATTGACCGATTTAAGTGCCAATTTTAATAATAAAAATTATTGATTTATTTTCAGTGTATACATGAATGAATGCCTGAAAAAACGGCTGGTTCGTTTTTAAAAAAAAAAGGTTTTTTTTTTTTGGGGGGGGTAGTGTCTTGTGATAGGGGGTGGTGGGGGGGAAAAAAAAGTGGGGGGGGAAAAGTTGTGAAAAATGTTGTGGGTGAAATAAGAAGATTGGGGGTTGGTTTTTTATTAAGAGAAAGAAATAAAATAAATAAAGTTTATATATTTTTATTTTTGTTTTTTTGAATAGGGAGGGGTGGGGTGGGGGGGGAGGGAAGGTTATTGTGCTGGGGCTGTGTGTGTGGGTTTGTTTGTTGGGGGGTGGGGATTTGATTTTTGTGTGTTGGGGAATAGTGTGTACACAAGTTGTGCTACTTGGGGCGAAATACACTTAGGGTGTGAACCAATTCACGAGTTAAATTTAACTTTGGTTAAAAAGTCACACTTCGTAAGTTATGTTGCCATGTTCGAAAATCCCTGTGTTATTGATAAACCGGTTTTCCGGTTTGGTAAAATTTTAACTTCGCATCTGTCAGAAATAATCAAGCTCGGATAGCAGGGTAGCAGCAAATTTAACTCGCGAATTGGTTCACAGCCTTACCAGCCAGTAAATCAACACATTTGTGGACTAACTTTTTACACCAAGAGCTACTCATATCCTGCCCAAAAGTAATGGACATCCTTTTCGAAATCCAACTTACATAACACACAATGTTACCTAAATCGTATATTTAAAGTGTGACAACTAGTAATCATGTACTTGATCATTATGCAACGTGAAAGTTTCCTTTCTCCTCCGAAAGAACAATCATCTCTCATACCCCTCATGCCACAACATGCAATCGGTTGTCTTCTGGCCCGTTTCGTGTGTGACATAATGAAAAGATGATGAGATTTTCACCCGTTTGTCTTGCATTCCACTGCAGAACTTTATTGCGTCGGCAACAAAGAGAGAGATCCCTTTTCACTTATGCGTTTTTGACCGACCGACCGACACTTATTTGCATGCAAAAATAAGATGTTATAGCAGACTTTTCGGCGAGAACTCGTTTCTCGGAATTTAATGAGCCTACCGATAATGATAGAGTTTCAGTGGGTGCAACAAAATGATGTCATGGTGACACAAATTGCTTTGTTAGTAGTACCACGTAACCATTACCGGGAGTCCTGTGAGCGGAAGTGTTCGGCAGTAGACCTTTCTCACATCTTTGTCAATCCATTCTTCTTTATTGCAACTTCCCTCCACCGATTTTTTTTGTAAATTTTATTTCACATTATACTTCTTTTTCAAATTCTTGAGAAAATTTCATTACTATTTGGGAATAAATGGTTTGTTCTACGATGCTCAGTTCTTGAGCTGCAAGTTTTTGAGGTAGCCCAGATTGGATTCGTTCTCCTTCACGACTTGAAAATCGATCAACTGTCATTTGCTCAGTTGTCAGATGTTGTCTTCTTTTTTTTTAATTTTAATGTATTGTTTTTTTTTTCAACCGGTTCAGTGTTTGACGCAACCGCACCAATGACGTCCAACGAAATGGGCGCATTTCTGCTATAACCCTTTTTCGAAAAGAATCACACAAACTGGAGAAAAGCTTCGAAACTGACGAAAGTGACACAAAATCTTGTTGATTATTTTGAATCAATTGGATTCGCTACTGTCCCCAGTCTTGTAGATCGGATATGTGCATCCTGCCATTTGAAATTGACCCGGCTCGAGCAGAATAGCTCTTCTGAGGTTATGGTGGTTTCTGAACAGGAAGGTGAGATAAACTTGGGAGAATCACCATCGGTTGAAAGCATTTCTGAGGAAAGAAACTTTGAAAGCATGAAGGATATTCTATCGCGACTTGGAATCCAAAACATCTGTGTTGAAGAGCTTCGACGAGAGGGTTCCCGATGTCAATTATTCAAACAAGCTGTAAATGCACTGATCAAATGTTGGAGGTGAATTGTCCAGTATATTATCAAGACGCTGAAATACCAGTTGTCAAAGATATAATTCATAACTAAAATGCTTTATTAAAACCGGTACAGTTCCAGATTCTAACATTGCTTACACCCTCGTGGAGTAGGCAGATAATTGTCAATGAAACAGGAAGCAGTAAGCATGATATTACTTTTCTAAATTATAACACTAAATTTAAATAAAATGTAGGTAAACGGTTTGCTGAAAAAGCCTTGAAGGTTCGCAACACCAAGGGAATTTTCAAACTTGCCAGATGCAAGTTGTGTGGTATCGAAATCCAAAAAACAAGCGCACGCAGAAGCAAAACAATATTTTTTTATCGATTGCAGTACAATGCTGCCCGGTATTCACGACAAAATCAGTGTGAGAACTGATGGACGAGAAACTAGACAAAAACGTTTGCTTTTAGGATCATTAAACGAACTGTTTGCTAACTTCAAAGATCTGTATCTGAATTCAATAATCGGATTTTCAACGTTTGAGAAACTTCGACCACCAGGATGCATACTTACTGGAAGTTCCGGTACTCACACAGTGTGTGTTTGTATAAGACGTGAAAATATTGAGTTGCGCTTACGTTCTGTGAAAGGTTGACAGATGATGAAAGACAGTTCTTTGACTCAGTTGATTCACAATTATCTGATATGTAACAGCCCTTCTCCTCAATGCTACTTTTTGAAATGTAAAGAATGCCCGGACTTGTGTGACTTCTGTGATAAATTGCTGGATGAAATCAAAAATTTTCCCCTTGAAACTATCAAGTTCAAAAATAGGATTCAAATTGAAAATCACTATCTACTAGTTGATAGCACAACTAGTTCGGTTGAGGAGTTTGTAGAATATTTCAGCGTTTACTCAACGGATTTTTGCCACATTTCTATATCACAAAAGTAAATGAAAACTTACTTATCGTAACAAATTTTATTATGATTCCTTCATCGCTAGGCACAAAAAAGCAACCTTTTCGAGTTGAAATAGAACACAATCTTAAGCCGAATGAAACTATTGTTTACGCAGCTTTTGCTGAGCATTCAATCGCATCTTTTTGCAAGGCAGATGGTCACTATTCATCCGTTTGTGATCTACTACAATGTTAGTGGTGAGTTACTTCATAACACTTTTATCAGTATATCTCCTATTCTTGATCATAACTATGTTCTAGTGCATTGTTTCTTTAAAGAATTGTTTGATTTTATGAAGATCAATCTCGTCCAAATAACTAAAACATATGTGTTTTTTTTTGTGTTCATGAAAAATGATTTTCAAATGGATGTCCAATGGAATTGTAATGCCAGTTCACACGAGAAATGCCCTTGTGATAGAGTAGCTGGGACAATTGAACGTGCTGTTTACAAATACAGCTTATGTCCAAACAGAGATAAGGGAACGTCCATTAATTATGTCACGCAAACAGTGACTTTTGGTACCCCCCCCCCCCTTTTTTCGGTTTGGGCGTGGAAATTTGCGTTTTGGGGTTGGGGGGCCACCCCCCCCCCCCCCCCCCCACTAAAAAAAAAATATGTCTGGTGAGGGTGTTTTGTTTTTGTGGGGGGGTGGGGGTGAAAAGGGAGGGGGTTTGGTTACGTGGAACAAGTCGATTACAAGGCGGCTATGTAAAAAACCTAAAATTTGAAAGATGAAGTTCTAATAAAAAAATATTTCCATTATTCTGTGGTGTTTTCACTGATTATCATTCCACTTGAAACCAATATGTTGGTGTTCTATAAGTAAAACATAACGTTACTTGTTGTACTCGGCATAGCGAATTAGATATAGGCGACGTTATTTTTCGCTTTGGAAGCGATTGTTACATGTGAGTTATTTCGGTCTTCAAGTAAAACTATAATATGACACTACATGTAATGTACATATTGAGCAAAATGCATTATATAGCTCGTATACACTTCCTAAAAAAGTTCTCGTTAGTATATTTTCATCACACGTCTGTTGGACTTGCTCAGCTCATGATTTTGGTTTCATTGATTTTGCGTCATATGTTGTAAATTGCAAAACTCGCTACAGAACATCTGCTATAATAGTAAGCTAAGTCCAACGCTCACCAGATTTTAAAAATGTATCTGATATTTTCTCAGCTTCCCGATGATGGTTACAAAATTAAAATCGGTGATTGCGAACATAGTGACAAATACGTTTTTCTGATAAAATTTAAAATGGTGGCCAAATCCAGTTTGGCGGTCAAATTTTTTTTTCATGCCAAATTAAAGCACTACTTTTTTTCTTTCTAGAAACATGCTGTTTACAAGAGGTTTTAAAGCAAATTTAAGAGATATGGCATGATAAGCAGGTTCAGAATTGCGCAACCTCAACTCCCTGGCGAGGGAGGGGTCCGTTAATTAAAGTTGAGGAAAGTGCCATTCTCATTTTTACACCACTTTCGATCAATCAAGCACAAAAAAATCAATTTCAAAAGACCTCATGTCAATGGCGGCCTGGTTTGACAGAGAATTACTCATATATAGGTACTTTTTTCTTCAACTTTTAACTTTTTTGGGGGCGCGGGGTATTTTATAAAAATTTTTAACCCGTGTGGGGTTTTGGGGTATTTTTGTTTTTTTTTGCCTCTTTTTTTTTTTTTTTTGTTTTGTGGGTGGATTTTTTCTTTGTGTTTACAAAATTGTGGCGGTAAATGGAAAATATATATGTGTTTAAGAAGTTCAACAACCAGGACGCGGGAAAAAAATTTTAAAAAAATTTGGCGGGGGGGGACCAGAACATATGCACCCTATATATTTAAAAAAAAAAAAAAAAATAACGAAAACGGGAAAATGGGAGTTTTTGGCTAACCTAAATCAAAATAAATTTATAAAAATATCTTCGGATTGATGGGGACGCATGGTCGGCAAGTTCCTTCAAGTAATGAAAACGCGTAGTAGGATAGTCAGCAAAATCAAAAGCATAGCATTTTAGAAAAAAAAACTTATCTCAAAAACTAACATACATATTCGCCAATTTTTTTATACGTTATGTAAAATAGTCCAATGTTTCAAGAAAAAACATAAATTTCATTTGCATTTTTAATTGATAAAATTAACTTAGTGGTTCAAAAGTTATGATTTTTTGAAAAAAAGCATGTTTGATAAAAGCAAATTTTTTGGACCACCCTAACGCAAAAAACAGCCACCCTAATAACTAAATTAACAAAATACGGGTCAAATATTTTTCGATAAAGAACAAAACTACCAATAAGTTTGAAATTTTGAGAGATCGTAAATCTTTTTTCCATGGAATTATATAGATATATATATATATATATATATATATATATATATATATATATATATATATATATATATATATATATATATATATATATATATATATATATATATATATATATATATATATATATATATATATATATATATATATATATATATATATATATATATATATATATATATATATATATATATATATATATATATATATATATATATATATATATATATATATATATATATATATATATATATATATATATATATATATATATATAGAAGCGATGGAGGGAAAAGGTAGAAATGAAAAAAATCGTTTTGGTTAACTGGGTGTGTTTTTTTTTTTTAATAATATGTGTCGTATTTTTTTTTTTTTTTGGTTTGTTGTGTGGTGGGGATAGAGAAAAAAGTCATTATTTAATTAATTATTATTATTGGTTGGTGTTCGATCTATTTGTTTTTTATGGTACATTAATTATTTTTTTTTTTTATTTAATTATTAATATTAATAATAAAATAATTATGCTAAAATGGTCAAAGTATTTGTTTTTTATGATTTTGAAAATGTGGGATCACAACGACTATTTATTTTTATATTTTTTTATCAAAATTCAAACATTTTTCGAAACATATCAGAAAATCTCAAATGTTTATCAAGCCGTTTTTGAGTTATATTTTTTTGAAAATTTCAAGTTTTCCCATACACACATGGAATGAGCATCATTTTCCATCAATTCAAAATAACTGCGGGAATTATTTCATTGTAGTTATTTTATTTTAAATCAAAAGTAGCTGAACATATATTCAACGAAACTAAATGTAGCGGAAAGCATAGCAATCCACAAACAAAATCCCAAAAATTTGCTTAGCAAGGGTCAAGGAAACGGATATTCGTGGCTGTTTAAATTTATACCTTCATCACAAAAACAACTAACTAAACAACACAACACCAATCTGACTACCTTCAAACGACGTAGTAATGAATAACCTTGTTGGTATCAAACAACATTTTAGGTAACAAACAAACACATAAACACACTCAAGTACCTCCCTTACCTCACACACTGCGGTACCAACAAACCTACTATAAATACTAGACCTACTGTCATAGGCGTAGCCAGGATTTCAAATTAGGGGGGGGGGGGGGGCGAGTTTTTTATAGAGAGAGAGAGAGAGAGAGAGAGAGAGAGAGAGAGAGAGAGAGAGAGAGAGAATTACATCGTCTCCAACCAGTGGTTGCACATACTGAACAATTAACATTAACGGACACTTAACGGACAATACAACGCCCGGTGGACCAGTAGAGTAGGGTCATTTTCATGTTCCGGCAGATGGAGCGGGAATGGAGCCCCATTTATGTGACATTACGCCTGAATGCGGGTGGATTATCTTCTATACTCTTACCCAAAGTATTTGACAATACCCGTCCGTTTCTTGCAACAAGATTAAACAATTCTAGGCTTGTTCTGGAATAAAAAAAAACGATTTTAAAAACTTTCGATATTTCCCATGTTTTTAAATCAAACCACATTGAATGCCAAACATTTAACGGGTCATGTTGGATTTTTGTATAGAATAACCACCGAATTTGTTTGCAGTTTGTACTGAAAATGTACTTTTCATCCGCGACCCTCTCACCGAAAGCAACACAGAAGAAACACCGTTTTTTACTCACCATGCTCACACCGTTTGAATAGATTATATTTTTTTAATGGTTGTTCAAATAATAAGTGATTAGCTTTTAACAAACATACATTTTGAGTTTTGGTGGTTTATAGCTTATGGTTTGTGTCCCCTTTGCTCACCTTTAGTATAATTATTTATCTGATATTTTCTAAACAGGAACATCAAACATAACCTTTTAAAACGACGTAAGTAACACATGTAAGCAAGCTGTGTTTTTTGTGCTGAATTGTTGCTACTTGAATTCTCAACACACGAGTAGTTAGTAAATAATTTAAGAAATTTTATTCATCAATGACGAAAAGAAATTCATATGCGTTCCAACAGCTATTCCTCAATATTTTAAAAATAATTTATATACACATCTGCATCTGCGTTTTGAAATTTGAACCGTTTTTTCTAATATTATCCAACTGAAACACGTTCTGTCGAAACCCGGTATATGTAGCAATCATGTGTATCTGAGTAGTATGAAACCAAAACGGTGTATCATTGAATTACATTAAAATTGTTGTTCAAATTCGAGAAATACAACCATTTTGCATATTTTTCTATTCGTTGTTATTTCAGCTGCATGAAAAAACATTCGTTTTGTTTTGTTTGCTTGTTTTTTTTTAATTACATGCTGGAAAATATTATACTTACTTTTGAAAAACTTTCGAATGTCCATTTATGGTACTTCTGGATAAAATGAATCAAATAACTGCTTTAGACTGCTTATAATTAAAAAAAAAACCGTATGTATTTTACCCGATGATTCGTTTTGTTATGAAGGTTCTTCTGTTTATAAACACGCGCAGAACCATCGCTTATTCTTCCGGTCTTCCTCTAAACTCTCCACCGATTGCTTGTCGATCTGCCAAACTTGGAAGACATCTGCATGGAGTTATCTCAAATTATAATAATCCGTCCAATCTATCACAAAACGTTGAGATTGGTTGAGCGGACTGGAGATAATGAAATCCATTTGTATAAGGCCAAGTCTCTCCCGGTTGGTATTAAACCGATGAGCATGGATATCAATAGAAACATAAAGTTTCCAGAAGGCACAAAATGCATCTACGGACTCTTATTTTTACGAAATCCCTCAATTTCAATTTTTAATGGATTAGCATAGATTGTTCATTAGACACTTCAACTTGATTGATACAGTTATTAGTTACAGCAGTGCAATAGATTGTAGAATACAGTAGTAAAAATTGTAAGTTACGAAAAAAGAGTTTGGTTCGAGCATCGGCTGTGAAAGGTTGTGTCGATGCTTTATTACGCACTATTTTCCTATCGAGCATGGCGCGTTTCGTGTTGTTTCGGTTATCTATAATTCGGTGTAACGAGTGATCGAGTGAGCACAGTAAGAGAACAACAAAGCGTCTCTCAAGCGTTCATAAAATTATCCTTGTTTTCCTAACGGAAAACCACCATCACACTTTGTGAGTGGCTCCAATAGCATCCTTATTATTGGTTTAACTCAGATCAAATCGGATTTCCAACATTATAAAAAATCACCTTGTTTTTCCGATGAAAAAACACCATTACACTTTGTGTGTGGCCCCAATAGCATCCTTACTGTTGTAATCGGTTCGAATCAGAAATCGGTACTAGTATTTAAATATTTTACTAAACGAAGCGTGAATTCAGCTTATTGTTTACCAAAACGAACCCTGCTGCCACCCAATCTTGTCATCCAAAATCCCAGTGATTTCTCGTGGAAGTGCGGCGGTGGTCTCGGCTTCCAATAAAACGTCCAAATAAACGTTAACGCATTCCTACCCTTTCCTTATTTGACCTGCATTCGGGCGAGGCCAGCGCCGGTATTGCCTTAGTTTGGGATCACCAGTTTTACACATTGAGCATGTTTGCATCATCTGTTGATCTTCTGAGTAATAACAACTGAACTGGCAGTAACGGAATAACATCTTCGGGCGGTCAATCATTCTCATTATCCTGCTCATGCTCATAAAAACGGATAAATTATTTGAATAGGATAAGACAACTGCAACTTCTCGCCCTGACTAGCTTGCTGTTCTGCTTCTCACACGCTGACTCAAACTGTAAGATATGATCAACATATATTCTCAATAATATGAAACTACAGTACCCTAAAACGGGGAAAGCGGGGTAACGGGGCGGTTTGACCCATGCCATGAATAGTTCAAATAAATATTTTTCGTTGATACTTTTTCTAACTATCAACTGTGTTTCTTAATCTAGTATTATTTGGCTTCTGAAAGCTATAGCATAGGTTTGAATATTCAGTTTTTTGATTAACCAAGAACTGAACATTGAGCATAGCTTCTTCAACTTTCAGCTAGCGGAGAAAAAAATCAATCAATGCTTATCTAATAGCTAACATTACAGATTAAGAGATATTTCCCTAGTAGCACATTTGTTTCAACCCAGTAAAGGTGACTGCTCTGTGACTCAATTAAGTCACAATAGAGCTGCTGAAACCAGTTTTGACTGTTGTGTGCTGCTTGGGGTTTTTAGATACTTTAGGCTACATAGGTTGGGTTCTAGGTTAAAGGAAAAATATTGTAATAAAATTGTTACTCGTTACTATTTAAAAACTATTATATAATTACAACTTTTTTCTCATGGATGTCAATTTTTTACGCTTTTTTTGCTACAACTTGTTACAAAATCGAGGCAACGTCGCGTAATTTGGCTTTTTTATTTAGGCAAAGGAGCAATCTGACAAACATCCCAAGCAACACAAAATCGTCATATTTGGTTACAGTGACTTGATTGTGACTTAATTGAGTAGTATTGGAGTAACATCAACTGTATTGCAACAAGTTACCTTGCAACCTTCTAGAGATAAAGAAATAAATAATAATATATTGAAACAAATAATAAAATTCTAAAAATAAAATCAAAACTTAGGGGGGGCAAACTAAAAATTAATTTGGAACCAACTGACTGCATTATAATTGCTGACATCTCTGAAAATTACTCTTTTGTTATTCAGGACGCTATACAAGGTTTTCATTGGGCAAACGCTCAATGCACAATCCATCCTTTTGCCATATATTATAAGGATGAAGCACAAAATTTAAAGTTTACAAGCTTTATAGCAATCGCAGAATTTACTTAACATAACCATGTTGCCGTTCGGCTGTTTATAACAAATTGTGTGAATTTAATTAAAAAAAAGCTACCTCACCTGAAAAATATCCATTTTTTATCTGATGGATCAGGCAGTCAATACAAAAATAAGATGACTGCTTTCAATTTGTGCCACATGTACAAGGACTTCGGTCTTAATGCAGAGTGGAACTTTTTTGCCACTTGCCATGGAAAAGGGCCTTGTGACGCTTTAGGAGGTGTTCTAAAGCGAAACGCTTCAAAAGCAAGTTTACAAGGCCATCATATTACAACTGCATACGAACTTTACTCTTGGGCTGTTTCTAAAGTAGATTCCAAAATATATTACGAGTTTTTCTCGGAAAAAGATTACAATGCAATGGAAAAGAAAATAAAGAACCGTTATACTCGTGTAAAACAAATCTCTGGGACACAATCGTTTCATTACTTTAAGCCACAAAGTGAAAATTACATTATCGTGAAACGGTTTTCGTTTTCAGATGAAGAAAAGTGCGTTAAATTGTAAGAATTTTGCTATGTAATATTTTTTTTTGATGAATTATGCAAAATCAAAATCATTAAATAATCAAATTAAATGCTGAGTTTTAATTGAAGGTAATCTGAGAAAACCCTTGCTTGTAGTCTAAAGCTTTGAGATTTGAGCTCCAATTCCTTAATATAGCGGAGCCTGGTCCAATCCCGACCCTGTGGCCAATTCCGACCTCCCAAGATTCTCTCAGACAGCGCTTGTTGCCAAATTTGGAAAATGATGCTCATTCCATGTGTGTATGGGCAAAAAACTTGAAATTTTCAAAAAAATATAACTCAAAAACGGCTCGATGAACATTTGAGATTTTTTGATATGTTATGTAAAAATGTTTGAATTTTGATAAAAAAAATATAAAAATAAATAGTCGTTGTGGTCCAACATTTCGAAAATCATAAAAAACAAATACTTTGACCATTTTAGCAAATTTAAGTACATTAATTATTTTAATCAATATTTTTAATAAAAATTAAAAGTAATGAGCTTTCTATTCATAGAAAGACATTGCAAATCGACCCAGTGGTTCAGAAGTTATGATTTTTTTTTAAAATAATTTTTTTTGAAAAATGTCGATTTTTCTGGTAACCCTATATCGAACATGGTCATCCTAATAAAAAAATAAAAAAATACGGGTCTTATTATTTTCGATGAAGAACATACCAAGCGATTTTGAGCAAAATCGGACAACTTTTTTTTTCAACTCTATTCTTTTCCCGTCGAATCGCTGTATATATATTATATATATATATATATATATATATATATATATATATATATATATATATATATATATATATATATATATATATATATATATATATATATATATATATATATATATATATATATATATATATATATATATATATATATATATATATATATATATATATATATATATATATATATATATATTTATATATATATATATATTTATATATATATATATATATATATAAAATAAAATATCATAATCTACTTGTCTTTTTTATTCTATTTTTTTTTTTTTTTTATTTTTTTTAATATTTATTTTTTTTTATTTATTTTTTTATTATTTTTTTAATTATTTTCCATGTTTCTAATCCACTGGAATCTCCAATTCCTAGCTTTATATCAAAAATTTACAACCAATCCTAGACAGGATTGCAGAAACAGGCTAACAAGAAAATAAAAACGCTGAATAAGGTTCACCATCGGAATGGCCAAACCGGCATACCTAGCGGTCAATGAGGCGCCAATTGCCACTATGAGACCACTCCAGATAATCTTCACCGAAGAACGCAATTAAATTGAGCAATCATATTTTCGGTAAAAAGGCCGAATAGAAGAAAACTGTACGGGAGCAAACAAGTGCTTCTGAAATGCCGAAAAGCACGAAAGGAGCCCAATGTAAGCTATTCCTGTGGAGTAGCTAATTTCGGATAATTTTCATTGTTTTTAGCTTTGTGTCCAGCTCGGGAAGCCGCCCATGGGAAATAATTTGTAAGAATTAGATCCGTAATGCATTTTTCTTCGTTCTGAGAACCGCATAACTACTACAGTGACTAGTATACACCTACAACGCAGGTTAATATAATCGTGGGAACATATTTTCCTCGCGGTGTTAGCCTACATCTGAAATTATCTGTAGATAATGAAATTAGAAAGAGATGAACTCGTTTCACTATTTTAAATTTAATTATTTTCGGTTTCTTTTTCATGTTCTATTGGCGACCTGCGATAGTCGGCAGAGAAGAGGTGCTATTCGTATTCTGTTCCGATGATCAGCGTGACCAGTTCGCATTACTTTGTTCGGCTAGATCAAAACAGATCGTGAATCAAATGGCAAAAAGTCACAGTCATGTTACGGTTAGTAGCGTAAATGGTTGCATTTATCTGGGGATTAACATTTAGGATTCAACAAAATGCATGTCTTTTTATAGAATGCTGACGAACGCTTAAACAAGGATTCAGGCGTAGCGTATATTAAAAATGCATTGCTCTGAACATGAATGACCGCATTCAGTCTTCAAGTGCATTCATAACGAACCAATTAGTGTCTATTACAATTGATTCAAATTGGAAGTCAGTATGAATGTCATTATCGCTTTATCATTGTTTCCCGTATGCGGTAGATACATTGGAAATGAATAAATTGAACTTCCTGTTATGAAACTGTGACGGGTTTATTGATCGCCATGGATGGATTATCTTTATCATCAAGTTCATTGATAGAACCGACCATTGAGAGAAACGCGCATATGATGTTCGTCGGGGTAAATAGACACCAGTCACCGGTGAGTGAACGTCTGGACGCTGAATGAAGACGATTAGCACACGCGAGAAGAATACTTATTGATGATTATTGCTATTAAAGTTTTCCTTTTTTTATTGTTTCTAAATACAAATTGACGAGAATAATGAACGCATGAAGAAGCTTTAAGAAGCGTTTATTATTTAGGGGAAATGACTCTTACTTGGGTCCATGGGTCATTTCCCATCCTTAAGTTTTTCTCAAATACATGTCATCGTGACTTGACTCGGGATAAAAATGATTAAAAAATATTTTCCTCGAATTTTAAGCATAGGCCGAATCCTAGATCCTTAGATCTCTAATGGGGGATTAGAGCCATTTTTTGTAGTTTTATTGATTTCATATATATATATCGACGTTGTTTTGTTAATTACGGTCAACTACTATTTTCAGAGTGGCATGGGGAAACACGCGAGGTTTTTTTTTTTACAAAATAGCGAGATTCGAAATCTTAATACAATTTAAAAAAGATGTGAGATGACCAGAAAATAACTATTCAATGAATGCGTCCATGTAAAATTTTCCGATTCCAGGAGTAAAGTAGGGCTTGCGCATTTTGCCGCATTGGAAAATCGATTGACAGTCATGGACTTTTTTTTAACGCATTTCGTCATCTGAACATTGTTGATCGAGATTTAATCTTGTGTGCGTTCAAACCGTATAAAAAAAGAAGAAGTTATTGTATAGAAAAAACCTTTCGAACGAAAATGAGAATATGGGTGAATATCGGCTGGAGCTTTCCACCATTAGTTTTTTGAAAAACTTTGTAGCAAATGCTATTACAGGTAGGTTGGCTGAAGACACAAAATGGCTATCTTTTATATGTTACCGATATGCCGTTATTTTGGAACTGTATTTTTTAACATCAATTTGAAGGAATCTGAATTTCACGGTAAGGAGGGTCTTATGGTAACAAAAGCAAAATTAAATTAGTGAATAGTTTGACGATTTACGTACCATATATTTTTTTATTTCGAATGCGATTAAGTGCACTTTTGTAACCAGTTGGTTCTAATCCACAGATATTTTTGGTAAATATTGCGCTAGAAGGTGTTATGAAACGGGCAAAATTTAACATGCGTGATATAATTTTCAATAAACCCAGTCATCATCTGTTTTGCTGACAACGTAGACATTGTCAAAAGAACATCCCAGGCGGTTGCTGAACTGTATATCAAGCTGAAACGTGACACAGAAAAGCTTAAAAATGAATACCTCGAAGACTACGTTTTGGTTGGAAGCAGGAACCGAGCGTGATAGAGCTTGCATAGGCCGAACCGTGATAATCGACGGAGATAAGTTTCAGGTGGTGGATGAATTTATGTACCTAGGATTATTGGTGACGTCGTATAGCAACCGCAGTAGAGAAATTTGAAGACGTATAACTGTCAGCAGTCTTCCTTACTGGACTCCACCAGACTCTGAAGTCTGGTAGACTTCTTCCCCGTATTAAGTGTACCATTTTCAAGACGCTTATATAATCTGTATTTCCTTACGGGCAAGAGACGTGGACAATGCTCGAGGCGGACTTGCGAGCACTTGGAATTTTCGAACGACATGTGCTTAGGACTATCTTTGGCGGTGTACAGTAAATAACTTCCTTGTTTCAATACATAGATTCCCAATATTTATGGGTGAAATTTAACTTTATTATTATGCTATCAAAGAACATTTGTATTTATCTAGATAAAAGTCATACTATAATTGTTATTTATTTATTCTCCATACGCGGAGTAACCAATTATGATGATTATTTAGAAGGAAACATTCTTTTGCCAGTCAAGGGTACATTTTTCCCTTGCCTACCCAGAACGTGGGTAGTATGGTAAAAGAATGTGTGCTTGGATCGGATACTACCTTTCAAATAGCCCTCCGGTCAGTCAACTTTTCACAGCCTGTAGTACAATAACGGAACTATCAACACTTTCTCTTCATATCTTTCGTTCTAGCAAAATTACTGTCAACTCCTAGAGCCGCATGGTGATGAGGAAATATTTCGTTCTAGATGAAAGTGTTTTTGTCTTTGCCAAATAAATATGTTCGTTTGCACTTTAAGAAGTACGACTGCCAGAAAGGCATGTCGTATCGCAAGGTAGCAGAAAAGTTCAGTGTAAGATTCCGAGCAGTGCAAAAAATCTGTAAAAATTACAGCAGTTTCATACAATTGTTAATAGAACTGGTCGACGACGAAAGCTATTGACTCGGCCGCTACAAAATGCAAGAATCTTGAGAGAAGTTCGTCAAAACCCAAGGTTGATAAGTCGAGCAGTGAAGGAAAGCTTGTCTCTGATTGCAGCAACAGGACCTGAAGAATAAGTTTGCTTCTCGTAGGCCACTGATAAGTGAACATAACAAAATCAGCGTCTGAAATTTGCCAAGAAACACGTTGACAAGCCGATTTGGTTTGGGAAAAAGGTGTTGTGGACAGATGAGAGTAAGTTCGAATTATTTGGACACAAGCAGCGATCCAGTATTTGGTTGAAAACGGGAGAGGAGCTTTTGAAGAAGAATGTCCAGAAAACAGTGAAACACGGAGGATGCAATATTATGGTGTTTGTATGCTTCACGTGGTCTGGTGTTGGGGAACTAGCGAAGAAATCAAAGGAGTCATGAATGCTAACAATTACATTGACATTCTGTGCGAAAATGTTGAGGTTTTCTAATCGAAAGTTGGTCTAAAAAAATGACTACACATTTCAGCAAGACAATGATCCAAAGCACACCGCACGCAAAACTACTACTTTTTTTTTGGGATCTCAACCCGATCGAAAATCTATGGTCTATTCTAGATCAAAAGGTTGATGTAAGTACCGTTACCAACAAAAATCTGCTTTTTGATGCATTGAAAAAGGCTTGGGAGAACTTTTCTCAACAACAACGTCAGAACCTAGTAGAATGTATGCCAAGGTGTCTCTAAGTATCCTTCTTATCAATATGAAACCCTAGGAGTGGACAGCAATTTCTGCTAGAACCAAAGATGTGAAGAGAAAGTATTGGACCTATCAATAGAGTTAGAGTACGACAGGCTGTGAAATTGAGTAGAAAGAGTTGAAATTGAGCGGAGGGCATTTGAAAGGTGGCATGCGATCGATCACACAATCTTTTACCATGCTACCCTAGTGCGGGATAGAGAGGGGGAAGAGGATACCCCCCCCCCCCCCTGAACGGCCGTATTCTAACGGACCTATCAATACTTTCTCTTCACATCTTTGGTTCTAGCAGAAATTGCTGTCCACTCCTAGGGTTTCATGTTGATAAGAAGGATATTTCCATTTCAAATACATTATAATTGATTACGTACTTCACGCAATAAAAACATGATAAGTCAAATATCTCAAAGTAGTTATCAGCTTAAAGGACGGCATACTAAACACTAAAGGTTGGTTTGAAACTTATTTTCCATAATTTTACTGGCATGTGTACTCTATTTTTGCCACACAAAAAGTGATAAATATACGTTAATGAATTCGCTTCGGAAAATCTGTTTCTGTTTCTGTTCTCTTTGTTTCTTTTTGTATGCCCATAGAATAATGTACCCAAAAGTCTGCATTTTGTACAAATGTACTTAAACTCAATCCATACTTATAAAGTAGATAATAACAAAAAAGAAAGTATAATTGGAGTGTTAATATTCCATAATAGTTTATTTTTGCTATTATTTTATGTGAAAACGGCATATGGAGGAGAAGAATGAATCACGAGCTGGCGCAACTCTATGGTGAAGTATTCATGGTGAGCAAGATGGTTAGACCATGTGAACCAAGATCTTCGAAGTGTAGGACACTTGAGGAACTGGAGACAAGCAGCCTTCAACCGAATTTCTTGGCGAAACATTGCAACGCAGGCGCGGTCCTAATGGGAAGCTGAATTAGCGCAAGTAAGTTACAAACATTTTTTCATGTGTATTAAATATTCCCCTTTCTAGTCTAGTCTAGTCTAGTCTTGTCTAATCTTGCATCACATTTTTTTTTATCGTTTTTAGAATTGGCTGAATGTTAAACAAATACTAATACGGCCCGGTCTACTGTGCGTGAACTAAACTATGTAGATGCCCGATTTAAAAAAAAATCTGGCATAGGGTAAGTGTCCCATACCAAAGCCTAATATGCAGCGGTCGGCTGCATTAGTCATCATAACTCAAAAAGTAATTGAGCTGCAAAAGACATTCAACTAGTTATTTGCTTGCTTAGGTAAGCTTAATGAGATACTGAACTACTAAAAATTATACAACTAACTTTATTAAGACAAAACCTTTCCAAGAATATGGATGTAATGTCGGTCTATTAGAGGATACAACTTCGTCTCATCTAATAGGTATCAGTCTTTGGAAGGATTTTTTGTATTATTTTTTAAAGACATTGCATTGTTAGCTATGTACTGTTGAAATGCAATTTTCATTTACTGTAGGGCATGTAGGTAGATCTCCATGCCATATTATCATTTATTACAGAATCCATCTCTATGCTGACGAGCGACCCGAGTGTAACGCAGCACGCCGGTAAATAATCATACATGTATATGAGAACATATCAAGCCAAACATTGCATTAGGTCCTATGTAAAATTTGTGTCAAATCGAGAAAAATAGGATTGAAAACATAAATTTGTTTTTTAAATTGCAATTTTATCATGTAATCTTTAATTTTTGTATGGTTTTCAACGTAAAACGTCGTCAAAATTACAAAGAAAATATTGGTTTTAAAGCTTACGATGATTCTAGTTGTGTAATTGATACATTTGTTACTTAGGACCTATTGTATTTACATTTGTAGATTGGACCTTTGAGATTGGTCTTTTGCCAAGTTAGAATGTACATTGGACTTTTTTGATTGCGAAAAGAACTAATAGAATAACGTTCACATTAGCTCCCTTTTAGCTTTATTTCTGTACTCTTGTACCGCCTAATGTTTCCAATTAGCAAACATTCAATTAAAAAGTAGTCTATTATATTAGAGAACCCCAACAACTACATATTTTTTCAATCGGATTATTGTAACAGGTGCACTAGTTACGAAAAATACTTGTTCTTTAGCGTAAACGGCAAGACTATATAGGGTTAGAGTACAAACTGTATGACCTGATGCTAGTTTTAGACTCACGTATATAAAATATTAAAACTTCTAGTTTACATATCACGCAAATCATTCTTTTTATACTTAATTTACTTACTTAAGTATCTTGGGGGAATTTTAGATCCTATTTTTTCGATTTGACACAAATGTTGCTTGAATTAGTTGAATATTATCCATCCGAACGAAGAACTTCTTGCTTGTTTTCATTCTTCGAACAATCATAACACGCGTTTTTAGAAGACAAAATGTAGGTCCTATGTACATCTGTCAAAAATTTAGACAAACATTGTACATTGGACAAGCGACTGACAAAAGTCCCATGTACAGAGCTGTGCGATATCAGACGGAAGGTACATTGGACGCTATGTTATCGGGTCGCATTTTCAATTTTATTTATCTTAAAGCATAATTTCAAAATTAATCATAGAAAAGTAATGGTTTTCTATCCAAATCGATATTCAACTCGATTTTGTTTATATTGTTACTTAGGACCTAATTCAGTGTTTGGCTTGATATATAAACAGAAATAAGAAGTAATGATTTGCATCGCTAATAGAGATGGTAGGTTATCGTTAGTAGGGTAGATGTAAGACCACAACATGTTTTACGTCACGTTGGGACTTCTATTTTAAACTGTAATAAAGTAGTGTTAAGGTTAACTTGCTTTTTTAGTTTTATTCAAAAGGTTCCGAGAGGATGATGGAGAAGGAGGAATTTCTTTCCTTGTATCCTTCAGAAACACATTCTTTAAACCTGCCCTCAGGTGGAAGTTTTTCCACTGAGCTTAAAGCATATTTAGCCCTCAGGTGGTGACTAATCCCACTGAGTCTAAATTTAACATGTACTTTTCATCTAACAGAAAATTTAAAAGATCAAACTACAAAGACTACTTTAAAACACCTAAGTAATTTTTACTTCTGATCTATCAGCCACTTGATAGTTTAAACAATTGAATACTCATTACACAATATTTTTTGTGAGGATAATTTTGTTCAGATGTACCATTTTAGGAAAATATAACCATTTACTCACACATTTCCATTAAACTTTTTAGGTAAACCAACATTATACTATATGATAACAATATTAGGCCAAAGATAGAAACATAGTATAAAATATGTCCCATCAACACATGCTTTATTTTTCTATATAAATAGATATTCTATAAAGTGTGACTATTATTTTGTCTTGGATGCATTACAAGGTACATTGGGACAATTTTGCCAAATTTGGGTCATTTGAAAATAGTGATGGTAATCTGTTCTGCTTAACCGGTGAAGGCATGGCGGTTAAATAGTGAAGGCAATCGCGAATATCACGAAAGTGTATACTGTAACTGTTAACTGACTCTTAATATCCCAAATGCATTAAATTAAAGTAATCATCACGACGTCAACATAGTTTTGTCAATTTTAGCTGAATTTATGAGATATTTGGTGCATAGGTGGAATCAAGGGGCTAGGCTGACATGACATCTCATATACATTTTCCCTAATATACATTTTCTCCACTACACATCAAATGACGGGGACCTACCGTGCCAACCACCTCATATAGGTATTATAAGTCAAATAAAATGAGATGGTGGGAGTGACGAAGCTCAGACAATTAATGTTCAGTCAATTCATGATATAATTCCCTTATGTCATAGGTTTGAAGCCTAGACTATAGTTTCTTTACTCACTTCGGATGTATAATAGCTTCTCCTTGCATTTCAAAACTAAAAAAATCCACTGCTGACAATCGATTTTATTCCTGTTCTGTACGTTAATCCTTACGTTGGCAGTAGTGCACTGCATAGCATATGCGCTAAACAGAGGAGTAACGTATGCATTAAAAGGTATAAAATTAATAAATTAATAAATTTATAAATCTTAAATAAAGACAAAATCAATAAAAACAAATTTCCCTTAAATCTTACATTTATTGGCCATTTTACTAAAATGCTTCCACACCCTCACGAGTGGCCTTACGATAGTTAGCTGGGCTACCTTTTTAGATAAGAACGATGTTGATATACTTATTATTCCGCTCTTTCTTCGCTTTTTCCTAAAGCTGCTTCACGAATTTTGCCCCACAATAGATCCTGCGTTTAAATTTGACCCAGAAATTCTCGATTGATCACAGCTGGGAAACGTTCGCATAACATACACGAAAAAAGAATTATGCTTTTTACTAGACGCGTAAAATGTCCCCTCGTTCAATTGCAAGCCAAAGCAAGCATTCAACGAAATTGTTTACAATCTTTCTCAAGGGTGTACCGTTTAAAATCCGCCCACACTTTAATTGCCCTAACTTTTGATCCGTTGGGTAAAATTAATTGAAGTTTTGCGTAGACATAGTTTAATGTGTATTGTTTACAATCTATGAGTTGATTTCATCAGGTGCGCCAAAGTTTTCAAAATGACGACGAAAGAACAGTGCATGCGCGAAAAAGTTTTGCACGAGTACTTTGAGAATAAGGATCTGTCGCATCGTGCCATCGGAAAAAAGTCAAATTCCACGGTGTCTGGAATCATAAAACGGTTCGAAGAACGTCTGACTGTTGATCAGATGCAAAGATCCGGAAAAAAAAGCCGTCATGTCAACGAGACCGATTACAAACGCGTGGTTCGGGCCTTTAAACGGAAACCGAACGCCTCAGTTCAAAATGTGGCTAAAAAGTTGCATGTGAGCAAGCTTTTTATGCCGAATACCAAAACTCGAGTTGGATTACATACGTTTAAGGTTCAGAAGTCCCCAAACCGTGACGAGATACAGAATACGGTAACAAAAAGCCGTGCACGGAAGTTGTACGACCAGAAGTTAACGAAACCACACTGCTGCGTAAAGGATGACGAGACATATGTGAAGGTGGACTTCAAACAAATTCCAGGAAACCTGTCTGTTACGGCCAAGGATAAGTGTGATGTTCTGAGAACCTTCGGACACAGAAGATGTCGAAGTTCGCCAAGAAGTTCTTTATTTGACAAGCGATTTGTACTTGTGGAAAGCGTAGTACACCTTTCGTTACCGCAAGCACCATGCATGGACAGGTGTATTTGGAAGATTGTCTTCAAAAGCGACTTCTCCGTCTCCTGAAGGCTCAAGACGGTCCGACGATCTTCTTGCCGGATTTGGCATCATGCCACTACACGAAGAACCTGCTAGAGTGATATAAGGCGAATGATGTCTATTTCGTGCCGAAAGATCTGAACCTCCCAAACACTCCGGAACTTTGAAGAAGCACCTCGCAAAACGACCTAAAGTAGTGAAGAATGTAGAAGAAATGAAGAAAGCATGGGTTAATATGCAAAAAACTGTAGATTCTTAGATCGTGCAGAATTTTATAGCAGGGGTTAAGGCCAAGGCTCGGGCATTCGGATATATAGGCGATATAAATTAAATGAATGAAGTCAAAACTAACTTTAATTATATGATTCTTTTTATTCCCTGAACATATGAGGATGGTGATGATCGGATAAAAACTCAAATTTTGAGAATGAATTTTGTGTGTGCGGGTTTTACACGGTACACCCTTTACAAGAGACCTGGCTTCGGCGACATCTGGCTTAAATTTACAGGAAATATCTCATGAATTTATGCCATATCTAGCATTCCATATATGAGCATTAGATAACACAAAAAATTACAGGTCTCTTTCAAACTGTGTAGTGATGTTCAGATGGTCCATCTTTTCCAACGGCGTTTTGGTGTAGTGGGCCGATGCCAGGTCTAGCCAAAAACACCACATCCTCTCCAGAATGATGTTCCCGGATAAAAGCAACCACGTCCGGTATCTCTTTCTCACTGATGGTCGGCAACAGGAGAACCTTTTTCGGGAACTTAGTGTGGGAGGTATACTCGCTACTCTCCTCCTTGGTGGGGGACTGCTGGGAAAATATCCTTGACCATTGTCGTTAGCCGCTACTTCTGGGTAGCCTGCTGCTCCGAGACCGCTTTTCCACATGACTAAGTATGGACTGCAGGTACTTCTTGGCGGTTTGTCCGGTTGCATCGACCTCTCGGTCTAAGGTACGGAAGGATTTCGCGACCTTTCCCTCGGTTTTGGACTTCAGTTTTTGCTGGACTTTCCGTTCACGCAGGACCGTTGAACGGCTGGAACTAGACTTCCTCTTGGTGCTCTTTCATTCGTCCAGCAAGGCCATGATCTTGAAGATGCCGCATCTGTTGTATCATATCGACACGAAGTGCCCCACGATGGTGGATTTCTCCACACCAGGATGCAGGTGTTAGTCAGAATATACCATTATTATTGATTTTACCATGGCTTCTGCAAAACAATGGATATCGCTGTCGAAGTTTGAATGTAAACAATAGGGGTACTATGATTCGTGATTTATATAGGATGTATTCGAGGGAAATGGCATACTCAAAATTGACTGTATCTTTTTAATCATGATAGTAAAAACCCAGAAAATTTAAGCAAACTGGTTCCATGTACGATGTTTACGTGATAAAAATAACGCATACACTTATTGTGCAAATCCAAATGCATTCCATTGATGGATCGCCAAGAAGTTATGTATCGTTAATATCACCATATCTCGAATATCGAAAACCTTTAAGGACCGTTTGATTGTCAAACGGAAGAAAGGAAGTGGTGGCAGAAGTGGTTAGTTCCAAGATAACCCAGAAGGGCGTAGCAGAATTCAAGCGCCGGCCAAACATGTCGATTTGTCCAGAAAACCATGAATATTATTTTAAACGTCACAGATGCTCTACAAACGGCATTGAAAGGAATAACTTGTTAGCCTTGTCGTTGAACACGATAGGTATTACTTGGAGGTTTCTTTCCCGTTTGAATCGAAGAAATCTTTCAAGTTGAAGCCATCCTAGGTATAGGGTTTCATTGTGCTTTTGCCGCACAACATTGTTAAACAAAGCTATAGTTGTTTCATAATTTATCACATTCCCACTGCAGAGATTGGTTGCTTTTACAAATCCTATACAATAGCACCACAAAACGAAAAAATATGTAAAAATAAATCGGCCCAACTGCGCCTTTCTTGTGAGCCGGTCACTATTAGAATAGCTGCTTCCTCTTCCGATATCACACTGGGCCAGGAATGAAATCTAACTGGAAAAAAATAAAAGCGCTCTGAGATTGTACTCTTTGGAGATGACGGCTGCAGCAAACTTTCTTAGTTTTGTAAGAAATTAATTTGAAAAGCAGAAGTAGTTCAATATTTGACCACAAAGGTGGCGCAAGGGTATATTTTTTTTCCATCTCACACGCTAGAGCTTAACTGTCTTGGGCAAAGTTTTAGATCATCAAGATTTATGAAAAAAATGTTGAAGCCATAAATATGTATTTCGTCAAATAACTGAGATATACGAGTTTTTATTTGAATTTTATCTGAAATCCATGGTTTTTATAAAACTTAATTTATACATTTGTTCAAATGAATATCTTTATCATTTTTAGTCGGTGACGTTTGGTCTACCCAATTCTTTTAAAGAACAAAACTTATTTAATTAAACTAATAAAAATGGGATTAACGAGTTTTATTAAATTGATCTTGTGTAATAGAATCATGTTAACATGTTTGACGTGATTATTTCAAATAAAAATATCAATCAGATTTTTAAATACTGCAAAAATTTAACTTTTGTTCTGAAAGAAATTGATTTCATGGAACTCCATTGCCTAAATATGATAAAATTATTCGTTTGAACGAATTTCTAAAAAATTATACAATTACCGAGAAAACATCTAAAAACTTACATAACAGTTATTTGAAGAGATACCAATTATAAGGATCTAGTATGCGAAATGAAAACAATTGCATTGATGCGCCATCCTTGTGTGGCTAAATTCGGAACTATATCTGCTGACCAAATTAAAGTCCTTACTAAACTAAGAAACTTTTCTAAAATCGTCAACTCAATTGTGTGAAATATTAGAGCGCTTAAGATTTTTTCCAGCTAGATTTCATTCCTAGCCCAGTGTGGATATGGTTCATAATTATGACCGAAAAAGAAATACACTGCTTACCGAAGAAAAGTGCGCTAGTTGCCATCATTATCCGGTGGCTTGCGTTCCCACAGTCTGTTTTTCGGGCTGATTTCCCCCAGCAGTCGGTGAATGGTACCAATAACCATCACTACCCGGAGTCAGTCGAACTGTTCGGGGGTGCTATAGTTCAAGATCGCATATCTTTCTAGTTCAAATGCCGCTATTATTCCATGCTATTGGCACTCCTCTCACTCTTTGTCTTAGCGTTGGAGGTAGCATGGGAATCAACATCACAAAATAATTGGCGCACCAGCAGAAAAGTACGAAGAGCACACCCGCGGTAATAAAACAAATGTTAATTCCTTTGATAAGTTTAACAAACTTTACCGTTGGAATACCGTTTCTTTACTGACGCAGCATCTCGTCGCAACTTCCAAGTTGAATAAAGTTCCTTTCCCGGAGGAAATGTTTACGAACTGCTGACACCAACCAAAATTAAAACAAATTATTCACTAGCGTTTGGCCAATATTGTTTCAAAAAAACTTCACTGTGCACAATGGAAAGAGAGTGCGAACAAAACATCAAAATAGTAATTATCTGTAATATATTAGATAATAATTGCAAAAATTGCACACGTAACTCCGGCATCGAACAACATCAACATTATCGGAGAGCCCACACAAAATGTAAATATTTCATTGTTACCATGCACGATCCTGTATATGGTGAGGCCACTGGCCAATCAGTAGCAATATACAAAAAGATCATTGAACGTACGATGCGCGAGGCAACAATTTTATCGGTAATTAATTATTCAGAACAATTGCAATCTACACAGCAAAGGTTGTAGATACGTACAGTACGGTCGGTGAGGTTATAACACTTTGTATGGCGCTACGTAGATATGAACGGTGCGCTACCTTGTGGCAAGCGCCAAGTTGTCGGGAAAGCGGATTTGGCTGCAACACATGGAAATGAGAAATACCTAGGAAAACGATTCACGGTCTGTTCTGGTCCGAAGAGAACGGAACACCCATTTATAAATCATAATTTGATACTGTAAACTCTCATTTTCCATGCTCGCGCGTTATCAGAGGCAAGCCTCTATTGCAAACAAAGTGTGCCAAAATACCATCAGCAAACACAGGTGGAAATTACACAAAACAGAAAGTGAACCTCTGGGATGTGGTGAATGTAATTGCCTGTAAAAATAGACTTAGGTGGGGGTCGACCACCGCGTGGACAGTTGGGGTGCGAATGGTGTAGGAGAATTTGATTACTTCTAAGTCCCATTACACGAAGTCCTAAAAACTATGACCATTTGTTCATTTATTCCTTGCTGTCATGTCGATGATTCCAAGTAGCTAATCGTGTTACAAACCTTAGTTTATTTACAACATCAATTATTCAATTCGAGCATTTCATTCATATTTACTCAAAATTTCATTAGGATTTTTGCATCATAAACTTAGTTTATGCAAGCAGTTAAAAAAATGGGAAATTGATGACATTATGATTGGCGAAATATGTCGGTCGGGTTTTCGATTTATAAACTCTACTTTTGAAATCAAACCATGGATCAATAAAATTGCAGTGAACAAAATAGTCTTTAGGCAAGAATTAAACCATGGTGTGGTAATATGTCAGAATGGTATCTTGATGACGTTTTTCATGTCGATAATTTGTTTAACATTATATAAGTGACAATTTGTGTAACATTTTACAATCCTGTAGTCTTAACAAGGAATCTAAAGCGTTAGGTGATTATCCTGACCACAGTAGTGGTTTGCAACTCTGTTTATTGTTGTTTATATTAAAATACATTCTTTTGGTAAAACCGAATAAAATAATGGAGGAATTATTCCTCAGACAGATAATGTGACGGAATGTTTGGTGGCTCGATAATAGTTCTGCGACAGAGACGTATTTATCAGTAACATAAATAACTCTTTCTCAAAGTATCGATATCGATTCGATATCACATTCGACTATCCGTTAATGAATAAAAAATGAACTTCACAAGCTTTTACCCGTTGTTCAAACTTGATTTGTACTATTTATGCATGAAGCTTCAAAGTTGTAAAAAAATAATTGTTTTTATGGTGCTTATTGTCGTATGCAGGTTTCACAGATCTATTTTATCGCCTCGAAAAGTAAATTGCAACCGTGAGGTAGGGTTTCTATTGCAATTTTGTTCAATGATTTTCTATTAGGAACAGCTTCTACAGAATCCGTGGTTGATCTCACAAGCTATGGTGTTTCGTTAGGGTGTGCGATGTTTTTATTTAATCAGATTAAAGCATTTTTGCTGCTACACCTAGCAAGATAAAATTGAGTTACCATTTGGTATTCACAGTTACGCTGTATGAAAGGGCTTGAAACGGTGGGGCAGACCCGTACGCATAGTCACTTACGCAAAAACCCGCGGGTACATAAGAGTCTCTTTCTAACGATACGATCGGACAAATCGAGTAACACATTTCGCTAAGCTCTCCACAGGATGGTTTGTTAAGAAGGGCGCGTCTCTCTCATTGTTGAAAACGGTTGGAGTAGAATTCACAGCATCACTATCAAATCGGTAGGATAAACAAAATGATACTGTTTGTTCCTTCCTAGAGGCTGATGTCATACCAGTCCATTGTCCAATTCCAGTTTGAGTGATATCCTGATGCTCCCCCCCTTTCCAATACATATTCAATGGCATATAGAAGTATGTATATAAAATATAGAATGAATAATATAATGATATATAATATAATAAATGAATATTATAATGATAATAACAATTCCATTTGTGTCTACATACGGTTGTCCTGCTGCAATTGTAGAAGGACTATTGCGTATTGTGAACCTGAAAATTTAACAATGCACCCATGCAAAAAAAATTAAAGTTGAAATTATTTTAAAAAACATGGGAAATCCATGGATGATTTGAAATTAAAAAGCATATATAGAATAGTCAACATAAAATTTCAATTTACTGTTCCGTTTCCTTGCATTTCAATAATTATTTGCAGTGAATCTCATACTATAGTGTAAATTAAATGAATTTAAATGCAATAATATCATATAATTTCATATGATAACATAAATCAATAAAATAATACCATTAAATTTTTTATTTTTTTTTATTTTCCGTCGGCCTATTTCTCACATGGTGACAATCACCGACGCCAGGAAGACGACTCCACCACCTGGACCCTACCTAAAGACTCATGAATATGAGCCGGGACCAACGGCTTTACTTCCCTTCCGAAGGCAGACGTGACCAGATTTTTTCGCCTCAGAAAAACCACCGACGTCGACTGGGATTGAACCCAGACCCACTGGGGTGCCAAGTAGCAGCTTACCACTACACCACCGACAACAATTATAATAATAATATGAGAAAGACAGTTAACGATAATAAAAAATATATCCGTTTCTTTGCTGATCATCCACTCATCGAAAGACTTCAGCTTTTGCAGCTTCTGCAGGATTAAGATCTACAGGGTAGGTCCAAATAAGTGACGCAGTATTTTGTTTCAGTGTGTAATTCTTCTAGCCATCGCAAGAGCCATCTGGTTGCCAGCATATTAAAGAGGGACTGATTATGATGTAAACAAACTAGTGTTCGCTAGATTCCGTCGACAGGAAGTGCCTAAGAAAAATATGGATTTCAAAAGACAACGGATTTTGCAGTTGCATTTGGCGGGGAAGCGTTCCAACCAGATACTGGCCGAGACCCAGAAGGAAGGAATATGCCGCACATTAATCGACCGGACGTTAAAAAGACGGGAACCAACGATCCAAAGAATAAACCAGGTCGTCCTCGCATTGTATGTACCAAACGGCTTGTAAAGGCAGTGCGTGAGCGAATTCGCAGAAATCCTTGTCGTTCTTCATATAAACATGCTCAGGATATGGACACCTCCAGGAAACATATCAGATCAGTTTTCATAGAGGATTTGAGATTGGTGCCGTACAAAAACAAACAAAATTCATGGACTTTCGGAAGCCAACAAGAAGAACAGAGTCATTCGTTGTCGCAAATTACTTCGTCGACACGGTGATTCCATGATTGTGTTTTCGGATGAGAAAAATATCGTATTGCAGCAAAGTTTCAACGCTCAAAATGACAGGGTCTATGCAGCGAGCATTCAGGATATCCCTTCTTCAATTCGCGCAGTTCAACGCTTCCAAAATCATACTCCGGGCATGGTTTGGTAAGCGATTTCTGCGGAAGGTCGTCTGCCACTGCTTTTCATTGATAAGGGTGTAAAAAAACAACGCAGCATACTACGTAAAAGAAGTCCTGGAAAAGCATTTGAAGAAGCATACTTCATGTTTGGTAACCGCAAATGGGTGTTTCAACAGGATTCTGTGCCGTCCCATGGAGCAACGATTACCCAACCATGGTGCACCAACAATTTTCCAGACTTCATTCCTAAGGAATTATGGCCAGCTTCTTTACCAGATGCAAGTCCTTTGGATTTCTCTTCTTGGGGAATCATGGAAGCTCACTTTCGAGATCTCAAACCAATGGGTATTGAAACATTCCAAGCTACCATACAGAAGATATGGGATAAAATCCCCGAAAATCAGGTGCGTGCCGCTTGTAGTGCCTTTCCGAAGAGATTAAGGGCAATAATTAAAACTAAAGGCGATAGAATCGAAATGTTAATATGTACACACAAACAATAAAATATAAGAAACAGAATAACAAATAAACATTTAAATTATTTTTCTTTTCGTGGGAGATAGATTCTTTGTTTCATGCGTCACTTATTTCGGCCTACCCTGTAGTAAGATTAGTATTTGTGTTCACAACAATAGTAAGGGATCATAATATGCGTATCTACAAATTATATCTGACATCCACTTGTTACTGAAAATAAAAATAAGATATGTATTAACATTCTGATAGTCCTGAAAAAGCCGAAAACAGAGTAGATCATTCCAAATATCAAAGATAAAGTTTCAATGAAAAGTGTATGATTTTTTCTGAAAGCAACATTTTTTTTTCTGTATTCGGGGCATAAACCACTTCGACCAGTAATTTGGTCTATTGAAGTACACCCGTATCTTTTGTTTAGTCAATGTCGAGTTACCTCATCACTATTGAGAAGTATCCGGTGCTGTTACAGTTGTCATTGTTTGTTTTGTTGGTAATGAATCGAGTTGTATTGAATGTTTCCGCTGTTTAAACCCTTTGAGGAGTGAGAGCACTCTTCAAAGACGCGCCACTTTATTAGTCAAAACCGGATTCATTGCAAAGAAAACAAACTATGACTCCGATACTGACCATGCATCAGAACCCTAGTCATAACCAATTCAAACTATATAACATCAAATAGAAAATGAGAATGAGCATGAGCATGAGCATGATTGACCGCCCACGGATGCAATTCCGTTATTGCCAGATCAGCTGAATTTGCACAAAGAACCAACAGATGATGTTTGGGACTAACATACATCTTCAATGTGTAAAAACTGGTGACCCAGTATAAAGCAATACCGGCGCCGGCCGTGCTCGAATGCTGGTCAAGTAGGGAATGGGAAAGAACGTGTTGACATGATACTCGCTTTGAAGGAAGCCGAGAAATCCTCTGCACTTCCACGAGAAATCACTGGGAAGTTGGGGAAAGGTTAGCAGCAGGGTTTGCTTTGGTTAACGATACGCTGAAAGTATGTAGCACTATCCGCCAAAAGCAATGGACTGCTCCAATGTGACTGAAAAGAGACAAGCATAAAAAAAAAAAAAAAAACAAAACAAAATAGACAAAATAAAATAAAACTGGATATTACATATTTTCTTTTTTTTTGTAGGTTTACTGGCGGGACTCTGAATAGAGTAGAAACCTCTACGCCAGGCCTTTGATGATATCGTTGCGTAAATCCTTTTGAATCATTTTGCCAGCCGTACACGGAACATGTCGTCCAAGAAGACGCTGTTGCAAATGATTCGGAAGGAGCCACGTTTGAGTTTTTTGAGTCCTTTCGTCTGTTTCTTCAATTGTCTGTTTATTATTTTGTTAGTCAGTGTTACGTATATTAGTTTAATAAGTCTTCCGAAGCAGTTTTGTCGAATCAAAAATAAAAAGTTATTCTATTGTACCTTGTGCGTTAGAATGATATAACTTAACTCCTTTTGAAGCATTTCACCAGCCGTACAAGGATCATGTCGTCCATAGAGACGCTGTTGACACTGCCTCAAAAGGTGTTACATTTTCAAGATGGCTTTCCCTTTCTCTCAGCCATGTTCATGTCAACTGTTTTGTATGGTGTCGTGTCGTCTTTTTGTCTGTTTGTTATTTAGTTCATCAATTTATAAGTTTAATAAGGTGTTTTACTTATCTTCGTCATTTCTTCATGATTTCTGTACTCTTTTGCAGTTTGTGAGTTTCTTCATCTTCTGTTTGTCTGGAGCCGCTTGTGATTTGAGTAGTTTGTTTAGCTTTCATCTTCTGTTTTCTCTGTTGTGTTAACACATCACCCATTTCAGGTGCACACTCTAAAAGCTGCATTTTCTTCAAAACTAGAATGTTCCTAGAATTAAATAAGCAAAATCGCCTCACGCTAAAAGACCCCGATAAAAGTATAGCATCTAAGGTTACCATTCCCATTTTCATCTTATTTCAGATTTCGTACTTTTTATTCATGGTTATTTTTAATTATTTTTATTTGCAAGCCACAAAAGGAATCAATTGATTGATACATCGAACCTACATTTCCGATTGATGAATAATGGATCATAATATGAATAATGGAACAGTTCCCCTATGTGGTAGTGGTTTCCACAAGTGTGCTGATTTTTGATAATAAACTATTTCAGCCTTTTCAACTGATTCTATCAAATGCAGCATTTCTACTATTTGCAAATACTGTACTTGACCATTGATCACCATCTCAGAACTATAATGTTCATCGATAAGAAGTACTAGAGGATTTTCAGAAGCACTTTTGGGCAGCATTTCCACTGATCTGGCAACACTTGTGTGCTTCTTTCCCAAATGGTAAAGAACCTATAACATCAAATAGAAAATGAGAATTCACATAAAGGAAGAATAACCATGTTTTCCTTATTCATAGCTCATCCTCGGTGGCTCAATCCGAGTATTGTAACTTTTCACAAGATATAAAATGTAATAAGGACTAAGATATTCTTTGACTATAAAAAATAAATATGTTCCCTAGTTTGAATTAATTCGGACTAGGGTTCAGTGGTAGACCTGATACACCATAACGCACCACGAAAAGGTGATTTACCACGGGTTAACATATTATTCTTTAGGACATGCTTTCAAAAAAAATCTTTATACTGTACTAGTTACATTTCAAAGATAAATAAATGAACCATTTAATCTAATCTATTTAAGCTATTTAATTTAATCTAATATAATAATAATACTACTAAACACAATATTTATATATACAATAATTAATCATATACTGCTTATAAGCGCATGCCTGTCTCGTATGAATATAGTAGTTGAACTTCAAAATTCCAATTTCAAAGTAAATGTTATGCTGAAATGCTGAAAAACAAATTGAGCCTTTCATGCAAGGTCGTTGATCACGGACACTCTCTCCACATATTTATGATTTTCAACTCGTTGATTCCACACCATTCCGTAAAAACGTCAACGACTCTATTGAGTTTCCGACAGTCTTCGATTGAGCTAACAATACGATAGATTTTCAAATCATCTGCATACAAAAGCCAACACCCTCGCTAACACGATCGAAAACAGTTTTAAAATCGGTGTACAGGGTGTTCAATAAGTTCGAATACAGCTTTTCATCGTTGTGAAGGTGCGCACCATGTGCATTCTGTGTATTGGTATTGGTGTCAGCATTAGCATCATATATAGGCTAACCGACGCGCGCGGTGTCGACTTGCTGTCATTTGTTGTTTGTTTATCGCGCACGATGAAGGAGTACCGCGACGTCGTAGTAAAGTTGTTTGCGAGATGTGAGCGACCCGGTGACATAATCCGGCGGTTGAAATCACACGGGGGAATTTAATCTATACCACCATCCGTCGGTACCGGGAGACGGACTCGGCCAAGGACCGTGCGCGTTCGGCGAGGACGCCAGCAGCCACCAAGGTGGTGAGGGAGTTGAAAACTGAACCGCTCGATCCGGAAGACCGCTGCTGACCTGGATGTGTCGATCAGTCCCATCATGACGAAGGACCTGGGATACAACCCGTACAAGAAATTTAAGGTTCACGGGGTAACGGAGGCTACAACGAAGAAGAGGCTGGACAGGGCCAAACTGAAATTTTCGCGGCACACAGGTCAGGAGTTCGTGTTTTCTGATGAGAAACTCTTTGTCTTGCAACAGCCGCATAATGTTCGGAATGATCGACGTAAGCCAGCATCCACCCGTTCCACATAAACATCCCGCGGTTCCAGAGCGTCACGTCGTTGATGGTTTGGGGGCCGTGGTCAGCTCCCACTGATGTTTATCGAGAATAATGTGAAAATCAACGCCGTGTACTATAAGACCGAGGTTCTGGAGAAGGTTGTGGCCCAGGCACTGCGGGAAGGATCATTACGTCTTTCAACAGGATGGCGTACCGGCCCACACGGCAAATATCGTCCAAGCGTGGTGTCGGGAGAATTCGACTGATTTTCTCGATAAGACTTTGTGGCCTCCCAGCTCCCCGGACCTAAATCCCCTGGATTTTTAAATATGGTTGTATATGCTGGCCAAGCAGAGCGAACATCTAGTGGACTATGCACTATGGACCAATTTAAGAAGCTTATTTGTAGCAGGTGCGTGCCGCCGGCGATTCTGTTGAGAAACGTCTCAAGCTCGTCATACAGCACAAAGGGGGGGGGGGGGGGGGGGGTGAGTTGCTTCCATTTAATATGTTGTCAAGGTTCTCATTAAAAATTGCTTCAATAAAATTTGACTCAGAAAAGAATATCTTGTATTTTCATTTTTTTTTTAATTCTGTGAGGTTAGTGGCCGTTGACTGTCGGTTGCACGAAATGGGAAATGGCGTTTTGTTAATTAGAATTTCCAGCAACTTGGACCTTGTGCATAAAGATGTATTACCGCAATAGTTTCATACGTTTCCGCGATCCTCTTTTTTGAAGACAGGAAATAGAGAAGATTCCTTTTATCCATCTGGAAAAGTTGATTGAGTGAACACAATAGGAGGAATACCATCCTGTCCCGGCTGACATGAACACTTTAGTTTATTGATAGCATCATTGATGTCTACTTCAGATAAGACTATATTCTGTATTTCTAGTACTCCTTCTGGAACATTATTAAGGGCAGCGCTAACATGTTGCGGAGATGCAGTGTCTGATATGAAGACGCTTGAAAAATAGCACGCAAATAGTCTGTGTATCTTAGCGGGAGAGGCGCCTGTTTCTGTACCATAAGACATAATAGACGCTAGACCATATTCCTTACGTTTTTCGTTTACAAATGACCAGAAGCATTTGGGGTTACGCTTCAAATTATATTGCGTTTGCTGCACATACAGTCTATACTCTATACGTCTATACATGCGATTGTAGTTCCTGTATCTGGTGCTGGCAGTCTGAAACTCTCGCTTCGTAATCAGGGTACGGTTCTCAGAGTAATATCGAAGAGCCATGGCGCGTATCCGTTTCAAAGTTCTCAGTATTTGATTAGACCAGAGAGGGCTCTGATCATGAAGATGGACCAGTTCAATGAGCGTGTGATTTAGGATTCTGACAGCTTCGTTGACATCAACAGCAGTTTGTAGTGGTGTCCAAACAGCCTGTAGGATGGCACGGTTTAATGCAGAAAAATTAACTAAGCGGAAACTGAATTGTTGTACTGCAACGGATTCTACGAGGGAAATTGTCGTCGGATTGCTTACTGAAGCAAATATCCCAAGTAACCACAAGCATTATATTATTGCACTTATTCAACATAATTACAACATCATAAATGCGGGATCGTATCAATTCAACAGTTGTCAAGTAATGGAACTTTAGATTAGCTTTTAGAATATAGTGATGCATTACTGTAATTTGATCGTCACTGTAATTTATTCATGCACATAAATTAGTGAATGCTAGCACGTGTTCAGTACGCAAGCGCGGATGCGCGTTTTTCATTATGCCTCCACCTCTTGTCTATAGAAATTTCATCCCCCGGTGTCAGGGTGCGTTTTCATGCACTTGGTTGGATTTGTTTGTAGGGGTGTTCTTAAAAATATCCAAAGGTTAAAAATCTCGTTCCAACCTGCAAAATCACAATCCTTTCTTGGATAATTTTCCTTACCTTAGATGACCATTTCCATTATTGATACAACAAATACATTTATAAACGATAACTTTAAATTAAAATTCTCCTGTTTAGTTCTAAAAGTTACACAGAAAAAAATAATGAATTTTAACAGATTAAACAATTAAACTGTGTATGACAGATGATAAAGAATCCTAACCTAACCTATCTCAGATTGTGAATGCCCAAATATGCCGGTAAAACAGACACTAGACATAGTCTTCAACCCGAGGTTGTGCAGACTGATAACTTAACATTAAAGAACCGCAGATAAAAAGAAACATTGAATCTAATGCACATAAAGGGAATGCTAGATTTGGCAGAAAATAATGGGATATTTCATGTAAAGTTAAGCCAGATAACGCCTGAATCTAGCATGTTGTATGCAAGATTGCAAACAATGTTGTATGGCGCATGAAAGATTGCAAACAATTTCGTTGTTTACGTCTCCTTTGGCTTGGAATTAAACGAATGGAAATTTTACGCGCCTGTTAAAATTCATTATCTTTTTCTGTGCGGTTTGAATAAATTCCATCTAAATTCTTTGTTCTGCACAATGTTTCAGTACCGCAATTCGAAACGAAACCCAGCGAGCAGAGCACCCCTAATCGTCACGTAGTCCTTTTTCCCTTCTACCACCCCAGGACATGCCTGTGTACCATTACCACCGTAGCGCACCCTGCGTTCAGAACGAAAACAAATGGCGTAAACAACGGAAAGGCTACCGCGTTTCGGGTTGTGCAATTTCGGTGTAGAAATATCTGCTTTCTATTAATTTATTACGGGTGTTTCTTATAAAATTGAATGTTTTATTGAACGTGAATCCTATGGTAGTGAAAATTCGGTTGACCTGCCTGAATATCAGTGATAACTTGCGAAGTAACTTCAAGAAGTTCATTCAACTTCGGATCTGTATGTGACGAAATTGATCGGATGGGGGTAGAGGAGGTGATATGTTCGCAGTGTTGTGGTGTTGTGGGAAATGCTTCCGGATGACGACGTGCCTTTGCCTCTCATTGAGTCGATGCGGGTGGTGGAAACGGAATCGGTTTCATAGTCGTGTGTGGTATAGGTTATGTTTTAGGAAGTGTTTTTGATGTTAGTTTTCTAGAAACAATTGGGGGTTTAAATTGGGACACGGGGAAAGGTTTAAAAAAAAAAAATTTTTAAAAGAGTACACGCTAAGACTCAATTACCCATAAAAAGGTAATTGTTTCACCCATATATGGGTAACTGATGCAATACTCATAATATGGGTAAATTGTACTCACAAAAGTGGGTCAACTTCACTTACAATTTGAGTTAAGTGATATTACCTAAATATGAGTAAATGCATATTACCCATATTTGGATGAAAAAATAAACATTGGCAGTTCGTAAGCTTCATTGGATCGAGTAGGTTGGTTATCATTCCATCTTGCGATTCAACAGATTGAGGTCCATTACGAAAGTTGGAATTGCGTAGTAGAAGATGGAAGAACTTAAAAAAAACATTTGGATCCGGATTCGTTCCGAAAATTGAGCGGTGAGAAGGTTGTGGCAGAGTTGTGACCTTGGAATTGTACAGAGAATACACTACGATGAGAGGGAGTGGGAGGAATCACAACATCTGAAAAAGTAATGCCGTTCTTGTTTTTTTTAACCTGATGGGTTGTTTTGATCAACTGTTAGTCATTTCTTTTTAATCACTTCTCAGCAAAATTTGTATTACTTGCTATGGAACAAACAATCAGCAGTTAGTCCAATTGCTATAGTAGTAGTATAATTGAAGCACAGAGAAATCCATATCCATATCCATATTTGCGTCTAATTTCAATATAAGGTTTTGGATTTACCTATATTTGCGTGAAATTTACTTTAAATTGGTTACCCATAAATAAGTAAACATTACCTATATTGTTAGTTAACCATGTGTACTCAAATATGGGTAAAGCGACTTTACCCATAAAATGAGTATGTGCACTTTTCCGCGATTATGAGTAAAGTTCACTCATATTTAAGTAAACTGATCTTAGCGTGTAGAGAAAGTTCAGTGAGGGTGGTGTTTTTTGTTTTTTTACCCAGCGAACGGAGTTTTTTTTTCCTCGAAATATAGTGTTGACAAAAGGTGATGAGTTTTTATCATTGATGATAGTTGTGTCTATTAAATCGTTAAATTTAATTAATGTTATTTATTATGCCATATTCGTTTTGTGACGTAGTAATTAAATATACAAAGATTTTGCTTATTTTCCATTTAACCAGCTTTCTTCAAATTGCATCGATAATTTCGAGCTATTTTGATAATGCGCGGTGTGCTACAGATATATTACTGTAAATTGCGGAGCGAGGGAATAGGACGGTCACCTTATAGAAACATCCAAATACCAGGAAATATACACCTTGCAATAGTACATCTCGACTTTTTTTACCAATGAAGATCGGTCTTACATATATGCTTACAACAATTTCTTACAGATAAGAATAGAAGAGACGTTTTCAATTGTTATCCGAACTTGTTTTTCGTTTTTAAAAACATGTTGAGTTATAACTTATTTAAAAAATGGGGTTAGGTGGGCCTGTAAGGTTAGACGGCCACCGTTAGAATCAGACGACCAATTTATATGACAAAATACGAATATATTATTCGAAACAGCAGTCAATTTATAATTTCAGTATCATGTTTTATTTTGTTCATGAAGTTCTATTTAATATTATGTGATAAATGTTTAACAAACTCGCGGTGTAATTATAACGGTAACTTGCGATTTTCTTTTATTAGAAACTTGTGATTTTTTAGAAACTTAAGACGTTGTTATTGGAAGCTGAAATTTTTACAGAATTTTTTCAATTTGTTTTCGGTAAGGACCGGTCAATGGTATTTGAACTATACCGATTTTCCCCCCATTTTTTTTCAAATTAAGTTTTGTTTTGACATTTCGAGCTGCATCCTTCAATTGGGTATTTCAAAGCAGTGGTGATAGCAGTCCTTGCCAGACAAAATATCTCTCGTATTATTATACTCCATTTCACAAGATGACAGGAGGCTATACACCAATATAGTTTTGATGATATTGATGTTGATTTCACATGTTCCACAATTTAGTGTCAAAGCTTCATTAATGAAATTAGCGATCAGATGTTCTGAAACGTCTCGTAAAATGAACTATAGGTGGCTTTTTCGCCCATCAAAAAAAAGGTCGTTTAACCCCGTGATATTTTTTTTAATTTGGAATAAGAATCTCGAAATTTTTGGTGACATCCTACGAAGAACGGTTAAATTGCACAGGTAGTCACTAGTTTTCGGAGAAATATCCCATTTATGCTTAATTTTGAAAGCTCAAAGTTAGAACCAACTGGTACTTACGAGGTCAATCGTGTTGATTTGGTTTATGTTCTGACATCTTCAACTGAGCTAATTCAAAATACTCAAGAGACAAGATTCTAGTAAACCAGTATACTGGCTGCCTCCCCCTCCTTACTGTCTTATAACTCCCTCTCCTACTTATAGAATATGACAGAATCCGATTTAAGTCGTGGGTGTCGGCCATTAAAAAAAACAACAATTTTCATTTAGTATTTTCTTAGGTGCTCACGTTGTTTAAGTAGCTTCCAACGTAATACGTTATCACGTTTATTTAAGTATGCTTACATTGCTATTATTTTAGCAGAGCAGCATATTAAATAGGTTATTTATATACCTGTTTGGCCTTATAACACTTCATTTCATAAAACCTTAACCTTTAACTGACTCTTAAATAAATAATTGATTGCTGTAATTGAAGATTGCAACTGTTGTTATATGAGATACTTTGTTGTTTTGTGGGTCATTTGTTCTAGCATCTCAAAATTTAAAATTCTATTTTATTCAGTAGTATTGTACGTGAGACCTGGCACCTCATTTAAAGAATTTTGCTCTGAATCCTTGAAAACGTTTTTTTTTCTTCAGTTAGCATAAGAACTGATAATCAATAAGAGAATATACACATTACATATATTTATTACGTTTGGCTTGAATGCTCTCAATGTGATCATGAAAAGTTATGTTTTGAACAAATGACAGTCCATGATATACTTGGCTACAGAATAAAATTGGAACTCCGCTCATAGTGACTATACATATATGACTATTACTTGGTTTGTTCCATTTTTGACAAAAAAAATCGTTGAAAATATCCATCGTTTTTTACGAACACTTTTTCTTTTAGCGTAAATTCTTGTGTCATTTTCGAAACAAGATTATTACAAACCCTTAGGTAAATCTGGGAGATCTCAACCCCAAGAAAATCAACTATGTCCTCCTGATCAACTCGAGCTCTTGTCTTAAGGAACTTTAGCTCTAGTCCATAAGATTGAGAATTATGATAATTTTTTTGAATTAATTTAGGAAAATTAAGTAAAAAATTGAACCTTTTTGGATTTGTAATCAAACTTCCATGCCAAATAATGATGAGTTCTTGTTTCTTTGCATTTGAATCTTGTTGCTTTCTTGTTGCACTTCCACAGTAATTAATTAAGAGCTTTAGGTGCTAACACCATGACAATGTATATTGTGTGGCAAGCACAATCATACCCTGCACCCAGGAAAGTCGAAAAAAATTCCAACCCGACAGATTCGCTTGCCCGAGCCGGGATATATCATCCCGTGCTCCAACCCACTAGGCTATCTGAGGCTTATTCGCAACTGTTGAATCTTCTTCTTCTTTCTTAGCGTTGCAAGCTTATTGTTTTCAAAATGAGCTTATTGCTTGCTCTCAACTTCTAAATGCACTTCCACAGTTATTAATTTAGATTTTTTGATGCCATGTATCATTTTTGCATTAGAGGGTTCTGTCGCAAGTACAATCATACGCTATCCCCAGGTAGTCGAGAAATTTTCCTTAACGAAAAAATCATAGACCAGACAGGAAATCGAACCCAGCCACCACTAGCATAGTGTTGCTTTGTAGCTGCGCCGTTGCCGACTGAGCTAAGGAAGGCCCAACTGTTGAATGCTTTTTCTATATCTAGAAGAGTGTGTTGATGGGTAGTTGAGCGTCTTTGCCGAAATCCATTCTGCTCATCTGCATAAATTGGGACACATATGGAAAGGATAATTGAATCCAAAATATATCTTTTCCAAAAAAAATACTTACGAAAATAAATAAAAAAACATTAAATTCAACAGAAGTCTGATTAGCCGCTTGAAGTTTTAGCTGGGTTTTTTGTCTGGCCTTAGATGAGGTATAAATTTGACATTTTTTCTTTTATCTGAAAAGTATGCCCAATGAAAACATCTGTTTAATAATATTACGAAGTAGTACAAGTTACTTTCTAGAAGCTTTTTATAAGGATATAAAAAATCCCATCATCATCTGACGTTCTCACGTCGTCCAAATTCCTCGTCGTTTATTCCTCAAACATATTTTTCTGAGAGAAAATATTCAGACATTTCCTGCTAACATGATTCTCAATATTATGATCTAAGCTCAAATTATTGGAGCTCTTAAACAATTTTGCAAGCTTCTGAGCTTTTTCCACTTTTGTGAACGATAGATTTACTAGCCTGAACCGGGAATCAAACCCGCCGCAGTCAGCTTGGCAACCTGTGCTCTTACTGACTAACTATCTGAGGCACCTAACGTTGAACCAATTTCAACCTCGCATTTTGGCACTATTGTAGCAATTTTAGAAGAGTAGTTCGCGATTCAAGTGTATATTTATTATCATTTCTAGTTTGCAATGGAATATTAGCATCAATGATATACTCGCTTTTTTTTTATCATACGTACATAACGAACATCTGAACAAATCCTTATATGTTGTTAGTCATCTTAACAATAAAAATGGATTTGTTCAGAACTTTGTTTCCCACCATCAGTCAGGCATCACTTCAATATAGACTGTTTCAGAAATTTTAAACACAATTTCAAAATATTAAAAATGTGTTGGTTTTTAAGATTTCAATTATTTTATTTGGCAGATTATCTAAGGACTGCCGCTTTAACCTTACATAACATAACATAAGATTTTACTCTTCTTCAATCAAAATCGTTAATTATAACGGAGACATCTCACTTTTCCTCGAACATGACGCATAAATTTATGCACAGTTGCATTTCCCACCATTTTCACCAATTTTGTCCAATCCTTTTTGAATTTTTCGATGTCATCCGCTGGTTTTACAAATTTCCGTAGCTTTGCTTTGGTCAAAGCCCATAAAGTCTCGATTGGTCGTGCCTCCGGAAAATTTGACAAAGTCATGTCTTTCGACATGAAACAGACATTTTGGATTTTGTACCACCTTAGTGTGTTCTTGGCGTAACGACATGATGCCAAATCCGGCCAAAATATGACTGGACCATCATGCTGCTTGATCATCGGCAATAACCGCTTCTGGAGGCATTTCTTGAAGTACTTCTGGGTGTTCATTATCTCTGCTGTTACGTACGGGCTAGATATTTTGCCGCATTCGCATATTGCCTGCTACACCATCACAACATTGCAAAATGTTTGGGTCAAAATGGCCATCTTCGCTTCGCAGATATCCCCGTCTTTGCGTGCAGTGAAGTATTGTGATCCGTGAAGGGTTTTATAATCCAATTTTACATACGCTTCATTGTCCATAATTATACACCCAGAATTTCTACACAAAATTGTATCATATAGTTTCCGGGCTCTTTGTTTCACAGACACGGCCTGATTTGAGTTCCGTTTGGGTTTCTTTTGCTTCCGGTATGTCTTGAATTAAAAGTCGCTCATTTGCACGCATCACATTAGACGTCGAGGTCCTATCTTTATCGCCACATCTCGAACGGAGGCCGATGGTTTCTGCTTATAGACATCCCTTATCTTCTTGTCAATAGCAGGACTCACAGGACCAGATTTCCGACCACTTCACAGGTTCCATATCTTAGAAGAAAGTTATAGTGTTGCGGGAAATTTTGTTTGAAGGCCAAATATCCAAAACAAATTAAGTTTTTTGCAGTGTATCATGCTCCAAATCATACGCGCATTTAATATTATGGTGAATATTGGCACGATAAGCTCCGAAAATTAATGCGAGCTTACAAAAGAAAATGTTTAAACAAATATATTCGATAAATTAATCGTGAATTTCCTGAAAATTGATGGAATTCAATAAGGTTATCTAAAAGAATGCCGAATCTTTGCTAACACAAATGCATCTATATGTGGCAACACAATGACACTCTATTATGTCCAGGTAAGTTGAGAAAATTCCCAACCAGAAAGATTTCCTCCGGGTTGGGAATCGAACCCACCGCCTTAGGTTTAGTAAACCGTGAGCTTACCCCGACTGAGCTATCTGAGGCAACAAAATCAATGCTGGCAATCAGAATGAAGATTTTATGAAAAGAGAAAACACAGACACTATTAATCCTCGGTCTATCTTGCACATTAATCAGAGCCATCATCGTCACCTCCTGCTCTGCTCCAGCATATCTTGCTTTCTCTGCATTGGCTTATTTTCAAAATGATTTAGGATTTTCTCCTTCATTGCTTCCCGTTTTCTTTTCCGACGGACCCCTTCGTATGCGACGAAAGGACTTCTGCAGAAGCCGATCTTTTACTAGTGCTGCTGCATAGGTTTATGGAGTCATGAAATAACGGATCTCTTGGATGAGTCTCCAATACGATAGATAGGTACTTTCCCTCTGGGAATATGCCATCACCATTGTTATCTCTAGAGGATAATCTCGATTGAAGTTAGATATAATTTATGTTCGCTTTTAATCGCCTGTGACAAGCATGTATACATATAACATGACTCAATCAAATAGCCACCAGCACCGGGATCAAATCCGATGCTCTGGTTCATGTATTCTTTGGCTTTCGTTTTATTCGTGTTCATGCAGAGAAAGCCAGAATGGCATCGCACCGAAGGGAAAACGTTCAATCACAATAGTAATGAGTTGGCGCCTACCTGCGGGTAGCCTTATGGGTTATGGGCGTGAAATTGTAAGGGTGGCCGCACAATAATGCTGATAATTTATGTGGCGATGCCAATCGTGAAAATGTCATTTTTCACTGTTTTTATTGCTCAACAATTTTGGGAATTCTTGGTTGGTTAGTTCATATTGCGTTGAATTATGGTACATTATAAAGTTAGAAGTTCATATTACAATCATATGTGAGGAGCTAGAAATAAAACTTGTGAATAATATTGAAAAAGAGTGGCCGTATGTCGAAGCGAATATGTTTAACCGGGAAATATGTTGTTTCGATTTTAAATTAAAAATGCTATGTTTCAAAAATGCACACCTTGTGTTGCCGTTCAGATCCTAATTAGACTAGATAAATGCAAAAAGCTGAAGCATTTACTCAACTAAATGTGCAATTTTAAACTTATTATACAATTCAGGGTATATAAGCTTTGACGTATGGAGTCCATTTTCAGCATATGTCACTAATATTATCGATTCGAGACCTGACACATCCGATTCCCATCCGATTCATCTCCATCAGAATGAGGCGATCAGAAAATATCTGTTTGTGTCCATGTTTTGAAATCCATCAAATGGTTCAGTAGTTATCGGCAGAACACTGGCATTTCGGAAACGAGGACCTACTTTTCTGCATAGAATTCTACTAGCGGATAAGATACAGAATCAGAATATGTAACGATTAACTTGGTTGGGAAATTATCTGATTTAATAAATTGAACACTAACGCTCAAATTAATATTTCTCTACCATTCTAATATCGTTCTTTTCTTTTACTAATTCAAGGAAAACAATGTATTCGGATGAGATTAAGGCATATTTGAACATCGCTCGACGTTGACACTTTATTTTTACGACTGTGAAAAAGTGATGGTTTGCGTGATGCGAAGCACTTAGTCCCGTTTAAGGTACGCATCTCTCGTTCTACATATTACAAACCCATAAAAAGCATAATGTGAAACAACAACCGCACTGCCATAAATGTATTCATCAGCCTAGTTTTAATTACAATGTGAACATACTATGTACTCGATTGGTAAGACTTATTCGAACAAATAGTGTAATCTAGCGTTATGAACAGATGGATGAACAATCGGTGACAGTGAGCGTAGAGTATGGTGAGTTGAAGTTATGCAGAAAGAAGAAAGAAGTGATGTGGCCTAGCTTCGATAAATGTGGTATTTCCAAAGCCGATGCAGCTAGCCATAGCCAACAGGAAACGTTGGCCGACATCGAGCATATATCGACGATTGCCGGTTCGCTTGGAAGCATTGGAAGCATTTCCCAGTGCCCAGAGGGAGAACTCGTCTACGAAACCGACCATACCGATCTTAATTCCGAATACGATGAGGCGGAACTACGCAAGGAACTTATGAAAGATGTAAGTAGCAAGAATTTTGGTTTCGGTTCGTTGATGAATGAAGCACATATAACTCTATTTATTTATTAACTTATCTGACGAGTGGGGCCGAGGAAATCTTTTTGAAATTTTCTAGAATTTATAGGCGTAGAGTTTTTTTTTCTATATAATATGCAAGTTTTTGATATATTAACTTTCACTGTATATTAAGCCATTTAAAACAAAGCCCGTAATCAATATGGTTCTAGGTTGACAGTAAAAATACTGCAAGCATTTAGAAAACTCAGTTGAGAATACAGAAATTAACTCATCCAGAACTTAAACAAATTAGATTGAAAAATATGCTCATTGTTGTCTTGAGCAGACATTTTTATTGGGAGAATTAATTTTAAGTAAGCAGCTTTGCATAAAGTACCCCAGTAGAGTCTGAAATCAAATTGAAAACTAATTATGGTGTTGTAATGTTGCTCATAATGCTTAAACAGGCTGTAGTTATGGTTGTTTTAATGGTTAAAAGGTCAAAATTGAGAGCAAAAATGTATTCCTGTGACTTCTAATTGAAAACTGATCCTGCTATCAGGAAAAGCTAACTGAAAAGTCGATTTGCCGTGCATTTGTTCATGTTGATGAGTATTCCATTTAATGTTTGCCGGTATGGACAATGTAAAATGTTATGGAAATAATATCAAAATACAGTACATTTACCACTACTGTCTCAGACAAATGTGTATATATACCTGAAAGTATGTGTCAGATGACAAGGGAGGGATCACTTACAATTAATACCTCGATATGAAGCAACTTTATTGTTTGACTATTTTCATCGATTTATCGCGAACTATTCCTTATTTAAGAAAACTAGTAAGATCATTGGATAGATGAGACAATTTCCAATCTACTGATTGAAATGACTCGTATAGATGAATTTTCATTCATGAGAAATGTCCGATAGAAGTCGAAAAAAAAGTTGCTTTATATCGAGGTATGACTTGTCATGGGTTCATACCGTGTGATAGTTCGTCGTTTTTGTTATCATAAAATCTAGAAATTCCTACTTGATTGGTAGGTAGCCAATTGTTGTTGTGTCGTGTAGTGTGTTGTTTGTTTGATGTAGGTAAAAAATTAAACAGCCACTAATTCCCTAACCCTGACAATATACAAACAAACATCTACATAGAGACAGCAATCATAACTAACAACCTACACACATCATAAATACAAGAAATCAAAACAAAAACAGTTAGTATCCTCAAAAACACAAACACAGCACAAAACAAACATAGCTCTAAAGAACACAAAATACTTAAAGAACTCAAAAACAATCCAGATTAATATTTGAAATCTGAAAGACTATGATAATATTATGACAGACAAAATACACAACGGACCATACACGCAAAAAAAACCGCAGTAAAAAATACCATTTCGAGGGTTAGATTAAGCGCAAACAGCAACAATTTTCACCTGACTATAAATTCGTTTGATTTTACCATGCCTGCGATTAGATCAACCATGGTGCGGTTGATATCAATATGAGGTCTTTCAAATATACCACAAATGGTGAAGGTAGTAAATTTAACTGAAATTTCATGGTAGTTTTGAAAATAGGCATAGTCGGGTAAAATGGTAGTTTTTACTACAAGATTTTTTTCTGTGTACAGCAAACAAAGAACAAACCTTATTTCATAAATAATAAAACGTGTAGAAAAATCCCTTGAAGAATGTAAATTAGTATTCGGTAATGAAATTAGAAATCTTAGAGAATCACACCCTTCGTTACCTAGAATTAATGGTTTCCTAAAATTCAGAAACCTTGTAATGAAATGCATGAAAACATCTCAGGTGTTGAATCACCCACCCATAAAATAGATAAATGGTTAGTTAACGAATTTAAAAACACATCAAAACAACTTCTCTGCATGAGCATGAGCATGCATGAGCATGACTGACCGCTCGAGGTTGCTACTCCGTTGTTGCCAGATCAGTTGTTATTACACAGAGAACCAAGAAACATACATACATCTTCAATGTGTAAAAACTGGTAATCCCAATCTAAGGCAATACCGGCGCCGGCCTCGCCCGAATGCAGGTCAAGTAGGGAATGGGTAGGAATATGTTGACGTGATACTCGCTTTATTAGAAGCCGAGAACACCTCTGCACTTCCACGAGAAATCACTGGAATTTTGGATAGCAGGATTGGGTGGCAGCAGGGTTCGTTTTGGTAAACGATCAGCTGTCAAGTGTAATTAGTACCGATTTCCGATTTGAACCGATTTAAACCAACAGTAAGGATGCTATTGGGTCCACTCACAAAGTGTGATTGTAGTTTTTCATTGGGAAAACAAAGTGATTTTAAATAATGCTGAAAAGGCGATTTTGACCGGTTTAAACCAACAGTAAGGATGCTATTGGGGCCACTCACAGGATGCTATTGCGGCCACTCACAGAGTGTGATAGTGGTTTTTCATTAGGAGAACAAGGTAATTCATCTCAACGCTTGAGTACCAACTTGGACCGATCTATACCGGGATGCAGCTGGAATCCCTTACAAAATGGTACAGTGGTTTATTTATGATAGGGTGGCCCGACGAGTATGGCGAACCAATAATTTGAATCAGAATTAATTATGTACCTCACCACCGACCGATCTTACCCGTCGAACCACGACTTCTGATGCTCACTTGATCAATCGCGCAACGAACAATAGGCAACCGAAACAATAGACAAAACGCTACGCCCGATAACAAAATATTGCAGAACAAAGTATCGATACAACCGATTCAACCGATTCAACCGATGGTCGACGCAAACCTATTAAAAATAAATTTTATTAATATAGATACAATGGGTAACAATTACCTGTCTTGCTCCACGTTCTTGAAAGCACTTACTACCTCACGAGTCGCCTGTACTCAACTCCGCATGTGTCCGTCTAGTTTCCGGTACATTCATTCATCTTTATGCCTAACTTTAAAAGTTTTGAGAAATAGAGAAATATTAGACATTGTCTTCAAAATTTGGTAGATATAAATTATTTGTTGCCCGAAAAGAAACAAAATTAAGAACAAATATATAAGTAGAATACTTGTAGTCCCCCGCATGTTTGAAGAGCTAAGCAATTTCTATGAAAAGATACAAAGAGTTATTGTTGCGGGCTGTCGATGGTTGGTGATAACTATGTATTGAACACTATTGGCTGAAATGAGCATTGAATGAGAATAGTAAGAACATTTCATTGAATAAATGACTATAATTGTTAAGCTGAAGCCCAGCCGAGCTGTATCTGATGAACTCAGTCCGCTGTTCTACTTTCGAAAGACATTCCCACCGCCTAACATGCAAGTGAGCGGAATGTTACAACTTGCAAAAATTGTAAAAGAAATCGATGAATCAGCCCTCTCAGATTTATCGCTAATATACTATTATGATAAATTTACAAGCTCATAACTGCATGCTAGTTTGTGAGTTGAAAAATGTCCAGATTCATGAACAAAAAGTCCGGGCACCCATGCAGCACGGTATCCGAAGTTTGGATTTGGAAACCTGTGTCGCTTAACAAATCCTCAAACAAATGTGCAAAAACACGTTGGCCAATATTTAGTGTCAACCAGTGGGTACGTGTTCTCTACTCCAAGTTCCCCTTCTTTCAAACTCACCGTCAGTTCAATTTACCCATTGAGTAGGACACATCACAATAGAAAATATTGTGATGGAGCACGGACGTTAGGTTATTAGATGTATGAAAAATACTCTATAACCTATTTAGGATTATATCTGAAAAATCCAAATTTGGCCAACACCCACCACATCAAAACAACTTCTCAGTAGATCAAAAACTCTCAATATTTCACAGAGCTCGAGCATAACATAAATGTAAAAAAAGATGAAAAATTAGTTTCTTTTGACATAAAATACCTATTTCCTAATATTACAGTAAAAGATACCTTAAACTTATTGGAAAATTGTTTATTCATTCAAAAAAACGACATGACATGGAAGAAAAAAGTTCATGCTTAAAACTTACATAACTTTGCATGGAAGCAAAATATTATTTCTTTATAAGATTCGTTATAAACAATTAAAAGGTGCCCATATGGCTCTTTCCTCTTTTTTGAGTGAAATTTTCATGGCAAATTTCGGAAAACAGTTACAAGATACAAATAAACTTCCTACCGTTTGGTGGAGATACGTTGATGATGTATTTTGCCTTTAAAAGAAAGATCTCCTACCTCTGACTCTAGATTCATGAAATAACACACACAAAAACATCGAATTTACTTATGAAATTGAAAATGACGATAAACTACCATTCCTGGACTTACTTGTAGTATAAGAACAATCTAAACTTACATTTGAAATTTACAGAAAATCGAAAAACACACAACGTACAAAAGCAAACACTTCCAATCGCTCAGACCAACACAAGTTAGCTTCTTTTTATCACCTCATTCACAGAATACATGGAATACCACAAATTCCAAACGGCATAACTAAAGACGTTTAATACATTTTTGACACAGCACACTTGAATGGTTAGTTACAAAAAACAATACAAAACATAATCAACAAAGAAAAAAACCAAAAAAACAATACAAACAATCAGTCACCACACTAATAGTAACACAAACCCAACTTAAAAGAATAGCAATGTCAGGAAAAGGCAACCACGCTAAACCAAATTACAAGGATAACGACCAATAATCCTTCGAAATGTTGGTTTTGGAATAGTTTTCACTAGTAAAAATAATCAACTTAAAACTCTCTTAGGATCTTCTAAATCTGCTAAATCTGCTTAATCTGCTAACAAAATAATCTTTAACTATAGCGGAAAAAATTACATTAGGCTTAGTGACGTTTAACGCACGCACACTACAGCGCCATTTAGATCGAAGGAGTGCAAGTAAGAAGGAAAATTATTTGGAGGAAAACAAACCATCATTCTTCTGTATGTGCCAGAAAGGGAATGGTGATTAAACGTCAAAAAGCCTAGTAGGAAAAACCAAAAGTACTCTCAAAATATAAACAACATTACAAATTTTGAAGCGTATCACAAATCCTTGGAAACTAAATGTAGCAGAAAGCGATTCAAAATTCCAAAACAATACTTCCCTTTAAGTCGAGCGCTCGACACTGAAAAAGTCTGTTAGTTGCCGACGAAACAGGTCTAAAGCCTGTCCACGTTAAATTTCGGACACCAAAATAATAGTAGCAAAAACTAATTTACACATAATTCAACAAACCCGATACTTTATTTCACAAAAAAAGAGTTCTAGGTTATAGGTACATTAGAAACAGTCGATTAAGATGTTAATCCTTCTTTCTTTAAAATTCTTGAACTCTCTGTGGTACACCCGTCATCAGGTTCCGTACGGTATCCTCAGATACGCCCGCCGTGACGATTCTCCATCTTTTCATGAAATCATCGGTACAATTTGCTTTTTTCTTAATTTCGAAGAGCCCAGTACTTCCCAATAGGGCGAAGTTTTGGAAAGTTTGGTGCATTGGATATTTTTGGCACGTATTTGACCGCTTGTACCTTATACCATTCCAGGATGGATTTCGCATAGTGACTAGAGGGCAAATCAGGCCAAAATAGAGCTGGAGAGTCGTGGCTTCTGATAAACCGCTTTTGCAGACATACTTTATCGAACACATCCTTATTGATAGTGCCGGTAGAGACGAAACTCTTAGATTTTCGACCACAACTACATATGGCCTGCCAAATCAAATACTTCATCGGGAATTTGGACAACTTTTTTGTCAGGAAATGCTCGGCAACGGCGTTTTTTTGCATTGCGGTATAAAAAGCCAGACCCGGAAGCTGTTTAAAGTCTTCGAGTACGTATGTTTCGTCGTCCATTATGATACAAGAAAATGTTTGCAAAAAATTGGTGTAAAGCGCCTTAGCACGACATTTTGCAATGAAATTTTGCTTGTCATCACGGTTGGGCCCCCTTTTTCACTTTGTACGCCTTCAGTCCTTGCCTCTGCTTCACGTTTTGTACGTATGATTTTGACTTCCCAACTTTGCGAGAAAAATTTTGCACTGAAAGATTGGGATTTTTTTTCTCAATAATGGCTATCACTTACCCATTTGACGGGAGCATACTTTTCGATTTGTTCCACTTCTAACCTTCCGATCCACAGTCAAGCGGTGGTCAAATGATTTGCAAACACAAAACACGGTACTTTTCGGTAGTTTTAGTTTCTTGGCAAGATTGCGTACCGATAAATACGGATTTTGCAGCCGTTTGCACAAAATGCGTTTGCGCACTTTCGCTTGATTCGACGCCATTTTACTGAATGTAACAAGAATGTATTGAACCACGAAATAAAGTGGAGAGTTTCAGCTGTCATATAGGTGAAACGTTTCAGCGATCCGTGAAATAATTTAAATCTACACTGAAAGGAAAGTGTCTGAAATTTAACGTGGACAGGCTTTATCTCTCAAAGGATGAGCTTTTTTTAGTGGTATTAAAGGAATTTTCTTGCTTTTACTAGTGATAGTTTGAGAAAAAGTTTCATATATTTTTTTAAAGTGATCAAGCGAAGTGTTAATTTAAATTTTCCTAGTTTTCCCATTACAATCGTTCTACTAATATGCTTTTAAAAGTGTTTTAAGAAAAGTGAAAGCTCTTCTTACGGTTCGGTGCAAAAGTGCCGTACAGTACAGTATTTACTCGAAAAAAAGTAATGCAATAAAAATTTATTTTCAGTCGGATTTTCTTCAAGCTTTTAAAAAATACACTACAACATTATAGTAAGGTTTCTATTTCATTGGTATTTTGCATCTCCTCTCCATGATCCAATGTTCGCCCTTTGCCCTTGACACCACTCATAAGGTTTTGAGCAATAGTGGGCCGAATTATTTTGAAACTTTTACCCACTGTTTTATCAAATCCAGTTCGTTCTCCCATTCTTTAGGTGTTTTACGATGTTTGGCCTTCATTCATGATGGCCCCGAAGTTCATAATCGAATGAAGTTCCGGCAAGTTCGGTGGGTTGAAGTCTTTTGGTACAAAGGTAACTTTGTTATCTCTGTACCAGTCTAACGCCGGTCGCACGTAGTGGCAGGATGACAAATCCGGCAAAACAGCGTCTCGTCTCCGTGAGATCGCAGGAAGGGCACCGGGCGCTTCTGGAGGCACTCATTTTGGTAGATTTTACCATTCATGGTACTCGTCGTTATGTATGGCTAATCTCTCCACACGCACAGATGGCCAACCAAACCAAGAAGTTTTTTGGCGAATTTGTCCACCTTCTTCTTTCTTACCTCCTCAGGAACGGCCAACCGTGATATGGCAATGTAAAACTACTGCCCGGCAATTGTTTTGTGCCCGCCTTGATGTAAGTCTCGTGGTCCATCACGACGCACCTCGGTTTCGTCAGCCACTCTCGGTACAACTTTCTGGCGCGGTTTGGTGCCTTGTTTACCTTGTAGAAGAAAAGGCCTGCACTTTTCATCGTTTTTTCGACATATCAGATGGAAATCCCAGGTGTTTTGCGATCCATATGGGGGACACAGTCGAGTTTTCCACGACGGCGCACATATTTTTTTGAGGGATGCCATCTCGATAACTACCAAAGAAATTGTGATGAAATTTTACCTACGTAAAAATTACACTTTTAGGTAGTTTTAGTCAAAATTTCATCAATTTTTACTTACACGCTAAAAAGTTACAAGTTGATCATTGTGTCTTATTTTTTTCGAGTACAGTCTTTATGCATGAACAAGGTGTATCTTTTAGTGGTATCCGAAGTTTTTTTTTATTAAATAATTAGATAATCACCATGTTTGTTTAACTTTTAGAAACGTCAGTCCAGTAAAATTTTAACCATGAACCTTACACTTTACACCATAGCAACCCGCTGAAAATTTGAAAATTAATTACCAAAAAAACTCATCTGTTACGCTGACTCAACGCGCGTTCAGAGTAAAGTATCGGGGCTATTCGTGCTTTGGTGGTAAAATTCAATGCCACAGGATCTTCAAGGATCTTTGAAGAGCCGTTGCATTCCCTTGAACTCACTGTTTGGTGTGGTGTTTGAGCTGAAAGGGTCACTTCTTCGAAAAAAGATACCCTAGCGGCACGCTTGTTGCAACTCAGTTCAAGTAACTTTAATGTGACTCAATTAAGTCACAATCAAATTGCTGCATCTAATTTTGACAGTTCTGTATTGCTTGAGTAACGGTGGCATGGTAGCGGTCGATGGCGAGCGATATCGCGAAACACATACGGCATACGGAGATGAAAACATGGCCGCACAGTTTGAAAGAAACATGTTATTTTCTACGTTATATAATGCACATAAAGGGAATGCTAGATTTGGCAGAAATTGATGGGATATTTCATGTAAAGTTAAACCAGGTAACGCCTGAATCTAGTCTGTTGTATGGAAGATTGCAAACATTGTTGTATGGCGCATGAAAGATTGCAAACAATTTCGTTGTTTACGCTTCCTTTGGCTTGGAACTAAACGATGGGAAATTTTACGCGCCCGTTAAAATTCATTATTTTTTTCTGTGCGATGTCGTCTTCAAAAAGTGGCTGAACAAACGGTAAAGGACCCAATTTGAATATAAAAAAAAACTTTTTTTACCAAAAATCACTGGATGTCAATTCATTTAATATAAAAAATTTGGATACCACTATTAGATAAACCTTGTACTATTAACGTTGCACAAATATATAATTTATTGCAGAATATTTTATATTTACTACTTTTTTCATAACTCATTTCATATTTCATATCTTCAATCCCAAGCAACAAATGCAACATCTTTTGAACAATATAATTTGTATTGCATGACGGTATGTCAAAAAGGTGCTCAAAACATTCACCGTTGCATTAGAATTAATCTTATGGCACATAAGATTCTTTACAATAAATGGAAGTTCCGAAAGAGTATTATTGAACACTTTAACACATATATTAGAACTTGACTTGAACTAGGTTGAGCCTTGGTAAAGAGTGAGTCGATAGCTATTACGACACTTTCAAACTTGCGTTACTTATTTTCATAATTGACAAAAATCAAGCAAGTTTTACTCAGCTTTTCTTTAGAGTGTATTGTTTAGTTTAGTTTATTGTTTAGTCAGTGAGATTCCGATAGCGATGGAAGAAAATCAGCAAACGCGAAAGGATTTTATTCACCCACATGCAAAATGCTGGGTTGTTGCGCCTTGGTAAAACTGATGAATATACATCATTCCATCGTTTAAAGGGTCCTTCAAAGGTTCCAAAAACGGATGACAGTGGACCACAAGCCAGGAGCTGGACGAAAATTGGATACAAGGCGCAAAAGAAACCGAAAGAGCAAAGATTGCACATTTGAAGAGGCAAAGTTTCATCCAGAGGCCCATGAAACAATCCGGATTGAAAAAGTATAAGGTACAGAACTTCGCAACCTATACACAAAGCTGCTTACGACATACGGGTGCTTCATTGATGATGAGATGATGGACGATGGTTTCAAACGGAAGAAAAAAAATTTGAAACTTTGGAAGATTGAAGAAGAAAAAGAAATGATGAAGAGGTTAAAAAAACACTGAGAAGAACGTGCAGGAAACGACTTTACAGGCTCTGATGGCGGGCGTCTATTGCAAATGTCGAGCCTTTTCTCAAAGTCATCCTTAAGTTTGACCGACGTATGTAAGATGAAATAAATACATTTACTGAACTACTGAACAAATTTGTTTTCATTTCGATAACTATAGCCGATTTACCAAATAATTCAAAGTGTCGCAATAATTGTCGGCTCACCCTTTATTGTGTATGATTGTGAGGCAAAGCCAAACAAAATTATCCCTAATGTTTCAAATGAGAGTTGCATGCTCCATTGAAACAAGTTGTGCTGCTTGGGAGGGTTTTGAGTGTAGTGAGTTTGTGCGATGATCCCTTTGGTTTAGGTGAGAGTTAAAAAAAGTAAACTAAATTTGTTCATAAGAAAACATAAGTATACACTTTGAGTTGAACAGTATTTTTCCAAATAGACGTTATCAAAATAGAGCAAAATGAAGTATATTTTGTATGCTTCGATTTAACGTACAATTCGACATAACATATATGTTTGTAAAGTCGTAATGCACGTTATATCGAAGTTAACCAGAATAACTGATACATTTTTTCCAAGCCTAAACTGAACTGAGAAAACTTGGAAAGCTTTACGATTTCATTCTTTGTTATTGAAAATGCCCACTATTAAAAAGACATCTCGATTTCTACGTCTCTATATTCATTCCAACGTTACTGATTTATGCTTATCGTCTTCGTTCCTCAGAAATGGCGTCAACTTTTCGATGCGGTAAGTAGTAAAACAAATTCTACATCTTTGCACTGCAAACACACAAACTTTGTCAATTCCGTTATGCAGTTCGACCCGGAAGGCTTTGGCGAAATCCCGGTGAATGAGTTCATCGAAGCCCTCAAGTCACCAGAGTTCCTAGCCAATGTACCACCCAACAAGCGTGACATTCTTTACGATCGTGCCCTGAAGGCCAAATCCTCGAAGGCGGAATCGATCTCTTTCCAGGATTTCGTGAATGTGGTAAGTAGTGTTTAACTTGAATTTGTTTCAAATGATTGTCGTGTGTGTTCTGCAGTTATCTGCGCTCGGCAGTCATAAAAAAATACCCTCCACATTGTAGAGTACCTACACACGGAATAGAGGGAAAAAATAACATCGGTTGGCTTACAGGTTCTACCTCAGACTGGAAGTCACAGACAGCGCCCGCCGTTGACGATGAACGGTGATGCAGCAAGAAGATCGAATAATTGAGAGATGAAAGTAGCAGGACATTTGTGGACGATACAGATTCTCACGCCACATTTTACGACTTTCCTGTCGTCTGTCCTTTTCCTCTTTGGTGGGTTAGTTTGGAGGAACGGTTAGTTCTGCCTTTCATAACTGTTTGACTTGATGTGGGAGTTTTTTTTTGTTGATTTTCAATTATCTCACCTTTGAGTTTTTTGTCTCCATGGGTTGAGAATAGTACAAGGATTGTGCGGTAAACATCAGTTCAATATTACTATCGAAAACCATTTCAGGAACAGATTGAGTTATTTTAAGAGCTACTTCTTTTATTATCGTTTTATCGGAAACAGAACACGTGAAGAATCTTAAAATTTTCTCATACGCTGGGACCTTGAAGATTTTCTTTTTGAAAGATTAAAGCATTAACTATAGTACAGATTGAATTGTGGATATTGTGGATCACCGATCATTGGTGGTTTTCAATTTACGACAAACACTGACGCTTAATTTTGTCTCATAGGTGAATTTAAGTTCATCGCCTACAGACGACCGAAACCCACTGTATCTCATTAAAGATGAATCATAATTCCACACTATGCTAGACCAGTCACGTCCGAGGTGTAAAAATCACATTTCGAGTTATAATTACTTTGTAACCACGCCACCCAAAGGCGAGCGAGTACTTACACGCAGTCGATGCGGGGTTGTGTTTGCATCAGACTGCCTACATATATGACGGGCGGTATTTTTTATGCAGTTTGGTGATTGCTCTTTTTATAGTTGTCCGTGTCTCATTTTTTGATGTAGGTCAGTTCCTTTGCAACAACACGTCGCATGGGAGGTTTGTTTGGTTGCGTCTTGGGCTTTTTATTAGCGTCAACAGACTAGGCTCGAGATGGGAAGAACGGTGACCGTAAGAAAGAAGACGAATAAAATGCAATAATTCATGGCCAAATTGAAAGGAACTTTGGCTTTTCGGTCGGAATTGGAAAGGCTCATGCAAAAGAAAAATCGAAAATGTGTGTACAACCACTTTGAAATGGAAGGAAAAGTTATAAAATTAAGATAACAAAACGTCACGTCTGTACGTGTAGCACACAAAGATAAGAGCTACAGGACACCCTGTTTGGAGATTTTCAACTGCAGGAATGTTTACCTTTCGTAATTCTTTCATTTTCTCATAAATAGAGCTGAATTAATTTATATTGGATTTCTGACACCAGTGTTCGTCGTAGTCATCGTCATCGCCGTCGTCGGTGCGGTAATCTACAAAGAAGATACTCTCCCTCGGAGTGTTGGACCGCTGGTATAGACATACACAATGATCAAACGCTGCTGGACCAATCCCGAAATACGTCCATAAGGGTGTATGGGATTACCTGGAGGTCTCCGTCGTTCCGCTTTGTTACGCTTCCTCACTGTGTGATAATTTATTTTGAAAAATTAAAAAGCTAGATGAAAACAAAATAACCGATTCCGAGCGAAGGAACTATTTAGGCACAATTAGTCTTTATGCAGAAGGACAGTTTTATAAATCTGTCAGCAACAGCAAACAAGAAAACAGATGCCACACCGCCTTTTGGGTTCTGGTTGGTTGGTTGGCCGAATCAGGGAGGTCGCCCATTATGTGCGGCGTTTATTGAACATTTGTGCATCTTTAGTTTTTAATTTGTGAAGGAAAATTTACCGCCAATGAATCTTGGAGGAATCTGATCGCCTTGGCGGCGATGATCATGAGACGAGTAAAATAAGAAATTGCGTGTATTTCCGGTTTCATAAATGGTATCCACATTGATCACCATAATTTACTATTTTCTTTCATTATTCACGTGTCCTTAAAGGACAGAAGCTGAAATAGTTAATTTTTGTTAATGTGATGCAATTGGAATTTCATCGTGGTCATGTTCTCTAGTGTTCGGAAAAGCTAAAATCCTCAAAACGATGCGTTCACGATATTTGGATTTTATTTCCAGGAAAACTTTTTTTTTTTTTTTTGTTTCTGTATTATCGAGATTTTCAGCCTCGGGCTGGTTCATCTCCCGTCGTAGTCAGTCAAACCTCTTTGGGTGTTTTTCGTAACTTTTCCGGGGATGAGATTTGAACTCGGGACTTTGGCGTGAGAGGAATGGATGTAAACCGCTACGCCTGGGTCGCCCCCTCCAGGACAACTTTTTGACAGCAGCCTTTCACGGTAAGAAGCTTAAAGCAAAAAATAGGTAACTTTAATTAGCGACATATTTTACGTTCGATCCCTAACTTACAATTTTAGTTTCTAGTTTTCCTCCTGCAGGGAATCGGTGCAGTAAATAAGACGGCTTCCAAATAAATACTAAATTTGGTTTTAGATTAATACGTGTCTAGTTTTTTTTTTAAATTTAATTCAGTACCAACCTAGCTTTAATATTTTAATAAGCCAATTTCAACGTGGTTGCCGATCAGGACCTTTGTCTATTGTTAACCAATATGGACAATTCCTTCAAATTAGCGTAATTGTATCGAATTTGTGTCTTCCAAATATAGATTTTGGGTCAAAATATAGATTCATTCACTTTGATAGTTTTAAGAATATTTCATTTCTTTACATTCTAAAACTGTGATCACCTAAGGTTTTTGAATAGTTGTAGGAGTTAGTTTTTAAAATTCAATAGAATTTGTTATTGTATCGAATCTCAACAATCGGGACTTGCTTTATCCTATTCATCTACATGACGTTGTCAGTTTGACAGACATCAAAACCGAAGTAAAAAGGCGGCGATCCTCCGTGGATTTCTGTATTGTTGCAGCTGCCCGGTTGTGTTGTACGTAACAAATCCCCGACCTGTAAACCTGCTTCGGAATCGTAGGCTGGATTTGGAATACCATCTCGAATCTCTTGTACCGTTAGCTTGGCAGTTGCACTCTTACACAATCCGCTGTTGGTTCGCACCATAGCCTGAGGCACTTGGCCAACACTAGACATACTCGATTCTTCAACGAATTCACGTACTCAGGCCTTTCGACGATCTCCTTCGACGACGTACATCAAGTTGCCCTTCTTCAACGGTTGCTATTCTCCAAATAATTTCGTTCCTCCTATTGATGGTTGGGACGTATTCGCATATCCAGAGCTGCCACATTCTGCTGATTGCTCGTGGGCGTCACACTTTCCTGAGGTTCATTAGGCATCATTCCCCGCATGAAATGATTTGGAGTGATTGTAGCTTCCGGAGAACTCTGAGGGACAAAAATCAGGGGACGGCTATTTATCGTATCTTCTGTCTCGGAGAGTGTGGTTAGAAGAATCTAATCGGACATTTTGCGCCCGTCATTCAATGCTGCCATCACCTGCTTAACAGTACGAACCCCACCCATGTAAGGTGCGGAAGGGGAGTTGAAGTTCCAGCATGTCCTAGATGACAATCCTAATTCATTTCCAGAATCTGATGAAGGATTTATTTGCTGACTGCTTTCAAATTTGTGCCATTATCGGAAGAGTATTCCGCTTCAAGATCTCGACAGCATATGAAGCGACGATTGCCATAATACACGATTGGCCTATAAGACTATGCACCACCTCCAGACGAATGGCACGAACCACCATGCAGGTGAACACTACTATCCATCGTTTCTCCGAGCGTCACCCGACCGTAACTTCCACTGGCCCAAGATGGCCAGTGGCTTTCATTTCTGTATCCGCGTTTGTCGGAGGATGCGCTTGGTGAGGCCATGTTTGAGAAGAAGTGTACAAAAAAATTCTGGTCCCGCAAACCATGGACTTGTGGAACGTAACTCGGGGTACATCTTCCCACTTCGTGAGGAATTCAGAAATGTTGATTTGGAGGGTATCCAGTGCCAATCTAACAAATTGAACAGACTTAATATCTTACCGACTCTGAAGTCGACAAATTGCTTATAACTTCGCTGGTCTGAACGGATCTAGGAGAGTATAGTTGGCGAATCACTTCAGAAGAAAATTTGTTGAATCTCAAGAGAATGGTTTTGACGAATACTGCTTGCAATTCTAAGTGAGTAATCGATAGCTGTTTCGGTGGGGCTACCTGGAATCGGGCCATCACCAAAGAACATCGTACTTTCAACACAAATCCATAGTAGTCATCCACAACTATGCATCGATGCATATTCACCTGCGCCACAATAAGGTGTTGCTGCATAACGTTCCGAATGGATATTCCCTAAATAAGACCTCATTTTTTTCCTCTGTTATTAAATATTAATTGTTAAATAAGACCTGTAACATGCTCATCCACTGATTTAATTTGTCCATTGATTGATCGTCGATAGCTTACTCCCATTCGTATTCAGTACGCCAGAGGTCTTGGATTAGCATTTTTCCTAGCACCATTAAAGGTATCAATAGACTACAAGGATCGAAGGGATACATTACCGTACTGAAAACTTCTCTTTTGGTTGAACGAACTACCCCACTACAACTTACTTATTCCATTATTCGGTGGAACCGAGCAAGAGAGCACAACTTATTGCGTGTCTCAAGCTACTCCAAACACGCGTTCTTGATCGACGGACTTGTCTTGATCGAGATGAATCATTTTATTTGACCTTGACTCACGTAGATGTTGCAATAATTGCTCGGAGTTGGACGCCCAGTTCCTAATTTCTAATCTGGCCTTCGGGTGGATGAACCAAAACTTCTTTGCCCGCTGTATTGCTCCTGCTTCCATATTTAAGCTGTCATAATAATCGTCAACATAATGCCACTCGATGATTGCCTTCAATACTTCTGGAAACTGATCTGCAAAATCCTGGGCTTGAGATACTTGAATTATGCTGAACATCTAGAGCATGTAGACCGAAGGTGGTGACGTCCATCACATACACACCCGGCGGCTGATTGACCATTTGGTGGTACAAAGGCAACCTGTTCACGGAACTGACAGATCTTGAGCAGCTTTCCGGGATTTTCAAAGAGTTTACGTGTGTCAACGCTTACTTTGGGCACTGAATCTGGAAGAAGTAAGCGACTTTGGACAGCTTCCTTAGCCAGGCCCTGAAATCTGTCTTGAAATCTCTTCAAATGATCGGTGTTGGTAAAAACACATACTGCTGTTGTGTAACAACTGATAAAAAGAGGCCAAACTTCTAGTCACTCCTAAAAGTTGGCAAATGTTTCGAAGCCACTTGCCGTGCGGCAAACTGTTCTTGATTTGGGCCTCTCGCTCGAATGCAAGGTTTCGTGGTGACCCCAACCTGTGTCGTCTTTGACGATTCGGCATATCACGGATAGCATCTAGTTCGCCCTCCGTCCAATCTTCCGGCAACGGCTGATTTTCCTCATCTTCACATCTCTGAACTGCTCCTTCTCGCCTGACATCTGATCCTTTTCTGAGTGCATATTTCGAAATTTGCTTAGCTTATTGCTTACAGGGGTCTCCAATCATTTCCAGTTTCAATTTTTGAAATTGATTTCTGAGCATCTGCTTAGATTCCAAAAATTCTCGACCCCGCTCCAAACGTTGCCAAAAGTTATCGCTGCTGGACTCGCTTTTTCTCCATTGAGGCACCTTCTATTTCCAGACGCTTTTCGACAATTTTTCATTGATTTTCCAAATCTTATTCTTGAGCCTCTCCCTGTCCCTGTTCCAGTAATTGGAAAGCATCCAAATACGACGTTTGGCTAGCTGCTCCGCTTGCTTCTGATCCTGATTCGATCTTAGCACCAACACCTAGTCTTTTACTTGCCCCTTTCTTCGCGGGCCTCTTTTTGCCGGTTTTCGGTACCGATAGCATATTGCTGCACTTCGAACAAGTCCACTGAAGTATCGTATCAAATGTTAAGTGAAATTGATAATGTTGAGATTACAGATAAATTCAGATTTTTGCCATGGGCCAACAATTAGATGGGCCAACAATTAGCGATTTGGCCAATGTAGCCCTTTACTTATAAACTCTGTTTTGACGTCTAACTGTTAAATATAGGGGGTCCGGTTCAAAGTTTCGGTTAGATGAGGTGGGTGAGTTGTTGAATGTTAATAACTTTTAAGTTAATTTTTTATAAAAATACATTCAAATCATAGGCAAATGCCTTACTTCCCTAACCCAGACGCTATTAATAGACCCAGACAGCATCTGAAGCGAGGATAAATTGAGCCACGATATCGAGTGGCGTTATCATATGTTTAGCGTGATTCAATAGCGTGAGATTTTTTATTCTTCTAAGATTGAGATTTAGATACAGTCAAAAATTCTTTTAGCGCATTTAATTGGGACTGCACTGTAGGGGCAGGAATTAGCGAATAGACTTAGCATGTGAGATTTGAGCTAATTGAGGCCAAAATCAAATTTCTCAACTCAAACCTCTAATAGGGTACCATCTAAAATTTCGGGAGACCAACACTGCAGGGATGATTAATTTATGATGTTAGTCCTAGAACATTGAGGTTTTTAAATAAATTTCAAAAACATCATTCGGATACATTTGCATTAGTGAACAAGAAAATAACCCTCATGCAATCTGGTGGCTTTGCCGAGAGAATAATTGAAGCGGTTAATTTTTTAGATTAGAGTTAAAATTCCGCGGTTGTTATGAGCAATTATGGAAGCTTCGTTTGATTGATTTCAAACAAGCATTTCTTGAGCCACTAGGATGTCTTCTGCACAGTCTGACACAACCTTACAATTGATAGTTTATTTAAGTGGCCCTAAATATAGGTGGCGTGGGGTTATTTTAAAGAACTGCTTTAGAAATTACTGCTAAGCCATTAAACTGCTTTCAGATTTTTTTTAGGATTTCGAATGCCCTTATAGTTTTATTTTTAAAATAAATCTGCCCCTGAAATCAATTCACAGAATTTTCAAAAGATTTCATTGAGAGTTGTAACTAGACTATAGACCTTTGAAGCCACTTAATTGTTCTTAGTGGCTCATTAAGGTCTGTATCCGCAATAATCCGGACACCTCAAAACATGAACAAAACATAAATTTCGCATTATATTTCCGTCGTAGTTGTTTATTTCAGATTCATGGGATGTGTTTTAACAATTCGTGAAGACAAAACATAGTTATTCGGTATTTGCATAACATTTTCGAACTTTGCGCTTAACTCCGTCCATTAGGGTTTGTACAGACTCTTCAGAAATCGTAGAAGCCGTCTTTGTCCAAATTTGCTGGAAGTGTTTGATGTCTTTGATTTCTTCTTTCCAGAAAGCTTCCGCTTCATCAGAGCCCAATATCTCTCGATTGGTCGTAGCTCTGGGCAATTTGGCGGGTTTGAGGTTTTTGGTACAATGTTCAATTGATTTGCTTGGTACCACTCCATCACAGTTTAAGCATAGTGGCATGATGCAAAATCGGGCCAGAAAAAAGATTTTTTTTTTGTAACTTTTGAAGAATAGTAGCAATCGCTTCTTAAGACACTCTTTCTGATAGATCTCCTTGTTGATTGTGCCTGTAGTGACGAAAGATTTACTCTTTTTGCCACACGTGCAAATTGCTTGCCACACAAAAAATTTCGATGCCATCTTCGTTTTGAAATGCTCAGCTGTAGCATTTCTGGCCATAGCAGAATAAAAAGCCAGCCCTGGAAGCTGCTTGAAATCCTCCAGGACATAAGTTTCATCGTCCATAACAACGCATGAAAACTTCGTCAAATATTCGCAGTACAAACGTCGAGCCCGTGATTTTGCTGCCAAGTTCTGTTTGTCGTTGCGATTTGAAACTGTTACTTTATAAGACTTAAGACGTTGTTCTGATTTTTGGACAAAACCAGGCGACATCCCTATTTTACGAGCCACCGTTCGAATATAGAGATTTGGGTTTTTCGTTAATATCCTTTTCACCTTTCGGTCCATGACAGGATCAGCGCGTCCAATGTTTTTGTCACTTCTCGGTTTTCTCTCCACCGTCAAACGTTCCGAAAATGATTTGAGCACATCGTGAACAGTGGATTTAGGCAAATCCAATGTTCTTGCAAGGTCCCGTAATGACAAGTCAGGATTTGCCGTACGCCCGTACAAAATTCGCTCGCGCACTTGTTTTTCTTTCGTCGCCATCTTGAATACTAAACATGAAATGTAAACATCAATCATAGTCTTTTTCATCATAGCTATACCACAGTGAAATTTTTCATTCCTACGTGCAATATTTCAAAAGTTACAATGATTTGAAGGTGTCCGGATTAATGTGGATACAGACCTTAAGCATATTTAATTAAAGATAAATCTATCATCAGCATAATATGTATGTTTCGTATAAGCTGTTCACTACTCGCTTTGTATAATACACTTCAAATAAGTAATAATTTCCGTAACAAAATCAAACTGAAACATCTATAACTGTAACATTAAAATCTAGATTTGATCCAATGTTACGAAATTTCAAGAATAACGAAAAAATAAATGATAAATGATAAAAATTATCTATTTGTTTCCTTACTTACTTTTCCACTGGCCTCATCTTTTTCATTTGGCACATAAGCTTCGTTTTTCAATGGGTTCTGTTTATGTGTGTTCACATGAGAATTATGTGGAATTTCACATGGATTTTCGCCAATACATATGTTTGAATTATTTTACGCCAGTGTTAGTCTTTTGCAAGATTTAAAAAACTACAAGGTACTACCCCCTTGGGTTGTTCGAAATGTTGATGTAGGACTACGCTACTAAATGTAAGCCATTTTGATTGTACAATGCAATATAAATGTTAGGCCTTGTCTTTAAAAGTTTATTAATTCAAAAGAATTAATATACTTTTTAAGACAAGGCTCAACATTTATGAACTTTTCAATAGTATGTGATTGGAAATCAACAATGTCCTCTATTGGAATCCATTTGTAGAAATATTTCCAATCGATTGGTGCAATTGTTTTGAAAATCTTGAAAAACCGACTGAAATATTAACGCTCAAAACCTAACCAGTTTACGTGACGGTCGCAATTTGATTTTATTTAAATTATACCTCAGTATAGAAAACAAAGACTAGTCCTACGTCAAAAATCAAAAAAAAAAGTTCTATTATTGAGCATCTTTGACCTCCCTTTTGATCATCTGAGTCTAATCAAAACTAAGAACTTCTTCCCAGTAATTCAACTATCACCAAGCATGTCTAGCGAAGCTTAATTTAATGAATCAACCAGTCGCACAAATTGATTTGGCCACCTAACTCCATTTTCGATAGATCCGTGGAACTCTTATACCAGTTATTAGAATTACCTTTTTAAATGTTTGTCCCGATCCCTCGATCCTTTCTAATAAAACATCTATAAAATGTGATAAGAACACGGCTCTGCCGGATAAGTTTCAGAGTTTTCCTGATGGTCGGCCTATTGGGTTCGAATTTCGGTTAAAATATTGAATTGATTCCATAAAAACTTATAGGATTTATCGGATCACAAATACGAGGAGACCTAATTATTGTTTCGGGTTTACTAGTTTCCAGCAACTTACGTGATATTAGATGGATTTGCGATCTCTACGGTTCAGGAGTTAGGTTTTAGCTCACAAGTTCTTATTTAATTATTAGGCTATACTTTATAATACTTATTTATTATTCAGTAGTACGTCAAGAAATATTCTAGAAAAGGTGACAGAGCTCTGAACCGAATTTCAAAATTTTGGAACCTTTACGTTTATTGTGGATCCACCGAGAGGCCAACTGGTTCAATGATTTCTGTCTCAATCGACTGTTCGAATTTTTTTTAAATAGATTTCTATAAGTGCTCTCAAAAATATACTGCAAAGTGCCAGGAACACTGTCATGAATTTGTCTCACTATTTGTCCTTCTAAATCATGATACAGAGTACTCAGTCTATTTGGAATGAAAAAAGTGCAGAGTTCTGAGACTAATTATATGAATATTTCGGTATTTTTAGGACTGTTTTGGACCATTCAGAAGGCCATATGGTGGCCATGAGACTCAGTTTTCTGATCCGATTCTGATCAAATCTTTTCTTATGAGGAAGGAAAATAATTTAGGACAAAAAAGTTTCTAAGACAAATAGTTCCGCAAGCTAACAATTTCTACAGTTGGCTCGGACCATACGGGAACCACCCGGTCTTTGAATCATAATGGCAAATGTGTTCAAATCTTGCTTTTAACAGAACAATTTAAAAAAATACAAGGGACTCCAGAGGGTTGGGTTGAAATGTTGACGGAGTTCTTCAACCGATTTCTGTATTGTAAATGGTACTTCTCGAAAACTTTCGAGAACTTTCTGTAACTAACGCCCACGAAATTGACCTAGTACGCCGGCTTTAAGTGAATTCTTTATGCCGTACTCAACAGTCAACCTTGTACGATTTCTGTAAACCTGCCTAAATACGATTGAAATCAGTAGGTCTGGTATCAATTCCATGCGGCGCGGTTGGAATTTTCGGAGACAAAAATCTCTGAGCACGCCACGAAGTAAAGCCATTGGTCCCGGGCCATGTGTTGATGGGTTTGAAATGTAGGGTTCAGGTCGTCTCCCTGGCGTGACGAAAAAGTCTTTGGCTGTAAATCACGTGAATACGAAACAAACAAACTAACATGTAGACGAGTTAAACTGTAAAGAGTTTCACTGAAGATTATTCGTTCTAAAGTATTTTCAGTGAGCATTAACCTTATAATCTATGTACGCGATTCCTAAAACTGTTAAGGCCCGAAGTTAAGGATAGAGAAAACGGAATGGCAACGGCAGCGGAAAAGCCCAATCCAAATATGCCTGACGGATATACAACTGAGTAGATCCAAGTGGTGCCGTTGGGCTACTATCCAATCATCCATATTATCCAACTATTTTTTTAGTTAGATCTGTTTCAGAAACCGGGACTAAGTACTGCTTGTACTAATAGGCCAAGAATCGGAGCTAAAGCCATACGATGCTCTGTTCTAGAGTTACGATTTTTTTTAAGTTGGTGATGCCATTGATCATTAAATGATTTTTAAAATAATGTATTTAAATCTATAACCTCTACTCGTTGATAAAAGCTCATAAAATGATCCCTTATTCGTGAGCAATATCTTGATAGGCTCGAATCGAGGAAATTTTAAAAACTGAATGGAAAATGGCGACAACATCATAAAGGCAATTAAGCAAATTGCCGAAAATCCATCAGGTAACCAATTTGGCAAGATTTGCCAAACATTCTACTAATTATGTTTTTATTACTCCAAGCCTGAAGTACGTAATTATAATGTTTTGAAGGAAATGTCTTCTTTTCAACATGAGATCCTAGAAGTGGACAGCAATTTCTGCTAGAACCAAAGATATGAAGAGAAAGTATTGCTAGCTCCGTTAGAGTACGGCAGGCTGTAAAAATTGAATAGAAGCAGTTTGAAATTCTCAATCTTTAGGAGTAAATCGGAGTTATTACAGTTTTCAATGTTTATTTTGTTGGCAATGAATGGATTTTTATTGAAAGATTCCGCTATTTGAACCCATGACGAGTGAGAGCACTGTTCAAAGGCGCGCCCCATTTATCAGCCGAACCGGGATCCATTGCAAAGAAAACAAACTATGACTCCGATACTGACCCAAGTCTTAACCAATTCAAACTATAGAATATCAAATAGAAAATGAGAAATCACATAAATGGAGACTAACCATGTTTTCCTTATCCTCGGTGGCTCAATCCGAGTATTGTCACTTTTCACAAGACATAAAATGTAATAAGGACTAAGATATGTTCCTTTGACTACTACAAAAAAAAAACAAATATGCTGCCTAGTTTGAGTTAATTCGGACTAGCGTTGGGTCCTCCCTTAGCTCAGTCGGTAAAGGTGCAAAGCAACAAAGCAACACCATGATGGAGGTGGCTGGGTTCGATTCCCGGTCTGGTCTAGGAACTTTTCGTAAAGGAAAATTTCTCGACTCCCTGGGCATAGGGTATGATTGTACTTGCCACACAATCATACTAATGCAAAAATGATACTTGGCATCGAAAGCTCTCAATTAATAACTGTGGAAGTGCATCTAGAACACTAAGTTGAGAGCAAGCAATAAGCTAATTGTGAAAGCAATAAGCTTGAAATGCTGAAGAAGAAGAAGGACTAGCGTTTGGTGGTAGATCTGGTACCCCGTATCACACCACGGAAAGGTGATCTACCAGCGTTACTCGTCATTTTGTTATTTAACTTTGCAAGGGGAAACATTAGAATGGAGAAAAATAGACTTGTTTTGGCTGAATTCAGCGTGAGTCTATTTCCTGAGAGTTTTTCTGTTTCAATTTATAGAATCTTTCAATCGTGTGATCATGAGATGATCCCGACAGATTCCCTTGACCGGATCGGGAATCGAACTCGCCTCCTTCGGTTTGGAAAACCGTTCTATTACCGACTGAGCTATTTGAAGCCCCAATATTACTCTGAGACCTTATAAATTCATCACGAGACGTATTTTTTCTTTGGCACAAATTGAGGTACGTTAATAAAAATTTCATGTAATATGATGTCACCAGAAACTAAAACCTAGGTTATTCGACCAAAAGTGTGTTTAGTTGAATTTATTTCTCATCCTTTCCAATTCTTATATTCTTATTTTTCAACTTATTCTTACGTTATCTTCAATCTAATGAACATAAAGGGTGTCCACGATGAAATTGCCACACTATGAAATTGCTCTAACTTTTTAACCGTTGGGTAGAATTTAATGAAAATTTGGGTGGATTTAGTTCATAGTGCATTATTTACATCCTGCAAGTTTTAAAGTCCTGTGATCTAAACTCGCGGAAATGGAGTCGAAAGAACAGCTCGTGCGTGATAAAATCTTGCGCATTCATCACGAGAACAAGGATCTCTCGCATCGTTCCATCGCTAAAACGTTGGGAATCGCGAATTCCACGGTGTCGCGAGTGATTAAGCGGTTCGAGGAACGGTTGACCACCGATCGGAAGCCCAGAAGTGAAGGAAAAAGTATTCCGTAAAACACCAAAAATCACAACCGCGTAGTTGGGGCCTTCAACCCAAATCCGAACGCCTCCGTTCGGGATGTGGCTAAGAAACTGCACCTAAGCCGAAGTTTTGTCCAGAAGGCCAAAACTAAGGCTGGGCTTCGAACGTTCAAGGTACAAAAGGCCCCTAATCGCGACGAGAAGCAGAACAAGTCCGCCAAAACCCGTGCCAGGAAGTTGTACCTCAACATGCTGACGAAAGTTGAATGCTGCATCATGGACGACGAAACATATGTGAAGGCCGACATCAACCTGTTTTTCACGGCCAAGGATAAGTTCAGCGTTCTGGAGCATGTCCGCACTCAGAAGATGTCCAAATTTGCGAAGAAATTCCTGGTTTGGCAAGCCATCTGCACGTGCGGGAAGCGGAGTGCACCTTTCGTGACCCAGGACACGATGAACGGACAGGTGTACATAAAAGAGTGCCTCCAGAAGCGGCTGCTTTCTCTCCTGAAGGCCCACAACGTCCCAACAATCTTCTGGCCGGATTTGGCCTCATGCCACTACTCCAAGGACGTGCTGAAGTGGTATGCGGACAATAAGGTCAATTTCGTGCCGAAAATGTTCAACCCTCCCAACACTCCGGAGCTCCGCCCCATCGAGAAGTACTGGGCGATTATGAAGCAGCACCTTCTTAAACGACCTAAGGTAGTGAAGACAGTCGAGGAACTGAAGAAAGTATGGGTTTACATGCAAAAAACGGTTGATTCACAGGTTGTGCAGAATCCGGTTGTGCCGGGGTTAAGGCCAAGGTGTGGGCATTTGCGTATGGACTGTAAATAAAATACGAGTAAAATGGTAAAATGAAGTTTAATAGTTATTTCTCAATCCCTGAAAATTTGATGGCAATCGGATGAAAACTCGAATTTTGCGAATCAATTTTGTGTGTGGCAATTTCATCGTGGACACCCTTTATGAATATTCACTTGAGTTACCCAAAATTACAGTTTTGGTTTCATCACGCTGAGAAATGACAAGATTTTGAATGTTCCTGTTTTCATTCCAATGAAGCAATGTATGTTCACCGTTTCCTTATCCTGGAAAATCATTTGTCATCCCTATAAATAGCTCTGCCAACGGTATTTCTACGATAGAAAGCATTTATTTTCTTTCTGCAACATTGAGTTGGAAAAATATTTTCCCTCTCAATCATCCTGGCTGACACAAAGTTTTCCTACATAGCAATCGCTTAAAACCAGCTGCGGAAGAGTTTTCCCCCGAAACTCATAACTTCAACTGGCTGTAACGTATTACATATTGCTCCTGTGGCAACAGCAGCAGACAATAGTGGTGGCTACAAAGTATCCATAGTCATAAAGCATAAATCACACCGTGCTGCGATACGTGATGAACTAATAGTACCAAGCACCCACGCCACGTCACTGATGTGCTAAAGGGATATCTGATTACATCCACCACACACGTTAGGCATGCCGTTGAACGTTCCAGGAGTATGCAGTCCGTAATCCGGGTCGAAATTCCGGCTGCCGTGTCCGCGCGCACAAGATGTTAAAGATTAATCACACAAACCCGGTTGCGAGGCGCCTTTATCGCTCGTGCTTCACTTTCCAATGTGCAGGCGGAAATGAATGGGCATTCCGGACGGGCAGGATACCCTCGGCTGGCTGTGTATCCGACTTGCTTGCACGTTTACATGCGCGCAAAATGCACATGCCGTTTACCGCACTAAGTCGACCACATGCACAGATGGGAGCTGCAGCGATTGCCGTAAGATACGAACATCAATTTTGGGCAATCCATTTTTAGGTTAGAACAGGACGTGAAATTCTAGGTAGCTACAGAATAACCAATATCAACCTATGAAATATGATCGCCGTTTTTCGAGAGCGATTTCATTTGCTTCATTTTTCGACAGCTTTTTTTTCAAATCATCTGCCACTCTGACGGTTGGTTGGTTAGAGGGTCTGTCGGTAGACAAGGCCACTCTTCAATCTTGATAATACTGATCTGGATTAGGGATAGAAAAACAAACAGGAGTACCAACACGGATGCTTTCACACTCTGTCAAGAGTGGTTTGAAAGTGCTTAAGAGATTTATGATGACTTAAATTGATCAATGTTGGCAGACCATTGGGGATGATTGTCCGTTTTTTCTATCCAACCGTGCCTGAATTGTCGAATGTTGCAATTTCTGACTCAATTTATTACATGTTATCGAAAAGCTCAACTCTATTCAGTTTTTAACATTTACCAGGACGATAGACAATTTGTGTCATTTTTTCCCTACGGGTTAAAAGAAAACAATCATGCATCAACCAAGGAGACACAACAACGATTCAATTCCACACACAAACACCCATTACTCTCTCGGTGAAGTGTGGTTGAGAGTAAACGAGATGATTAAAAAGGGTTGAAAGTTGTTTGAAAGCGGATCAATCAACACCGCCAGCCAAGAGCTGGTGCATCGAGATTCGAGTGGCGAAGATACCTACCTACTATGTAGAAGGAAAGAATATCTACAGAACAGCTAACAAGGGCCTCTAGAGATAGCACGTCTGTTACCCATCGCTTCTCACTTCTTTTTTCCGGCTCTATTTAGACTAATTGTGAGCAGTCTTTCGTCCAACCTCGGGTGTACTCTTTACACGCTTTATATAGACTAAGTGGTTTCAATATTTGTTTATTTAAACCCATTAGGAAACCCTGTCAGACAGCAACGGTGGCGACAACGGTGTCATCTGGCGTGTTGCCTTCGACGTAGGTAATCGAATTTCGTGATCTAAAAAAAATCTTCGGGAAGAGTATCTCCCCGTACGAAGCACGTGCTGCCCGGAATCGTGCCCAAAGGGTTTCTTCAAATACGTATAACTAGAACTGGGTCTTGTTATGGGGTGTTCGTCGTTGAGAGCAGAGAAACGATCGAAAATGAAGATCAGATTACCTTACCAGTGCATTGGCAGCTTGGTAGCATAGTTTAATTTGCTTAATTATTAGGACAGGCAGGGATTTCTTTGTAGCTATGCATTCAAGGGTAACATTGTCAGCACTCCCCAAACTATTAATAGAGACGGAACACACAACATGTGCTCACCTTTCCGCATACATAGAACAGTCTGCTGCATCCGGTTTATTTTCCACAAGGATGTGGACAGGGATGCATCGCTATTGAAATTGTATAGACGAGAGAGGACACTACCAGAGGGTGACGATAAAATAATTTGCGACGGTACATTGTCATGTCAGTACCATCTGCTTGGCAAAATAGGAATATAAATTGGTGACAATACACGAAGCATAATTTTTGCACAGTTAGGTGGTGATTATGCGCGTGATTAATTTTATTAGTTTTGACACGTATAATTCGTCATTTATGTCTGTGATGTTCAGCATATAATTGTTTCTACCATATATGCCTAGGAGCATTCAATTATGTAAAGTTTTGGTCAGAAAAATTGCATTGAAAGCACTCAGATGTTCTGGACTACCATTAGCAAAAGATCGGCCTCTTCTGAAAAACATGATTGGTTTATTGATGATCTTTAATATTGGTAGGAGATAAACCTTAGAAATTTTACTTGAGAACCAATACATTAAAGGCTAGTATGCAGCTCAAAAGTAGTATGCAGTAGGATAGGACGAGTCATGGTCAGGAAATGCTTTTACTGTCAGAATTACTTTCCTTGTATGCAGCTGAAAAGGAGTGCAAACTTCATAACGTTAGTATCGCCTGCCCATGTAATCTAAACGGGGCTGTCACTTTTCCTTGCGCGTGTGTGTGTGTCTTTACAATCAATCTCCCACTGACCGGTAGTGTTTTTATGGAAGAAACTTGTCTGCATTTCTTCAGTAATTTATATGTGATCACTATGTGCAAACATTTTTAGCCCTGGAGATTGAAGGTGACAGCTCTATTGAAAATTCAACGACCCATTTCAAGCCTGTTTCTACACATACATTCTGAGGTCATCTTCATATACAATAAGCCTCGCATGAAAATCTTCACACATCAAATGGATATGTGAAGAATTTTCACACTTCTAGAATCAAAAATGGAAGTTCTTGATCCTGGCGTGTATATAGTTAAGGTATATTTTTGATAATCAAAACGACCTCACCAATGTTCCTTATCTGATGCTGGAAAGCTCGTCCGGATGCAGGAGCGGGTCACTAAAAACACAAAAAAAAAAAAATGGGAAAAAACAATCCATCTCAAAAAACACGACCATAACACACTATGAGAGGGATTCCATTCTCAACGTCGTACGCAAAGCACTCGGAAAAACTATAATTTCACCATTTATTTTAGTTGAATGAAGCAATATTTTTTTATTTTCTTTCCGCGAAAACGACGCAGCAAAAACAAAACAAGTCATTTTCAAAGCACGGCTTGCTGCGATCTAGTTAAGATTCCGGGAAAGGCCTGCTTCAAAAGCGCATTAAGCTTAGAGTAAGAATTTATTTATGTCACTTTCAGCCCCCTGAGTTGATTCGTCACCAAATCTGGTAAGGTGCCTGTTGACGATACGCCTTACCGGTCAATCGAAGGACCGCGATACAAGCACTTTACCAAACAAGCCACCAAGAATACATTAAGTCCCGTGTGGATACTTTGCCGTTTCACTCGAAACGAACAACCGAGCGCGCAAAGTTAGAGTTGGGATTTTTGCTCAACACTTAGCAGAATTTTCGTCATAAAATATCCAAAGAACGAACCACCGTAATACTGTCCACTTCAACTTATGTTTTTGTACTCGGGGCTGTCACTTTTCCTTGCGGACTAATATTCCGTTCGATTATTCCGCAAGGAAAACTGACATGTCACCCAAACTGGAGCAGTTATCCAAATTAATTTGGTAGAAATGGTAATAACTACTTCAGGTCTTTACTTGTCAGCTGCATACGAGGCTTAAGATATTAAGAAGTGAAGGAATTAATTGAGTTAAGTAAAATAAATCATTCAAACTTCGATAATCTTTCTATGAATTATGACGTATTTTGAGAATTCCGAGATAATTGACAAAATCTTAGAAGCCAAAAAGAAAATAGTCTTCAAGAAAACTTTGTTGATGCTGAAAAACTTCCTCAAATATTTCTGAGATAAAAATTCGAAAATGTGAAAAGTTGAATCCCAGGTCTTCCCCCTACTTTGCTCTTTTTCAATGAACCATTTTCTATCCCCACTGCAAACAAAATAAGATTGAGATTACGCAACATTTTGTTTCATTTTTCGTTATAGATCATAACTTGGAGGTAATGTACAACACAAGTTGTGGGCGAAAAAAATCAACCTTGTCCAACAGCTCTCTGTGGTTACCAATCAACCTCATGAACAAGTTACAACAAGCTCTCGCAAACTTACCTTGATATTTCAAATTGATAAATCTCGGTTGTTAGTGAATGAACATCGAATCGAACTCTATCAGATTGATCACATCAAGTAAGCTTACAAACTGATGTGATTAAATTTTCAATTTCTAGTACAGATTCTGAGTTGTTTCAATTCTAAATGTCTAAATGTGCCGCCAAGAACGCTTCAGCATAAGCCCTTGATGGATGATTTTTGCGACGATTGTGCAAGCACTACATGGTTCACCGATGTAAACAACTAAATTGTTCATGTGTGCAGCCAGTTGCTCATGATTGTTTGCATAGATTTTTTTTTTCAATAAACGCTCAAGATGAGCAATATGGTTTATCTGTATCGTGCCTTTTTTGCATGCTATGATTGCAATAATTGCAATGTATGTCATGTGGTATTTTTCGTAACGTTTTCAAGTTTTGTGTGTAGATTTAAAATTAAAATCCTTAATACATCGATTGATTGACCTTGAATGCATTCATTGATTGCATCATATCCTGTATATCCTGGTCTAAAATTAACCCTGCCTCAAAAAACACCTACCTTTCTCGTACCAGTGGATCAATCTTTATTTCTTTTTGAAGTTCATCGTCTACAAAACACAGGAAAAATTATTTGATTAGGCTTCCGATTTTCTAAATGCGAACTGTCGGGCTTCACGTTTTACACCTTCCACCAAGTTTTGTACCGCTGTTATATCCACCTTATTTGATACTGAACGCCAATTTGCCTTGAAATGTTTTTCACTTCCAACTGTTTTTTAGTTCTCTTGAGGTTTCTCTTTACGATTGCCCAATATTTTTCAATTGGGCGCAGTTCCGGCGAATTCGAAGGGGTTTTTCTCCTTGGGTACGATTTGCACACTATTGGCGGTATACCATTCCAGCGCCATTTTCCCGTAGTGGCAAGAAGCGAGATCTGGCCAAAACAGTACGGAACAACTATGTTTCTTAACGAAAGGCAATGGGTTCGACCCCGGCGTAGTGGTTAGCATTCATACCTCTCACGCCAAAGTTACGAGTTCAAATCTCACCCCGGACAAGTTACGAAAATATCCGAAAGCGGTGTTTGAATGACTACAACGGGAAATGAACCAGCCCGAGGCTGAAAATCTCGATAATCAAGAAAGGCAATAAGCGTTTTTGCATGCATTTCTTTACATAAATATCTTGGTTGACAGTGCCAGTTGTCACGAAACTTTCACTTTTTAGCCTACAATTATTATTCGTTGCAATTCCTTTTTAATGGTGTCGGCTCGCAAGGCCCACAACCAACCCCACTATCTCGCAGGAGGACCATCGTGATGCTGCTGTTTAACAGTCCCAAGGACTTTCGGCTTTTGTATTTAGAGTCCTGGGCGCACTAACAAGACGGTGACTCAGCCGCTCTTAACATGGAGAACAAACGCTGTTTTGAGCCACCCCTAACATGGAGAACAGACGCTAAAATGGGTGAAGGCTTGGACTTTTACCCTTGTTTTTAAAAAGCGGGGTGGCTCGCTTTTGTCAGGGCTGCTTTCGGATATTTGTCTTCACCTACTTTACGGTCCTCCCGGTCTTTAGCCTACCAATACACACTAGATACTTCAATAGCATAAGGGGAGAAGACAGGATCAAAATTATAATTGAACATATAAGATATAATAATTAAAAGTATATACAACCTATTAAGTAAAAATTATAAAATTATTTTTATGTTTATATATAAATCAAGAAAACACAAGTAATGATAAAAATGGTAATGATGATGATAAAGATGGATGGTAATGGTAATGAAAAAAACAATGTCATATAAGATAATATATACAGTGAAGGGATATTAATATACTATTATACTATCCATATCATAACAACAAAAAAAAGATAAAATTTTATTTTGCCTCTATTTCCCGTAATGTCCTTCCATGTTATTAGGGTGGGTCTAAGGCAAGGATGATCCCAAAGCGCGCTGCAACTACGAACCTAATGTGAATAGTAAAATTCTCAATATGGCCTCCAGGCACACGATCCTCTGTAGCAGGTGGAAAAACTACTTGATGTGATATTTCCACAATGGAACTGACTCTTAGCTTCGGGCCTTGACCAAGAATCCCTACTGAGCCCTTGCGGCACGTCAAGCCGGCCAGTTCAGCGCAAGGGCTATAGAGGCTTTAAGTTAGTCTTGAAAAACTTATTTTAATACAATCCATATTTTTCCACCTAGGAATGCCGTGACGTCATGTTGCGTGTACGCAACACTGGCGCATCGCTGGACAAATTGACTTGTTCTGAACGAATGGAACAGAGTTAAACATGATTTGAGACTTATCTAGAACACACATAATGACACCCAGATAAATCATAAACACTTTTGAAATTTTTGAGTGTGCTATTCAAAATTTGTCTGATAAACATGTGTCTACATATACAAGTGTTTGTGCCAATGTGTATTTTGTAGGTGGTTGTGATGTAGGTGGAAAAAAAGCCTGAGGATATACATACAAAAAAAAAAACATACATACATACAAAAAAAAAAACATACATATATACATACAAAAAACCTCGCACACACGCCACATACGATTTTTTTGAAAAGTAACGCTGCGTATACACAACAGAGGAAGAAAATGGGTTAAGATGAATTGCTGCTCCATGTATTTTTTCCTATCTTTTATCTCTCTCTCGCAAACTTACCTCGCTATTTCAAATTGATTAATCTCGATTGTTAGTGAATGAACATCGAATCAAACTCCATCAGATTGCTCACAGCAAGTAACCATGCAAACTGATGTGATGAAATATTCAATATCTAGAACAGATCCTGAGTTACATCAATTCTAAACTTTGAGATAATGGCTGCCGTCGAGAATGCCTCAGCGTATGCCCTTAATGAGTTCAGAAAAAAACTGTTTGTAAGTTACACTGATTTTGGTAACATGTCAGCAATATCCCACAACTGGCTGCAGAAATCAACAAATTAAATGTTTTATATTATATACAACCATGTTTAATTTCTAAATGGCATTAAATAATTTCTAAAACTGAACATCAATGTTATCATGCTGTGAATCTAGGACACATTTTCAGAAATTCTTTATACAGCATGTAGATCAGGGTAAATAGAACGTTTTGAACTGAATCAAAAGTCGCTAAGCGTCATCCTATATTATATAAAATACAAAAGTGCGATTTTCGATATGATGTGATTATTTTCTATGGATTTTTTTTTTCAATTCAACTGGACAGAGCAAAACACGTTTAGCGAAGTTGAACATTTGCTCGGACCAAACAAATCACGGAAATCTATTCAATCACACTCAAGCAAGGCATTTCACGGGAACAGTCAGCAAGCGGATTTACTGCCAAAATAAAGCGATTAGCCAAACTTGACTGAACGTTCTCTTCCTATAGAGGACCAAATCCATGCAACCATTAGACTATTGTATAGAGAGGCAAACAAATTGAACTCGCCGAAGCCCGGCCAGCCTGTGCATTGGAATGTATAAATACACTTATATTGACTCGAAGGTTTTCGGTAGGCCAATTGAGGGATTATTGCTATTTACCGCTTATTTTGTCATGGCTTTGTATACTGTTTCCATTATTTTGTCTTTTGCACTCAATTCTCCCACCGTACATGAACGCGGTGCCGGCCGAAGCCTACGGTTCGTTCCTTCGATGTTTGTCGGGGTTTTCCACCTGGGTTAGCCAACACGCACACTACTGTTGTGGCATTGCTTTTTGACTGGATTTATTCATGCGTAAATAGTTTTCAGCTGGGAATAGGATTTCCAACACGGTTCAGCTGATCTGTATGACCGTTTATTATTGCATTAAGTGAGCTTTTCCTTTAGAGATGGTACTTAGTTGGAAATGATGTTTCTGAACTTTATGAGACATTTGCTCGGTTAGAAAAATATGCAAATGTGATGTTCTTAGTTCGTTAATCTCGCTGTATCAGAATGAGTTTAAAATACCACAATGTTATTTTAAAGTAGCACTACACTTTGATTAACCCCATATGTTAAGTAATTTCGATTTGTAAGATCATTGCTCACGTTTATTTTATTTCGTCAGCAAAACTTTTAGCAATTGGTAGGTTAATATCCGACTTATTTACTTGATCGACGGCAATAAAATTATTCAATGCTAAGAAGCCATCTGCCATGTGCTGCGCAAATCATTATTCCACATTGTCACCAATTCTCTGGATCACTTCCTTACCACCCTTCGTCTGTCTCATTTCAGGGTAAATCGGGTTTACTTTCCAGGAGTTCCATTGTTGTACGAAATTGCCGTTAATTTATTTTGGCCTCTATTCATTCTTAATTTTTCAAAGTGTCCTCGCTGTGGTCGGCGGCATACCTTCAGAGAAAGGACTGGCAGTGCTCGCATTATCCTCTTATTCCTTTTGCTAGGGATCGTTTCGACTTCCACTTGCAGTGGTGACTGGACCCCGCACCGTAAGGTCCGCTTTGTGTCTCAATCTATTTTTATTTATTTGCCATCTATTTACCAACATTGGTTCTATTTAGTTCGGGCCAATGTCTGCAGCTTTTGTTTTGTTTGAAATTTTCCGCACAATTTTACCCCGTAATTGAACGGGCGACAAAATCCGGTCCGCACAGTCGACGAAAGAAATGCATTGTCACTGGTCGATTGGTTATGCTTTTTGCCGTGTGTTTTTCATTTTTGCCAACTACCGAATTTGAGGATGCAACCGAGCACATCCAATTGATGATTTCGAAAATTGCATTCAATGTTTACAGCCGGAATCGAGTTACCATCGATGATAATCTAATCAGCAAACAGATCGAAGAATCGTCACCAGCATACCAACAATTTGCGGGTTCTCTCGAATAGTTTCCCCCTCTGAAAATAGTTGATCACTTAAAGGTAATTTCTACCTGATTCTGGAAAGCAAAACTGCAACCGTGAGAAAGTTGGCCACCACATGGCAGTTTTGAAATTTTTGAGAAATGTCATAAAATTATCGGTAGGGGTTGAGCAGTAAACTTTATAGTTCGGAAATTCCTGTATGTTGAATAAACGGGGCTTTCATGGAAAATAATTACTTTATGGTGGAGAAAGCTAAATGTAAGGCCATACATTAGTATTGAGCTGTGTGTTTTTGACTCTTGCATATCTAGGAAGATTTCTCAAAGAACGTGCATCTTTTTGCGAAATCAACTAAGACATATTTCCCTTTCCCTTTTTTTAAAACTCTTTAACGAGCGTATTAGTAGAACGATTGTAATTTGAAAACTAAAAAAGTTTAAATTAACACATCACTTGATCGTAAAAAAAAAAAAATAAAAATAAAAAATTGAAACACGTTTTCACTAGTAAACGCGTCACTAGTAATCGCGAACTATCACTAGTAAACGCGAACAAATTCCTTTTTTCTCTCTAGTGTAGTTTAAAACAATTCGCCTGTGTTTACTAGTGATAGTTTTAAAAAGTGTTTCGATAATTTTAATTTCGTTATGGCATAGTCGCTGGAAGCAATGTTCCTAGTGATATTCACAGTCATTTGAATCAGTAAGACACCCCGGCGTGTGTGTTTTTTTTTTTTAAATTCAGTGTACAAGAAGATACGAGTTAGCCTTAGCGTGTAACTTTGAAAGCACAAATGTCATCTCTCACACAACCTACACAGATAAAAAGAAACATTGAATTTTCTGCGTTATCTAATGCACAAAAAGGGAATGCTAGGTTTGGAAGAAAATAATGGGATATTTCATGTAAATTTAAGCCAAATAACGCCTGAATCTAGCCTGTTATATGGAAGATTGCAAACATTGTTGTATGCCGCATGAAAGATTGCAAACAATTTCGTTGTTTACGCCCCCTTTGGCTTGGAATTAAACGAGGGGAAATTTTACACGCTTGTGAGAATTAATTATTTTTTTCTGTGTACACTTATGAAATTGCCGCTTCTTGTTTTGTATCTCATGAAAAAATCCGAAATCCATCACTAAGGTTCAAAAACATGTTTCTTTGTTTTTTATGTTTGAAAAACGTTTTATTCATTCTAGCATATATTTTAGCAAAATCTGAAATAATCATTCGAACCCTTGTGATTCTTCAGGAATGGCAATAGCCGCTTCTGAAGGCACTCTGTTGCTCAAACATTTCACCATTTATCGTTTCGGAAATAAAGAATGGAAACGTTCATTTCGCCGCAACTTGGCTTGAACTTGGCAACGAAATATTATTGCTAGTTGGCGTACGTATCAACGTAAGTCTCGTCGTATGAGGGTGGGTCAATAAGTCCATGAATTTTTGAATGAAACACAGGTTTTTTGGATTATTATTTTTTCAACATAGTCTTCTTTGAATTTTACACACTTTTTCCAACGTTTCGTTTCGAAAAATAAGATGTGTGGAGGTCATCAAGATAGGTATTTGTTTGTGAGATTTTTGCATCGTTGTAGTCCAGTCTCTTTCCGTCGAGCCATTTCGGCAGGTTTGGGAACAATAAATAGTCACCCAGGCTGAATATGGAGAATATGGTGGATGAAGGAGCATTTGTAGCCCAATTCAGTAGCTGACAATTTGTTTGTCAGCAATTTGTAGCCCAGTTCATGATTTTTTTTTGCCATGGAAACTGCACATGTGAGTACCCTTATATTGTGCTGGTGGAAGATATCTTCTTTTCTTGGCCAAATGTGGTCGTTGTTTTTTCTTCAAATCTGCAAAATTATTGAGCCAATTGCAACCTGGCATAATATGCACGATTGATTGTTTTCCTCTTTTGAAGGTAGTAAATTTGGATTACACCGCGTGCAAAAAAAAAGAAGATCGGCATGACTATATTGGCTGACAAACCCTCCCTGGCTTTCTTTGTCGCCGATCAATCCAGACAAACCCACTGTTCTGATTGCTATTTGATCTATGGTGTGTTGTGGTGGATCCACGGTCATGGTTACGGAACAGCACAAAAACTCATTCATATTGCGGTTGATCAACACTCCTGCGAAGTTTGTGGTCGATTGTGGGCAAACGTGGCACCCATCTTACGGAAAGCTTTATCATACCCAAGATGTCAATCAAAATTGAAACAACTGAGCCATGTGAGATGCATTTCAGATGGCATTCACAATCGCTCTAACTTTCAATCTCTGGTGGGCCAACACCATAACGTGATTTTTTGAAGTTATTCCGGTTGTAGACCCCTCAACTGGGCTCCCAGAACGTTCGGCATCTTCCCTGCTGGCCACAACGAAATTCAATAAACCACTTACTTTCTTGATCAAAAAGTTCCCGGAATTTATTCAGGAAATTAAAACAACAAAATTATACATAAAGATCGATATTGTCCCCTTCAAAGTACTCCCCATCGACTGCAACGCATTTATGCCAGCGCTTGATCCAATCATCGAAATATTTTTTATAGTCGGTTTGCAATATAGCCTTCAGAGCCATCTTCGATTTTTCCCTGATCTTATCTCAGGTGCTGAGGTTTCTTGAGTCGACCTAATAGTTAAGAGTTCCTGGGAGCCAAATCAGGTGCATTCAATGGTTGCTGAATGGTATTCGTTTCGTTTTTAGCCAAATGTTCACGGATAACGATGGCATTGTGTGACGGTACATTATTGTGGTGTAAGATCCACGAGTTGTTTGCCCACAAATCCGTTTTTTTTGGCGAATCGCTTCACACAAACGTCTCATAACGCCCAAATAATACTCTTTGTTGAAGATCTGGCCTTGTGGTATTCATGATATTCCTATGAGCATCCCCTTCTTTTCAACTGAAAACGACGTGGTTTCCTCGGTCGCGACTCATTCGGTGCACGCCATTCACTCGCTTGATGTCTGGATAGCGTGTCAGATTCATAAATCCACGTCTTGTCTGCAGTAATGATTCCAGTTCCTTTTTTGCATGAAATTCAGGTCTTTCGGAACCAACTTCGCAGTGACACGTTAGAGTCCCAAATGTCAAATGATAACCAAAATGTCATGAAGGGATCCAAAAGCAATTTATAACTCCTCTACCCTCTCTCTAACGGTCAAATTTTGGTCTACGGTCATCTATTATTAGATTTTGTTGATTTTTTTCGATGTCGATGGACCACCACTCTTCTCATCATTGTTCACGAACTCATGGCCACCTCTTAAACGTGTGTGCCGCTGATAAACAACTGTTATTTTCAGAGCATCGCTGCCGCAACACTTTTCTAACATCTGCAATGTCGTCGCAGCATTGAAACCGTTTTTAATGTTGAATTTAATGCTAACTCGTTGTTGCAAATTCAATTCCATTTTGAAAATTGTACAAAATCGAGTACACACACAATCGCAGCTGTACTCAATACGGCGTAACTTTTACAACTGTCAAGCTATCAACGCGGCATCCTAAAAAAAACTAAAATCGGATGACTGAGTGCGCCACACGGTGGTGATTTCGAGAACTTTTTGATCAACGTAGTATGACAGTCAGTGATGGAATTCTCATCAATTCATCGTGCGATACGTTTTCACTTGTGATTTTTCCGTTGCTAGTTTCACACGCCACCGTTTCTTGAGTGAACTTTCTTGAATGAGAGAATGAAATATCACGAACTTTTTCTACTCGAGTCACCGACGTGAGGATACGAAAAAAATCAGATCCTTTTTTTCTCTCTATATCTTTACAGCACATTCGTTCTTGAAAAGCACACTGCGCATTTCATAGAAATGGAATCTAGACAGAAAGATATCGCGCATAAATCTATACACTCTCTTCAGCAGACGTTTCCTACCACTTCAACTTTGCGGTCGATTTCGAATACGAATGTGAAAATGGCAGCCAACCAAACTTCCAATGCAGAAACGAAGCGAAAAATATACCCAAACATGTGAAAAGGGCCAATGAGCCAATCTTAAACAATTACTTTAAACGCCGATTTCTCATGAATCACTTCACATCCAAGGAATGTTACTACGTCTTCTGATAGAGCAAATTTCCTCTACCAGACGCTGGTGTCGGTGAGCCTGAATTAGTTTTTATCCATGAACAATCGACGTTTAAAGTCATTGTTTAAGTTTGGCACTTAGACCCTTTGCACATGTTTGGGTAGAAATATCGAAGAGCGGGATAAAAACAAACATCAAAACTCGCGTGAACATTGCCTAGACATACGCGCTAGAGAAAAAAAAACAAAGCCGAGGGAATATTTGATTGGATCGGATCTCGAATACGAGTGAAACATGTTGAGATGGAGAAACGAAAGATCTTTCGCGATGAGAAATGAAACGTTTACTCACTCTGCGCTTACATGAACTTTGGATTGTATTTCGTTCGCAAACTTTGAGTGCGAAGTTCCTCGGCGAAATATCTTTACAATGGGCAAAGAGTGAACGTTTTATGAAAATGATTTTTCCAACACTGATGCCAGTATGATACATAAAATTATATTACTGCTGTCAATTTCTTGTGCGATCGAACACTATTTGGTCAGTACAACTGCTGTTATGGTGACGTTATAACAAAAAATGAATCGTAATCGACCAATCACCAAAGTATAGCAAATCCTTTTAATTTAAACTCATATTTTTAGCCTTAATTCTTTATGTTGCTGAGTAACGCTGAGTAACCATGTCCCCAATCATGTTGGAGCTCATTAAGTTAATTATAGAAAAGGTTTAAGAGGACTCTTATGGTTCAATATCTCACAAGTTGAAATGGTCGAGTGGTAAGAAGATCGATTTAATAAACTTGAAGTTCATTGTTTGAACCTGGTTCATGAATACCTTTTTAAAATTTGTCATACTGAAACTTAAGAATTTTTTTTGATTACATTTGCAATCATGAACTGCATAGATTTTAAAGAGAAAAATCCTGAAAACGTGAACTAGTTCACGGTCAGTTTTCATATTCGGGAACGCTTTTTTTTCTGTGTATTATTCATTTCACAAGCGTTGTTTATTAAAAATTTGGATCAAAAGGCAATGAACCTGTAAAGAAGAACTATAAGCTATCAAATGCAAACGGACATAAAAAATTCAACAGGAATAGATTTGGTTGAAGTGCCTTATGATCGAGGTATTAATACCCCTAAATCAGAATAACAAAATAAATCATTGAAATGATCATTGAGCACAAACAAGAAAGCTATAATTAGAAATATATGTATGTTCCTTAGAAAATATAATACTAAAATATGTATTGTGAGAAAATGATAATAAGCGTGCGTAATCATAAAAATAAGGCAATAATATGACATGAAATCAGCAACGAGCAAAACTAACGATGGTAAAATAAGCTGAAGTCGTCAAAGATATATCAGGGTGCACACTAAGAATAATGAATAATAAAATTTAAAAATAAAACCATTGCCAACATTGAAAAGTTGCATTGGTTCTTTTTCGTAGAAAGCGGTTTGCTTTCAAAACAATAACCTTCAAATGGTCAATTCAAAAATTTCCTGCTTTGTACACTTAAAAGTGGAAATTTTCAGAATTAATTGTAGAACTGTCAAATCGAAACCGTGGCATCGTTGAAAACGAAAGCAAATTATTTTGATTCCAAAATGAACTTTCGTCCAGAAAGTGTTGTGCAATCGAAATAAAAATGTGCTTTTTGGATTGAAAGATAAATAAAATTTTAAAATAAAAGGATTTAATTTCAGATACATTGTAGAACTGTCAAATCGAAACCGTGACATTGTTTAAAATCGGATCAAATTATTTTTATTGAAAAACTTTTGATTCGAACTTTCAAGCTGAACTTTCTTGATGTTTTCCATCACGAGAGATCCATGTCGGACATTATCACCTGAGCAACATCTGGCATTTGCTGCCGTTCGTCGTTGCTTGTGGTAGCAATGCAAATAAAAAAGTGGGATGATTAGTTCAACTAAAACATTACCATTCATGTAGTAACGTACCCATCCTTCAGACAGAGATTGTTGCTATTATCCGACCTAAGGAAAGCATCATCATTGAAAATCTCTACCACCGTCATCCAGTTGAAACGTTCCTGCATTTGTTTGTACTGTAACAATGAGATTGAGCGAAAAATTCTAAACGACGACGAGGTCGAAGACGACGACTTGCTTTGTGTTGGTGGATTTAACAGTTCTACGATTTTCATGGTAAAAGAACACACTTTTAAATTTACACACTGAACCGAAAAACAACACTTTCAAATCAAAAACATAATTTGCGTAGTAGATAATTTTACTTTTAATTTAATGGAAAATAACCACTCCGTAGAAGTAAAGTGCAAAACTTTTAATAAAACAATATTCCATGTGTGTGTGTGTAATACGAATTTCAAACAGTAAAAGCAAAGAAAGCGAAAGTTCAAGTTCTGATTTCCTAACAATAAGAAAACGTCGAAATCCTTACACTATCTTTCGCGCACATCTTCCTCCTTGAAGGTGAAGTCGTAAAAAAACGTGAACTCAGTGACAATCGGCAACGACATACATACTACATAGCGTGGGTTAGGTCGACTAAAACTTACAAAGATGTCCACCACTTCCCATACCCAAAATGGCCGGCGCTGATCCTTACATAAATAACAATTTCAGGATAATACGTTATGTGAAATACAAAGATAAAAAGAAACATGTAATTTTCTGCGTTATCTAATGCACATAAAGGGAATGCTAGATTGGGCAGAAAATAATGGGATATTTCATGTAAATTTTGTTGAAGTACAATTGATCTCAGCAACCTATACCTTATGATTGTATGAAGTCTAGAGAATAAAACTTTTCATTCCTTTGTCAACCACCAACCAGTAAAGGTGTATTTAGTTTCACTCTGTTAAAAGGTTATGGGCCCAGACAAACCCAAACCGAGAAATTTCTGAAAGCAGCTGAAAATCCGTTACGATGGGAGACGACGAGAAGTTCCTCAAGATCCAGCCCTTCGATGGTACGGGTTTCAACAACTGGCGGTTCAGGATGTTGGCGTTCTTGGAACAGCTGGAAATCGCGCACTGTGTCGAGAAGGAATCGAATGAGGAAGACTTCTGGAACATCCTGGAAACGGATTCGGCAGGAGTCAAGAAAGAAAAGGAGGAGAAAAAGGCGTCCCGAAAAAAGCAGGACAACAAGTGCCGTTCGGTCCTGATTGGTGCGGTTGCCGATAGTCACCTGGAGTACATAAAGGACAAGAAGAGTCCAAAGGAAATCTGTAGCGGTTTACATGAAGTTTTCGAGCGCAAGAGCCTGACGAATCGGTTCGCGCTGAAGCGGAAACTATTGGAGATGAAGCACGATGAAGGTTCAAGCCTGGAGAACCATTTTCTTCGTTTTGATCGGCTAGTTCGAGAACTGAAGTCAACCGGTGCGAAAATGGACGAGGAAGACATCGTGTGCCACCTGATGCTAACCATGCTGGTTTCGTACGATTCGGTGAATACGGCGATGGAGGCGGTATCGGAGAAACTGACTTTGGAGTTTGTGAAGGGAAAGTACCTGGACGTAGAATTGAAGAGAAAGGGAAGGAAACTGCCGGCCAATCGAGATTCGGAGGAAGTTTTGCTGGAAAGTCCGGTAAATACCGTCTGAAGTGTTTCGGCTGCGGAAAAATTGGCCACAAGCGTGCCGATTGCCCGGAATCTGGACAACGCCAAGAGCAACCCCGGGATCACGAGAAGAAGAAATTCTCGAAGCCCAGTGCTGCAGCGAAAACTGTGTCTTTTGTTGCCGGGTCTGGGTCAGCATCAGATCAGAAATCGCGGTGCTGGTACCTAGATAGCAGGGCATCCGATCATATGGCGAACCAGAGACAGCTGTTCCGTATCTTGAAGGAGCTCGAAAATCCTGTATGGATAGCAACAGCAAAGAAAGGCGACAACCTGGTCGCTAGGCATCATGGGGAAATCAACGTGTGCTCAATAGTTGATGGTGAGGCAATCCATATCCGTATCGAGAATGTCCTGTTCGTTCCCGAGCTGGCGCTGAATCTGTTATCCCTGCGTCGGCTGGAAAGTTCGGGAAAGAAGGTGATTTTCCACAAGGACAAGGTAGTTGTCGAGGATGAAGATCAAGCCGTCGTATCAACTGGAAGGCAAGTTGGTGTGCTGTATGCGATGGATTTTCAGTACCAAGCGATGCCAAACAGTGCTATGGTAACGGGCAAGATAACGAAGGAGCTGGAACTGTGGCATCAACGCTTCGGCCACATCGGTAATGGAAACCTGATGAAGCTGATCAACAAGAACATGGTGGACGGATTGGAACTGGTCAGCTCCGTGAAGCCTGGAAGCTCGGAGTCTATTGTCTGCGAGCCGTGCCTTGATGGCAAGCAAACTCGAGAGCCGTTTACTAATCGTGAAGGAAAGCGGACAACCCGTCCGTTGGAGCTAGTGCATAGCGACGTCTGTGGTCCGATTTCTCCTGTGTCGTGGGACGGCATGCAGTATTTCATCACGTTCACGGACGATTTCACTCATTTGACGGTCGTCTACCTGATGGCGTCGAAGGATGAAGCGTTGGAGTGCCTGAAGACGTATGAGGCTATGGCAACAGCACATTTTCAGACTAAGATGTCTCGTCTTCGCTGCGACAACGGTGGCGAATATAGTGGCAAGCAAGTCAAAATGTTCTGTCGGCAGAAAGGTATCCAGCTGGAAATGACGGTACCATATACACCGGAACAGAATGGCCTGAGCGAGCGGATGAATCGAACCATTGTCGAGAAGGTGCGAGCAATGCTGTCTGGAAGTGGTGTTTCGAAGCGCTTGTGGGGTGAAGCTGTATATGCGGCTGTGTACCTGATCAATCGTAGTCCGACAGTGGCTGTAGATAACAATCGTACGCCCTTTGAAGTCTGGAACGGAAGAAAGCCGAATGTGAAACATCTTCGTGTTTTTGGGGTGGAATGTTATGTCCAGGTCCCGAAACAAAAGCGAAAGAAGCTGGACTCGAAATCTGAAAAGGCGATCTTCGTGGGATACGCTCCGAATGGATACCGTGTTTCGAACAATAGGAAGGTTTTTGTTGCTCGAGACGTCGTGTTCAACGAATGTAAGTTCAACGAAGCCTTGCCGGATGATATCGAAAATAAAGAAGAGCAGCTGATTGTCATTCAAGATCGTGTCCAACAGCCGGTTCCTATCGATGGAGAAGATTCTTTTCCTGAAAACAACGACGAGCCTGAAGCTACTGCTGGAGATGAACTTGACGATACGTTACGGTTTGGGGCGCGATGCTGCCCATCTACGGGACTATGTCTGACCCATCAGTCCGACAGTCGGACATAGTCCCGTAGATGGGCAGCATCGCGCCCCAAACCGGTCGACCAAAAGGTAATTTTTTTTTAAATTGTAAGAACGATAAGTGTTGTGCCTTGTCTCGTGTCGCGTTTTGTTAGTTGCGTGTTGTTCTTATGTCAGCATAAAAATCATAATAATAAGTGCAATAAGAGCTTTACGCATGATGGATATGATATGTATGATAGATTTGTATGTCGAGCCAGCTCCTAATAACACGGATAATTGCTTTGCGTCAAAGCTTTTGGGTCCATGCTAATGCACTTATTGATAATAAAATGTTTGGAAAAGATTCGTATTCAGCTAACTGGAGTAAACTGACGGTTGCCCATTGACACGAGTTGTGTTGCCCTTTTAGTTTAGAAAAGCAAAAAGTCATGGACTTATTTTCAGTAGACTGATTCCAAAGCAATTCATAAGAGATTTGGGTACTATAGTTCCTTACCCAGAAAAAAATAATGAATTTTGACAGGCGGAGGACAGGAGGTTAAAACAACGAAATTGTTTGCAATCTTTCATACAACAGGCTAGATTCAGGCGTTATCTGGCATAAGTTTACATACAATATCCCATTGTTTTTTTGCCAAATATAGCATTCCCTTTTTGTGCATTAGATAACGCAGAAAATTCAATGTTTCTTTTTATCTGTGTAGATTTGGCGGTTATAGCCTGTAATCCAGTTAAGAAGTTCTTTCGACTTACAAGTTAGTTCTTGGACTCTTTTTTTTGTGCATCATTTTTCGGTAATATCTGCAAGGCCAGTTAACCGAACCAAAAAAAATAGTACAAAACCATTTTTTGGAACAGAGTATCTTTCATTGGCACAGCAAAAAATTACAGTCAGTAATGTCGGAGATAAAAGCAAATTATGCGCTGTAATTTGTTTAGAATATATGAAAAATAATTGAGCATTCGCTTCAATACTTAAATACAAATGTTGCTAAAGTCCAACTTTTAACAGTACATAAATGTCACAAGCTCATTTCCTTTAATCACATTCAGAATTATCGCCTCAGTTTCCTATTCGACAGCCCATTAGCGGTACCCTTTTTAGCCAAAATACACTCTCTTCATCTTTCAAACAAAAAATCATCAAACGACGACTTCATAAATAGGACCAACTTACCAACTGGTAATGTACCTACATTCGTACATCCATAATGTAAACGATTCCTTGTTCTATGAATTTGTCTACATAAATAATCACCTTTAATTACTACGGCACGGTCGCTCACTCGTGTCTACCCATTTGTGTTGTCTAGGGCGCTTCTGCCATGCTGTGCGGGTTAGTTGGTTGCTAGATGGTGTGTCATTTCAGGTCGAGGTTTCGTCTGTCGAAAAGGGGTTTGTCGTGTATAACAATTAATCCAATTGACGGTCTGCCTGCCGTGGGATCCACCCACGAAAAGGTCATGTACGATAGAAAAGTTATTGATCCCTGTCATAAACGGTGACACATGGCGACGGCGTCGTGTCAGTGTAGAATAAGCATATGTCACATTGAAATGTATGGTTAAAAGGAAGCTAATTATGGGCTGATGATTTGTAGAAGTGTGCCTCCATCGGTTCCTGTTGGTAATATAAGCAATTTGATGCGCTTTTTCAACCCTATAAGCGGTTTCATGCACTGTTTTTCAATCCTAACATGTATGAACTTTTTCACGAACAATCAATCTCTTTTTGATCATCGATTTAAATGAAAAGGAATCCGAAAGATTATTTAAGGGATTTGTAACATAAATGTAACATAAATTACATGTATGTTTATTTTTAGAAAACATTTCGCCAAAGTTTATTTCCTCTGAAAGGAAAATAATTAGGAATGTCAAAGCTATTTTACAAGCGTAGTATATCAATATCGACAAAATCCATTGTTTTTATTTCACAAAACAATAATCACCGTTTTCGGCTGAAATTGCAACAGCTGCTGGTTTAAAATGGTGCAATCAGCACATTTCCTGACACTATCCGATCACAACAGATCAAGCTATTTCTTCGAAACAGCTCAAATTTCCGAAGGTGTCAAACCTACTGCTGAATGTCATCAGCCTAATTTGCTTTATCTGGATCGATCTGCCAAAAGATGCTAGGAAATCGAAAACCTTCCACCAATATAGCTAATCCTGCTTTCCTTTTTGTGCCCATCTTAGATCAATCGGAAGATTAACCCGGGCCTAGGAGAACAACCAGTACAGTTATGTCCATGACCCATCCAATGACACCAACTGGCAGTACGTGACGCTGCTGGCCGGCGCTCTTGGCACACCGTTTGCTGTAATTCGATCCGAAATGACCCATAAATATCCTATGTACACACGGCAGCTAGGAGCAACAGCAACAGTAAAAAGTCTTTGAGCGAAAACCGCCTGTCAGTTGTCAGTTGTGCCATACATGCATCAAACACAAACAGATGGACAAGCTTGCAGACAAATTAACTGCTAAATGATATAAGCGTGTAACAAATTTCGGAAAACTCCGAGATGGAAGGCCAAACTGCCATCAGCTTGACTCGGCAGCATCGCAATGGTGAGATGAAGAAGCTGAAGACCGTTTGAACAGCTGCTGATGCTGTAGGTTTACTCCCTGAAAGAGGAACGTTACTTTGTACTGCGAGGCAAGTGACACGTGTTCGAGAAAAGATTGGATTACAACCGACCGAATGGTTTCATTCTTTTGGACATATGAAAGACTTAAAGGTCATATCTTCGTCTAGACATCTTTACTTTCTCGTATAGTTCAAAATAACTGTCATCAAGAATATCGAGAGCAAAAACACCCGATTATAATAAAAAAAAATATGACGCTAGTCCACACGAAGGAAAAAAAGCTCTTCACGCCCAATTCACTACCAAAAAAACACCTTCGACTAAACGACCACCAGCACCATACCATATCGCCGATGGCAGTCGCAGCGCAGGACGAAACAAGTCATTCACTTTTTATCGATTTTATGATTACATTAACTCGCTAGGTCAACAGCATTAATCATCGTCACCTCATGGTTGAGCACTGACTGTAAATGTAGCACTCCTATGTTTACCTCCGCTCCACAGAACTGGAAAACTTTTTTTTTGCTTTCCTCGGACTTGTAGCAATCTTCTCGCATATTTACATATTCATAACTAAATGTATCACGTCACGAGCTTTTCATCGACAGAGTTCCTTTTTTGCTTGCTGATATATGTTTGCGTACTTCCCTCGCGCCCTAGATCGTGTCAAAGGTAGCAGTAGGTAGCGATTATCACCGGCACTAGTGCTGGACGATGGAAAACGTTGTTTATGTTAATTATTCTCACGACTAGATCACGTTCAGATAAAAAATGGATGATAGGAAAAAAAAAACAGCTGAACAATCAAAACAGCCGCAAAAGTACGATTCAATTCTAATTTTTCTCAACTGATAATTGAGTAGGATGAAATGTATGTGCATAAAACTGTGAGAAAACATTGTAACACGCCTTAGTGAAACCATAGAACAACAGTTGCACTTATTTAAAACACAGGGGTAGAGATTTCCTATCTGGAATAATATTGAATTCTTTTATTTAAAATCTTTAAGAATTCGCTTCAGAATTCTGTGCTCAATATATTTTATTAAATTTATCTCTTTTGTGGGTTTTGTTGTGATTCTCATGATGTTCCATCGCCTTACAAGCGTGCACCATAAATACAGGGTGCGTGACGAATTTTGCGTAGTAAATGACATGTTCGACATTGCGCATTCCTTACTTTACTGGGAATTGTCAATGATTCCGGGAACTGCCGCAAACACGTTTTACCATGTAACGATCGATATATGTCATCATCACATTGTTGTAAGCTTAGAACGACCTACACCGTGTTCAATATATTCTCATACAAATTAAAACTTCGTTTATTTTACAATTCGGATTTTAATGGTTATTGTTTTTATTCAAGGGTATTCTTAAATCGATCAATTACAGCGGTTGGTCGCATGTTTCGGATTCAAAGGTAATCTTAAATCGATCAATTACAGTGGTCAAATGTTTCGGAATAAGGTCTGTATCGTTAATTATGGGTACAGAAAAAAAAACTGTTTTGTAGCTTGCATTTCTTTTTTGGAGTGTAAATTACAAAAATAATGTTTCTTAGATACACAATTGTCAAATAACAGAAATATTTATTTAGTTATTCGTTGACTTCACCAGGTCACGCGGTCCCTCCTTAGGTTTTGAACAAATGTCCCATCGATGCTTCTGCTCACATTTACCCAATCCTTTTTGAATTTGTCCACATCAGCGGCTTCTGTACCTTTCTTCCGAAGTTTTGCTTTCATCAAAGCCCAAAACTTTTCAATGGGCCTTATTTGCGAACAATTTGTAGGATTCATCGCCTTCTATACAAACTCGACTCCGTTTTCGCAATACCAATAGAACGCGCATAATGGCATGACGCCAAATCAGGCCAAAACAGTGTCTGACTTTTGTGCTTTCAGATGAGAGGTAGCACACGTTTTTGAGGACATTCCTTCCGGTTAATTTCGGCATTCATGTTCGCAAGTGTAAAAAAGGGCGAAGATTTCATACCACATTGGCAAAACGCTTGCCAAACTAGTACTTTCATTCCAAATTTTGCACAAAAAAATTACTTTTCTGAGTTTGACCCAAGGTTCCTTGCTTCACAGTGTAAAGTTGTACCCCTGAAAGTGTTTTGTAGTCCAGCTTAACATACGTTTCATCATCCATAATAATGCTCTTACGAGCTCGGGTTTTCACGGAAGTCTCTTGTAATTTTCGACGTTTGGGACATTTTGGCTTCTTGTAGGTCTTGAAAGAGCTACGTGCCTTAGCGCGCTAAACCATTTCGATCGATGATCCACTATTTTTTGGATAATTTCTAATCGACAACTCCTTTTTTCTTTCAAATTGCTTACCAATCTTTTTGTCCAAATCCGGTTCAAATCAGCGTAGATTGAACCGCATGAAGGCTAACTCTTTTGTGATTCACCAGTTTCTTAATCGATAAATTAGTTTCCGTACAGTATTTGGTCACAACAGTTTTACGTTTTTGTTCTGTCAAACCTTTCATTGTTACACTCGAGTCAAAAAATATAATTTCAGCTGCGTAATTCACTTGTTTACTACGCCGAGAATACGCGTAAAATGAACAGCTGTCAAACTAAGTCATAGTCATTATCGCAAAGCCACTTCTAGGTGTACCCATAAAAGCCGATACGGTCATTAACACCGCCTTTAACCTTTTTGACCAGGTTCAAACATTTTTCAAACTAATCGTAAGCGGCACGCACGATTATTCACGCCATCGGCATCCAATACAAATAATCCAATCCTCGAAACATTTTTTATATTTGGTTTGTGATATGGCCATGAGAGCCATCTTCGATTTTTTTATGGTCTCACCTCGGGTGTTGAAACACGTTCCACGGAACGGTTTCTTCAATAGGCATTCTTGGAAAGGCAAACGTCGCAGGTCTCCAAATCAGGTCAATTCGGTGGTTGCTGAATGGTATTCGTTTCGTTTTTAGCCAAATGTTCACGGATATCGATGGCATTGTGTGACGGTGCGTTATTGTGATGTGAGATCCACGAGTTGTTTGCCCACAAATCCGGTCTTTTTTGGCGAATTACTGCACACAAACGTCTCATAACGCCTATTTAATACTCCTTGTTTAAGGAATTCATGATACACAACACCATTGTAATCCATGAAAACTGTGAGCATCATCACCTTCTTTTTCGACTGAAAACGACGTGGTTTCCTCGGTCGCGGCACATTCGATGTACGTTATCCACTCGCTTGATGTCTGGATTGCAAGTCAGACTCATAAATCAACGTCTCGTCTCCAGTAATGATTTGTTTGATAATTGTTGGGTCAGATTCGGCCTTGGAAATCATGTCTTTTGCGACGTCAACGCGGTCTCCTGTTTGCCTGAATTGCAGGTCTTTTGAAACTAGGGGTGGATTCTTTATCATGCGATGAGCCAGTTAACATCGCCTGGTCTTGTCAAAGCATTCTTTGCTTTAAAAAAGTTGTTTTTTCCTCTCAGAGGTTTTGCTTCCAAGTTAAGAGTGAAAGAGTGCGCGTGTTGGAAGGGGCAGGTTTGCGAGGATGCAACACCTGCATTTCATCTTAAAAAACCATAAAGTTAATCGACAACGATTGCTCATCCCCGTTGTGAAGCCTTCGAACAAAGCAGTCGGAGCAAACCACCGATCTCAAAACAGCTACATCCTAACAGCCAAATTTAAAAATTCATCCATTTTTACTGTATATTTGCTTGAATTTAAACCATAATTACTGTAGTTTTTCTTTATGGACATGTATCACCATATTTACTGTAGTTTTTCTTTTAGAATATGTATTAGAGAAAAATATTTAACATTGAAATTTAAAAAGCCAACCTTCATGAAAATGTAACGTTTGCATTAAAAAATATGGACAAAAATTGCCGATTTTTCATGGGTTTACCTTCATCCGCACTGTCAAAACTACCCATGCAGCATCAATCATAGTAACCCATGAGTCAGCTAACAAAATTAGACAAAAGCTCTATCAGCCGAACTCTATCCTAACCTAACCTAATTCTAACGAACTGCCAAAAACAGTGAAGTAACTCCGTTCAGAAGTGTGCGCGTTTAAAGAACGGCACCCCACCGCGTCGAAAATGGACATCGTGCGGCACTTTGTGGATGCCGGATACGCCCGTTCCGGCATCTACAACATCTTAGCACTATTAGACAACAATCAGAGCATCGAAAGAAAGCCCGGTTCCGGACGGCCGACGACCCTGAGGGACAAGAAGCTCCAAAGGATGCTGAAGAGGAAAACCGAGAGAAAAGTGCCTACATGGCTGTGTGCGCTTGGCCGGGAGGTCGGTTCAACCGACCAAACAGTGAAAAAGTACCTGGCGAACATGAACATACATGTCAGGAAGCGGAAGTCGCGCCCATTGGTTTCGGAGCTGCAGGCAATGACGTAGCGGCAGTGGCTGAATAAGATGGTCAACTCGATTTTCCAGGCGAATCGCGACGTGGCGGTGGTGATGGACGACGAGACCTATCTCACCCTGGATGGCAAAAACTGGCAGCGCACTTCGTATTTTACTTTCCCCACGAAGGAAGTGAGCTCCGAGGTGAAGTTCATTTCACACACCAAGTTCCCCAAGAAGGTGCTGCTGCGGCTGACAATCAGCGAGAAGGTCAAAGTCGAAGCCGCTCTTCTTTCGCTCCGGACTGGCCATTATTGAGAAAAATCCCAATCTTTTCGTGTGAAATGTGGCTCGCAAAGGTGGAAAATCAAAATCATAAGTGCAAAAAGTAAAAAAGAGGCACGGAGTGAAGGCGTACAAAGTAAAAAAGGCGCCCTACCGTGATGGCAAGCAACATTTCATGAACCATATACATATTGAAGTGCTCAAAAGTTACATTCTGTGGGTCAATATTGCAAGGAAAACCTATCCAAGTGAAATTTTGGACACTAATATAATGCAAACAAAAAAAAAAAAAAAAACTTAGATATAAATCAACAAACCCGATTGTTTATTTCAGTATAATAGGGTTATATAAACAGTAAAACTAAATTGAGACAGTTAGGTAGATTGGCTAGAGTTCATATAGAGACGAAACTTTGCTTGTCATCTTGGTTGGGAACCTTTTTCACTTTGCACGCCTTCACTCCTTACCTCTTCTTTACTTTTTTCACTTATGATTTTGATTTTCCACCCTTGCGAGCCACATTTCGCACGAAAGGGTTTTTCTCAAAAATGCCTGCCGCCGTCTTGTTAATTTGGCGGAAGCATACTTTTCGATTTGTTCCACTTTCAACCTTCCGATCGATATCAAAGCGCTGGTTAACAATTTGCAAACACTAAACACGGTACGTGAAATAATTCAAAAACTATACTGAAAAAAAACTGTCTGAAATTTAGACAGGCTTTATTTAATGGATCATACCTATTTGTTTGCTGCTCAGAGTAAATTTGCTATCACGGATACAAAATTCGTCCATTTAAATTAAAAATATCGATGGCGAACTTGAAACATAAGAATTGTTCAAAGAAAATAGAAAGCCTAGCCAAATCGGGCCAAAAGATGACTTTGCCCCTATGCTTGCGGATGAACGGCAATACACGCTTTTTGAGGCATTCTTCGATGTAAACTTGGGATGTCATCTTCGAGGATTTGACGAATGGTTCCGTTTTCAAGTCACAACTTCAAATCGCTTGACAAATCATGGACTTCTTCTCGAATCTTGAATCTTCCCGGCACATTCCCACATCCAGTCGCGATTTAAAACTTTTGACGGGGAAGCTGCTTAAAATCGAGTTTGACGCATGTTTCGTCATCGATCAAAGTGCAGTCTTTGCGTTTCGTCAAAACACGGTCGTACAAGAGCCTTGCACGCTTTTTGGCCACGGAATTCTGCTCCATGTGCCGGTCTGATGTTTACTGGCTTTGTATGACTCGTATTCTTCCCTGGCAAGGTTGTTCCGCACCATTTGAAAGTTGGCGTTGTACCTTTTGGCCACATATCGGATGGAAAGACCAGAGTTGGCTTTAACGCACCTCAACCTCTTGCTGCGTAGCTAATGATCCTTGGTTCATGTTTTTTTCGTAGGTCCGCTGATTTTTTTTCCACACTAAGGGTTTCCTTGTAGGTTTTTATAATTCTATAAACTATAGTTTTCGGCATCTTCAGCACTTTAGCCAGCTTGGAACCGGAGCACTCCGGATTTTCCAGGTGTTTTTGTACAATATTATTTCTTCATTTGAACGCGATCCACTACTTTGATCAAACTTGCACCAGTTGTTCTCTGTAGAAGTGTAAACAAACCACTGTTGAATATTTTCAATTCCCAACACTAGGGACGTACCAATTTACTTTTAATTAGCCTTTAAGCCAACTTTACGCGACGACTCTTTAAGTTTCTTTTTCAAAATGCTGATGTCCGAGTTTGCCGGCATTACTCCATCAATTGTTTCAAAATTCTCAACATCAGACGACGCGAAGCATTCCCACCTATAATACTGTCACCTTCACGCTTCATTGTCTTATTTGTATCGGCAAGTTTCTCCAGGTTTTGTCCAGACTCGTGCACGCTGTTTACGCCAAAACAGCTCAAATTTGCTCAAATCACTCTAGAGAAACTTTTTCCGGAATTCGCCGGCTTGTCTACATATTTTAGGGCAAATTTGAGACGTTTGATTCTGTAGAAATCAAAATCTGTTCTAATGAAGGTCTAAAGACTACGTAAACAAATTTGTTAACATTCTACGTACAGAACGTTTGGAAATGTTTAAGTTAATCTTTCTCTTCGTGTAGGCTGGTAGCGAACGAATTTTTAGTCGCTTCTCGAGAAATTCGACGATCATCGTTGGATGTAGTCTTCCTCTTCCTTCATCTGCATGTTCGATCTGTCACGCTTCCAAGTTCTTCATACTTCGTGCATATTTTTCGTACTCCTGCCTCACTAACTTCATATATTCGAGCATTTTCCCTGTTCGAGAGACCTTACTGGCGATTTTTAACGATAAGTTTACGGCTATCTACGGGAATTTGCTTTTTTCCCATGTTCACAGATTGTTTTGACGTTTCCCTACAGATTGAGGGGAAGGAAACTATTCGCTAGCAAATAACGGTGGTGTAATATGTGCATTAAAAAAAGCGACTATTTTCGGATAGATTGTAAAAAAACGGAACAAACCAAATTGCATTTTATTCGAGAAATGGGCCAATGGGCTAATGGGCCTAACATTAGGCATTGGGAGAGGGAAATAAACAGATCGCTAGAACCAGAACAAAGCAATAGGTAGTATAAGAGCACGATCGGTTGCATACTCTTTTACCAGTCAAAGGAGTATCCTCCCCCTTGCCTACCCCGCATCAGGGGTAACTTGGTAAAAGATTATGCGCCCGATTGTATACTACCTTCATATGCCCTCCGCTCGTTTTCAACTTGTATCTTTCAATTTTCATAACCTGCCGTTACTCTAGGCGGAACTATCAATGCTTTCTCTTCAATTCTCTTAGTTCTAGCAATAAATTACTGTTGATGGGAAATTATCTGCTTCTGTCAAATTTCATCATACGATATCGTTACTCCGCGCATTGGGAGAATACAACAAAACAACAATCAAAATATTCAAATATATTTCACAATATATAAGATTTTGTTAAGCTACTAAAGTAGCTGGAGCACTTCAGAAGGTAATTCTGAAGGTAAATTGATTTAATTTTGAAATAAACAAAGAGTTAAAAAAAATCACTCATTGGCGATGATTTGTCAATTTCCCATTGAAATATTTGTACGAACTGGTTCAGTATCGAAAAGCAAAGAAATCTATAATGATAAACCACTTAGTCCTCCCGGAATGGATTCGCTCGGCTACAAATCATTATTGAGGAATGGGTCCAAATGCACTCTCGGTTCTATTTGTGCCTCGTTCTGTTTGTTTGATTTGTGGTGGCACCGAAACAAATTTTATCCTTTTGAAAACGAATCACAAGAAATTGCCAAGAGATTCCTGAAAAATGTCGAAAATTGCTTGGAAGCGAGATCCCGGTCTCTAATTTTGACCGCTCGCCGGTTTTGTTCCGCATTTGCGGGTTCGCCCTCCAAAAGGTTTGCCTCGTCCAGACGGCAAAGCATTAGACCACTTGCGTATTAATTACCTAATTATCTACGGATGGTCTAAGCCAACAAAACCGAACCGGACCGAAGGGATAACGCTCGCTCGGCGGTACACTAAATCCAAATGTTGATGACGACGGGCAGACGGTCATCAGAACCATTGGCAGGTCGCAGTGCAAGGTTCTTCGATCCCGCACGGTGGGCAGAACTGAAGCGGCATTTATTGTGTAAAACACAAGAAACTCATAAGTCATCCGAAGAATGCTTGCATTTCCGAAGGCAGAGGATGCGGAGTGGAAATGCAGCAGGCGCTTAGAAGAGGCTTCGAATCGGACGAGTGGGCGTTCTGGACACACGAATTAGTGCCGATTGAAATAAAGATAACGTTTTAACGATCTGTTGAAATTGGCAGGTTGGCGCAGAGATTTAGGTTCTGTTTTCCTTTTATGGTTTGGCGACTGTGGGTTTTCGGATTGCTCTGTGTTTGGTTTGCGAAATAGCCGATGACATTGGTAAAAAATTATATATTTTTTGCTTAGTTTGGGTGTAACGGGGCGGACCACACGTCGTGCTTTTGCTGGTTTTGGATTTTATCAGAGGATTTAACGTGCTTTGGTTGAACAGATTTTTGGCATTCGTATGCGACAGTTGATCAAGGATTTGTTATGTTTCCGTTGATTTTTTTTTCTTATCTATCAGCAGTTGACTCGTTATTCCACCCTTCTTGGCTTAAACAATCCATGAAGAGAATAAATCAGATTTATCTGGGAACTCACAAACGAATCAATCAAACTTGTATTATTCAAATGATTAAACATTGCCCTATAGTTAGTGGTTCGAAATCACTGTCGACACTCGACCCTCATTCAGAACAGTCCTAAACTCGATTCATATTTTCATAGGGACCGTCAATTATCGTTTGCATTCATGAGATGGAAAGGAAAAAAAAGGATTCGGGGACCAACAAAACAACGGAAGTTAAGTGGCAGATTGAACGTCTATGAAAATAATAGAATCTAAGCCACATGCCGCTCTCTTGTGGTGTTTGCGAAATGGATGGAACAGATTTTTTTCCCTACCGTTTGTTCCTCGCAGTAAGTGAACTAAAAGCTGCTTTTTCAATAGGCGAGACGTGGCTCGTGTCTAAATTATTCTTATTATAATTTACCTTTTATTATTGTTTCCTTGCACTTCCTGGCGCACAGGAAGAAAGCGGAAGGTACTTGGCATATGGTTTTGCCGTGTTCCATTCTCCGTTATTATTTTATTGTGTTCTTATAATTCTATTCATAAGAACAGGCTGTATGTACCTACCCACAAGGTTTGTTTTCAAGACAAACTTGGGCACGTGAATTCTAGAGTATAACTCAATAAACACAGCCGTGCTGCATATGAATGCAAACAATTCAGGATAAAAAGACGACGAAGTCGATAAACAACCAACAGTGCCGACTTGTATGGGAAAAAGAACGACTTCGGAATTTGACTTGTATTTGCAGCTTGAGTTCTTAAGGATCATTTTGTTCATTTCTTGACAGCTAAATACCAAATAGGCACAATCGACTGTCAAGCAGATCGCGTACGTCACTCAACAACTAAATATGATTTGAGCGTACACGTGTAAGCAATTTCTACTGATGATCGCATTTTGATTAATTTTTGCAACTTTGTAGTGAACTCAATTCCGCTGGCTTTGCTGCTGGGCCGAACAATAACCGTCTCTAATTGGTACATTATTTCACTTTTTCGGTAGAAGACATAAAACCTTTGAGCCGCGCGGGCTGTTGATGTCAGTGTTTCGGTTAAATAGCCTCTGGTTATTATTTGGTAGGATTTACCGTGGACCTCCCGCTGGTGGGAACGACTGCTTCCGAATTGTATAAAAAAAAGCCGCTAAGCCACTTCTCGAGGAGTTATATGTTCCTACCTGGCAGTAGAATAACTGGAGTTGTGGTACTCACTGATGTGGTAGGGTGGAAGCGGTGATGAAGATGATGATGATGCTGTCGATGATGAGATGCTGAATTTCCCGCTGACAATACGATCGATGAATAATGAAATAAAACGATGCTCCCAATAGTTTAACGTAGCCTGTTGGGCGGGTGATTCATTCATCTATGGTCAGATTTGGACTTGAAGTTGGGCATAGGAAGCTTAAAGATGAACCAGAACCAATATTTTTGTAGACATGATTCACAAGATTGTTACGTAAACTGAATTTGTTGGTTTAAATTTTTATAATAGAACGGTTAGTACGGATCTCCGTTGTATCATTCTAGTGCCTTTCTTTCACGCATTATTTGCTAAACTACTTACCGTAAATATGAAATCTATTAAATTAATTAAATTGAATCTTTTCATCGAGGCTTACAACCTAGGGCTGCGCAGTGAAAAAAAAGGATAAAAACCAACAAGGTATTCTGTATTTCATTGAGTAGTCGAGTGCGATTAACGAAAACAAGTAATTTTTATTTAAACTGCTTTGAGAATCAATTAAAAGTGGTAGAAATGGGTAGTTATCATGCTTGTTTTATCCTAATTTTCCAACTTAAAAGGCTTTTGATAGGACTTACTATGTAATCCAGCCATGGTAGCTTATTATTGTTACTATTCGATTTTCCTCCACTTCTTAGCATGTAGCTGGAAACTCTCACCTACCTCCGGACGTCTGGGGGCCAAAAGGGATTAGGCCTCGGTGGATACATTAATCAGCTTTGTAGACTTACATATTCATTGGTTTGCTTCGCTTGGATTAATTATGTTGATTTAGAAACCACCGGGTAAGTTTAAGAATCACTGCCATCTGAATGCTATTCTGTTTCTTTCACAGCTCCAACTCTTTAAGGAAACGTATAAGGGTACAGGTAACAATTCCGGTCGCCGAGATTATTACCGGAACTATACGGACCTCTTCCAAATGACGCATCTGCCTCAACTCCTTCGACAAATCGTGGCACTTCGTAATCTTGGTAGAGAACGTTGACTGGACGTAGCGATCCAGTGGTACAAAGACATCGATGAGAGTAAGACGCTTCTTCCTTTTGTCGTAGATCACAATGTCAGGGGATTGGCACGGATTAGGAATTCGTAAGGATCTCGCGATCCCAGTACAGCTTTATGCAACTATTTTCCAGAACCGGTTCTGGCAGGTACTTGTAGTAGGGCACGTACTGGTTCACCAAATTGTGATTTAGTGCAAGTTATTGATGCACAATCTTGGCGACATCGTTGTGACGACCAAGATACGCTACTTCGGCCAGTGCTTGACAGCCAACAACAGCATGTTCGATTGTCTCCCCTATTGCATTGCACTTTCTACAGCGGTTTTTTACTTCTTCGTGCAATATGGTAGTTCTTTGTCTCTGAGAAGAGATCATCTCGCACCAGCCACGTATTCGGCGCTGTTTTGTCGACAAGCGCTTGTTCCAACTGATGGGGATGCCCCCATGTAGCTCCTCCAGCTTCCAAAATGCGACTTTATCTTTGATTGTTGACTCGATACAGGAACTTTTCTTGCAACTCCTTCTTGATCGTTGTATGGCGAAACCCGTTCAATTGCAGGAATCCAAAGTACTTTTAGGTCTCACCTTCAACCATATTTCGAATCCCTCCTGTCCGCGAAAACTACTGTCCGAAACTATACCTCGGAGAAGATTGACAGTTCGACCCTATCGATTCCAAACTCCATCCGAATATCGTAACTGAGCACCGGTACAAGCTGCAAAAGTCTATGTAACTTTCCTAGAAGCACACTTGTCGCTATTCAGTTGAGATAACATAAATATGACTTGCTAAGTCATAATCAAATCACTACAACTAATTATGATCGTAGTGTGCTACTTGGGTTTCCAACCGTTTCCGCAAACAGCTTTAAGTCGTCCATGTAGAAGGTGTGGGTAACATTGGTAGTTCTTCCTCCACTTCAACTGGTAGCCATCCCAAGTAACATTGCTAACACCATCCTCCTTTATCAAGTTTTTATTAATGTTTTATGAAAGCCACTTGAAATCAGTTTGGTTTTATTGTGGCACCAAGAGGTGCCAATAGGTTTCATATTTTAGTCAGGTTTATGAGATCCTACACAGCTTGTTTACAACGATCTTAAAACCTTGTTTCTCAAATTCCTTTTACTCCTATCAAAGGTTTTATTTCGACTTTATGAACTCGTAAAATGCTGTATTGAAATGCCGTTTTAGGACTCATTGTTATTATCTTATTATGGTCAGTTGAAAAAGCATTTGAAAACCATTTTGCTTCCAGTAAATGAATTAAACGGCAAATTGGCATTGAAGAAAGTCACCATAAGACCAAATAGTTTTATAATAGTCATTGCGAAGAAAAATTGGCTTTATGGCAAAACTGTGATTTTTTCCAATCGCCATATTGAAATATAAGAAATAATTGAAATGTAGAAAAACAAATGCATCAAATTTTCAATGGTATGCAAATAAACTGTAGATCGGAGACTAATTTCGGCATTTTTTTAGATTTTTTCATCCAATTCCAAGCACTTTTCAGGAAGTTCATGATCAATTTATCGAATGTAGGTATTTGTTTAAATTTGATTAATGTTGTTGTAAATTCGCATAATTTCCGAGGCGCATTAATTTTCGGCTCTTATCGCGCCAATATTCACCATAAAAATAAATGCGCATATAATTTGGAGCATAATACGCTGTAGAAAATACAATTTGTTTTGGATATTTTGCTATCAAACAAAATTTCCCGCAACACAAGACCTCTCTTTTACTGTTAAATTAATCAGAAGAGCAGAGAATCGAACAAAGCAGAACAACAAAAAACCACCTCGATTTCACAGTGAAGTCTGAAAGCTGTGGCCATTTGGCCGCATTCTGGTTTTCATGGCAGCCAATAGGTTTTATGAAGGTTCTCAAGTGGTCATAACATCTTTTACTAGAACATTTTCAAAATCTTTATATTCTTATAAAGGTTTTATTAACTTGTTTTCACAACCGTCTATAGAGTGGGCCATTTTGTACAAATTTCGGCTTTAAAGAAGCATAGAGGAAGTGTTGGTGGACAAAACAGTTTTGAATGTATTGTTTTATCCACAAAGCCGGGAGAAGTGTTATACCGCTGGAATAAAACTAAAATTGTTACTTGGGCTGCTGAGGGGGTTCATCGCAAGGTAAAACCACAATGAGCTAAAGGTATCGCTTTGGATAAATTCCCCTTCTTATGCTGAGATTTCTGGATCTTAATACCGTTGCTCTGTCAGTAAGAAGGAAACGTGTAGTCCACATGCCCATTGCATGATGACTCCATCATCTACCTTGTACATCTGCAGTACCTTGATAAGGTAGGAGTGAGGTACTGAGTCGTACGTCTTCTTGTAGTCGATTTATGCCATGCTCAGGTTTTTCTTTTCTGGCCAGCCTGACCTACAATAACTGCATCGATGATGACCTGATCTTTGCAGCCTTGCGTTTACCTCAGTGAGGTCACGGAGCTCTGTGGCCTTGACCATTTCAGCAACGTGACGAACTTGCCTCGCTGATCGGTGCCCTCTTGTGATTTGGCTCTTCAACCGCCTCACCCATTGTTGTCATCGTTTCCTTGTGAGTACGTCCGTAATTCTAGCCACAGCTGCAAAGTACATTATGAACTGTAGGTCCTAAAAGTTCTCAACAGCTTCCAAGTACTGTGGCAGGATATCCTCGTTGAGAATGCTTACTACACTTGTTAATCGGTAGGAACACTGCAGTTTTGGTATCCTGTGTTGAACCATGGGGTCCGTTCCTTGGAATTGTGTTGCTGCTGCGTCCATGTTGAAAGCTAGTGAGCCCAATCGTTGCTTTCGTTGTTGGTCCACTGTTGGTTCTGGAGCGGTCTGCTCATCCGTTGACACGTTTACCGCAACAATCGACTAATGATTCTTACTCGCAAGTGATGCATCCAGCCCAACAGAACTCCTACCCGACGTATCGCTTGATTCATTTCCTTCCCTCCACAGTTTCCTTCGCTTGGCCATCAAGACGGTTTTTCTGCTGGCTCCCGAAATGTTCACGGTGGTAATGCTACGATGCCTGCACAATGGCGTATTTCCGGACGCCTGGACACGCCAGACGCTAGTATTGCTGCCAAAGACAGAGAAGCCACCGGGCGATCCATTGGCATTCCGTCCGATATGATTGTTGGATACGACGGGTAAGATGCTAGAGAGGTTAATCCTCAACAGGTTGTCGAAGTACACGGAGGGTACGGAGGCCTGTCCAACAATAAATTAGGCTTCCTTTAAGGGAAGTCAACGGTGGATGCCATCATATCCGTCACCAAGATGGCAGACGTGGCAATCCAACGTATGAGGCGGGTAGTTTACTACCGTGCAGTAGGCACCCTGAATGTGAGAAATATGTTCAATAGCGCCAGGTGGGAGGCTCTAACGTCTTCGGGTTCCTGGGTACCTGTACAGGATTCTGGGCAGCTACTTCCAGAATTGGATTCTAGTATATAACACTGTGGCGGGTCAGGAACGTGTTCAAGTCACCGCAGAAGTTCCGAAAGGTTTAATTCTGGGTCCGGTGCCCCCCAAGATCCTGCCTTTGCAGACGACAATAAAAAATATAAAAGGAGAAAAATAGTCAGCTTTGCAGACGACACGACCCGAGAGAACCATGGAGAGTCCTTAAAAGAGGTGGAGTTAACGGCCACACACTCCATCGACATAGCCGAGGGATGATTGCGCTCCAGGAAACTAGAGTTAGCCTATCACATGCACCATCACCTCAAAGCGGTCTCTGAGGTACTTGTGGGTTATGACCGACGATAAGCTGTCCTTTATCAGCCACGTCAAACACGCCTGCAAGAAATCCTCTATGGCTATATTGGAATTATCCCGCATGATGTTGAACAGCTCAGCGGTACAAGGGAGCAAACGAAAGCTCCAGGCCTGCGTTGTTCTGTCCATACTTAGGTATGGCAGGCCGTCATGGGCCACCATCTTGAGTACTAAGAGCTACCTTGGTAAGCTCGAGAGTACGCATATGTTAATATGCCTAATAGTTGTCAGCGTATATCGTACAGTGTCACGCGACGCGGTCTGTGTCTTAGCGGGGAAGATGTCTATCGGCATCATTAAAAAATAGGACGTAGAGTACTTCGAACAACGAGGCACGATAGGTATCCGTAAGACCACTAGAGCCAAATCAATGGTCAAGTGGCAGAGGGAGCGGTATAACTCCACCAAACGTCGGTGGACCCACCGACTAATCCCGGAGATATCCAAATGAGTCAGTCGGTGACACGGGGAAGTTATCTTCCACTTGACGCAGATCTTGTCAAGCCATGGCTGTTTTAGACAGTATCTGCACAAGTACGGGCACGCTGAGTCCACCGCGTGTTCATGTGCGCGGATGTCGAGGAAACTGCAGAGCACGTGTTCTTCGCGTATCCTTGCTTCAATGAAGCAAGACACGGCATGATGGCCGTGAGCGGTCGGGACACGACTCCGGACAACCTTGTCCGGAGAATGTGTCAAGACCGGGACATCTGGAACATTGTAAATACAGCGGCTTCTCAGATTGTCCTGGAGCTCCAAGTCAGATGGCGAAATCACCAAAGGCAGGTCAGAGGGACCAACTAATTACTAGTGATTTTTGTTTCTTGAATACCTCCTAAGTGCTACTGATCTCATCTCTACAAACGTTTTCATGCTGATTCCACTCCAATTTATTATTTAAAATATATGTTCGACTTAACACTGATTTTTTTTTTTTTTTGAAAATCCTCTTTTGCTTGTTTTGTAAACATGGATTTTGTGCGTAAAGCAAATATCTCTTAAATTATAATCCACATTCATGTTGCTTGCGATCTGGTGAAATACATTCATTACGCTTTATTTGGACGAAATAAATTTCGTGAAGATCAGTGAATCGCTGCCCCTCTATCGTACTTAAACATGTTGGAGTTGCCACTGGGGTGGAAGTGAATAGCTGTGACTTCATCTTCTTTATTCAAGCCACCTTTCTTGAGTCACCATGGTCTAGTGAGATCAACCATGGATTCAATACAGCTCTCCTCAAAAATACATGATAAAATTCCCATGTCAACAACATTAAAAACGATAAACAACGATACATTTGGAGTCGATATGAGGACTGTATCGAAAACAAACTGGTAACATATTTTTTCTCATAGCATGAAACAAAAATATTTAAAAAAATTATAAGCAACTGTATTATTTAATTAATGTCATGCTCTCTTAGTTTAAACAAAAAATATGAACGAAAGCAACTTTATTTCCAGAATTGGTTCTGATTCTGATTCTGGATTTGACTCCACTCATGAGGTTTTGGACAATACTTTTGTCGCATTTTCGGGAAGCCGCAGACCAATTCTTTTAGAATTCTTCTATGGTCAAGTCTTTATCACTCTTCTTAAAGTTGCGCTTGACGATAGCCCAGTAGCGTTCAATTGGCCGAAGCTTCTTCGCCTTCCATACCCCGTTTTCATATACACCACCAAAGATGGTTATAAGCACACGTCGTTCGAAAACTCCAAGTGCTTTCAGGTCCTCCTCGAGCATTATCCACTTTTCGTGCCCGTAGAGAACTACCGGTCTTTTCAGCGTTTCTACATGAAACACTTAGTATGGAGGTGAATTTTATCAACCTTAGGGTCTTGTGGAGTCCATAGTAAGTACGATTTCTGGCTATTATGCGTCTCCAAATTCCTCTAGTGTAGTTGTTTTCCGACGTCACCAATGACCAATGAACTCATCTCCGTGTAAGGTTTATCGCGCTCTGTTTCACGTGCCAGCAGATACTTAGTCTTCGACGTGTTTACCCTCAATTCAACATTTTCTGCTTCACGTTTTTGCTGACAACGTCCACGTCACCAGCGAACCAAATTAATTGACTGTATTTATTGAAAATTTCATAACACCTTCTAGCGCAATGTTGAACATCAGGCAGGAAAGACCAGCGCCTTGCCAAAGTCCTTTGCGTGTTTTAAACGAGTCCGTTAACGGCCACGATAGCTGCATACAGCACTGTACACCATCCACCGTTGCCTTTATCAGTCTAGTCAGTTTCCAGGGAAAACCATTCTCGTCCATAATCTTCCATAGCTTCCACATGCGGCCTTGAAATCAATGAATAGGTGCGTAGGAACGTGATATTCGCGACACTTTTGGAGGGTCTGCCGGAACGTAAAGATTTGATCTGTCTTCGATCGCCCGTCCACAAAACCAGCTTAATAACTTCCCACCAATCTGCCCTTCTTGTGGCTATAGACGGCGGCAGATGAAGTGCGAAATCACTTTGTAGGACGCGTTCAGAATAGTGATCGCTCGATAGTTCTCACATTCCAACTTGCTATCCTTTTCGTATATTGGGCATATAAGTTCCTTTTTCCACTCTTCCGGTAGCTATTCAGTATCCCAGGTCCTGACTATCAGCCAGTACAGACAATTTGCCAACTTATCCGGCCCATTTTTATTCGTTTTGCTCTGATACTATCCTTCCCATCTGCATAGTTGTTTTTAAGCTGTTTGATGGCATCCTTAATTTCGGTTATCATGGAAGTTGGCACATCTCCCTCGTCCACCGTTCCGATGAAGTCATTTCTCCTGCTGTCTTGATGTGCCGGCTCTACGCCATTCAGGTATTCATTATAGTGCTATTTTCACCTTTCGATTATCTCTCGTTCATCCATCAAGATATCTCCAACCTTATCCCGAGACACTTCAGCTCGCAGCACAAAACCTTTGCGGGATGCATTGAGTTTCTTGTAGAACTTTCGCGTTTCTTTATAACTCCTCCAGGTGGCACTTCTGATCCCGATAAAATATGGGTTTGATGTCTTCTCTTCTGTTTGTATCACTCCACATTTTGACAAGTTCTTTGCTGTAGCATCATCGCCCACGCTGCATTCTGCTCGTCATAAAACCATCTGACAATCCTCGTCGAACCAGTCGTTCTGTCGATTTCTATCCACAGCACAATGGCACCTTCTGCTGCGTTGTTAATGGCTGCATTGACACTACTTCAGCAGTCCTCAAGAGGGGTTTCAATCAGCTCCCTATCATCCGTCAACGCTACCTCTAGGCTTTGTGCCTAATTAGTTGCGAATTTGGGTAGTTATAGTCGTTACAGATTGTACCGTGGTGGGCACCGGATGTTGTTTCCAATTGAAATTCTTTGGTTTATTTTGACCATAACCACGAGTGGTTCGAATTGATGTTTACGCCGTGATAGGTCCTGGCGTCGATAATATCCGAGAATAGTGCCTTCCATCAATTTGTGATTCGGTCTGTTGTGGTCTCCAGGTGTACCGATACCAATTTGCGCATTCTTTTATCGTTAGCCACTACCCAAACACGCGCTTTTGTAATTCGCCCATCACGATAAAAGCTGTACCCAGCTTGTGTGTATTGCCACAGCTCTGGTAGATTGTATAACCATCCCTATATGTATGTACCGTCGACCCTTTCCAGCAAACCTCCTGCAGCGCTACAATGTCAAACTCGTGGCCCCTCAAGAAGTCGGAAGAAATGCGAGTACTTCCCAAGAAATGTTCCGAGTTTCCAATCGATAGTTCTTTTTCGTCACCTGGGTCTATACCGATTGTTCCGGTCCGTATTAACATTGTGTGTTTTCAGTAATTATGACTTTTACGGTTGGTTTGTAGGGCCTGCACAAACCCCCTGTCTCGCCGGAGGATTATCGTGCACAGCACTGTTTAGAGTCCCACGCTGCTACGAGGACGATGATTAGCCACTCCTAACATGGAGAATAGCCGCTGTTTTGAGCCGCCCCTAACATGGAGGACATACGCTCGGATAGTCTGCATTCTTCGAAGAGAGGATTCTTCCCTTCCGTATTAGCATACGGCCACGGGAGTTGGTTACCCGATCTTTCCTGTGATTACTCATACCCTAGTCGGCACAACCGAGAAGAAGGAAATAGGAGTTACTGCATAAGAGGCTAAGGACGACTAAGGGGGTCTATAACAAAAACAGGCACGGGAAGTTCTAATACTACGCAATGTTCAGTCATCAGTATATTCATCGAAACGGATTGTTCTAGGGTCTTGCATATTTTGATGGCCCCTTATTTACAGTAACAGAATTGTAAAAGTTCGCATCATCTCATAAAGTAAACCAAGGTAAATATTAAGGTAATAGAAACTTCTAACACTCCCTTTCTCAAGTAACATATATGGTTCGATTCAACGAAAATGTACACCGAAAATATTAATTCAACATGACAGAAGCCGCGTATTTCTTCTATAATTTAGAAAAATGTATATAACTATTTTTTGAAACGATGATTTCATGACCTCGGAGCATTTGGAGGATTATCTGTAATACGAAGTACACATTGTAGGCTTTGTACTAGTTAAATATACGTACGGCATAGTACGATGATGTAACATCAAGAGAAAAAAGGGTAGGACCTTCATGGAACCTCAAGAAAGGATGCAATTGCGGATGTATTTGATCGCTGAAACTAGGTCGTCATTGGTACAAGTTCTCTACATAAATTGTGAAGAATCATGACGTGTGTAAACAATACAAGATAATTTATTTTTAACAATGGGGGTTATTCCGAGAGTCGAATTGACTTGAGAAACGTCACGTCCCTAAGTAGAACACTTGATACAATACAGTTAAAGTGACTGCTTTGTGACTTAAATAAGTCACAATGTAGTTGCTGTAACTATTTTTGATCGTTGTGTGCTGCTTGGGGTCGCAGTAATGTGACTCTTCCGTGAAAATCAAATAGAAAGTCACGTTTCTACGACTTACTTCTTACTGTTTCAAGCGACAAAAGTCACTTCAATTCTCGGAATGATCTTTAATGCTAGGAGGTGACCCCAGCGTAGTGGTTATCATCCAAACCCCTCACGACAAAGTCACGAGCTCGAATCTCACCCTCGGACGGGTTACAAGAAATACCCAACGAGGTGTTTGTGATTACTTACGACGGAAGATGAACCAGCCCGAGGCTGAAAATCTCGATAATCAAGTAATCAACAAAAACCTTCAATGTTCCAAGCATGTTGATACAGTTTTAGACACTATTGTGAGTTAAGTTTTTATAGGATACACTCTTTATAATAACTGTTATATGTGTGTTCAACAAAGTTTTGCTTATTTTAAAATATCAAAACGAAACATGTTTCTATGTGAATGATAGTTAAATGATCCATGTTTTTCTTTATGTTGTAAATCAGATATAATTGTTTGGACATTTATTAAACGTCCTTGAGCAGTATTCCTTCTTGACGTAATTTTCTCATCGGTTGTGAACTCTAAAATTTTTTTTAACAGTATCTCTCAACAATGGATTCTTCTAATTAGATGGTTTAGGTTTAGATGACCACTAAGCATATTTTCTTAAACACAGTCTCACACATGAAACGTTAGAGGTAGACAATTGCAATTTGTTTTGAGTGAAATCAATTATTTTCTTCAATAAGCATAGAAACTCCAGAAAAGTAGGGTGGTGAAGGATTTCATTATGGCATTTCACCATGCACCATACTATAAGAACAGTAACCATCATCGACCAAGCAGTTCCTCAATCCTGCCACCAGAACCAATACCTCTACTGGAGAGCTTTTGTCTATGACTAATCAGCCAATAATGTTTTCGTGGTCTCTTTTCATCGTTCATCATCGCAGACACCGATCGACCGATCGACCGGTTCCCGCGGCCATGGTTTGCTCCGGTCTTTCGCGGCCGCATTTATCACTGAATCCGAGTCAGCTCCGAGCTAAGAACTGCCAAGAGGCCTGTATGACTGAAGCAACTCCCATTAATGATCTTTTCCTCCTTCCGTGTGGTGGCCGCCAGTGTGAAGAGCCGCACGTGTGAGCGAGAAAAGAATAGGCCTTCTCCTCTCCTGAAGCAATCGAGAAGGCCAAAATAAAGAATCGAACGTTCTAATCGGACACTACAAATCAGTGAATGGCGCGAAAATTAATAGGCGAAGCAATGGATTTTGGGTGGTCTTCGCATCTGCCTCGCGGTAACTCGGTTTAGAACTAACAAAAACATGTAGAGAGGTTGAGACGTTGCGAGAATAAAGCTATATTCCTCTCGGCATCTGATTATCATCCGTCATGAGCTTGTTTCAGTAATAGGATTTTGGGTTTTTTTTCGCCTTAACAGTACATAGGCATTGGGTGGGTTGAGAGAACAGTGTTCGATAATTGAACTGGCAAAAGGTATATTTCGCTTGAATTTACACGAATTAAGATAAATCGCGACAAACTCTGCCCTTAACTATGCGAGCAATTTTTCACAGAAATTCATAAGATTTTTTATGACAACGTACCCTCAAAGAGCCCAATCTCCCGTTGTGTGTGAATCCGTTCACGGATAAAGTTTTCTTTATGATACGTTATCGATCTGGCTAACATTTCTTTTCTGTCTCACGGATGAAAAAAAAAAGTTTGATGATTTAGCTACGCCACCGCGGTGGAAGAAGCTGTAATTAATCACTCGCTGTTTTGTCTCTGATGTTGAACGATCAGAGTAAAAGATTGAAGGGAACGTTCCAATGAAAAAAAGGCAGCCGGATTGAAGGGTGTTGTCGGTCGGCGTTCTTAAAGACACTCGCTGAAGGTGGCCAATTTGAGGCTCCTTGCGCGCTTGTTGTTTTTTATGTTGTACGGGCGGCCGCCAGTTTCGTTTGTTCTAATGGGTCAAACGTATCAACCAACAAATGATTATAATTCCGGACGTTTTCTTTCTCTAATAGAAGTGCTAATAATGACGAAAATCATCAGGTGGTCGCTGCTTGGCTAAACAAGCGCTCGGACCTCCCGCCTGCCCGATCATTGCAGAAGAAGGTCGCTCGACTCAACATTAAGACGCTATTAGTCATCGTAGGAAGTTGCACTGCGCTCGATCGGGGCAATTTCGGGCCCTGTGACCCCAGGGTCGGTGTTTGTTTAAAGAAACTTTTGTCGGCTTTGGGAATCGAATCTCTCCCCAGGGATAATTGGTTAGCAATGTTCTCGTCTTGTTGATGGGTTCGTTCGCGCAGAACAAACATAATAATAATGATAGTGCGGTGTTTGATCGGTGCCGTTCAGAAAGTTTGTCTAATATACCGCAAATGGCGTTGTCATAAGATTGACGCCGTTGTACGGGCTTGATGTGAACAATTGACGAGATCATTTTCATCTAGCCCTCAGGTATTACGGTTGGATAACTCTCTGAAGGTTTTAGGTTAGAAGGGATGTATCCCGAATAACACGGAATGTTTGATTGCATGCATTTTCGCTTTGATGTGGCAAATGATTACGTTGCCATTCCGATGATGGAAAACCTTTTTGGTTACTACTATCACTGTATAGTAGAAATGGTACACTTTAAAATTGTCATAAAACTTAAACAGGGTTGTATTGTTCACTCATTGCACATTAAATAACAAGTCAAAGTATTAAACTTATAATGTGTTTAGTTAAGTTCAAATCCTTCTCTTTTATATTTAATCCCGGCTCGTAGATACTTTTAAAAATTGTCCCAAGCCGCACGCACCACCTCTTCTGGCAGTTGATCCCAAATCTCAACGAAATGTTTTTAAATGAGTCCAAACACATGTGCTTCAAGTTGCCTGGTTTTTCTAGCATGTATCCCCAGATACTGAGGTCCAGTGGGTTCAAATCAGGAGACGATGCAAGCCATTCAGAGGAACTGATGAAACATGGTAAATCCTGCTTACACCGCTGCTGAACAACTACTGCTGAATCCTGTTGGAAACAAAAACTTTCCTCTCCAAAAAGTTTTCTAGCGCAGGAAGTAGGTGGTCTTTGATAACGTATTGTAAATAATATTTTTTGTTTATTTTCACGCCCCTGTATATGAACAACAGGGGTAATTTGACTTTTGACGATATGGCACCCCATAGCATCACCGCAGAAGCATCGTTCAGCCCCTCGTTGGTATCGTTCAACCCTCGTGTGTCAGTTGGTTTGGTATTTCATGTATTCGTTCAATCCTTCGTTTGTCGGCTGATATTTCACGAAGAATTGCTCCATATAAACGATCATTTTGTTTGTTCCGACACACTTCTAAAGTAAACAATTTTTCATCCGAAAAAACCATGGTATGACCAACGTGCGTCTTAAGCAACGTCCGTGATCTGGCAACTCTGTTGACAATATTCTTACGTGTCAAACCGTAAATCCTCTGTGTTTTAAAAGCCCCATATCAAAAGCCCCGTTTCAATATATTTTGCATGGTTGTGTGGCTCATTTTTATTTCATACGCCATTTTTCACTGCTTTGACCACTGAGGAAGTGCGTACACTGCGTTTCTTACCGGATTTCGTCTTAAGAACAACAGTGCCAGTATCCTTGAAACGTTTTATGCTCCTGCACACAAACCGTCTGCTCAACTGCAAATGCGACAGTTTCCGTCTGATTTCCATGTTTGTGCATCCGTCAAGATACAAAATCCGAATATGTTCTCTACATGAATCTATTTTTGTTTTCGTAAATTAAAGAACCCAAATTCAGTTTATTGTTTACGAATGAACTCACAACAAGTCACTGTTTCAAAACGTAAACAAGATGTTCACCGATAGTGGTATAAATTGTACCGAGGGGCTCAAAAATGAGTGTGTCAGTTTAATGTTGCCACCCTGTAGAATAGATATATCGCAGAAGGCGGAGCTTATGAAACATAATTTATGTATAACAATTGTCATAACTAAGAACTAAAACTTAAGTTGAACAAACTTTCGTCGACATCAAAAAGACATTCATGAATCATATTCATACTAAGAAGTCCAAACTTACTAGATTGGTGTTCTTACTACACGTACAATCCGTACGATCCGTGTTTCCATTCTACATTGCAACAAATATTTGCAAAACATGTACTGTCTTACGTTATACTAAGGCTTGTTCGCGACCAAATCTGGACAGATTAAATTTGGAATAAAACAAATTTGCTGTTATGAAGAAACTACGAACTTTTGAGTTTACTCCAGCCATTAGGGTCTGTGCAACCTTCTTTGCAACTGATTTAGCTGCTTTTGTCCTAGATTTTCGAAATTTTTCTATAGTTGTAGCTTGTTGTTTATACTTAGAGAGTTCTCTCTTCACGAGAGCCCAATACCGCTCGATAGGTCGCAACTTCGGGCAGTTTGGTGGATTCGCCTCTTTCGTTACAACATGGACTCTAATCGCTTTATACCATTCCAAAACATTTGTCATTGTAACAAGATGCCAAATCAGGCCAGAATAGCGAGGGAGCGTCATGGCTGCGTAGGAATGGTAACAATCGCTTCTTTAGGCATTCTTCACGGTATATACCCTTGTTTACCGTTCCGGTAGTGATGAAGCTTTGGCTTGCTCGCCCACAGCTGCATATTGCTTGCCAAACCAAATATTTTTTGGGCACTTGGCCTTTTTCTTCGTCCTGCAATGCTCCTCTACGCCGTTCCGTTGCATGGCAGTATAATAAGACATTCCGGGAAGCTGCTTAAAGTCTTCCAGCACATGAGTTTCATCGTCCATTATCACACAGGAAAACTTCGTCAAATATTCGCGACATAATTTGCGAGCCCGGGTTTTAGCCGTCACACTCTGTTGATCATTACGGTTCGGTACAGTTTTCACCTTGAATGACTTCATACTTTGCCGATGTTTGGAAGCATGCACGAAAGTTGGGGACATTTTTATATTTCAAGCCAAAGAACGTACCGAAAGATCTGGTCTCTTCTGCAATATTTGTTTCACCTTCGCGTCCTTCTGGTGGTTCCTGAGATCCGTTTTTGATCCACTTCCAGCCTTCCTGGCTGTTGTCAAACGTGTATCAAAAGATTTATGAACGTTATGGACAGTGCTTGCAGGAAAACCAAGCTATTTGGAAGTTTTCTTACTGACAGATCCGGATTTTCATTGCGACCGCACACAATTGCTTTTCGCACTTGCTTTTCTTTCGACGCCATCTTCGATCTAAAAGCTTGTAGTATCACCGAAAATTGATTTTACACAATGAACAGACATACGTTCATCAATCTGAGAAATATTTCACGCGTTGATGAAGTATTTCCAGAGATAAACGTATTTACGGGGGTCAAGATTTTGTCGCGAAGAAGCCTTAATCAGCATACTAGGGTTCCTAAAATGCATTCAAAATTCGAGGATTTTTTTTTCAATCGGGCGCATCTTACAATGACAGATTCTCTCCTGTCTCGCTCTCTTTCATTTAATACAGCTCCATTATAAAATTTTCAAGGGATTCTTTATTACAGATCGAAACACAACAGTAAAGGTGATTGGAATACGAATGAAAGAGAAAGTTATCAAAGAGAGTCTCTCAATGTTCGATTCGCCCTAATGAAAAAAAAAACCCTAGAATTATCGAAATGAAATTAATTGTCATGCAATTTTTGAGTTGGTGGTGAAGTTGATCACGACAACTCTACTAAGATCACTATGACATAGTAGTCAAAATACTAGGTTAGTCAAAACGTTTTGAAAGCGGCATCAATGGAGCAGCAGAAAAACCAATATTTCTACGCCATATTATTATTTTATCTTTTATAAGAAAATACTAAAAATTTCATTTCGATCTGTCAATTCATTCTTTGTTTACAAGCCATTTGAAGTTGGCGTGTCAGTGTATTTTTTTACAATGGAAAAATCCGAATATCGTGCAATGATTAAATTTAGGAGGTTTATCGGCTACTGCGATCCATGCAAAGATAGTGAAAGTATTCGTTGGACCAAGTGTATTGATCTTAAATATGGGAGACTATACTGAGCAAAAAAAAGTGATTTCCAAAAAAAAAAATATTTTCATTTCCGCTTTTAAAACTTTTTGAATAACCTAGTACACTCGTATATTTGGAGAAATGATGAATTTACCACGTATAGAAAATATGCGTTTCAAATTAGAAACATGTTGAAAAAATACTTAAGGGTTCATTCCAATATAACGTAACGAAAAAAAAATCAATTTAAGACCTTCTTCCATCTCCACGTAACACACTTTCGTATTTATAATCGAAAAAAATGTATGGATCGTAACATTTGTACAGATCACGTTCCTCGTAGTTCTTCAGAATCGTTTGACCACCGTGTTTTCCGGTGCCCAATCCATGGATTCGGCTATAAACAGTGCTATACGGAACACTGTATTGACGCGCAGCCTGGCGTGTAGAAATTTCACCACTTTCGACAGATGCTACCGCAGCCGACAGGATTTCCTGTGAGTACTTGAAACAGGCCCTTGGGCCTACGATTTTTAGGTACTTTCGAGGCATTATTGTGGTATCGAAACTTGAAAATGGTTTGATGTCTCTGACTGGTTAAATACTTCCCCTTCATGCACCGCGCCACATCCCGCTCTTAAACCTCCTTGTTGTACTCGAATGCCTTTATTATACGTTTATTCAAACGAGGGTTAGCAGCATCTTTTTTCGAACAAATTTTGGTTTATGCTCAAAATTGTTATTCTCAACTTCCTGACCACTGTTCGCACGGCTTTTTCACTTACTTCTTTCATTTTTGACAACTTCTTCAGTGACATTCCGAGTTCTGTGCACCATGCAGCGAAACACGGAATGTCCTGTCCGACAGATAATTTTTAATTATCTTCACCTGGTAGATGGGTAGATTGTATCGTGTTAGCTCGTACACCAGGTCATCATGCTACACGTTATCAAAGGCCTTATCAATGTCTAGAAGTTCCATGACAGATGATTCAGTTACAGACTTGTTCCACCTGAGGATGTTGCTGACTTGGTTTCAGTTGGTGAACTGTAGAACGACCCCACCGGAAGCCAAATTGTCGAGCAAGATGTTGAGCACACTTTGATAATCCTGAAGGCTGATTGGTCTACAGCTCTTGGGAGAGGAAAGATCTCTCCCAGGTTTCTGGGTGGAGGTGACTTCAGCTGACTTCCAACACAAGGGAAAGTAGCTAAGTCTCAGGCAATGGGTAAAGATCAACGCTAGATGACCCCAAAACTGGAGGTTCAATTGCTTGAGCTCCAGGTTCAGGATGTTGTCAAAATCTGAAGCCTTAGTGTTCTTTGACGTTTTAATATAGGTCCTCGATTGAGATCTCCAACTCCTTCGAGAAATCGTGGGGACTTATATGGATGTAGTTCGCAAGCTCGCTAACGGCAACTTCGTGCGGACTATCAATGTTTTATACGAGATTGTGGGAGTTGACGAAGTGTTACGCTATCTTAGCAGCTTTCTCTGCGGGAGTTATCAAGCGATTGTTAGAACCATTGCTGTCTAGTGGGATCAACGGTGGAATGGGACTTGGATTAGGTTTTCAAATTTTAGTCAACTTCCAAAATAGCTTTGCATAATCAATGACTTTTTAAGGAAGGCGGACCAGTTCTCTGATATTGTTTTCGGGTAGCGTTACGTAATTTGATCAATCGGAACACCTGGTGTTCCGATGCCAGCTGATCCAGGAGCAAACTTCGGCCTCTACTGGATAGTGGTCCGAGCTGGCGTAAGACCAGCTAGGCGATATTGTTGAAGAATATGTCGATCGTTGAGTGGGCCGTGGATCTGCTCAACCAGGTGGAAGTATCCGGGCCCAGGAAGGTTTGATGGCCCTCTTCCAGTTCCTCCTGTAGGATAGTGCCATTTTGGTTTCGTGTATCGCGTTCAGGTCACCAGCGATGAAAAATTGCCCCTGCGTCCATGTTAGCTTGCGGATGTCGTTTTGTAGGACCGTTGTTGTTCCGTTAGCGGATGGCGTTATGGCGGATGGCGTTAATCAAGCCCTGGGACTTGGTGGACGCCTGCTTGAGGATCGTTAAAAACTCTGCACATTTGTGGCAGGCTCGATTTCAGCCCTCGTAGTTTGCGCCACAGTTGGCGCACTTCGGTGGGGCACCTTCGTCCATCAGTGCACAATCCTTGGGGTCGTGCGCTCCGGCATACTTGCCACAACGGTTTCATAAGACTTGCTTCCGAATACGTACTGCACAGATAGTACAACGGATGAATTTGGATGGCTGTAAGCTCGGTCCTGAGTGCAGTGATGTCCTTTGACGTGGTGAAGAGCGGGGGGACCTTTATCTTTGTTGGCACTTCCTGTACCGGGAGAGCGGCAAACTGGTTGATCGCTAATAGTCACGCGTTATGATCCGATGGACCGGAGTCGTCATGGCGCAGCCGCTAGAAGCTGCCCGGTCGCGGTATGGTTTCGAGAGCGGATGCCGCCGGCGTGGATATCACCGCGTGACAATTTTATGACCCATTGCCACAGCAATAGGTCGAGCGGGAGCTTCTGGGTTGCCACCATAAGTAGATAAGAAAGCGCAGGCGATAATTCGCGAACCGGATGCACAATCGCGAGAAAACGGACGAGGGAGCAAAAACGGGGAAAAACTTCATTACGATAGAGCGAAAAACACGACCGTACGTGCCGCATGATCGAACTAGAATTGATTCTAACGACATTTAAGCTTATCTTATATACGAATTGGAGAAATTTCTGATAGCTATTGATAGGTTTTCACAATGACGTTAGCGAATGATGTAAAATGGAATATTTTTCATCCTCATTGCAATTGTTACAGGTTATAGGGCATATGGCGTTATCGGGCCTCAGATAGCTTATTTGGAAAGAGCACGGTTTACCAAGATGGATGCGGTGGGATCGATTCCTGGTCCGGTTGAGGAAATCTATAAGGTTGGATATTTTGTTCGACTTCCCTGGGGCATAAGGTTTTATTGTGCTTTTTCTACACCACAATATACAAATTCATGAATTGGCATATAATGCTCCAATTAACCAATTAATATCTGAGGAAGTGTTTCTGGAATACAAAGTTTAGAGTAGGTTGAAGTCTGTTGAAAAGAGCGTCAAAACCAATTAGAATATGACGATTTTTCATACAGTATGAAACAAGTTATCGGAAAATTAGCCTAAATGGGTCTAAAGAACTATTCACAGTACTAGTTTTGGTTTGGTGTTGTGTCTTAATTTGTAGCTACGCCGCAACCGAATAAACCAAGGGAGGCAATGGATCTCAACTTTATTTGGTCAAAATGCATTTTAACAAACGATGTATTGTAAAATAAACTAGTAACAACTTAGCTCAATTTGAAACAAAATGGAGTGAGTTTTATCTTTATTTTCGATTGATAGGACAAAAATAATTCAATTCCATTTGTTTTCGGATACAAAATCTGCTGCAGTATATTGTTAAACCAATAATCCAGATCCAATCCGAGGATGATCCGTGCCAGACTCGTGCTAGCTGTTTGTGATTATGGCTTCGCGACGATGCAATAGCCATCATTATCAGTCGCCGTAGCGCTACAGAAAGATCGAACCGATTTTCGACCGAAAATCCCCCCGAATAAGAAGAAGAAATCCGTACAGCGAAGCAACTTAAATTTTACGTACCCCAAATTATGGCACACAAAACGCGATCCTTTGAAGGTGAACGCGAAAGGAATTTAAATTGCTATTTTGACTGCTTCAGCAGCACCACCGGCAGCTGAAGGGAGCGCTGATGATGCACACGCGGCGCGCTCGAGTTCTGATAAACCATTTTGTATCAGTTCGGTTCGCATTCGAAGTCTAAGCTGATATCAAGGGAACGCGAGCGTGATTTAGTGTTTAGTATATTGGTTCGACTGGGTTGAGTTCTTTTTTAATTTTTGTTAACTCTGGAAGGATTGTTTTTGTGCGCCTTTTAATTGGATTCCGTCAGTTGCGAAGGATCCTCTCTTCCCCGGATCTGCCGCCAGGATGGGACTCCAGACCATCATCAGTTCAGCTGACCGGCCGGTACACTCTGAAGCGAACATCGGGAGAGCAAACAGATGCGTTAGATTTTTCTCGTTGGGATAAAGTTTGGAGCAGAAACAAAAATCGCACACAGTTAATAAGGTGGAGCCAAGGAAAGTGAAATTAGGGTATAAAATGTAGAGTTGGTGAAGCTGCATTTTAATCAGCAGTTTGCTGGTTGTCTCGTCTTGAAACACCAACTGATGAAGCGATCCAGATGTTGGTGCGTGAGGGGTTCTTGTTTTTTTTATGCTGGCCAGCCGACCTGTCTGTTGACTGGAGCATTCCAATTACGTTGAACTTTTGAAGGTGTATGCAAATTAGTCTGAATATGATCATTGGTTTGCAGATTTTGATTCTTTTTGTTGGATTTTTAATGAAGCTGGTTTTAAAAAGGATTCTGGCTTTGTTTTAGCCCTGCTGCTGAAGTATGACGATGTGGTTTTACTATTTTTATACACTCAATTGAAGTAGATTGAAGATTTTCAAAGTTCCGAGGCATGAAAGAAATTTTCGATGTACTGCGCATCGATGAAATTAGAAGAGTATTCTAGAATTATTTTTATGGCGGTCTAAATGGAACCATTACTGGTATAATTATAAGGCATGTGCTTTTATCGCTCGTCATTGATTCTTGTGTTCGTTACTACGATTACTCGATTTCACGGGGGAAATATGCTGGTTCTGGGTTATCTGAGTCTCTCAAATTATCTTAAACTACTTTACTCGTATTAGTCAACTACAATATATTTAATTTTTAGCTTTAATATTTAGCTTCAATAAAGAATCTTTAAAATATTCTTCAAGGGGCTATCTGCTATTTTGAAAAGAATCCCCAATAAGACCTGATGAGGATACACAGTCTGAAAGAAACATGTCGTTTTCTGCGTTATCTCATGCACATATATGAAATGTTTGATTTGGCTTAAGTTCATGGGATGATTCATGTTATTTTATGTCAGATATGGCCTAAACCAAGTCTGTTGTATGAAAGATTGCAAACAGTTTCGTTGTTCACGCATGCTTTGGTTTGTGATCAAACGAGGGGAAATTTTACGCGTCTGTTAAAATTCTTCACTTTTTCTGTGTACTTTTCGGGTTGCAATGTAAACATCGAGTTATTGTAGTACTGGTCAATAGACAATATTCACAATTTTACAGATTTTATTTTGGAATCTGAATCTCGGAAGTAATAATTGGGGAGGTGCAACTAGAACAGTAATTTTAGATCATCTCTACCAAAATGCTAGAGACCCCTTATGAAGAAGAAGACAGAGAATGGTACTCACTTGTTTCCTGATTTTCTACAAAATACCTCCCGTTGTTTCTGGTTTGGTATAAATCGGTCCAAATTGACACTCAAACGTTAATATAAATTACCATGTTTTTCTAGTGAAAAACCACCCTCACACTTTGTGATTGACCTGATAGCACCCTTACTCTTGGTGTAAATAAGTTCAAATCGTTAATTGGTACTAATATATAAATATTTTACTAGACGCCACCTGAATCGTTTAACAAAACGAACCCTGCTGCCACCCAATCCTGTTATCCATCGCAGCGATTTGTCGTGTAAGTGCAGAGATATTGTCGGCTCTCAATAAAGCGAGTATCACGTGAACAAATTCCTACCCTTTGCTTATTTGACCTGCATTCGGGCGGACCGGCGCCAGTGCAAGTATTTCCATAGTTTGGTATCATCAATGTTTACATATTGAGGATATATATTAGTCCCAAGAATAATAGGTTGATTCTCTGTGTAGCTACAACTGAGCTGGCAAAAATGGAGTTGAAACTTTTGGCGATCAGTCCTGCTCAAAATACCTTCCTTTGTTCCTGGATAGTAATTGACAAAAAAAAAAAAAACACTTCTTGAATTGACTACTTGGATGATATTTTTGGATTTGTTTTGTAATTCCCATCTTGATATTATACACCGCAAGTCAGTCCCACAAGTACGCATTGAGGCTCCTAAACACGTTTTTTTGTACCAAATTTTATAAATTTCTTATTTCTTGGACAAAGTTGCAATTTTGTAAAATCACATCATGTATTTCAGCGTAGTCGGGATCTGAAATAATGATTTCAAAAACATGTGATAGAGAAAGGCTTTCCGTGAACGTTGAAGTTTTTAGTAAGCACATTTAGTTTTCAACCTTTTCTTGAAAGTTCACGGAAAGTGCATTCAGCGCTCAAACTAAATTTGAATGTTCAGGGAAAGTTCATTCAGTACTCAACCTGAACTATAAAGTTTACGGAAAGCACATGCGGAACTTTTTGGGAACTTCCTCTGTTTGACAGTTCTTGACCATGTGGAACTTTCGAGAGCGGTCTGATAAGTACATAAAGCCATCTATCGCAAAAAAAATTGCATACCGTGAAGAAGACTGGTACAGTCAAAATTGCAGCCGGATCGGACTCTGAGTTTTGTTTGACCACGTGTGGAAGCGGACGTGTCCGCGGATTAAAAAAAAAATGAAAAATAGAGTAATATCGGTCGGTGATTCGATTCTTGTTATTGGAAGGGCAATCGCGCAGCGAAATCAAAGAATGCTTAAATGCTGTTTACAGTGAATCTTCTCCTTCAATGGCGACTGTCAAAAATTGGTTTAACGAGTTTCAACGTGGTCGCACGTCGGTTTTTGATGAGTCATACCCAGGTGCCACTGTAGCCCGGTCCTCCTTTAGCTCAGTCGGTAAAGGCGTAGCTACAAAGCAACACCATGCTGGAGGTGGCTGGGTTCGATTCCCGGTCTGGTCTAGGAATTTTTCGTAAATGAAAATTTCTCGACTCCCTGGGCATAGCGTATGATTGTACTTGCCACACAATCATACTAATGCAAAAATGGTACTTGGCATCGAAAGCTCTGAATTAATAACTGTGGAAGTGCATTTAGAACACTAAGTTTAGAGCAAGCAATAAGCTAATTGTGAAAGCAATAAGCTTGAAAGAAGAAGAACCCAGGTGCCCTGATAACAGTTACCACGGAGGATAACGTGACAAAAATCCACGACATCGTGTTAGCAGACCGTCGATTGTAGGTGCGCGAGATAGCTGAGATAGTGGGAATCACGTGGGTCATATTGTGCATGAGAAAGCCGTCGGTGCGATGGTTGCCACAAGCGTTTGTTCAACCCAGAGACCATTTCAGAGAAGTGTTTGGCGCTGTTTATGCGCAATCCGAAAGAGTTTCTGCGTCGTTTTGACGAAAAATGGATCCAAAGAAGAAGACGAAGACTGTCCTGGCCGGAAAGGTGATGGCTACCGTTTTCTGGGATTCGCAACGTGTGATCTACATCGGCTACCTGGTGAAGAGCAAAACGGTGACAGGGCTCTACTATGCTGAATTATTGGGCCAAATTACTGGAAATCGGCCACATTTGACGAAGAAAAAACTGCTCTTCCACCATGACAACCTCCGCCGTCACCACCGTATACCATCCACCGTATTCTCTAGATGTGGCCCCGTGCGACTTATTTTTGTTTCCAAAAGTCCGCAAGCGGGCATAAATTTGAGTCGAATGAGGATGTCATCACCGCCAAAGAAGCCTGATTTGCAGACTATGAGAAAACGCATTTTCAGACGGGTTAAAGAAAGGGCAAAAGCCGCTGGTATTGATACATGAACTGATGCTTTTCTGTTCGATAAATAATCAATAAATCGATTGGCGCTACTTCCATCCTTTGCAGGGCATGGTAAGTGGCTCATTTTGCCCTTTTTCACCCTACACCAGTGTGTTTTCAGATTTCATCTGTATAACTACAATCTCCGCTGCATATCTTGCTTGAAAATGGGCGTATTTTGCGTGCAAATCTCAAAGGGCTCGTTTCAAGCTGTGCTGGGGTCGAAAAATAGTAAATTCTGCCTCATTCAACCCTAAATATGCGTTTTTTAGTTTTTACCCCTAGAACTACAATCGCCGCTGTATTTTTTGCCTGAAAAGGGGCATAACTTACGTGAAAAGGCCTGAAAAATTGAATGGTACTAGTTTCGTGCTGTGTCGAGGTCGAAAAATAGTTCATTTTGCCCTACTTCACTCTAAATAGGGTATGTGTCCCTTGACTCAGCCTATTATGCAACCATCGATTAAATTTTTTATTATAACTCATAAAGTTTTTAAGCTGTAAGCCTGATTCAACTAGTTATACACTTGCTAAGATAAGTTTCATAAGACATTTGGTAGTATGTACCACAAAAAGTTACAGAACTCTTTTTATGCACTCAGAAACTTTCAAAGGAAATGGATTTAATGTCGGTCTTTGAGCTTCAAATAGGGTCTATTCATGGATGCAACTTCATCCCATTCGATGGATTTATTACTAAATGCAATCTTTGTACGGTTTTTTTTTTCTAATTTTATGAATTAAGGCATTGTCAGCTGTATTTGCTTTACTTAACACAAAATTTCACAAAACAAACTAAAATAAAACTGTTTCGAAACACTTAAGTGATGTTCATATAAGATTTATCAGCCATTCAATAATGAAAACGTTATAATTCACTATACTATGATTTTGTTCCTTCGGTTTGTGTTTAGATGAGCCACTTGAATATAAACAACTGAAAATTCATGCATTTCCACTTCAAATTTTACTAATAACAACCCTTTTACTGCGATATTGGTGCAACAGGCCATAGTTGGGAACATATAAAAAAATATGTCCCCAACATTGGGTCTACGATTTTCTTGTAAAGTCATTGTTATTATAGTTATGTGAACAGTTAGTTTGTAACGTGTCACTATTTTCTGTACATCCAGACTGCATTATTCGCTTTATCGATTCAATTAAGCCAAATTTAGATCACTTGAAGATCGTGTAGATAATCTGTTCAGCTTAACCAATGAAATCATGATGCCCCAAAAGTTCAAGAAATCAAATATTACGCGAAAGTGAACAACTATAAGTTGATTAATATTATCTCAATTGCTTCGGATTACATCGGTCATCCTAATAGCAACATGATTTTGTTGATTATCGCTAAATTAATGACATATTTGGTACATAGGCCGAACGAAGGTGATAGGCTAACATTACATCTCGTTGCCCTACATGTTTTTTTTAGTTATTTCACCTGTTACTACAATCATCGATGAGTTTTTTTTTGTCTGAAAAGAAGCGTAGCTTGCATGAAAAAATCTGAGAAATCGAATGGTGCAGGTTTCATGCCATGCCGGAGTCGTTTTTCAATTTTTACCTCTATAATAACTACAATCACCACTGTATCTTTTGCTTGAAAATAAGCGCATCCTCTCTGAAAAAGCCTGGGAAATCGAATGGTTCTGGTTTCACGCAGTGCTGAGGTCGGAAAATGATAAATTTTGCCTCATTATACTCGATTTGTGGATATTTTAGTGTCGTGGATAGTAAATAAAAAACGTACCGCGTTGAAAACGAGTTTTTAGATGCAGCAGCTTAAAAAAGTCGCGTAAAAATAAACCATGTAAACACAGAGTCAAATGTCAGCTTAATTTAATTGAATGGCCAACAGCGAAAAAATCTTCGTGGAAACCCGACCAGAAGGAAACAACAAAATTATTTCAAGTGTTGTTATTCAGTTACGCTGTTTTTATAACAAAGGTTGTTAGAATTAAGATCGTGGATGTAGTTAAAATAACAGAAATTGTAACAAAAAATCCTCAAGAAGTAACAAAACAAAAACAAACTATGATATAGCTGTAACATAAACAAAACAAACTTTGTAACAGTTTTGTTACGATGTAGCAAAATTATATGCGCTATTGTTAGAATTAATCTATTTCTTCACGCAGATTGTGCCTCCCAGGTTTATATATCTTAATTTGTTATAAATATGTCATACATTTATCCAGATGAAAACGTCTTTAACCAATTTATATCATAATCAGTTAGTCGTTACAAGGTTTATTATAATTTTGATATTTTTATGTTATGCCCTGCTGGTCGGGAAGGCAGCATTGTGCTACTCGGGAAATTCCTGTAGCTGCAAAATGCTACACATACTACGAAAAATTGTTTTATTGTATGTGAAGTATCTCTACGGCGATAAGTTCGTGTGTTGGCATATCGATCTTTATAGCATTTGTAACTGCTCATCTTAAACGGTAATTTTAAGTCAAACTGTAGCTTGACCGTGCAGCGAAATTTTGGTATTCAAAATGTTGAATAAAGATATTGTGAAAGTTTACCTAATCTCTGATAGCAAAAGGTGTAGGCAGTGAGTCTAGTGTGTCCAAAGATGTGACAAATTGGGTGAAAAGGACCGTTTTTATAAGAAAAACATTGACTAGCCGAATAAAACATTCGAGGTAAGCATTACAAGCAGTGAACTCAGATAATTTGAAGGATTCATGTTGGGGTGCATACTTTTTAGGACAGAGAAAAATTATCAAATAATATTTTTATAGCCGTCGATTAATCAACGATCCACAAAGTCATCTGATGACCTAACAACTCCTTAGAAGCCTGGAATACGTGGTCTAAAACGTCGATATTTTAGTGATCTGTCCGAAAGTACCAGAGATAGGTACAGCAAACACCTGGCAAACAATGTATCGTGGGTCTCTGGCGAATATGGCTAACATTCTGCGAGGTCTGAGAACTTCTGGTGAGGTTTACGCCAAACAGATTCTGCAGGGCACCGGAAAACCGAAACTGACCGCTTCCGTTGAAAAATTTTTGCTGTTAAAAACCCGTGTCGAGTTGAGCAAACGTTAGTACATAGCTGTTCAGAAGTTTGCAAAACAAATGCACGGGGTAAATTTGTTGTTCACTTGGAAGAAAAAAATGGATCACCGCACAAAAATAATTCCGAAGATTTCACGTCCAACAAATGTTGACGGAGCTTTTATCGGTCAAGGTTGCATTACGTGACATGGTACGCAGTGATACTTCCAGAATATTGGAGTTGGATGAAGTGGCAGAACGGATGTCGGCAATGACGGCGACTTTGGATGGAGAAGTAGTCGACTGCACACTGCATGTTTCCGCCGGAGTAGACTCTGCTACTGGGTTCTCACATTACAGCCAGGGCTCAATACAAAAGCAGGATGATTCCCTTCTTTCCGAACATGCTATGCCGTTGATGTTGGTAGCTGGAAACAATCAGAAGTTGTGGATCAATCCGAATCCACAGTCGAACACCTTTTGCCATGCGAGATCGATGACCTGGGCAAAAGAAACTGAACAACGCACTAAGGAAATGTATAGATGTGTACTCTATAGTGAGGTTAAGAAGATCAACAATCTACCTATCGTTATCGATTCAAAGGTACATATTTTTTTTTTTTTTTTTTTTTTTTTTTTTTGAATTCATTTATTTGTACAGGCTCAATCGAATCAACTTTACAGAGCCAAGTTTTCATATTTATATACATCAGTTATCTTAGAACTAAGGTTAAGGGGGTGGAACCGATTACTCGCGGCCGTCTCGAGGTTAATAGGAATTACAATTTTATGGATGGGAAAATTGCGGTGGAAAATTAAAACAAAGCATGAGGAACAATGGTTTTCTTATATCTAGAATTTCAAATTACAATTTTTTAATTGACCGTTTTCAATTTAAAACAAAAAAAAATCACACACACACACACACACACACACACACACACACACACACACACACACACACACACACACACACAACCACACACACAACCACAATCACACACCGATGCACACAATCCTCAAAAATTTAACCTAAACAAGTAAGTTAATCAAACTACAATCTAAGGCTAATGTTAGTCAAAAACACATAAATGAGTTTCATAAACTCCAGATCGCGTGCGGCCAAAATGTCTCGAATCGGTACATTGGGTTGTCTACCTCGAGTCCGAAGGGAATCATGAAGCTCAGATCTGACTCCACGATGCTCAGCACAAAACCAAATAACGTGATCTGCGTCCTGATAACCTTGCCCACATTCACAGAGATTGCTGTCACTCAGCCCAACACGGAACAAATGAGCGTTTAAAGAATAATGATTGGACATGAGGCGAGACATCACACGAATGAAGTCTCGACCCACATCCAATCCCCTGAACCAACATTTCTTAGACACCTTAGGAGTGATAGAGTGTAGCCATCGCCCCAAGTCTCCTTTACTCCATTTATACTGCCAGCTATCGAGTGATATCTGACGATAAATATAGAAAAATTCGTTGAAGGCGATTTGTCGGTCATAAATATCGCCTTCGATAGCGCCCACCCTTGCAAGCGAGTCCGCTTTCTCATTGTCAGGAATCGAACAATGAGATGGGACCCAAACAAAGGTGATAATAAAAGAACGTGAAGATAAAGCACTTAGAAGACCTCGTATTTTCATAAGAAAATAAGAGGTGTGCTTTACCGGCCTCAAGGAGCGAATAGCCTCTATAGAACTAAGACTATCCGTGAAAATGAAGTATTGATCCGGTGTAAGAGAGGCAACAGTTTCTAAAGAAAAATGAATTGCTGCCAATTCCGCGATAAAAACAGAACAAGGTGCTTTAAGTTTACGAGCGACGCTATAATTTTCATTATATACACCAAAGCCAGCGGAGTCCTCTATCAAAGACCCGTCAGTGAAAAACGTTTTGGTGGAATCAACTAGGCCAAACTTTGCAGCAAATATCACCGGAGCAATCATAGGACGATGATGCTCTGGGATTCCACGAGGCTCCTGTTTCATGGATAAATCAAAATGAACCGAATTTCCGAAGTTGGAGAAGCAAACACGATTGGGAATATTCAGCGAAGGGCTGACATCCTGTGTTATGTATAAATGGTACAAAGTCATGAAGCGAGTTTGAGGATTCAACTCAAGGAGCTTCTCAAAATTTTCAATCACCTGGGGGTTCATAACTTCACACCTGGTGAGGAGCCGGAGAGATAATTCTGAAAACCGATCCGAGAGTGGCAACATGCCAGCCAGCACCTCAAGACTCATGGTATGAGTCGAGTGCATACAACCCAACGCGATACGAAGACACCGATATTGAATACGTTCCAGTTTAATGAAGTGCGACCGAGCCGCTGACTGAAAACAAAAACTACCGTATTCTATAACCGACAAAATCGTTGTCCGGTACAACGTTAGAAGATCTTGCGGATGCGCTCCCCACCAGGTCCCGGTAATTGTGCAGAGAAAGTTTATCCTTTGTTGGCACTTTCGCTTCAGATACTCAATGTGGGATCTCCAGGTGCACTTTGAATCGAACCAGACCCCAAGATATTTAAATGACATAGAATGAGTTATCGGTGTACCCAAAATTTGAAGCTTAGGTTGTGCAGGGTTATGCTTCTTAGAAAAAACTACCAACTCAGTTTTCTCCGTAGAGAATTCGATACCTAGCTCGAGAGCCCAAGTAGACAAATTGTCTAAGGTATCCTGTAAGGGTCCTTGAAGATCAACCCTATTGGGTCCCGTGACAGACACTACACCGTCATCTGCAAGTTGTCTCAACGTACAATTCTCACTCAAACAACCGTCAATGTCTTTGACATAAAAATTATACAAAAGGGGGCTTAAACATGATCCCTGGGGGAGACCCATGTAGCTAAATCGTGAAGCTGTAGAGGTTCCATGAGAGAAGCTCATATGTTTCTCTGACAGCAAATTGTACAAAAAATTATTCATTAATGGTGAAAAACCACAAGCGTGGAGTTTATCTGAGAGAACTTCAACAGATACTGAATCAAAAGCCCCCTTGATATCCAAGAAAACAGAAGCCATTTGCTCTTTTTTAGCAAAAGCTAACTGAATCTCTGTGGAAAGCAACGCGAGGCAGTCGTTCGTTCCCTTACCCCTACGGAAACCATATTGAGTATCTGAAAGCAGGTTATTCGTCTCAACCCATTTGTCCAGGCGGAAGAGGATCATTTTCTCCAACAACTTTCGAATACAAGATAACATCGCGATGGGTCGATAGGAGTTGTGGTCGGACGCGGGTTTACCAGGTTTTTGAATGGCAATAACTCTCACCCGTCTCCAGTCATCCGGTACAATGTTGAGAGCCAGAAACTGATTAAACAAGTGCAACATGCGCCTCTTAGCGACGTCTGGGAGGTTCTTAAGCAAGTTGAACTTGATTCTATCAGCTCCCGGAGCCGTATTGCCACACGAAAGGAGTGCGAGAGAGAGTTCTACCATTGAAAAAGGTTGGCTGATCTCATCTATCGAATTCGTGGTTTCGCGAGGAAACATTTGTGCTGGCACAGAATCTGGACAAACTTTTCGCGCGAACTTGAGGATCCATTGGTCCGAATACTCCTCGTTCTCGTTGTTCGTAATTCTGTTACGCAATCTTCGCGCCGTGTTCCAAAGGGTATTCATCGACGTTTCACGCGATAATCCGTCCACGAATTGTCGCCAGTAACCGCGTTTCTTGGCCTTGATGAGGCTCTTAAATTCTCGTTCGAGAGCCGTGTACCTTTCGAAGTGCTCAGGTGTTCCACTTCTACGAAAAACTTTGAACGCGTCGGACTTTTTGCGGTAAACCTCGGTGCATTGCTGATCCCACCATGGGGAAGGAGGTTTCCTGCGAAATGACGTTCCTGGAACTGGTCGAGTTTGAGCTTGAAGCGCGCTTTCCAAAATCAGGTTGGAGAGGAAGTTATATTCCTCCAGCGGTGGAAGCCCTTCTACCGTTGTTACGGCTTCGTCTATTGCTGTCTTGAACCTTGTCCAATCGATATTACGAGTTAGATCATAGGTGACGTTGATCGATTCCGGCGGAGTGAGCCAGGTGGCAACCGAAATTTTAATAGGCAAATGATCACTACCGTGGGGATCCTGGATCACATTCCACGTGCAGTCCAACGATAATGAATTCGAGCAAAGTGTGAGGTCTAACCTACTACCAAGTGAGGATGGACCAGCCAAGCGTGTAATTTCTCCATTGTTGAGAACGGTCATATTGAAGTTGTCACAGAGGTCATATATCAAAGAAGACCGGTTGTCGTCGTACAGTTCTCCCCAGCCTGTACCGTGAGAGTTAAAATCTCCCATGACCAACCGCGGAGCAGGAAGAACCGAACAAATATCTGAAAGTTGTTTCTGGTTTATTGGGGCTCTTGGAGGAATATAAACGGAAGCAATGCAAAGGCTTTTATTTTTAATAACAGCCTGACATGCGACAACTTCAATACCTGGAATTGGAGGAAAATTCACTCTATAGAAGGAGTAGCACTTTTTGATCCCCAAAAGTACTCCTCCTCCACGTGAATCCTCACGATCAAGCCGAATAATGTTGAAATCGAGAATCGGAAGATCGATTTCGGGTGAAAGCCATGTTTCACAAAGAGCAAATGCATCACAACTGATATTGTGAGCTAAAAATTTAAATGATTCCAATTTAGGAATAAGACTTCGACAATTCCACTGCAGAACAGTGATCAAATCCCCGACCTCTTTTGGCAAATTATCCATCGAAGGAAATGATAGCTGCAAGGAGGGGCCACTTTAATGTCAATTGCTTCAAAAAAGTTTTCACAGTGGGAAGCATTGCCATAACAATGCTTTTAAGAGGGTCAGATATTTCGAGGTACTTGAAAATACCTTCCACAATATCATCAAATGAGAACAGCCCAGATGAAGAGGGGGCTTCTGTTCTTAAAATCGGGGCATCCGGGGTTTTGGATGTCCCCGGGAGAGATGGGAAATCCTGTGTGTAGTTGGCACTACGAAAACCAGGTGGATTTGGATTATCCTTATTTCCACTGCTCTTTGAATTGGGCATGTTGATTTGGGGCTTCTGTTCAGCTACTTTCTTTGCCCGAATGCGTCTTCGCTTCCGTGAAGCACCTTCCGGAAAACTGAAAGAGGTCCCCTCCTCAACCAAGTCCGAATCAGACTCGTCATCTGACAGAGCAGCAAAAGGATTTGTATTGATATCGGGTGGCGAGGCTTTCTTAAGCATTTCTGCAAAAGATTGCCTTGAACGTTGTTTCAGAGAACGTTCCAATTTTTCCCCGCGTTGTTTGTACGCCGGGCATGACGAAAGAGCATGGGGAGGAGTTCCCTTGCAGAAAACGCATTTTAGTGTGTTATCTGCACAGGGACCAGCCTCATGTTTCTCCCCGCAAGTTGAGCAGCGTGCCTTATTGCCGCAATGAGAGGCCGTATGCCCCATCTGCTGGCAGTTTTGGCAGATCATTACCCGGGGTACAAATAACCGCACAGGTAGCCGAAGTTTGTCCAGTTCTAAGTAGTGAGGAAGGGCAGAGCCAGAAAAGGTCACCCGAAACGAGTCTGTGGGGGTAACTTTTTTCTTACCCTCGCTGTGCGATATTTTAACAAGTTTTCTTACTTCCAGTATCTGAACTGGGGAGAGCAGAGGGTTATTGAATCGGCCAACCGCCCGCTTCTCCAAAATTTCAGTGCACAGACTCGCCTCTGTGACCACTCCTACAATCTCCACATCACGAGCTGGAATATAAACTCTATATTCCAGTGTAAAATGCTGGGAGGAAGCAATCTCATTAGCCTGCTTCAGGTTAGAGACGACAACACGGAGTTTATTAAATTTAACTTTCGTGATCTCTGTCACGGCTGAGAATCGCTTCGTCAAATCAGTAGTTATTTGGTACACGTTCAGAGGTTTAATTTTGGGCTGAAAGTAGACAACCCATGGACCGACCGAGTCCATTGGATAAGATCGCGGTCGGAAATTTATTTGTGCCTCCCCATCATCAGGTGGCAAAGGCACTTTTTCAGCTAAACCGTCCATGTCGAAGAAACCTCTTCAACATGCACGATTTGCCTTACTTGTGGGAGCGTTGAACGCCCCCAAAAATTTAAATCACACACAAACACAAAACAGGAACACACACAAATTAACGCTACACTCTAGTGGGATGAGAGACAGAGGAAAACAAACTTAACTAATATTACTGATCTGTTGCTGCTGCTGCTGCTGCTGCTGCTGCTGACGCACCGTATGCCTGAACGTCGCACTTCTATGCGGGCAGCGGGGAGCGGTGCGCTGCGTGGGTGCACGGGTGTATCCGATCGCCTTCGGGTGCACTCGCTCGACGATGTCGGATGACCGTTGGCGATGTAGTAGTGTATCGCTGGTTAGCGTCACCACGCGGAGATGAAGCGAAAATGAGCGGGATGATAATTCGCCAGCAAGCACTGCTTGATTTTCTTATTTCACTGGAAAACCACACTGCTTTCTTAGAAAAAAAAACTCACTTTCACTCCTTTCACTGAAGTGAATAGATTTTGAGAAAAAAACTAATTATTTCCAAGGATCGCACTCGAAAAATCTTCCATAATAACGGAGCGCTGGATCGAACGGACTTTCTTCTTTCGCTGAACGAATGGGTGTCAAAAGCAGCCATGGCCTGACAGAATCTGCGGTAAGTCGAAGTTTACTTCACCATAGTAAGCCTACTGACCCACCCGGATAGTACCGGGATTAGTCGGTTGGTTCAGTTGGCCCGCCGTACTGTAGTATGGACAGGGCGACACTTGAGCCAGGCAACTACGCTTGGTCCCTTGCACCACCGAGTTCATGCGGGATAATGCCGATATAGCCATAGAGGGTTTCTTGCAAGCGTATTCGACGTGGCTGATGAAGGACTGCTTGTTGTCCATCAGAACCCCCAAGTACCCAGGGAACCGCCTTGATATAATTGTGCAATCGTCTGCACTAATCGTCACCTGTTGCTCCGTTTTGCGGTTGTTAACAATCAGTTGCAGTTGTAAGCTCCACCTCTTCGATGGATTCACCATCTATCTCAAGGGTAATGTCGTACGCGAACCTAACGTTTTTCACCCCATTCGGGAACTTGAGCCGAAATACCTCATTGCACATCGTGTTCCATAGCACCGATTCCAGAATCGAACCTTGTGGGACGCTTGCGGTGATCTGGATACGCCTCTGACCCACCTCTATGTTGTACACGAATACCGAATTCTGAAAATAACTACGCAAAATCTCATACAGGGACCCAGAAACCTGAAGGCGTTGGAGCGAGTTGACGATAGCCACCCAACTGGAGCTATTGAATCCGTTTCTCACGTCAAAGGTGACCACTGCACTGTAGCGGACTCTTCGCCTCTTGCGCTGGATTGCCACTTTAGCCGTCTTGGTGACGGACAGAATGGCATCCACCGTCGACTTGCCTTTACGGAACCCAAACTGGTTATTCGCCTGTACCCTCCGTGTACTTAGTCAGTCTGTTTAGGATTTCGCTCTCGAGTACATTACCCACTGTATCCAGCAGACATATGTATAGGTCTATATGCCGATGGATCACCCAGTGGCATACCTGACTTTAAAAATTAAATGATTAGGGTCTGAATTTTCCAGGCATCTGGAAAGACGCCTTCGTCCTGACATACTTGCATCACAACCCTGAACATTTCGGGAGCCAGCAAGATAGCTGTCTTGGTGACCAGGTTTGGAAAACCATCCGCTCCTGGCGCTTTGTTCACCTTAAGCGACTTTGCTTTCGCAATGAGTTCGTCATTCGTCACCGTCGCTTCGTCTCCAACCCTCGTTGTGCCGTTTTCAATGCCCACGTGGTTAAGGATGTTTAGCTGGGCCGACCATCCCTCCAACGCTATGACAGCGTTATGGTCTAGGATACTGGAACGCTGGTCATGGGACTAATTAACGGACGAAGGGGGGATGTTCGAGTGGGGAAAGACTCGGGTCGTAGCTCGGAAAGAGTACCCCAACGATCTCCTGCAGCAGCTCTGGTGATTGCTCGGTAGGAGCCGCCGTTCCTCTGGTTTTTGCTATAACTACCCGATAGGCGTCACCTCATCGGTCCGTATCGGCCTTCTGAAACAGGCCCTCAAAGCAGGCTCACTTGCTGGCCTTTATCTCCCTCTTTAGCGCGGCCTTTGCAGCGACTAGCGTCCCTCTAAATTCACCGCGTTAACAGCTCAGCACGTGTCGAAAAAAGTGAAAATCGACTGTCAACTAAGAATGATCAAGGAAGCGAACTATTGGGCTCGCGAGCAACACGTTCTTTCCACAAATCAGGTAAGTGACCACCACTAAGTTCGCTCGATCAGAATTCTGTCCCATCCTAACTTATAATCCCAGACGAAAATGCCAATGATCTTGATCAGCATTTCATCAACACTCACAACCTCAGCCGGAATATCGGCTGATGAGGCGATAGCTGCCATCAACCGTACAAGGAACATGATGGTCGCTGGTATTGACGAAATTATCAACCTCGAATTGACTAACTTGTTTGTCGATTTTTTCATCATCTGGGGCAGCTGTTTTCAACAAATGCTGGGAGCTTTGCTCCTTTCCATCTTGCTGGAAAATAGCCAAAGTGATCGTCATTCGTATGCCTCGAAAAGATCCAACCAGCGCTACTAGCTATCGGCCCTTAAGTTTTTTGTCCTTCATCTCGAAGTTTTTCGATAAAGGTGATCCTCAGGAGTTAACTAAAGTACACACACTAGAATAACATCTTCCTTCAGGCATAGTTTGGGTTCAGAAGAGTCCACTCTAGCATCCACCAACCAACATACTAAAACGGAAGAAGACCGTTGCAAAGACATCTGCCCTGCCACTGTCGGGTGGCCAGAATAGGAAGATGCAAATGGCTCCGGCTAATCTACTAGTAACGCTATCATTATTTTCTGTATTCAACAGGGTTGCTACGATTGGCAATAGATTTATCACCAGGGTAATCGCATGAAAATTCGCTAGGTTAGGTTTATTTTTTTAAATGCATACGTTATTTGACTATATTCGTGAATATGCACGTAGTAGATATGAGAGTTATATGACGGAAGCATTGAAAATTGAACAAATCTGGTGCGGATTTGAATCCGATAGGTTCTGTTCGTGCACCAGGTGCACAGATGGATGAAACGCCATTCCTGTTTGGGAACGTCTTCTAAATGCTTCATTTAGAAATTTCGCATATAATGGCTAAAATTGTCTTGATAAATTATTTATTAAATTCGGGCACCTGTAAGAATATTTCAACGCGGTATATTTGAGGCATAATACTAACAATTTCTTCTTCTTTGTTTTCAGGTAAAACTTCATGAAGGAAATGCAATTTTGAAATGTGTGTAAGTAATTCTGTCCCAATATTCAAAAACTTTCGTAATTAACTATATAAATAGCTATAAGTGAATGAATTTCATTCTCGATTTCACTTAAACAACTAAATTTCTTTTACCCTGCTCGAATATCAAACATTTCCTGCCATTCGCATCGAAACTATCGGTAGCTCTAAATTGTTTACAAACATCACTGGTGCCGGGAGTCGCTTCATCAACTCGATCAAATCATTCCACATTTGGTGTAATCAACGTGAAAGCAATGTAAACTAAACAAACGTTGGATTCGAGCTTTCCAAAGAATCAATCGCTCTCAAGCGTTCACGATAATCGGTAAAAGTCGAACGAACGCCATTCATTGGACGAATGGCGCTCAAATTGGTTGCATTGCCCACAGCTGTATGTTCTACTTGTGTACGAAGGTAGCTCCTCAATACAACATATGTACCAATTATGGATGAGTTTGTATATTTTTATTAACTGTATGCACAGTCCTGACTTTTCAAATATCAAACAATCATTAACTTGAAAGCGGCACTTTGAGCATCTCGCGCATATGTGTTGCTGAAGCATGCCAGCTTTGTTATTGTGATGATTTTGGTCTAATTTCATCACCATCTGTTTTGACCGATTAGAAAAACCTTTTGCGTTGTTGATTCATACACGTTGGGAGAAGTTTCCGCCTTGATAAGGGGTTTCACTGATCCAAAACAGAGCAAGAGCCCGGGGCACCTTCCCGCAGCTCGCTTCTCATAATCGGCTAACCTGAATCCTTCATCTCCGACAGTTGTCGACGATGACGACGGCAGTGACCTTTTTTTTCGCTTCACGGATGATGTAATAGATTAATTTTTAATTTCATATTTTGTCACCTCACTGCGTTTCGGCTTGTCCTTTGCCGAAGGAAACCATCCGTCGCAGCGCCCGAGACTGATTGTCTTGACTGACGAATCTGGGCTTGAAACTTGAGCCATGACCTTTTCTCGAATCACAGCACAGCGCAGCAGCAGATCAACGTTTTTCGAAGTAGGAAAGATTTGCTGTTTCGTGAACTTATCGTTCGCAGAAGAGACGGTTAGCGCGTTCTGTTGACAAGTTGATTTCTGTGCTTGGTGCGGGAGTTCTGAGATGGTTTTCTGCTGGATAAAATTTCTGCTCTTTTGATTGGGGGTGCTGTCGAGGAAATTAAGGAATTTACTCCAGTTTTGGTTTCCGATGTTTTGGTGCTTCATGTATGTTCAACATGTTGACTCATACCTAATCTTGCGAGTTCATTGAAGCTTTACATCTCACATCTTTGGGATTTTTAAAGAGGTCAATGTTTCGGGCTTAGGATTAAAAAACTAACTTCATTAGCAAACCCTCAGTTACTTTTAGAAATAATCTCACCAGCTATCGCGATTCATAGGGTATGTGCCCCCTGACTCAGCCTAATATACAGCGCTCATTAAATTTTTAATTGTAACGCATGAAGTACTTGAACTGTAAGTAATATTCGACTTGTTATTCGTTTTCTTAGATAAGTTTAGTAAGATGCTCGTTGTTCTAGGCTACGAATTGTTAAAAAGATAATGATGATGATCAAAGATGATTTAGAAGAGGCGTTAGCATATATTTATAACTAGCTAATTTATGCGTGACGATACTGAAGCTATTGGCAGCAATGTTTCTTAAAACATTAAACATTCAAGTGTTGCTGTTTAGATATGCAGTGATCGATCTCACTTCAACGATTTTATCTCGAAGTAAAGCATTCAAACTTTTTCCTAAGCTTTTAGTACACTCAGTGGGAAATTTCAATTCAATCTGAATCAATTTTTTTTTTTTTTGAATTTTTGGAGTATTCACTGAAATTTGGCTGAGTTCTCAATAACTTCCTTGATATCTTAATAAACTTATTGGAATTTTTTATACTTCTCTGCGGAACATCAGGGAAGCGTTCGTACCGATATCTCTCAAACGAGATGAGATGAAAACTAAGGAACTGCAATTCATACATGAGTTTGTATCCTCATAGTATGATGCAAACGGTTGGAAAGATGGTGTTTACTATATTTTAATTTTAGTGTCATGAGCAATCAATATCATTATGGCCAAATGAATGATTTTAGTATAAACTCAGTGATTATCTCTGGAATTTCAGGGCAGCTATCTCCTGATCTTCTGCAAAGCTCTTTGCTAAAACTCTGGGAAGTTTTCTCCTAAACTTAAGGCAAGTTTCCGCATGAACGACAATAAGTTATAACTTATGATGTTCATGGATATTCACACCTAACAACCCAACCTAACCTTCCAGAAACATTTGTTAAGTTTTTTTTTACTGAACTTAGTTACTTTATAAACTTCTAATGAGTCCCATACTGGACTGCGAGAAAATTTCTCCAAAGATTTGGGAAAGTTCTGTCCAGAATCTCTGAGAAAATCTTCTTAAAATTGTTGTATGTTTATTCTGAGAAGTCTTCTTCTGAATTTGAGGGAAGTATTCTCCTGAACTTCGGAGAAGTTTGTTTCTGAATGTCTGAGAAATTTTAGCTTGAAATACTAGGATGTTCCCCGATACGTCTGGAAAGATTCTTCTTGATTTTCTCAGAAGTGTCTAAATGAACTTCTGGGAATTTTTGAACTTTGAGATAGTCTCATTCTGAAATTCTGGAACGTTCAATTTATTTTCATCCGAAATTTTTGAGAAATTCCTTCTTGAACTTACAGGTAGTTCCCGGTCTGGTAATGGTAATGGTAATGGTAATGGTGAGCTAATTCTTCCTAAACTTTTCATAAATCTCATGCTGAACTCCCAGGAAAATTGTTTTGAAACTTTGGGAAAATCCTTTCCAGAAATTTCTAGAAAAAAATCCCTCTTAAAGGGTGTCCACGATGAAATTGCCACACCGTTGCAATCCACACCGTTGTTAACCGTTGGGTAGAATTTAATGAAAATTTGGGTGGATTTAGTTCATAGTGCATTTACATCCTGCTAGTTTTAAAGTCCTGTGAACAAAACTCGCGGAAATGGAGTCGAAAGAACAGCTCGTGCGTGATAAAATCTTGCGCATTCATCACGAGAACAAGGATCTCTCGCATCGTTCCATCGCTAAAACGTTGGGAATCGCGAATTCCACGGTGTCGCAAGTGATTAAGCGGTTCGAGGAACGGTTGACCACCGATCGGAAGCCCAGAAGTGAAGGAAAAAGTATTCCGTACAACACCAAAAATCACAACCGCGTAGTTGGGGCCTTCAACCGAAATCCGAACGCCTCCGTTCGGGATGTGGCTAAGAAGCTGCACCTAAGCCGAAGTTTTGTCCAGAAGGCCAAAACTAAGGCTGGGCTTCGAACGTTCAAGGTACAAAAGGCCCCTAATCGCGACGAGAAGCAGAACAAGTCCGCCAAAACCCGTGCCAGGAAGTTGTACCTCAACATGCTGACGAAAGTTGAATGCTGCATCATGGACGACGAAACATATGTGAAGGCCGACTTCAAACAGATCCCCGGCAACCTGTTTTTCACGGCCAAGGATAAGTTCAGCGTTCCGGAGGATGTCCGCACTCAGAAGATGTCCAAATTTGCGAAGAAATTCCTGGTTTGGCTAGCCATCTGCACGTGCGGGAAGCGGAGTGCACCTTTCGTGACCCAGGACACGATGAACGGACAGGTGTACATAAAAGAGTGCCTCCAGAAGCGGCTGCTTCCTCTCCTGAAGACCCACAACGTCCCAACAATCTTCTGGCCGGATTTGGCCTCATGCCACTACTCCAAGGACGTGCTGAAGTGGTATGCGGACAATAAGGTCAATTTCGTGCCGAAAATGTTCAACCCTCCCAACACTCCGGAGCTCCGCCCCATCGAGAAGTACTAGGCGATTATGAAGCAGCACCTTCTTAAACGACCTAAGGTAGTGAAGACAGTCGAGGAACTGAAGGAAGTATGGGTTTACATGCAAAACACGGTTGATTCACAGGTTGTGCAGAATCTTATGGCCGGGGTTAAAGCCAAGGTGCGGGCATTTGCGTATGGACTGTAAATAAAATACGAGTAAAATGGTAAAATGAAGTTTAATAGTTATTTCTCAATCCCTGAAAATTTGATGGCAATCGGATGAAAACTCGAATTTTGCGAATCAATTTTGTGTGTGGCAATTTCATCGTGGACACCCTTTAAATGTGTTTATTTATTTATTTATTGATTCGTCAACAGATAAAAAGGTTTATCCCAATGACAATGTGTTGGATGTTTCTTCTTAAGCTTCTGAGAAGTCCTTTTCTGAACTTTTCTCCGGAACTTCAAGGAAGTTTGTTCCTGAACTTTTGAGAAATTCTTGCTCTAACTACTAGAAAAGTAAATGCTAGAATGCTTCTGGAAAGTTTCTTTCTGTTCGTTAGAGAGGTTTCTTTCTGATCTTTGAGAAATTCTCTTTCTGAAATTCTGAAATGTTCTCTTTTAAGCTGTGGGAAAGCTCTCTAGAACTTCTGAGAAGTCCCAACCAATCGCTTGGAAAGTTTCTTCCGGAACTTTTGGGAAGTTTTTTTTCAGAAACTCAGAGAAGTTCTCTCCTGAACTTCTAGGACGTATCGTCCTGAGGTTTGTGGATATTTGCTCCGGAATTTTAGAGAAACTATTGAGAGTGACCTCTCTGGTTAATTTCTTTGAGAAATTCGGGGAAGTTTTTTCCTTAAATTCTGGGAAGTTCCATCTTGAATTTCTGAGAAGAATTCCAAAACCTATGGCAATTTCTAAACTTCCAAGAAACCCTCTTCTCTAAACTTCTTCCTGAAGCTCTGAGAAGTGCTCTTCTTGTTTTCGGGGAGGATCTTTCCTGAACTTCTGGGAAGTATGTTCTTGTTTGGGCCAGAATTTTTCGAATCATTCCTGCTTGAACTACTAGGAAAAGCTCCCTATACTTCTGAGAAGTTTCTGCTTGACCCTTTCGAGGATGTCTCTTCCCGAACTTCTAAAAATTACCTTCCTGAATCTCTGGGAAGTCTCCTCCTGAACATTCTAGGATCTGCCCTTTGTTCTGGGTAGTTTATTTCTTTACTGCTAAGAATTTAGGAATAATTCCATAAACCATAAACCTTAACTCGAGGATAAATTTAGAAATCCCAAGCGCAAATGTAATTTAATGATGCACTTAGGAGTATTTTAGAAAAAAAAAAATCAGACTTCTATGATTCATTCCAAAAGCTCATCACTTTAACTGATGTTCTGAGTCTCCATGCGGCCACCGATTGGGCTTGAGAGCCAGTGTGAGGATTACATAAGTAATACTATTCAACAGAGAAAATAAAACTTACTTCTTACTTTTTCTCATTCCGATTCAAGGCGCGTTGGTGGTCCTAAAGAATCCAGCTCTTGGTCAATTTGAAGCACATGGGCAACAGAAATGGGTTCCGATAATAACCTGAAGAGCATTTCAGAATTTCATTTACTGGTGCCATTGAACGGCTCAAAATTCATGAATTTCCATCCAGAACTACAAAAACTTCGTTCAATTGGAGAACTGAGGGATTTGGACACTTCTGGATACTCTGGAATTGCTTTCAGTAGGGCTCAAAACGGACACTATCAGAACATCATGTACGGGTTAGACGACTTAAAATTCATGGGTTTTCACCTTAAAATCCTTGGACGTCATGTCAGGGACCAAAAGAGGGATTTGGCTTTTTCCAGATATTCTATTAGGGCCCGGTAGGGTGCAAACTTGGCATTTTCAGCACTCAATAAACCGTCACCGTCCGATGACTCAAAATTCCTGAAAGTACATGAGCATCACAGAATGTACTACAAGAATTTTACGATTTTTTACCCAAATATGCAAATAATGTTTGATGTATAGTCTAGATGTGTGGACACCATAACAGCGTCACTTTTCAGCCATACTGTAATCAGCTCCGGGAATCTAAAATAAACCTGATCAATCCATTGGTCCGTGACGCGTCGTACTTTTGAATGAATAATTATGAAATTATGAGCCATCCAACCATAGCGGTATGTGGGGCTCAGAAAGTGCCCATTTTTTGGGCATTGTTGGAACCGGTCATAGAGTAACCAGAAGTGTCTAAAGGTAGGATGTTAGTGTACTTCTGGGCAAAAGTTATTATTTTGAGCCGAATGGTACTAGTACGTGAAGCTTAGAAAGTATCCCTTTAGGACCATACCAAAACCGATTCCAGAGTATCCAAAAGCAGCCAAGTTCCCTTGTTTATCCATGGCATGATGTCTTTATATTTTTGGGTGAAACTTTTTAGCCATTGAATGATGCCAGGGTATTTGGAAGTGGTCATGGCTTCTTTTTGGTACAGGCATATCTTTTAATGTATTTCTGGATAAGAAATCTTAAATTTGAGCTGTATAACGAAGTTTATGGCCAATTCAATTTTAACACGTAAAAGTAAATATATAGAAGTAAAATTAGGTAAAAGCATCTGTCTGTACGATATTGTCGAAGACTAGTAAATAAATAAATAAAAAACAGTACCAGTACACAAGGTTTTGATAGTGTCCGTTTCAGACCCTATCGAATCTAATACAAGGGATTCGGAAAGTGTTTATATCCCGTTGTTGGTCCAAGGCATGATGCTCTTATACCTGACGCATTTCGCGCCAAATCGTATTCGAAGTTAGCAGCACCTTCTCATGTAGACTCTGGACATCTAGACTTTGTCATAAAAAGCCACTGAATACTTAGTTCTTCCAAAATGTATTGCGATTTTTTTTTAAATAGATATAATCTAAAAGTAGTGTTGTACAGGTTATAATCATAAAATTCGACAATTTATTCAATTATATTAAAAAAATTTCAACTTGAGTCCTACACTGAAATAAATCGATTTAAAAAATTTTAAGCCGACCTACAAAAAAGAGCACAGAATAACTATATATCAATCAACTAAATTATAAATCACTGAAAAAAGACAAAAAGATGAAACGACTCCATACAAAAAAGTCGACATAAAAATGACTAAGAGAAAGGGAAAGCAGACTTGAAAATGTAACACCTTTTGAGGCAGTCACAACAGCGTATCTATGGACGACATGATCCTACTTGGCGAGAAAAATAAATGATCGATTAATATCCATTGCATAATTTTGATTGTCAGACTATCAACATCAAATTAATATGCACATCTTTGCAAATCTGGGATTTATTTAAATCGTTTATAAACTGATTGCGTATTATTTTAATCTTGGTTCTAGTGCGTTCAAACTTCAAGACTAGAATTGTTTAAGGTTGAGGTCAAAATTGATCATATTTCCTTAAGTTAAATATTTGTTCACTAGTGCACGCTATTTTCAGAATACCTAGCAAACACTGATTCCGATAAGCAATAAGCTTGAAATACCAAGATGACCAATAAGAGACCCATCCCAGCTCCCAAAAACTCAACCACTCAGAAAACGTAATTAACATCGTCCAACGCTCACCCCGAACCCAAAGACTGCCACTTTCCCTCATTGCCCAGTCATTCGAGTGAAAGGGCTCAACAAGTCGCCTTTGTGTACGATGAAAATCAATTACCGATTCATGACGCGTTTGCCCGATTGTGCGCGGGAAAAATCATTCGCCATTATTGAATCTTTTTATCTGTGCCGCCCCGGGTGGTTCCAGCTCTTTCGCTATACGTTTGTCCGTCCGTCTCTACAATAAGCAAGGAACAACGGCCTAGGTCCAAGTGCGCGATATGAAATCACAGGCCGGCAGTTGTACTGGTCAAGTTTTTGCACAAACTACGTTCCTACCAGTCATATATCATCAAATTGGAGTAGGTACCTACCAACTGACGGACGACCCGAACGGGGGCTGTGGGGTTTCCTCGCGTGCGTTGGCTGGCCCGAAAAAGGAAATTATAGGAGTGTGTGGTGGCGCATGTTTATAAATGGAACGCGCTACTGCTAAGACAACGACGACGACGACGACGCCGCCGCCGCCTGTCATGAGTAACACGAGAAGAAACTAAACAGCAAACAACTGAAATCTATGATTCATGGCACGAACTTTGCCGCCTTTGGATAAGACATCAGCGGAGTTACTCAACTGCTTCACAGAAAATACGGGACAAGGGCTATACCGAGTTCCATGAGAGCATCCATGTGCGACTGCATTGAAGGCCGTTCTCAAGCCAGTGATGCCATGTACGGGGAATAGTGTAGGAAACATTATATCATGGATAGTTTTAGTACTGGCTTCACGGTTCGGTACGTGGCGACCGGCGGAGGACTCTTGGTTGAAGCTCAATAAGATAACGAAGCGAAGAAAATAATTAAAAAGAAGCATAATATCTTGAGGTTATCTCTCCTCCAAACGTGGCTGCTGCTGGTTCCTCTTGACGATGGTGCACCCGATGGTGTTCAGCCGGACTGGGTTTATTGTTTACGATGAAAGCCATAATAATTGAAGTTAATACATTTAAGTTGGAGAGCGCGCGCAAAGAAATAAGCAAGAACACTATGGCGAACGAGATAATGAATCACGACCAAGTAACTACTGCGAGGAGTGAATCACAGAACATGGGGCAGTTACGCGGCATGAGAAGGGTCAGCAATAATGATTGACTCCTTTAAGGTGCTTAGCGCTGGAAAGTTAAGATATGTTTGGGCTAATTAAATTTAAGGATATATATCGTTTCAACATTTGGATGAGGATTTTGATAGTCGGGTCAATTATACTTTAAATACAGTGAAATTGCGTACCGTATTATGGGATTTATTTAAATATCTGATCACGTTTCGTTCTAAGTCAATTAATTTCATTTAGTTCATTCGCGCAAGACACACGTAGAGTAAGCACTGTATCGAAAGTATCCTATGCACAAGTTTTTCTTTCAAATTATTATTTTTTATTGTACGGGATGGAACTTGGACATTGGGAAATTAATATTATACCCTCACGAATTTGCGAATGTTTGATCGAACACTTCTCATCAGTTGGACGCCTTAGCTCAATTTTTTTTTTTAACTCCTGCATATTCTCTGTTCTGCTTTACCAGTCTTTTTGAAGAATCTCTTCACAATCACCCAATAGCGTTCGATGGGCCGAGGCTGAGGGCAATTTGGTGGATTGATAGCTTTTTCAACGAAATCTATACCCTTTTTCATGAGCCAATTGAGAGTTGTTTAGGCATAACGCACCGACGCTAAATCCGGCCATAACAGTGGAGGGGACTATTTTCTTCTGACATAAAGGCAGCAACCTCTTCTGCAGGCACTCAGATCGATAGATTTCCGCTGTCATTGTTCCGGTAGTGTAAAAACTGGTAGACTTCATACCGCAAGAACATATTGCTTGCCATACCAGAACTTTTCGACCAAACTTCTCCACTTGAATCGGCCTGTCCGCATCGCTTACATCTTCTCCTACGACGGCAGTGTAACCTTGTGGACCTTGAAGGGTTTTTGAGTCCTCTTTAACATAGGTCTCGTCGTCCATTAAAAAATGCATGCATCCGGTCGCTGAGAAACTTGCGAATACAAGTTGCTGCGCGTTGCTTCTGTTCTGCACTTTGTTTGGCGATATTCTTCTTCTTGTAGGTCTTCAGGTTGTTCCGTTTCTTGATTCTTTGAATCATTCCAACGCTGGTTCTCGCTTTATTGTCCAAATCACGTATCGACATTGATTTGTTCTTCCGAATTAGAGCTACCACTTTCTGATCCAGTTTAAAGTTGGAAGATCCAGGCAGTTCATCCAAAGAACAGTGTTCCCCAAACTTGGTTATGATGGTTCTTACACCCGCGTGATGAATTTCTAAGCACTTCTTCAATCGTCGCATAGTTACACCCTTGTCACCCATGTGTCCAAAACCTTAATTTTCACGTCTTTTTCAATGCGCGACATTTTGAAAACGAAGAAATTAAACCGTGCAAACAAGCATGATACGATGAACACATCACAAATACACACGTACAACGCAAATGTACGCGAATAGCTTATTTTCGATACATTCCTTATATAAAAAAAATCATCCACCCTCGATTTTGAACGTGAATTGAATTGCTGAGTCGATATAATCTCGTTGGAACTGAAATTTCCATTGCTCATATATTGCGTCAATATCTCAGTCGTTTCTCCAAAGATTTTCAAAATGTAGTCAACAATCGATTAAAAATATTTCTACGTATCGATTCCTGTAGAGGACATTGCTGATTTTGGGCCTTATACTATTGAAAAATTCATTAATGTAGAGCCATTCCTTTAAAAGTATATTCATTCAAAACCTAGCATTTTTCAATTAAAATGGCTTATAAAGGGTTACCGTTGGTCCACTACAAGCATTGTCCCTGGTTCGTGGCCGTAGAGGACTACTTGTGTAAGTAATGTCGTGTAGATGGTCAACTTTGTAGTTCGTTGAACTTTGTATCTCTCTGTTGGTGTCGTTATCGGTGGTCACCAATTAGCCCAGATACACAAATTCGTCTACCGCCTCGATTTTATCACCGTCAATCTGAATTCGTAATGGGAGGTTAAAATTGTCTTCTCGGGAGCCTCTTTCTTTTAAATATTTAGTTTTCAACGCATTAATCACAAACCCAATCATATCAGCTTTAGCCTTAAGTCTGATGTACGTTTCCGTCATCGTCTCAAAGTTACGTGCTACGATATTAACGTCAATCGCGGAGCCAAATTGGACGGACTTCCTGAAGACCATGACACTCGTGTCTATCCCCGCTCTTTAAATTTCACTCTCCAATGTAATGTTAAAGTTGGTACGAACTGGGAGCGATTTGGTTTGGCCGGGAGTATGGTCCATTTGACTTGTCTTTTTTTTTCGAAGGCGTCTGCCTTGCGTCATCGGTGTATGACTTTTGAATGAGTAGTTTTGTTTATTCTACACGCAGGTAGCGCCAAAGTGTATGTATTCACGGCAGTGTCGGCATATCTGAAACAGCCCGAAATACGGTATATTTTTGGCACTTCACCGTCGCCAGTGACGCACGACTCAAAGTTTTGTCTGACCGCCATTTTGGCAATACGATCACCGTTAAAATCCCATGGAAATCAGAATTGGTTCCGCATGCGTCGTTGCTCTCGAATTGCGATGACATCACCGTACTTTCCCAGAAAGTCAGCATTTTTTTGGTCCGACACGTCCTCGGACAAATCATGCAGCCTCACCGCTACTGCTCCATCTTCCAGAGTGATCCGTAGAGGGTGTTATTTTCCCGTCCACTGAGATCTCGTGTTGTTTGTCATGTTCTTAGCAAATTCGTTGCCCCAACGCTAGGACGACGTCTTTCTCGGAAGATACACCTAGGGCTCTGCTGTTCTTGATCCATAGCACTTCACCTTGCTTCAGACCCTACATTGGTCGCACAGAACTTGTGCACTTTTGAACTGTCCGGCTTCTTCGTAACGTTTGCAAAATCTATGCCAACAGTATTTTCTCAACGGCCCATCACGATGTCGTTTGGATGCGGAACATGGAACGACTCAGCTATGAGAAGAAAGAGAGAGACAGAAAAAGAGAGAGAAAAAATAACACGGATGGCACTAGTAAAGCCTGTCCACGTGAAATCTCGTACAATAAGATAATCAGCAAAAAAAAAAAAACTAGATATAATTCAACTAAAAACAACTGGTTTAGTATTAAAAAGTAATAAATACCGTACAGTTGGTTGAGAAGTTTTTAACTTCTTTCTGTAAAATTCTGGAACATTCTGTAGAACAACCGCCATCAGTTTCCTCAGGTACGCTAGGCGGTTCTTCTCTTCTTCTCTTGAAATCGTCGATCCCATTTGCTTTATTCTTAGTTTCAAAGAGTTTCCGCTCTTCCAGAGCCCAGTATTTTACTATCGGGTGAAGTTTTGGTATTTGACCTCTTGTGCCGTATACCATTCTACGACGGATTTCGCAAAAGGACAATATGCCAAAACAGGGTGTGTCGTGGCTTCTTATAAATTATAACAACTGCTTCTGCAGACATTTTTCTCGTAAACATCCTCGTTGATAGAGCCGATAGAGACGAAGCTTTTGGATTTTCGACCACAACTAAATGTGGCTTGCCAAACCAAATACAGTGTTTCTTTGCTGCGGTATAAAAGCCACCGCACATGTGTTTCGTCGTCCATTATGGTACTAGAAATTTTTTTTGCAAAATTTGGTGTAAAGCTCCTAGCATAACTTTTTGCGGAGAAATTTAGCTTGTCTTCACGAGAGGGCACCTTTTCCACTTTGTACGCCTTCATTTCATGCCTCTGCTTTACAATTTGCACATATGCTTTTGATTTTTTCAACATTGCGAACCACTTTGCGCACAGAAAGGTTGAGATTTATCTCAATAATGACTACCACCTCCTTCTCCATTTGGCGGGAGCATACTTGTCAGTTCGTTCCACTACCAACCTTCCGATTCACAGTGAAGCGCTGGTCAAATACCAAACACGGTGAATTTTGGTAGTTATAGCTACCTGGCAAGATCGCGTGCTGCCGTTCCTTAAAAAACGTTTGCGCCTTTCCGCTTGATTTGACGTCATTTTACAAGAATTTAAACTTGTTGGAGCACGAAATGGAGTGAAGAGTTTCAGCTGTGATAAAGCTGAAACTTTTCATTCGTGAAATAATTCAAAAATCTACCGAAAGAAAAGTGTTCGACATTTAACGTGGACATGCTTTGATAGCTTGTTTTTGACTTCACGGGAGAAAAAACGGGTGTGTTCTACTCGGAAGCTAAATATTCACTGTTGGTCTCGCGGCCTGACTAAGCCTGCTGTCATTACAACCGTAAAGGTGAAAAAGGGCCGAATAATGTAGATTTGTTTGAGAGAAGTGCGGTATGTGTCCTCAGCCTTATATGCAACGATCGATTACATTTTTTATTATAACTTATTGAGCTGGAAGCGATGTTTAACTAGTTGGACACTTGCTTAGAGAAGTGTAATAAGCCATTTGGTATGATGCGTCACGAAAAGTTACACAACTCATTTTATAAAGTGACAAGCTTTCGAGGGATATGGATGTAATGTCGGTCTTCGAGCGCCAAATTGGGTCTGTTCATGAATGCAACTTCGTCCCATTCGATAGATTTGTTATTAAATGCAGCCTTCGTATGGTTTTTTTTTCTAATTTTTTTGATTTGAGTCGCTGCCAGCTGTATTTGCTCCAACCCAACAAAAATTTTCACGAAACAAACTTTAATAAAACTGCTTAGAAACACTGAAGTGATTCTTACGTATGGTTTATCGGTCATTCGATAGTCAAAACTTTATAAATCACTCTACACTGATTTTGTTCCTTTGTTTTGTGTTAAAATGAGTCATTTGAAAAACATTCAACCGAAACACAGCAATTTTTATTGTAAATTTTACCAATAACAACATTTTTAATACACTTATCATGAAACAGGTCATGGTTGGAAACACAGAAAAAAATATGTTTCTAACATTGGGTCTACGGTTTTCTTGTTAAATCATTGTTATTTTACCCATGTGAACAGTTAGTTTATGACGTGTGACTATTTTCTGTACATCTTGGCTGCATTACTCGGTTTAGGTTTAGGTAAATTTAGATCATTCGAAGATCGTTTAGGTAATCTGTTCAGCTTAACCAGTGAAGTCATGATGTCTTAAAAGTTAAATAAATCGATAACTACGCGAAAGAGATATCTATAAATTGATAAATATTGTCTCCATTGTTCCAAGTGCAATCGGTCAGCCTGATAGCAACATGATTTTGTTTATTATCGCTAAATTAATGACACATTTGCTTCATAGGCCGATTGAAGGAGCTAGGCTAACATTACATCCCGTTACCCTATCAATCCATCAAACTCAAAAATTTGGGCAATAATCAAGCGTAAATCAAGCGTCTGATTTCGAGAAATGCTGGTAAAAGATGGCAGATAAGGTGGACAGTTGTACTCCAATACTCCTTTAACATCGAAACTCTCAAGCAAGTTGATGCAATTGATAGAGTAAATTATACACGACTCACTTCGATTTGCATGAAACTTTGTACATGTTTCCGGTTTAGGAGACAGTGTGAAGTCAAATCGGATTCCTTAGTTATTTTCGATCAATATGTTCATAGAAAGCAACTTCTGTTATGCAGCCCTCTCCGATATACTTTAAAATTGAAATCGGCTAAATTGCCTTTTTTCAACAACAATACGAAAAGTGCTATGTTTCATCCAAATAAAGGGTGTACGGAACAGAATTGCGACACACAAAAATATTCGCCAAACTTCGCCCGTTCAACCAATCATCTTCAAACTTTCAGGGAGTAAAATAAAACATGTTATAAATATTTTCCCAAATTGTCCCAATTCCACATCCAAATGCACGAACCTTCTTCTTTACACTACTCATAAGGTCCTGTACAACATTTGGACCAACTTTTTTTGCGTGGCAATCCATTTTTTCTTCATATCTTCCTCCGATTTCACTTCCTTGGGATGCTTCCAATGTGCCTGCTTCATGATGGCCCAGTACTTTTCAATTGGCCGCAGTTCTGGTGCGTTCGGGAGGTTTAGATGCTTCGGCACGAAATTGATCTCCTTAGCCATGTACCACTCAAAATCCTCTTTCGAGTAATGGCACGAGGCCAAATCCGGCCAGAAAATCGTAAGGCCATCGTGTGACCTCAGAAGAGGAAGTAGACGCTTTTGGAGACATTCCTTTAGGTACACCTGCCCATTGACACATCTCGAACTGAGCTGTTGGGATTCCTCTTGAAAGCTTGAACTACCCGCTTGCGATCCTTAACACTATACGGAGATCCATTTTTGCAACTTTTTTTTCTCTCCAATCGATGGTCAAACGTTTGAGGTACCGATTTAAAACACGAGACACCGTGTACCATTCCCAGCTTCCTGCTGATGGCACGATGAGAAAAATCCGGATTTTCAAGGTACGTGCGCAACATTTCTTTGCGCCGCTGCTGTTCTTCCGACTCCATCTTCGCAACGATTGCACGTCTGCTAGTGAAACTTACACAGCGCAAACAAATACACATTGAACTAAATCCACCCAAAATTTCAATAGAAAATTCCGATCGGCTACAATTTTAGTTATTTAAAAGTGGTGCAATTTGATTCCGTACAACCTTTAGTAAATAGTTGAGCCTAGTCGTTTACAGATTTTTCCTGAATTTATGACTCATGGCACAGTTTTCAAGAACAACATTTTTGCACACTGTTCTTCCTCAATAGTCGTGAGTTAGTCGAATGTTTTACCTTATTATGTTGGCTAGACTGCTAATCATCTGTAATTGATTCCTTCTATGGTGATTTCAACCTTGAAGAATCATATCACAAATTTAGATGACCAGACAAGATTACCGTCCTGATACTCTGAAAGATACGAACAATTTAATGAAGAGCAAGACGTTTTGTCCTGAAATACCCCGAAGGCGGAAAACCCATCAAGAATGAAAACACAGAATTGCGCCGCAACTATGCTGATGTCTTTCAAATATTTACCAAGAGAAAAAAATAGTATCACATTCAGACCTACATGGTTTTCGAAAAAAAGGAAAAAAGCTAACCAACTATCTTTCATCTGAATCCAAATATTTGTCCACTTCACTATGCTGTCGGTCAAACGGCAGCTGGTTGGTCGGTCGGAATGTACCGAAGGCAAACACCAACCCATCAGCGGTTGTTGTATGCGTAAAAACTTGTGTAATGGTCATTTCTTAAGCTCTGGTTTAAGGCCTGATCAAATATTGAGCTTTAGGGCTCGGCAGCAGCGTGGGAGTGTGTTGCATCGTTCTTTCGGAAGGTAGATAAGTGGCAAAGCGGAGCGGTACGGAACAAAGTCAAAATTGCCCCCACAGTCGGCTCTCGAGTAGCTACGGACCACAGTCAGAGTCCGGTGGTGTTTGGGCATCCATGAACATTTGGCCTTTGAGGCTGTGCCGAAACAGAAAACAGAAAAGGCGAGAAGTGATTTGGGTCGTTTAGGAGGTTCTCGAAAGACAGGAAAAAAAGAAACCAGCGTTGTCGTCTCTCTGCAGGATACAGAAGCTTGGGTGCGAGTGGTTATTGGAAGGTTCGAATCAAAACATTGCTCATGGGTGGGCTTTGCCCGAGCCTTGTTTTGTTGACTGGAATCAGTGGTATTAAATAGCCATTTAAATACCGAGTGGACACGTGGTGTTGAGTTGAAAGGTGGGTCATTTATTTTGGAAAGCCATACCTGAGATTGAGAAATGATGAAAAGAAGAAAACCTTTAGAAAACGTAGATCAATAGCAGTGGCTCTGGAAGTTCAATTCGCCTTCTGTGGATCACTGTCACAATCGCACAAATATGTGAAACCATTAGTATCTGTGCAGAATGAGCATTTCAAAGATGACATCGTTCACTTCTGATGCTTTCTCGTTTCGATGATTTGCTTCCCTACAAACTGGGATGTCATAAAGTGTTGCTCACTTCTGGGCAACTGTGAAATGAGCCACTCAACAGCATTACCATGTGTGAATATGATGAACCAACCGACTTGAACCGATCTGAAATGGATACAAAGTTTCCAACTGAAATGTTTCGCAGCTGAAACAGAAGCTATAACGAGCAAACGTCAAGCAAGATGCATTCTCATTCACAAGCACGCTCACATTTAGCATTCAAACATAATGTTTTATGAAATCCCATTTGGTGCACAATCTGGAAATGATTACAAACGAAAGCAGTGATTTTCAGCTTCATCTGACTTATTAGCTGCTGGAATCACTTGTCCCTCCCTCGAATTCTGTGGTGTTGTAATCATTAGATGAGAAACATTGTTTTCAATCCGGGTAATGTTCCCATGTGTCGTATGATGCAACTATGCGACGGCGATGTTTTTCCCGATTTAAGGTCGCATTCTTTCTTCGTGAATAATTGAAGATGATTCTGAAGAATTCTCATCCGAAATCGAGCTGATTCCGAACCGTTGATCTTCATTACCCACAACCGGGTAGAGAAGATGATGATGATGATGATGGTGATCGTTTGTTTGTCTATACCTCTTCCGATTTCCTACTACCGTTTCCGATCGCTTAAGGAGCAATTCCCAGGCATCGACATTCTGCTTCATTCCCATCTCGTCAATAAATGAGCAAACTATATATCTCCCGGGACAAAACATCAGCCAAACAAGCAGAATGCAGGGGATAAAAAAGTTCAACGAATGAATCCAACCATACGACAAACAGCCGATAAAAAGTGGAAGGGCAAGAAAATCGGAATTCCAGCTGGGAAGAAGTGTCATAAATTTAATTTCGAAGCCATGTTTTGCAACAAGTAGAAAGAACGTTCATCCTATCTAGCATGTACACAAAACGAGTAAGAGAAATCTGGTGTCTAGTTCTCAGAGGATGGAATGAAGAGTGGCAGGACAGATGAAGAGAAAAAAAAAACGGTTCAGAGCACCCGCTGAAGACCGAAACGGAATGAGCCGGAAAGTCACAAAAGTCATAAAACGTGATAAGTGTGGCGTCATTTAGATACGATACATCCTTGGTCGTCAGCTCCGTCGGTTCTTGTGGCCATCGTGGACATGTGCATCATCGTCGTCGTTGTCGGCGGTGGTTGCGGTGTCGGTGGAGGTGTTTACCTGTTTGAGCTTTCCAGTCTCAGAAGCAGAAGCAACAACAGAAGCACGAAGAGTTTGGTGTTGTTGTAGGCTTCTAGTCAAACATCGGGCTCTGTTTTTTGATACATATTTCATGAAATTTAATTAATTTGGACTTTTGTTTTCTTTTCATTTCTCACCACCAGGTGGGATTATGTTTCTATGTTTTGTCCCTCATCCGGAAATGTGTGAGCCCGGGCTGACGGGAGGTCCGGATGGGTATGGTACGTCGGTTTGTGTTGGTCAGCTTCTCCAGTTTCTTGTTATTTCAGGCTCGGGTTGGATATTGGCCACAGCACAGCAAATATGTAATCTGGCAAAACATTTAATATTCTGTTCAATTTAGGCTAATGGTGTTTAGCCATTAGAGTCAACACAGGTCCCCGTAAGGTTTTCAGGTGAAAAAAATGTATTGATGGAGCTTTTGGTTGCAGCTCATCTTTGTAGGAAAGGATCTTTGGTATTGTGTAGTTTTAATGTGCAAACTTGCTGATGGCAGCTGGGTTTGAATCCCAGTTCAGCCTTTTCCGAATAGTAAGTGTAGGTTTAAAATGCAAATGCCTTGAAAGTTCTTAAAAAAAAAACCTCCAGACTGTGCTTAAAATGCACTCGGAACTCACTTCATTCCGAAGAATGTTAATTTTTTTCAAAGTTCAAATAGTTTGACTAGTAAAAAAAATTTAGCTATGCTTCCGATTGGCCGAATCCGAATTATTGGACCTTTTGTTTAGCTTGTGCCATCAGATTCTGTAGGGTAGCTTGGGGTAATTTAAACACCTGGGATTGAATGATCTGGTGAAAAATTAATAAGTACATTTAAACCGTCTTCAACTCGAGGATGTACAGACTTGAAAATTGGACATATAGCGAATAACAACGGACAACTAGTGGACCAGAATAGACATTTTCCTTTTGCGAAAAGTTCCACAGCCTGGAGTAGGAATCAAACCCTCACTTCATGGCCTCTAACCGCTTGACCACGAAGCCCACAATATTTCGGCAAGTAACAGTTCCTCAGCTTCCTTGGGGGATGTAGCTTATCGAAACTTCCGGTCCGCCTCTAAGTATATTGCTATGAGGTACCAGGTGGTTATCCACCGATTGCCTGTCGATCTGCCAAATTTGGAAGACGTCTGAATTGAGTTATCTCAAATTATAATATTCCGCCCACTATATCACAAAAACATTGCGATTGGTTGATCGGATTGGAGATGGATGGCAGCCACATATCCTTCGCCCAGAACAGCAGATGTTCCGGCAACCACTTCTGAATGCGGTTCGAGGTGTGTCACGAAGCCCCATCAACATTTGTCTTCGGGCCGTACTGATTTTCAATCCAAGGAAGAACATACTTACTTAAAATTATGTTTACTTTGTCGCCTTCTGGAACGTACACCGTGTTCATTTTTTTTTTTTACCAACGGAAGTCACCAATCCAAACACCATAGCACTAACAGGATGCTTGGTCAGATACACGGTTTTAACCAGGGGAGAACTAATATAGCGATCTGTTCTGGAATTTGATACGGGAACGACGGAAAACAAGCCCTCGTAGATGAACCGGATTACCAGATTTTTTCGCTTGATGAAGTTCAAGATTTTCATACATTACTCGACTTGTAGCTGCCGTATGCGGTTGGTAATCATATGAGTTTTTTTCCGTGTCCTCGACATCGCATTGCAATCTTCCTTCACGATCTTCCGTGCCGTAAAGTCGCTGATCCTGTGTTCCTTCGCCATTTTCCTCATTGAACGCACTGGATTCGCCCTAATCTTCTTTTTGACGGCAGCAATCACCTCGGAATCCGAGCTGACCTCGGACGACCTGTGGCCACCTCTGCGGATAGTTGTCATTTACTTTCTAATTCTAAGACCCTTTTCACGGTCCACCTAGACAATCCCACGGCGGTTGAAATGTTGTTTGTGACATTTGCGCGTGGGATAAATCACGAATACGCTGCCATTTCGTCATGGTGCAACTGTCAAACTGAGGAAATCGGCTTCTCTTACTCGCAGCTTACTATGATATGAATTATAGCTTCCGTGCATATTAAGATAACCAAAGCATTGTATGCACAGGTAGAAGTGAAAGTTATTTGTACGATGGTGCAAACATTATCACTCATAAGGTATACAGTAAAAACAGTTACTCGAGATGTTAATCCTTCTTTCTGTAAAATTCTCGAACTTTCTGTGGTACACCCGCCATCAGATACCGTACAGTATCATCAGATACGCTAGCAGTGACAGTTTTCCATCCTCTCTTAAAATCGTCGATCCCATTTGATTTCGTCTTAGTTTCAAAGAATTGCCGCTTAACCAAACCCCATATTTTTCTATCAGGTAAAGTTCTGGTCAGTAAGGTGGATTCCTATTTTTGGCACGCATTTGACCTCTTATGCCTTATACCATTCCATGAAGGATGTTGCATAGTGACAAGAGACCAAACCAGGTTAAAACAGAGCTGAAGAGTCATGGATTCTTATAAGTGGTTGCTGCAAACATTCTCTCTCTTACACATCCTTATTGATAGTGCCGATACATAAGAAATTATTGGATTTTCGACCAAAACTACATATGGCCTGTCAATCCAATTCCTTCTTGGAAAATTTGGACACCTATTTTGTCGGCAAATACTCGGTAACAAGGTTTTCTTTGCATTGCGGTCTTTAAAAGCAGACCCATAAGCTGTTGAGAGTCTACGGGCAGATATGTTTGGCCGTCTATTATGGTACAAGATCGCGGACCGACAACGTCGAATTTGTTGCCATTAGAACAAAATGCGTTGGCGTACTTCAACTTGATTTGACGCCATGAACTTAATAACGAATCAGGATTGATTTTTTATTCTTACGACTAAACAAGCTAGTGTTATATTAAAGGCGGCCTCGGTGAGATCATTCTGATTATAAATATATTTCATGTACAAATCGCTTGCCAGACCAGCACCTTCTGCCCAAACCCAAACTGTATTGGTCGCTGATCGGAACAGTTGGCGGTACTGTGAAGACGTCAAATGCTAGGGAATAGTGCATCTACATGCTGTTGCATGCACTATTCCCTATGCATATTCGACCACTTGATGCCGCTATCTCTAAAATAAAGTTTTCTAAATGATATACCTTTTGGGGATTATCTTAATAGTTTTATTAATTTCAAAGTAATATTTGGCTATAAAATCTAGAGTATAAAAGTAAAAATTTATCTTTATTCTTCAGCTTTCCTTTGCTATCAAATTTGTTAATCGGTATATCCTCCTCTTTAAAAATTAAAGACTCTTAAAAGAGTAATAAAAAGCATTAAAAGCATTTTAAAAAGTCAGAAAAACCTTCTGAACTCAAGAGTTTTTCTTTTTTTTTCACAGCAAAGTTCTAAAAACTTCCTTAAAATACATTTTCAGTTAAACTTTCAATAGAAAAGTTACGCGAGAAAAACTCAGTTTTTGACCACCCTTGCTAACATCGTAAATCTGACTCATGATAAAAAAAACTTACGACAATGATTTGTGCAGCAATTTTGCTTCGCATTCAATCAGAAATAACTTATCAAACATGTATTGCGCTATGCGATGGATTTTTTTCTTCAATATAACAAGGATCGCCCTAATTTAAGTTAATTTGACATATAAGTGCCATTTATAAGCAATAACTTTGCCGAAGACAGTTTTGTTCATAGCTTTTTATTTTCGTGGTGAAAATAAATTCTTCTTGCTAAAGGGTGTTTCGATCAAAATTTGGTCAAACTGTGATGTGTGTGAGTCGATCAAAGTTTTTATTAATAAGTCAAATTCTTTCTCTTTTTCAAATTCAGTTTATACAGAATACAGGAGAAATATTCAGCTTAGCTTCCTTTTTTTCCGAATGCAAATTGCTGGGTCTTTCGTTAAATATCTGCCATAAGATTTTGTACAGTCTCCTTGTCCACTTTAATAGCCGCAGAATGCCAGTTTGCCTTGAACTGTTTCTCGCTCACAACATTTTTTTGAGTCTTCTTAAGGTTCCGCTTGACCATGGCCCAATATTGTTCGATTGGGCGGAGCTCTGACTTGTTGGGAGGGTTCTTGTCCTTGGGCACCACTTGTTGGCAGCATACCACACCATGGCCTTTTTCCCTTGTTGGCAAGATGCCAAATCCGGCCAAAATAGAACGGAACAATTGTGTCGCTTCAGGAAAGGCAGTAGACGTTTTTGTATGCACTAGCTCAGATAAATTTCCTGGTTGACGGTTCCGGTCGCAAGGTAAACGTTGTTCTTCAAGCCACAGGTACAGATGGCCTGCCACACCAGATATTTCTTCGCGAACTTTGACAGTTTAATGTGCTTGAAAATATCTGCCATCTTTCCCCGTCCGGTTGCCGTGTAAAATTCCTTTCCAGGAAGCTGTTTAAAGTCTGCCTTGACGTAAGTTTCACCATTCTGTACCACGCAATCAAACTTCGTCAGCATCGTCGTGTACAACTTTCGCGATCGTGCTTTAGCCGTCGTGTTTTGTTTATCGTGTTTATTTTTTTTTCTTTTACAATTTTCTTCTCAAATCCTCGAAGCGATCTACGGTTTTGGGATGTCGTTTTGGTCAAATGATACGTGGCGTATATTCTCCTGACTATATTCCAAGGTGGCATACTTACTCTTACTCACCCGCTTTGCTTTCAAAAACCTTTGTAGGATAGTTTCGGGTCGATTGACCATCGCCGTCATGTAGATGCCCAAGTATCTTAGAGAGGAACGTGAATTAATTTTCATTCCTCCAAAATTTGGACTGCCTCTATTCTGGGTTCCATGGTTGAAACTGGATCTCTGATCAGAATCTCAGACTTCCCTGTGTGAATCTCCAGACCAGCCTCTGATAGAAGTTGCTTGAGAGCAGCAGTGATTCTGTTTAGCATGCCTAAATCCTCGCATATGATGAGAAGTTCGTCGGCATACGCGAGGTTCAGTGGGGTTATCAATTTCAACTTTTGCTCCAGTTGAATGTCTAGGAATTGTTCCTTTCAACGGCATGGACAATGGGCATCAATACCATAGGGTTCGCTGGTTGAGCCATTTAATGCGGGTTTATTTTTATAAAGACCCAGGTTCATGATCAATGAAATTTAGAACCCGTAGATCTTTAAGATCATCAATCAATACAGGTTGGCTAACTGAATCAAAAGCATGCTTAATATTGAAACAAAAATAGAAGAAATACGCACACCTCTTTTCCTATGTTCCAGAATTCATCGGTAATGCTTTCTGCTGAAAAGAAATGGTCTTCAACTACCCTGTTGCTGAAAAACTCAGCTTGGTACGACGGTAGAAGCCTCCATCGATTCGTCCAGCTTGTGTACGTCGCAATGATTTTGTAGACAATGTTGCAAAGAGTTATCTTCCTATAATCCGTGATATCCTTTGGTGCTGGCTTCTTAGGGATTGGTATCTTAATCGTCTCAGTGATTTCCTCGGGAGCTTTTTGGTTGGTCCAGACCTGTTTGAGTAGTTCATCCAGTTCGACAAAGAATTCCTGTGCAGCATGTGTTAGCAGCTCTGCAGTAACAGTATTGTAAGTTTAAAAAAAAATTCAACCCATCTCCTATAACCGGAGGGTGCACGCCACCTGGTGCTGAATGTATAGATTTTTTCAAATACTAGATTCAATGATCGAATAATATAAGACTTCTTTGATAAAAAAAAATATATAATATATTGTCCATTTCAAATCCATTTACACGAAACAAAGTTAGCGCAACTAACCCTATGAGATCCTGTTCGATGGCAACTACCAATTTGTGTGTTCGTTGTTGCGCACCTAAGAGATATTTCAAATGCTTATATCAAAGCTGTGTTTTTGTGTATGTATGCCCAGTGGAGTGGTTTCATTACTGTGCTAAAAAATAATAATGAAGATTAGTGGCCGGAGCAGTGTAAAAGATGGGCAGTAAAAAATAAAGAAAATAACAACCTCCCTCCGGAAGGGAAGTACAAACCTGGGGTTCGCATTTCGTGTACAAACATAAATACCTATGTATACTTCTATCATGAGCCGTAATGTATGGGTCTTGGGGATTAGTTGGAAGCCTCCTTTCGGTCAGCACCATTAGGGGGGCAGGGAGTTGATTCTACACTGTGACTGGGACTCGCTTGTTGTTGAATACGTTTACCATCGCGTCGAGCTGGGCGTTTGAGCTTTTGCAGTAGGTCTGGTAATTGCAGACTGTGTGATTGAAGCGATGTAATTTGGTGTAAAGTTTTAATGGACAATTGTTACGAACTTTGTTATTAGTTTTGGAGTTCCTGTACAGATGAATGTCGGGGTTTTTTTTTAATGAGCATATTTCGAGTGACTTTAATGGGGGTAGCATTGTTAATTAGGAAGGTTAACTGTTCAGGTGCATTATCTTGTTCTAAATATCGAAGATGACTTATAATTATATTTTCTGCAATTCTAACATTGTACGATTGAATGATTTCCTTTTTTCTGCAGTATCCTAATTTATTCAAAACTATTTCCCACAATTCTGTCATTCATCCTTCCATTCTTTAAAATGCTTATTTATTCTCGACATTTTCCAAATCGCCACCAGGAGGGGTTTCTCTGCCATATTCGTTTAGTGTCAGAGTGAACTCATATTTTACCCACCCCTCGAATCCTCACACACTTCCTCTGTGCTGTGCAATGTTGGCAAATTTCACACATGAGACCTTTTGCATGATTTTGTGTCCCTTGCTTGTTTGTTTTCCCTCCTTCCTCCAGCAGGGTCTCCGTTGTCGATTTGGCTCAAAGCTTGTATCATCCTTTTACCCATCGTCTGTATTCACCGTCGATCCATAGCAGGCTCTCTCGTGTAAGAAGCTTTATATCAAACATCTTTATGTGCAGTATGAGTAAAATACAGAAACAGAGTAACGCATATAAAAAGCAGTAGCGGAAAATATGATAACGAAGAATTACCATGGTCGTCTTTCTCTTGTTGTACCGGTGAAAGACAAAGAAGTTAGTACAGTAATCTGTCGAGTGTTACAGTTGTTGGGTGCAGTCGATTTCAATACAATTTCTTTATTTTTGTAGCATTTAGGTTGATTTTCAGTAAGTAGACATTTGAGTCCAATCACATGAAAAAAACAGGATAATTAAATAATGGACCCTTGATAAGTTGCAACTGGTAGACACTGTAATCCGTCGTACTATTTTGCTGATTCCTGTATAGTCAATAAAAGAAGGTTTATCAGGCCTCGCTTTTTACTGGCAGTAAAGGTGTAGCTAAGAAGCAAAACCTTGCGGGATGCGGCTGGTTCGATTCCCGGCCATCGATTTTTTTTTGTTGAGCATAATACTAACCCATGGAAAACTGAATGAAAGCACCAACAACATGAGAGACGTTGGTAAGCATTTTGTAATTACCAATCAGCTTGAAGTACCAGAAGAGAAGACAGAAGTTTGTATCAGGTTCGAAAGGTCAAAATGGCAATGAATATGCTGAAACTATGTCAAAAACAAATAGACCGGAATGGGGACATTTTCAACGATTTGAATTTTCTGACGGTTGTTTGGGTAAGAGATTACGCCATGAGAGATATTTCCAAGCAAAAATAGATATCTTATTCGTTATTAAGCTTAATCGCTAAAGCGGTAAGCGATTTGTCGATCGTAAACCTCGCCTTCCATAGCGCCTACCTATGCAAGCGATTCCGTTCTCTCATTGCCCAGAATCGAACAATGAGAAGGAACCCATACAATGGTGATTATTAAATAATGCGGAGTTTAAGCACTAAGAAGCTCCTGTATTTTCATGAGAAAATACGAGGAGTGCTTTACTGGCATCAAGGAACGAATAGCCTCTATAGAACTGAGACTATCCGTGAAAATGAAGTATTCGGCGATTGGCTGACTTCCTGTGTTATATATAGGTGATACAAAGTCATGATTTGAGTTAGAGGATTTAGCTCTAGAAGCTTCTCAAAGTTTTCAATCACGTGAGAGTTCATAACTTCACACCTGGTGAGGAGCTGGAGAGATAATTATGAAATCAAATCCGAGAGTGGCAATAATCCAAAACAGAACTTCAAAATTCGACAACTTCAATACCTGGAATTTGAGTTTGAGAAAAAATCACTCTATAGAACGAGTAGCAATTTTTGATCCCCAAAAGTACTCCTCCCGATCAAGACACATACTAGAAACGGAAGATTGACTTTGGAAGTGAGCCATGTATCATAAAGAGAAAATGCATCACAACCGGTATTGTGAGCTAAACATTTTAAAGATTCCAATTTAGGAATAAGACTTTGACAATTCCACTGCAGAACAGTGATCAAATCCTCGACCTCTTTAGGAAAATTATCCCCTGAAGGAAATGATGGCTGCAAGGAGGGGCCACTTTAATGTTAATTGCTTCAAAAAAGTTTTCACAATTTAATTTAATTTGGAAGCATTTCCAGAACAATGGTTTTAAGAGAATCAGAAATTTCAACGTACTTGAAGATACCTTCCACAGTATCATCAAATGAGAACAGCCCAGCATAGAGATGGGGCCTCTGTTCTTAAAATCGGGGCAACGAGGGTTTTGGATGTCCCCGGGAGGGATGGGAAATCCTGCGTGAAGTTTGTACTATGAAAACCAGGAGGATTAGGATTTTTCTTTTCCCACCACTCCTTAAATAGGGAAAGCTGATTTGGGGTTTCTGTGGTGGTTTCTGTGCTACATTCTGTGGTCGGAAGCGTCTTCGCTTCCGTGATGCACCTTCCGGAAAACTGAAAGATGTTCCCTCCTAAACCAAGTCAGATTCAGACTCGTCATCTGACAGAGGAGCAAAGGGATTTGTATTGGCATCCGGGTGATGGCGAGGCTTTCTTAAGCCTTTCAGCAAAAAAATGCCTTGAACGTTGTGTTAGAGAACGTTCCAATTTTTCCCCGCGTTGTTTGTACACCGGGCACGACGAGAGAGCATGGGGAGGAGTTCCCTTGTAGAAAACGCATTTTAGTGTGTTATCTGCACAGGAACCTGCCTGATGCTTCTCCCCGCAAGTTGAGCAGCGTTTCTTATTGCCGCAGTAGGAGGCCGTATGTCCCATCTGCTTGCAGTTTTGGCAGATCATTACCCGAGGTACAAACAACCGCACAGGTAGCCGAAGTTTTCCCAGCTCTATGAAATGAGGAAGGGCAGAACCAGAAAATGTCACCCGAAACGAGTCTTTGGGGGTAGTTTTTTTTACCCTCGTTGTGCGATACTTTTACCAACTTTTGCACTTCCAGTATCTAAACTGGGGAAACGGGCTCTTGAATCGGCCAACCGCCTACTTCTCCAAAATTTCAGGGCACAGACTCGCCTCGGTGACCACTCCTACAATCTCCACATCACGAGCTGGGATATAAACTCGATATTCCAGTGTAAAATGCTGGGAGGCAGCAATCTCATTAGCCTGCTTCAGGTTAGAGACAACAACACGAGTTTATTAAATCTTACTTTTGTGATCTCTGTCACGGCTGAGAATCGCATCGTCAGATCAGTAGTAATTTGGTACACATTCAAAGGTTTCTTTTTGGTCTGAAAGAAGACAACCCATGGACCGGCCGAGTCAATTGGATACGATCGTGGTCGAAATTTTGGTTGTGCCTTCCGATCATCAGGTGGCAAAGGTAGTTGTTCAGACAAAGCCTCCATGTCGAAAAAACTTCTTCAATATGCACGATTTGCCTTACTCGTGGAACGTTAAAAGCCCCCCAACAAGAGTAGATTTTAATCACACACAAACACAATATACAAACACAATACACAAATTAAAGCTATGCACTATTGGACTGAGAGAGAGAGAGAAAAAAAAAACTTAACTAATATTACTGATCTGTTGCTGCTGGTGATGACGGAACGAATGCGCGTATCAGACACAAAACACTTACAGTATGCAAAAAAAGCTTAAGTGCAAAATTAGATTTCTTCCGAAAATTCCAGCAGAAAATTAAAACATGATTAATTGTTGTTCAGTTTACTATTATTTATGTAAAAACAAAGCCAATTCATGCGAGTTCAAAATAAAAAAACAAATTCTCTTGCATTTGAGACATGATGTTAAAAAAATGTTAAAAAATAACGCAAAAACGTACATATATCCATCCCTCTGGCTCATATGGTTTTAGTACTTCGTGTTGGCTTCAATAACTGCTCACCCTTGGCTTCAATAACTGCTCGGCATCGTCGTGGCATCGACTCAACAAGCTTAGCAGTTGTTTCCGGGGTGATTTTGTCCCATTCAGTTGAGATTACCTGCCGCAATTTGCCGAATGCTTGTTGGCTTTTGCTCCTGAACCTTAATTTTAAAAATTGACCAGAGATGCTCGATCGGATTAAGGTTGGGAGACTGTGCTGGCCTCTCCATAACCTTGATACGCTTTTCCTTAAAACACTGCGAAACCAGCTTTGAGGTGTGCTTCAGATCTCCGCCTTGTTGGAACGTATATCTGTGCCCCAACTTTAGCTTTTGGGCAGACGCTGCTAGTTTTCGCTTCAAAATGTTCAAATAAACCTCCTTGGTCATGATTCCATCAATGAACTCAAGTTCTCCAAGTACTCCCCACACCATGACTCTACTACTGCAGAGAAAAATCAAAGTCATGCTCAGTTGGTTGAAAAATCAATGCTGCTAAAGTAACTCACCACCGCCATGCTTGACTGTAGGCCGCAAATACTCCTTTTTCAATCTTTCACCGGTTCACCGCCATTTTCTTGTGATACCATCAGACCCGAATAGCATTACTTTCGTCTCGTCTGACCAAATCACCTTATTCCAGTCATCACTGGTCTATGAAAGGTGGTCCTGGGCCCATTTCAATCTTTTTTTGATATTTGTTGCGGACAACCATGGCTTCTTAAGTGCTACTCTGCCCTTAAGACCTTTCTTATGAAGACGATTTCGGATTGTGATGTCAGACGGAAAACTCATTTTCAACCTGTTTCGCAATTTTCGGAGCTGATAGTCCCCGGTCCAGCTTCGCCTTCTTCACGATAGTTCTGTCAACTCGGCCAGCTGTCTTTGAAGGACGCCCCGATCACTTAGCTAGTGAGATAGAATCACGATTTTTGTACATCTGCACAATCCTAGCGATCGTATCTTTGTGAGGCTGGACAATATCGACAATATCACGGTAGCTTTTGCCAGTATTGTGATGATCAATAATCAAATTTCGGATGCTGATCGAAATTTGTGCTTTTTGGGGCTTTTGGCAAAAAAAAACTCCCAATTTTTACACCACACAAAAAATTTGGGGGGCGCCCACAAAAATTAACGGGTGTCCACTAAATAATGAGAACGAAAAGAATGGGTCAGGAAAAAAATACCAGTGAAGTTTTGTTCAAACTGATTTATTTTATTAAAAGGGTCAACTTAAATCTTCAAACTAAGTTTAGTGAATATTGTCATATGGTCCGTGGTCCGCCGTGCGGCGCAGCTTAGTCGTTATGCTGGAACATGACCGTTGGACGGCAGCCACATCGATTTTTCGGATGCAGCTTTTGATCCTGTTGGTAAGTTGCTTGGTGTTTTTGGCCTTCCAATTATCCTTGTATACCATGGAGCTCAAAAGACCGAAGAAATCCTCGATAGGACGGCACTGTGGCAAATTTGTCGGATTCCGGTCTTTTGGGACATATGGTATATTTTGGCTCTCCAAAAACGTTAGCGTTTTTTTTTGCGTAGTGCGATGATGCCTTGTCCGGCCAAAACACGTATTTGCCATCCGAGTGATGTTGTTTAAGAAATGGGATGAGTATTTTCTGCAAACACTCTCTTTGGTACACCTCCTGGTTGATGGCCAAACCGCTTGTTTTGAACCACGGCTTCGAAATACCCTTATCGGATATTACGATGTATAACATAACCTTCGATTCAAATTTGTGCTTGAACTTATACATTACTTTTTGGAGGAGTAGTAGATTTGTCCTTAGTGTAGAATCGGTCGTTTCCCGGTATCTGAGACTTCGAAAGAGGAAAGTAGCTTTCGTCGTCCAGCACGAAAGATTTTCCGCCGTAATTCCGAGTCATCCAGCGGCATTGGGATTTCACGGTTTGAATCTGCTCATCTGTGTACTCTGGGGATCTGGTTTTCTTTCTAGACACTATTCCTTCTTTCTTTAGCGTCTTGCAGATGAGTGACTTCGAACAATGGAACTTTCGGGCTGCTTCCCGTTGACTTACCGAATCCTTGTTGTTGAACATGCTGCGCAGCGAGCGGAGCGTTTTCTCATTCATTATTTTCGCTGGACGGCCGCAACCTTTCTTCCGGGTTACTCTCATGCATGCCAGGATACGGTATACGGTGGATACCGGAACTTTTTCACGACAAAAATGGTCCACCGTGTATTTTTTTCCACGATCTTCGTTCGCTTGAAAGAATTGTACAACGCGCGCGCGCAGTTCTTCCTGTTTCGACGGCATGCTGAACACGACTGAACATGTTAGAGTGAAATAAGAGTGTATGAAAATTTTCTGGAGAGTGCAACGATTCATTCATCTAAAGTGACATTTCTATGCGGCCGTTTATGTTCTGATGGAAAAGTATTGAAATCATTCTCATTTTTTAGTGGACACCCGTTAAATAGGCTATCCACAAACTTTCTTTCAAATTTTGTTGAAAACCGATATTTTATTCATACAAAAAATTGACCCTTTATTGTACGGGTCTTCTTGAAGACCCTCTTCACGATTGCCCAGTAACGTTCGATGGGTCGAAGCTGAGGGCAATTTAATGGATTGATATTTTTCTCAACGAAATCTATACCCTTTTCCGTGAGCCAATTGAGAGTGGTTTTGGCATAGTGAGCCGACGCTAAATCCGGCCAAAACAGTGGAGGTGTACTATGCTTCTTATAGAAAGGCAACAATCTCTTCTGGAGACACTCAGATCGATAGATTTCCGCATTTATAGTTCCGGTAGTGTAAAAAACGGTTGACTTCAAACCACAGGAACATATTGCTTGCCATAACAGTAACTTTCGACCGAATTTCTCCACTTGAATCAACCTGTCCGCATCGCTCACATCCTCCCCAACGACGGCAGTAAAGTATTGTGGACCTGGAAGGTTTTTGAGTCCTCCTTTACATAGGTCTCATCGTCCATCAAAACGCATGCATCCGGACGCTGCAAAAGACGCGAATACAATTCCCGGGCCCTTGTTGCTGCTCGCTTCTTCTGTTCTGCACTTTGTTTCGAGATTTTCTGCTTCTTGTAGGTCTTCAGGTGGTTTCGCCTTTTGATACGCTGGATCATTCCGACACTCGTTCCTGCTTTTTTGGCCAAATCACGTATTGACATTGATTTGTTCTTCATGATTAGAGATACCACTTTCTGCTCCAGTTTCGGGTTGGAAGAACCGGGTTTTCTGCCTCTTCCTGGTAGCTCATCCAAAGAATAGTGTTCCCCAAACTTATTAATGATGGTTTTAACACTCGCATGATGAATTCCAAACCGCTTCGCCAATTTTCGCATAGTAATACCCTGTTCACTTAGCCATGTGTCCAGAACCTTAATTTTAACTTCCTTTTCAATACGCGACATTTTGAAAACGCAGAATTTGAACCGCACAAACAAGTAAACAAAAGAAAGCTGACAGTCAAACGCACAGCATGCAGTGTTTAGAGCATAAAAAACCATCACAAATACATGCGTACAACGCAAATGTATGTGGATAGCTTATATTCGATACACTCCTTACATTCGAGAAAGATGTAGAATACACACTAAAACTCTGTAAAAAAAAACACTTAAATCGTAGTATCCGTTTGAGGGTGGATAAACTTTTTTGCGTATTTACCCTTTTTCATAATTCATCACTTAAAATCTCAGGAAAAGATGTAAACGCCGTATTTTCAATGGCAATGTGATAAACAAACATAAATCATGGAGCAACACTCATCAAATTAAACTGAATTTCACCAGAAAAACAATAAAATTGTAAATTGGAAGGGGGGAGGGGGGGGAGGTAGGTGTTGGATAATCTTTTTTTGAAATGAAATGAAATGAAATGAAATAAAACTGATACACTCTATCACTTGGGCTGCTGGTATGCGTGATCACGCAGAGATGCAGTGCAAAATGGCTTGACGACTGCCAATTGCAATTAATAATTTGTTGTCACACGCTTCTAAAACTGCACTTACTTCTTTGGGAAATAAAAAAAACTCGAACTACAACTGCGCTTGCATGGTTAACGAGAAAAACAAACCAGACTTCCAAAGAAATAACTGCGAAATGTTTTCAAAACTGCGGAGCGTGGAAGAAACGCTCTTTATTGTTTGCTTGTACACTGGACAATGTAAAACATGTTTTTGAGTGCATCAATTCGACGAAAACTAAAAGAAATACCAGGATATATGTTATAAAAAAGAGTGTAGTTTTGCCGAAAATCAAGAGATCTACTATTCGTTTTACAATCATTGATTTTAAAATACAGGAGGCCTTATAGCTTCCCGTTGTTAAGGCGCTGAACCCGCCGAGGCTGAAGAGTGTATCAATAAAGATATATATCTATCTATAGCGTCCAGTTCGTTCGACTGCCCTGGAGCATAAGCATATCATTCTGCATGCCATACACTATACGATTGGATGCTTTAGATTAGTAAAGAAAGCCCTTAATTACAAACTGTGGAGTGCATCAAAGAACACTAATTTCAGTGGTATATTACGCCATGAAGGGCGCATAAAGCCAAAAAGCAGAAGCAATAGGTTTGGAAATACAAAAGTAAATTACAGCCAATGATATTTCAATACGTATGTAATCTTATCCCTATACTTTTATGCAGAAAATAACAATTCTTCCGGACCCATCTAATGAAATTTCTTTTTCAATACTAATTCAATCGGCATGATTTGAATCCCAAATTTGTCATTTGTGATTAATGCGTGATAAAATTGCGTACGAACACCCAGTAGCAAAAATCTGTTCCACCCCGGCAGGTACGGGTTACGAACCAATCTTCTCCAGCAACGGTAATCCATCGGCACCCGATGATCGTTGTCATGTGTCACCATTTGAGCCTTCAGCGGCTCAAATCCACAATTCTGAAGTGAATCTGTGTGGCACATACATCCGTGCGGTAATTAACGCTAATTAAACTGCATTCTTGCAATTACGGCTGTTGGCCAGACCCTCCGTAGGCCCGAACGGCATGGGGAAAAAGATCAACGCATGCATGTTATCTGAACAGATTCGGTGGTTTTTTTTTTCGCTCATGATGTGACATACAGCGTTTCAATTCGACTCTCTTCCTCATTTTAGCGAACGAACAAAAAAGCAACGGGAAAAAAAGCACATGTGACATTCGAACACAGTTCACCCGTACAATATTCGTCGACAGTACCTACCCTTACTACTGTTGCAATATACGATAGAGATGATGGCCAACAAACGAAAAAAAAAACCGGCCGCTTGGGTGGTTTTCGAATCAGTTTTCATTCGTCCCAAGTTCCGTGCAATTTAGTGTGATTTTAATGGTGTTCTTAGCGACGTCCCACGTGTTCGGAACAAGCGTGTTGTCTGATTATTCGTACTAACCATGTGCAAATGCCGTCAGAGCTGGCAGCAGATTAAACCATCGTTCCACGTTTCGGTGGAAAACTCACCGCAGAAAAATGGCAACTCTGACACGGTTGCCCAAAAGATCGCTTCATTTTCCGCCAGTGGCTTAGCATTCGGATGCATCGTCATTGAGCGACTAAAAAATGCTTATCCCTTGCAAACATGACATGTTGTTGGTTCTTCGGAAGTTCCCGACCGCACACATCCACTTTTTTCAGACCTTCTCTGCTTCAACCGCCAACCCTGGATGGTTCACTTGGCACGCATCCCGGCGTGTCACAAAACGATGTGCGCATATAGTCATATTTCATGGATCTTTTAATAAAATAAATAATCCATGAAGGAGCGAGTACGTAAAGTCGCATTCTGTGCGGTTGCAGAGAAACATGTGAATGACGACGGCGATGATGATACCGAGCTATTTCCCACTTTCTACCACTTCATTTTCTTTTTCCCGGACGACACAGACAGCTTCTTGGCTTGGTTGGTTGGGTTGAATTGCGTGCCTCGATCCTGCATGCAATGCGTGCCTCCTCTGCGCTAATGGCGACATTCATGGATGGTTGATTTGAGGCGAGATTAAGTGGTCGTCGGATGCTGAGGATTAAGACAGAATGTGTGGGAGTGTGGGTTGGGGCAAAAAAGAAACCTAACGGCGGAAGTTGTCGTTTCCTAACCTTTTGACTTTAATCCGGGATTACAGAGGATGGGGAGAGGAGATTGCATGACATAGGTACCATTTTTTTTAGATTTTGTTAAGGGACACTAAAAGAATTCTGGAGTGAAGTGGGATTTGAGCGTGGTTGTATTTGTAAATAAACACAGCTTGAAAAATAGTAATACCAATTGCTGACCGAAAGTTTCGAATATTATTTTAGTTATGTTTGTTTTCGAAAGTGAAAATTTACAATTGTAGCTACGCCCATTTTTCAAATTATTCAGGAAAAGGGATTGAAAAGGTTACAATTCTAATTAAACATGTGGCATGTAATCTAAAAAATGGGACGTTGTTGATAAAGTTTTTAGTGCAATACATAAATTGTCCATGCCCAAAAAAAGATTTGTTTATACCTAACTTTTGAAACGTTTAGTGCCTCTGAAGGTGTAACGTATCGAGGAAATAAGGCGAAGTTTAATGAACGACTGCTTTATTCGAGAGTAGGTATAGAACTAACATTATTCACTGATCGCTTGAAGCAGAAACCAGTTGCGTTGTTGATAATGGCTAGAACTTCCGGGAGTCATCTTGGCTGACTATGTAGCAACTACTCCCTTTTCTAGCATTGTGGTGATCGAACAACTCGATTATACCGGATAACATACGCTCCATTTGATTCATGTTTGGTTTGATTTTCCTCTGGTTCATCGTCAAAAGAAACGTCGCTCGTGTCTGAATCCGCTCCACCATTGGTCACTCCACATTGATTCGTTGGATTTTTCACGTCATTTTCAAAGTCGTCATATGGGTACTTATGGCTTTCATGCGTTCTGCGCTTGATCATACCCAGTTCTTCCGATGAGGATTCATAGATGAGAGCACTAAGCTTCTTCAGATGTTTTTCTCGTACCCAAGATGTTTTCTTCGGATTTCTGTAGTATCTGTCGTATACTATTTCACCGACGTTAAATATTTTCTCCTTTTTCTTACCATTGATCAGAGTTGCGTCATTCTGGCGTGCAACATCAACTTTTAACGAATCAAACCTTTTTCTTATTTATCTTCCAAACATTCAATTGAATGGGTTTTCTGCTGTCGTAACATGCTTCGTAGCTCGATAAATTTCCAAGTATGAGTTGATCATCATGGACGTCGATTTCCTCTGGAAATCCGGATCGCTGTGAAGCTTCTTCAATGCAGTCTTCACAGTTTTAACAGTATTTTAAGCGGTGCCATTAGAGCCTGGACTGTACGGTACGATTCGTAAGTGTTTGATTCCTCTCAATATACAAAAGTTTTATTTTTTTAAATACATGTCGGGTATCTTCATTACTGCGACCAATTTTTAGATCTACTATGACACATCCCTTTTTGTACTTTAGATATTGTCAGCATAACGCATCACTATTGCTAGAAGTGATCGCCAATTTTTGACTTAAAGCATTGTCCTTAGACGGTATAACACACCGAAATGCACAACCGTGGGGTTTGTTCTTCAGATCTCAAAGGGTTCCAGTAGCCCTTTGCTGAAGAACTTAAATCTTTTGTTGGATATTGCCGGGCGTGGCATAACAAGCGTTCCGAGTCTTCTTAATCCATGTCACAAAATTGACATGAATCATCTTAAAGTTTCCCTAGCAGCTTCAAGTGATATCGGCTCAATCAGTGGCCAGTTATTAGGCCTGTTAGATCTTTTTTAATGAGATCAAGTAATTAGCGAGCCATTGAAATGTTTGGAGTAATGAACCGCTTTGATTGCCTAGCTATGAAATTGTTGTTCTAGTTTAACTCCTCTTTCAAGCATTCTCAGGCTTTCATATCCATTCTAAGAGAAGAGCCAGATAAACCACCAAAGGGTTCAGGTCCTACGAACTGATGAGATGATCCGAGTCTTGCTAGTTTATCCGCTCCCATCAATTTCACAATGGCCAGGAGCCCAGTACAAAAAGACTTGATAACGACAAGACAACTTTTGGAGTGATTGAACACATTCCCCAAACATGCTTGGAAGTGCATGTTGCTAACTTTAAAGCAGTTAGAGCTGCTTGACTGCCCGACATAATGCATATGTTTGAAGATCCGTAGTTTTAGCGTAAGCATATAACAGATCATTCCAGAATTGCTTGAATTTCGACTTGTAATACAGTTTTACACTTACCCATTGAAATTGATATGTCAATCCCGGGCAGTACCCGCCCACTGATGTCATATTTGAACCATCGACACGAAAATTAATTTTAGTTATACACGAAACAAAGGAGCACGAACCTCGGTTCGCAACGAAACGTTGAGCTAGACCCGAAGCGCCGCGCGCCAAAAAAACAAGATTGGGAAAAAGAAAGAAACGCATGCACAAAAAAAACAAAAGAGCACAAAATTTTATAAAAAAAAAAAAAAAGCCGGGGGGGGGGGGGGGGAAATAGAGAAAAAAAACGATCGCGGGGTGTCCTTTTTTTGGGGGCAAATTTTTGTAAATGGCTTTTATTACATCCGTGGTTGATCTCACTAGATCTTTTGGTAACACATGAGAAGATCCTTGATTAATGGGTATAAAGTTATAACTCTCGGCAGGCTTTAAGTTTGTTGTTGGGATGAATAAATTACTCTCGCCCATCCCAGCAGCAACACCAACAGAGAAGACGATTGGTTGGTCTTCACGAAATCCATTTCGTGCATTCTACAAAAAGGTGTAATGATAGCATTTCACCAGATAAAAACCAATATGAATGTTTCATACAATACACGAGACATTTGTTCTATGTACAAAATCCATGTTTTGAAACGAGTGAACGTATTGTCCATCTGTATAGAATACAATCGATCCCTGACGGAGGTTTGGACCAACTCTTTCCCACGAATCACGTCCAGGATCAATAACTTGATATGAACAGTCAAAGTTGGGTTTTTTCTCCATCCAATCTTCGTTGTTCATAAGTGAAGGATTACATCTAACAATTTTTAGAATTCTAAGATGTCCTATTAGATCAACTTCGAAAAGGTTCACAAACCATCTGATCCCTAGAGCGCTTTTATCAGCTTCTAATTGCATGAATTGATGCAATGGTAGCATGCAAAGCAATGCATCCAGAGCCTTTGTCGATGCACTTCTCATTGCACCATTAATTGAACTAGTTGCTAGCCTTTGAAGTTTTTCTAACCTTCTCTGTACAACAGTTTCTTCAGTTTTTGGCCACCAGACCAATGAATCAAAGGTAATCTTGGGTCTCTTCTTCTTCTTCTTCTTCTTTAGCATTTCATGCTTTTCACAATAAGCTTATTGCTTGCTCTCAACTTAGTGTTCTAAATGCACTTCCACAGTTATTAATTGAGAGCATTCGATGCCAAGTACCATTGTTGCATTAGTATGATTGTGTGGCAAGTACAATCATACGCTATGCCCAGGGAGTCGAGAAATTTTCTTTTACGAAAAATGTCTAGACCATACCGGGAATCGAACTCAGCCACCTCCAGCATGGTGTTGCTTTGTAGCTGCGCCTTTACCGACTGAGCTAAGGGAGGACCCTTGGGTCTCACAAATTCTGAATAAATCTTATTCATTATTTTTGCCCCATTGCTTACCAAATGTTTTTTTTTAGCTATCCATTGAGCATTTGCCGCTCTGTTGATTGTCTGCTATAAACGAAAGTTCCTGTTTATTTTACTGGCAAGGAATACTCTAAGGTATTTGACTGTATTTGAAAGTTCCAAATGCGTACCTTTTAATCTTAAGTTTTCAAATTGATAGTTTCTCCTCCGTGTAAATGGTACAATAGTAGTTTTAAAAGCCTTCCCTATTACTCCACGATGAGACATAATTAAAAGCACTTTGCATTCTGTTTGCGATAGTACTGTCATATTTTCCGTGTACTTTTATGACTATATAATCTGCGAAGCCAATTACTTTAAACCCTAGGGTTTTCAGATTTTTGAGGAGATCATTAACTATCAAAGACCACAATAGAGGTGGCAATACGACAACCTTTTAAAGCTCGAACACTGATGGATGAGCTTCCGAGGTTTGCTGGTATTTGTCTTTTTGATAACATCTCGTTGGTCCAATCGACAATACAATTATCAAAAACAAGCTTCGTCATTGCTTTTATCATTAAGCTATGAGATGAAAAAAAAGCTCCTTCAATGTCTTGGAACGCGTCGAGTGAAAGATTTTTCGAATTTTGTAACAACCGCATGCAATGCTGTTACCGATGATTTACCTCCCTGATAAGCAAACTGACAGTTTCAACTTAATATGATGACTTTATGTTGAGTTTCTGGTCGAACTATCGCGTTCTATGTGAGCAGAGAAGATCTTCTAGCTTCTTACATTCCTCCTGCTCCTGACGGATTTTTTTCTTTCGGAAGAGTTGAGTTTGCTGCCTACACTGCTGCCTGTACCGTTCAGAGTTTCGGCTGCCTTGGTGAAAACACTTCTGCCTGTACCGTTCCAAACTCTTACCGGTACCTTGAGGCAGCACAAGTGCCCATGCTGCATTTTTTCATTTGTTCTGTCGGTTCCATTGAACATTAACTAACTACACGGTGTTTCAACAGTCCTCGAGATGGGCTTCGAGTGATTGCGTGCAGCCTGCGGCTGCCGTCAGGTTGCTTCAGTCGCGCGAGATTGTACGGTGGTGGGAGTCGGTACCAAAAGTTGTTCACTACGAAGAGTTTTGAGCGTATCTCAACAGTCACTAGGTAGTGGTCCGAATAGATGTTGGTGCCTCGTTAGGTTCTGACGTCAGTGATGTCTGAGAAGCTCTGACCATCTATCAAAACGATGTCGATTTGTAATTCCGTTTGGTTTGATGACCTCCAGGTGTTCCGATATGGGAGGCTGTGCTGAAAGAAGTTAATACCTACGGCCTTGTTTTTGAAGGCGGCAAAGTCAATAAGTCGTAGGCCGTTGTTACTGGTCCGCTGATGTGCACTGAAATTTCCTGGCCTCCTCCTCCTCCTGGGCAACCTGAGCGTTGAAATCTCCAATGATTATCTTAATGTCATGGTTTGGAAAGCGGTCGTATTCCTGCTCCAGCTGCACGTCTTCTTTGTCATCATCAGTATTTCCGAGCTGAAGACTATGCACATAAATGATACTGCTGCCGAAGAACCGGCCCTTGATTCTCAACATTTACACCTAAGGGTTGTTATGCCGCAGCTCTAGTAGGTGGTGTGACCATCCCAAAACGAACGCACCGTTGATATTTTCCAGCACACCAGCAGCTGCGCTACGATGTCGAACTTGCGGTTCTTCAATTTGTCGAAAGCACGCGAGTACTTCCATTAAAATTGAAAGATCGGCAGTTCCACGTCCCGAGTTTCCAATCGTTAGTCCTTATCCTTACCATATTGGGTCACTTTATATCCTTACCTATAGGTACACACCGATTATTCCGGTTTGAAACTCTTCCTTGTGTATTAATCGTTGCTGTAGCTATTCATCAGTGTCAGGTCGCAAGGCCGCAACCAACTCCACTTTCTTGCAGGACCCGAACTTTTAGTTTTTTGTTTTTAGAGTATTGTGCGCACTAGACGATAGCTCAGCCGCTCCGAACATGGAGAACAGACGCCGCTTTAAACCGTCCCTGACCTGGAAGCAGACGCTCGATTGTAGTTCATTAAGCATTACTCAGGCGGCACCACGGGAAACTCAAGGGAGACTATGTTGATAAATAAACTATTTGCTCTGCAAAAGCCTGAGTTTCATTCAAAAAGTCCAAAGATTAATTGACACGTCCTTTGTAGCAAAACACAGCACAGCTTTACATAGATACTCTTTGAAGCTGTTAAAGCTGCATCAGCTCTCGGGATTGGTTTGAGGAAATGTAACAGTTGAGCAGTCAAAATAAATGTTTTTATTGCACTTTCGGGAAAAATTATAAACAGGCTTTTTTTCGTTTTGGTTTTGAAAAATGACGAAGTTTTCTTGAAATACCTCGCATCATCTCTTTGACACTCGGTTCTTCAACTCGAACAGCCATTTTATTCCGCCATTTCTTCATCGCTGCAGCAGCTCAGAGTCACTTTCCCAGTCTTTTTCCGCTTCCGCTTAACGATTACCCAATATTTCTCGATTGGGCAAGATTCAGGGCAATTGGGTGGGCTGAGGGCCTTTTCGACAAAATCCACCAACTGAAGTGTCTCACGACTCTAGTCTAGCAAAAATGTTACAGAGCCTTTTTGTGCTTTGATGAATGGTAAAATTCGAGCTTTAAAGGAAAACTTGAGATTGTTGTCCGCAACTGCAAATCGTTTTCAGAAGCAGAAGTTTTCAAGCGACCATATCAGCAAAAACGAATTTACATGTGATGGGGACATCTTCTTGAACCGTTAAAACCTTTTGCCCGGGAAGCTACCCAAAGTCCATCTTTGCGTTCGCTTCACCGGCAAAGTGTATGCATCAGTTTCAGTGTTCGGGTTGGCTGCTTGCTGGCATGATAAGAATGGTAGCTTTTGCGTAGATGGAGCATCCGGACGGCATTTTTGTTGGAATTGTATTTTAGAGCAATGACGACTCGAGAGTCTTCAGTTTGTTCTTATTGTTCTCAATACTATTGCATTCAAAACTTTTGAAAATACTTCAGTTCTATACCTCGTTAGCTACTTCAGTGGAATGTTGTTTATGTCAGTTAAATTTTGCTACACAGTGTATATCTGATTCAATGATTTGTGCTCACGTCTTACAACAGTCGATTGATTCATATTAGGTACATCAGCAAATCAAAATTGTTCAGATTAGAAAGTTGGACTTTATGCAAAATTGGATCTTGTTGCCAAATAAACAGGATTCTTTGAAATACAAACAAAGGAAACAAAGTTCTATAACCTTTGAGGAAATTATTCAATAGTCATATTGAGCATTTTAATTTTCTAGTTGGCCTTCTACCACCTCTGACCGCCAACAAAAGCTAGTAATAAAGTATTTGAAAATGTACGGAATTTTCCGAATCTAACAAACTAACGATACCAAAATGTTTAGGTTCTCGTCGAGTTATTTTACTTGAAAAAGCCATTGTTGCAAAAATTATCCGTTTTTCTGATTTTCTCCATGTAGGGTGATTGCTCTATGTATATATCAACTAACTGTGATTGGGTGCAATCTGCTGGCGAGATGTAAATGTAATGGTTGATTCTCAGAGTACCAATCAACACCAGACATCAATCGCCATTAACGCCAGTCTAGAGCCAGAGAAACAGCTTCTACGACTAAGTAAATACCTCACCCATTAGTTCATGGGTTGGAACAACCGGTTTTTCCCTCCATCTAAAGTCGGATACCTTTAAAATTCACCAGCATTATCAGCGAAGATTGAAAGGCAATGTAGACAGTGTACAAGATACTCATAGTCCGCCTCAAACCTCAAAACTACTACTTGAAGCATTTGGCAACTGAGGCAAATGCAACTCTAAAAATTGAACTTTCGTTCTACGGACTGCATGGCCTACTAGATTTCCCGCAGCTCAAACAATACTTGCACGGCATAGGCATCACTCGTGCCACCTAAGTGAAATCTTGATTAGGACGCTGGCAAACAACCACAGTACTGACCTGAACCAAGCCCTATTGTGCAATTGCTAGAAAAGGCTGTCTGCTTATGTATGCTGTTTGTACCTTTAGTTAAGGTGGGTGCTACTTAAAAATTCTTTTTCTTCGGGCATGAGCCTTTGAAGATAATTCTCCCAACTGTGATAGCAATCGCTCCGGAACGGGGGAAACAAATGGTTCTTTGGTAGTTGTCATGGATGATAGCGCTTTTCTCCGTGTTGCTGCTCAAACAACTTATGCGATCGGAAATAGAGTGCTTTCAAACAGCATCAAATAAGTTTCGAATGAATCGGGTCAATTGATTCATGCAAACAATTCAGCAACATTGGTATTGCAGAACTCAGCCCAAGCCACCCCCAAGAAAACCTACCAATCCCAGCTTGCCAAACGGGTCGTGAAATTGTTAGAATTTATGGTCGAAACATAAACGCACGACTCCCCTGGAAACGGCAACGTAAAATTAAGATCGTTATCAAAAATTTACAACCGTTGCTCGTCGTCTGCTGTGGGAGGCTTGTGGGTGGTTTGGCCTGGAGCCCGTAGTCCAGTGGATAAGGGCGATGTAAGAAGGGAATGGCAGTCATTCGACCATTGCACACTGCCGAGTCGGGAGGTAGCCAGCAGTTAGCCACATTTACAATTGCGCCTGGCGCTTTTACTAGCTCATTGAGGGCGCGAGTGGTAACGATTAGTTCGGATTTTCGGTAAATATTTAAACGAGGCAATTCCATTACAGATAATGGACAAAATCAACTTTCCGGCCAACGGGGCTCTAATTGAGCGTGGTGGTTTTCCATGCTGATTTTAGGTTCGCTCGCATATTCTCCGTCGGTGGACGGCTCTAGGCCGATGGCATTGTTCTGAGGGCATCGGTGGTGTATGAGCCGGGATTTGTGCGAGGGGCTGGGTATGTGAGTGTATTAATTGGCCAGGCCGAGTTCAGCGCTCATTATTTGGCGGAGTGCCGTTTTCTAACTCATTTAGCACCAGTTTCGGGGTGATGCTGAATCAATTTGATTAGTAGGAGGTTTCATCCCGGTTTGTGATGAGGGTTCTGCTTGTGGGCAGATTTGCTGATGGATAGGACTAATTTGCAGAGGAGAAGAGTGTGGTGATGGTTAAGCGGTATAGTGGGGAAATGTACTTTGCTTTGCTGGGCGTCAGTATATGTTACAAATCAGATATTGCTGAAATATTTATGTAACCGTTAAATTACAAATGATTTACGGATGACGAATTGGGTGGACCGATTTATCCCTTCCCTCCCCTCACGAAAGTCGGTTGAGGGCTGCTTTTCTTCATTTTCTCGAGTGTCTCACACTTCCAAGATCTTGCTCCAATTGGTCTTACCATTTTGTGCACTGTGCTGCTCTAAATTTAATTCCTGTTGAATTCTAGGAAAACACCATATTTGCGGGATTTTTGTTTTAATCATTTATTTGTACAGGCTCAATCGAATCAACTTTACAGAGCCAAGTTTTCATATTTTTTTACATCATTTATCTTAAAACTAAAGTTAGGGGGATAGAACCGATTACTCGCGGCCGTCTCGAGGTTAATAGGAATTACAAATTACGGATGGGAAGATGGGTGGGAATTTAAAGTATGGTATACATAACACATTAATTTTAAATTCTAAATTGTTTTAACACTTATAACTAAACAATGTATGGATTTCTTTTAACTTGAACATTTTTTTGAAAAAGAAAAAAAACACACAAACACAGATAAAAAAAAAAGAAAAAAAACTTAAAGTAAACATACAGGTTAAACTAACTACAATCTAATGCTAATGTTAGTCAAAAACACATAAATTAATTGCATATACTCCAAATCACGCAAAGCCAAAATATCTCGAATTGGCACATTGGGTTGTCTACCTCGAGCCCGAAGGGAATCATAAAGCTCCGATCTGACTCCACGATGCTCAACACAAGACCAAACAACGTGATCTGCGTCCTGATAGCCTTGTCCACACTCACAGAGATTGCTGTCGCTCATCCCAACCCGGTATAAATGAGCGTTCAAAGAATAATGATTGGACATGAGGCGAGACATGACACGAATGAAGTCTCGACCCACATCCATCCCCGTAAACCAGGATTTCTTCGACACCTTTGGGATGATAGAATGTTGCCATCGCCCCAAATCTCCTTTCATCCATTTATACTGCCAGCTGACGAGTGACTGTTGACGAAAAATAGTAAAAAATTCATTGAAGGCGATTTGTCGATCATATATATCGCCTTCTATAGCGCCCACCTTTGCAAGCGATTCCGCTTTCTCATTGCCCAGAATCGAACAATGAGAAGGGACCCATACAAAGGTGATGATAAAATAACGCGAAGATAAAGCACTTAGAAGCTCCTGTATTTTCATGAGAAAATACGAGGAGTGCTTTACCGGCCTCAAAGAGCGAATAGCCTCTATAGAACTGAGACTATCCGTGAAAATGAAGTACTGATCCGGTGTTAGTGAGGCAACGATTTCTAGCGTAAAGTGTATTGCCGCTAATTCGGCGACATATACGGAACAAGGAGCTTGAAGTTTACGATTGGCGCTATAAATTTCATTGTATACATAAAGAATGTGCACACCAAAAAGTAGTCGTCGGAAATGCCCTAATGCAGTCTTCTCCGTGTACGCTTTGCTAATCCGATTACTACTACATGAATATTAATGTATGTGTGCTATGATGAAGACGTCGTTTGGCTACAGTAACCTTTATTCAGTAAAATGGCGTCGAATCAAGAACGCGTGCGCGAAGCAATTTTGCACAAAAGAGTGGAAAATCCAGATATGTCACACGGCGATATTGCCAAGTCATTAAAAATCGCAAAATCTAAAGTGCACAAAAGAGTGGAAACAGATTGAGGTTATTAAAAACTAAAGTGCTAAAAAACTTTCAGCAGCGCTTTACTTTAAAGAGAAAGGTCGGTTCCGGAGGCAACCATGATTCTCGTTTCGTCGCGGAGAGGAAGAAAGTGATTAAAGAATTTAAGAAGAAACCGAATATCTCCGTTCGTGATGTGGCGAAAAAAGTGAAAATGTCTCTATCGTTCGTCCAGAAAGTGAAGAAAAGTGCAGGCTTGAAATCATTCAAAGTAGGTGTTGCTCTAAATCGTAACGACAGCCAGAACAAGAGCGCAAAATCTCGATCGAGAAAATTATATGACACTATGCTGAAGGAATACGACTGCATAATATTGGACAACGAAAGAACGATTGCAAAGCTGACTTTAAGCAGATACCGGGACTACAGTTTTATACCTCGTTGCAAAGCGGAAATGTTGCTGATCGTTTTAAGCAAAAAAAATTGTCGAAGTTCCCAAAAAAATACCTCGTATGGCAGGCAATATGTGGATGCGGTCTCAGAAGCGACATCTTCATCACGACTGGCACTCTAAATGGACAAATTTACGTAAAAGAGTGTCTGAATAAACGACTGTTGCCGTTCATTCGGGAACACAACGGTTCGGTGCTGTTCTGGCCTGACCTGGCATCTTGCCACTATGGAAAACTGGCTAAGGATTGGTACATTGCTAATGGTGTAAATATTGTCCCAAATTATTGCAATCCGCCAAATTCGCCAGAACTCCGTCCGATCGAAAAGTATTGGGCTCTGGTCAAGAGGAATCTTCGAAAAACGAATAGCGTAGCAATTGATGAGAAAAGCTTCAGGCGTAACTGGCAGAAAGCTGCAAAATTGGTGACGGATGACACTGTGCAAAAAATTATGGAAGGTGTCGAACGAAAGGTGCGGGCATTTGGATATAACAGGTCAAATTGACTTAACTGTATATGTTTTATATTTGTATTTTTATGAAATCTTTTGATTTTCTTATATTTTCCATTTAATACCACTAATTTCCCGTTGACTACTTTTTAATGTGCACATTCTTTATTTGCGGGACTGTAGCCCGGCATTCTAATAACATATCCCGCTCATTGTATCCGTTGAGCTATAGTGATTTTCTAGATACTGACATAGACATAGACTTAGGCAACGATATAGAGTTTCACCAGCTCGTGATTAATTCTTCTTCATCATGCGCCGTTTTAATGGGTGATACGGTCAAAATTTGGTCAAGGGAAAACGCGTGTAAATCGGTGAAATCGTTTATTTAAAAAATCAAATTAAATTTCTTTTTCAAGTTCAATTAGTATAAAATTCAGGAAAAATATTCAGTTAGGCTTCCGCTGTTCCAAATCCGAATTGCCGGGCCTTACGCTTGACCCCTGCCATCAGATTTTGTACAGCCACCTTGTCCACCTTTTTCGCCGCAGAAAGCCAGTTTGCCTTGAACTGCTGCTCGTCCTTAGCAGTTTTTTTGGTCTTCTTTAGGTTCCGCTTGACAATAGCCCAGTATTTCTCAATTGGGCGGAGCTCTGGCGTGTTGGGAGGGTTCTTGTCCTTGGGAACCACCTGCACGTTGTTGGCAGCGTACCACTCCATGGCCTTTTTACCGTAATGGCAAGATGCCAAATCCGGCCAAAACAGTACGGAACAACCGTGTTTCTTCAGGAAAGGCAGCAGACGTTTATTCAAACACTCTTTCACGTAAATTTCTTGGTTGACAGTCCCGGAAGCTATGAAAATGCTGCTTTTCAAGCCACAGGTATAGATGGCTTGCCAAACCAGATATTTCTTTGCGAACTTTGACAGTTTCGTGTGCTTGAAAATATCTGCTACCTTTCCCCTTCCTTTTGCCGTATAAAACTCCTGTCCCGGAAGCTGCTTGTAGTCGGCTTTGACGTAGGTTTCGTCGTCCATTACCACGCAGTCAAACTTCGTCAGCATCGTCGTGTACAGCCTCCGGGATCGCGCTTTGGCCGTCGTATTTTGTTTATCATCGCGATTTGGAGTCACTACCTTCTTGTAAGTCGAGCCGGACTATGTTTTTTGGCTCGATGCAAGGTTGTAGACGATACACCCAGCTTATTTGCGGCATCTCGGAGAGATAGATTAGGGTTTCGCTTGAAACTACCGGCAACTCTCTTTGTCGTCTCAGCGGCTTCCGGTTTTCGATTTCCCCCCGATCCAGACTTTCTGGCTGTCGACAAACGTTCCCCAAACACTTTAATTACATTTGTAACGGTTGATTTGGCAACTTTTAGCGATTTTGCCAACTTTGCGTGCGAGTAGCTCGGATTTTCGCGATGCGCGAGCAAAATTTTGATACGCTGCTCTTCTTGCTTGGACGGCATTTTGACAACTGAAGAGTGAATTCCAAAATCAAAATAGGAGCAACATTCTACACACACACACCTTCAAAATGAGGGGTGTTCAGGTTTTTTAAATGCAAAATTGAAAGAAATACGTCAAGTTGATATTGACCAAATTTTGACCGTATCGCCCTTTAACATACACCGTCAAAACTGATCCTGAACACACGTTTTTTCAAAGCTCCAAGTACGTGCCAGTCCTCCTCGAGCAATATTCACGACAAACAGTAAAGAATTACCGATCATATTGGCCTCTTGTACATAGTACACTAAGTACAAGGTTGAAGTTTAACAGACTTCATGGTCTTGTGGAGTCCGTTGTAAGCACGACTTCCGACAATAATGCGTCTCCGAGTTTCTCTGTTGCAGTTGTTAACTGACGCCATTAATGATCCGAGATACACATATTCATCCACTACCTTGAACTTATTTGTAGCGATTAGCACAGTTCAGCCTATGTAAGCTCTACCATGCTCATTTTCTCCTGCCAACATAACCTTGATCTTCGGCGTATTCTCCTTCCATATTATCTCTCCTGTTCAACGTTTCAGCATGGTGTACTGATCTACGTCGTCAGCGAAACAGATGAACTGGCTGGATTTATTGAAAATACAACACCGCAGAAAGGTGGCAACTTTTCATACGCAACTTAAAATAGGAAGCAGGAAAGATCACCGCGTTCTTTGCGTGGTTCGAAGTTCTTTACGTGGTTCAAACGAGACCAAACGTAGGTGGCCGTAGTAAGCTTTTTTGCCTGTGGACGCATTTTTATAGCTGTCAATTTTTTCGGCTATTCTCTTAAAATGTTCAAAATGATAAAACTAGGAAAGTAAGGCTTAACTTGAAAAGATGATCTCGCAATTCGTATCACGGTATGGGGCTATTCATAAACCACGTAGACTTTTCTGGGGGGAGGGGGTGTTTGACCTAAGTCTACGCTCCATACAAAATTTCAAAAATTATATGGAGAAAAGTCTACGAGGGGGAGGGGGGGTCTGAGATTTTCAAAAATGAGTCTACGTGGTTTATGAACGGGCCCTATCCTTTCAACGGGCATTACGTGCGTAGCGTGCGCCTTTTTCGTCAGACACCAACCATTAAATCCTCTGGAAGTCGCAGAAAAATTTGGAGTGGTTTGTGTCAATCGCGAGTGATATCTTTCCCAATACGAAAATCTAATTGACGCGTTCGAAGTTGTTGTGTGTGCTCTCGATCCAAACAAGCGGTTTGTTACGAAAGGAGTGTTCGTTCTGTTGTTTGCGGAAAACTTTTGGGGTCATTACAAGGAACGGTTCCGGCATCAGGAATCGTTTCTGATTGAGTGTGAAGTGCAGAACATTGTTTGCACTTCGCTGGAGCCACCGGCTGTTCTTTTTCCGGATATGATCGGATTTTGGTAGGAAAATGTAGAGATTAGATTAGATGTCTTTATTAAAGAGACTTTAAGCCGGTGGCTGGTTCGTCTCTTAAATGGTAGGAATATGTATTTTTCGTGGGAAATTGGAGATTTTACACTTCATTGGCTTTGGATACGAACTGGATGAGGTCCTACTATTAAATGATATATATTTTCCAAAATTCGAGTATTTTTAAAGTTCTATTATATTCAATTTGACATAACGCGAGTCGTATGGTACGGTATGTCTACGCATCCTTCCTTTCCTGTAGTTTTACAAAATGCGTTGTGGTTCAAATCTATTCATTTGAATCCAACTCAGTTTATAGAATCATCTGTGCAGTTGATGCAACGCTGTCATGTCATTGATATGCTGCAAGCATCAATATTGACAAAAAAAAGGACGTCATCTAACCTAATTAATTCCAGGATCCCTTTTCGTACTAGCTACGTCTAATACAAACGATTACAATTGATAAGATTAGATTATTACTGTACACCATTAATCGTAGCCTTGATCAGTATTGTAAGTTTCTTAGGAAATCCGTTCTCGTCCATAATCTTCCATAGCTCTTTACGATCAATGAGGCTACGAAATCGATGATGCCTAGGAACTTGATATTTGCGGCACTTTAGAATGATCTTCTTATATGCATAGGTTTGGTCTGTTTTCGATCACCTGTCCAGAAAACCAGCTTGATAATTTCCTACTGGATAATTTCCTAGCTTGATTTGATACTGTCAATAGACGGTGAAAGATGATTTTAAAAGCGCTTAAAAAAACCGTTAAGAATTGTAATTGCTCGGTAGTTATCATTCCAACTTGGCACCTTTATTGTAAATTGGGCTTATCACTCCATATGTCCTCCGCTAGCTATTTAGTTTCCCAGATCCTGATTGTCAGTCAGTTTATTTGGGCCCATTTTATAAGTTCTACACCGATGCCACCCTTCCCAGCTACCGTAAGTTGTTAATTCTTTATAATACAATAATATTATATGATTCTTTACTTCACTTATCGTGGGAGTTTGTAAGTCTCCTGCGTCCCCCGGGCCGATGGAACTATTCCTCCTGCTATCCTGACGTTCGCGTCTGTGCTGTTCAGCAGGCCCGTTTCATTTTACTCAATGTTTGATTAAAATTGTATACTATCTCTTTTTCTCTCACGGAAATGTTACTCAATTTTCGTTAAAGAGTGGATCTATTCAATTTATGAGTAGATCCACTTTTTACGAAAATTGAGTAACATTTCCGTGAGAGAAAAGGAGATTGTATACAATTGTACTCAAAAATTGAGTAAAATGAACCGGAAGTGAGATGATCATCGTAGCGTTCACCTTTAAATCACCTCACGTTCATCTGTCAAGATACCCTCATGCTTATCCAAGCTCATTTCGGCTCGTGGCACAAATCCTGTATGGGATCCACTGAGTTTCGTGTGGAATTTTTGGGTTTCTTGAGAACGATGCAGTGATCAATTTCTTCACACTTCAACTCATTCAAGCAGCGCTTCTTATTGCGGAAAATATTAGTTTCCTGCCTTCTTTTCTGTGTGTATTGCCCCTTATTTTGACGGATTCCTTGATGCAGCATTAACAGCTGCGCTCCAATTTTTTCGTCTGCATGACCTTTCATTCCACATGGAAGCTGATAAAAAACTTCATTTATCGCTAAATTTGGATTTTGGAACAACAGACAGGCCCAACAGAACAATTCAACAGCGGTTTTTCATTAGCCTAGCTGATAAACGTAAACCATGCACAGAAAAAATAATGAATTTTAACAGGCTCGTTATTGAAAAATCGCCGTATCAATCCACCACGGTTTTTTCAAAGAGGAAGAGTTCCCCCACACAGAAAAAAATAATGAATTTTAACAAGCGTGTAAAATTTCCCTTCGTTTATTTCTAAGTCAAAGTAAGCGTAAACAACGAAATTGTTTGCAATCTTTCATATGTCTTACAAAAATTTCGGCAATCTTCTTTACAACAGACTACATTCAGGCAATATATAACTTAAATTTACATGAAATATCCCATTCATTTCTGCCAAATCTAGAATTCCCTTTATGTGCATTAGATAAAGCAGAAAAGTCAATGTTTCTTTTTATCTGTGCATGTAATTTTCAACTGGATTGAAATTATGCTTGCTTACATACATTATGCTTGCTTACGTACATTCAGGCGATATTTGACTTAAATTTACATGAAATATCCCATTCATTTCTGCCAAATCTAGAATTCCATTTATGTGCATTAGATAATGCAGAAAATTAAATGTTTCTTTTTATATGTGTATCCGATAGGGGTACATGGGTAGCAAGACATTTACGGAAAAAGCAATTGTTTACGTTTGTCAGTTAGGCCCTAATGAAAAATCTTTGTCGAATTTACACCGTGTCTCTTTGGAGCATTGAAGAAGATTTAAAATTGCTGTCAAATATTTAATTACTCGTGGTGAAAATTACATTTGCCTTTATTTTCTCAAGAATAGTGAACACCTCACTCAGAAAAAAATAATTAATTTTAACAAGCGTGTTTAATTTCCCCTCGTTTAATTCTAAGCCAAACCAAGCGTAGACAACGAAATTTTTTGCAATCTTTCATGCGCCTTACAACAATGTTTGCAATCTTCCATACAACAGGCTAGATTCAGACGTTATTTGGCTTAAATTTACATCAAATATCCCATTATTTTCTGCCAAATCTAGCATTCCCTTTATGTGCATTAGATAACGCAGAAAATTCATTGTTTCATTTTATCTGTGCATGTAATTTTCAACTGGATTGAAATTATGCTTGCTTCACATGAAACAAATTTCATTTTGTATTTAAATAATTGCCCATTTCCTGTACCCTAATATTCGTTTTCAATGTTCAGAAAAAAAAAGTAAGTTAAGTACACAGTTTGAAAGAAACAATTAATTTTTTGCGTTATCTAATGCACACAATGAGAATGCTAGATTTGGCTCAAATTCACGGGACCTTTCACGTAAATTTAAGCCAGATATCGCTGAAAACAGGCCTGTTGAATCGGGAAGGAGTATTAGTGAGTAAATTCGGTCGGGATAGACTGTGCTCGTGAAAAAGTCCGTACTGTGCGGGTGAAATCGTACTGGAAAGCGCCTGAAAAGTGTTCTCCAGGCTAGCAGCAATCGCGTACGTTGTGGAAGTGATATTTTCCGTCGCTAAACAGTTTGGAAAAGTGGTGAAAACATATATTTTTTGCTTGGTTCTCAGCCTCCATTGGCAGTGAAGAGGAGTTTTCTTGTTGAAAATGTTCTCCCTCTCGCGCTGAACGGATAGTTCTGTCTCTGTCTGTCGCTCGCGTTTGCGCTTTGTGGGAGAAGCGCAGTGGTGTTGGTGTGAGTTTGATGGATTGATTTTTTTTTTTTTTTTTTTTGTCGCCCACCCTGGATGCGATTCATCAAAACGTAAAGATAGAGAGGTAGGTGGTTGTGTGTGTTGGAAGTAGTTTGCATCGCATCGGCGGCAACAACAACAACAACGTATCATCTAGCACGACGACTGCGGCAGTAGCACCTCATCGCGCGTCGCGTTGTTCTGCATCGCGGATTACTAGTGTGCGTGTGCAATTTGTTCCGGTGAGCTGAAGTTGTTGCGTGTAGCGGGATCGCGCCGTGCTCGCGATTCATTAAAAAAACTGCATACAATCAATTACGCTGTGGTGTGTTTGTGATATTTCGTCAAGCGAGCTCAGGTCCAAAGTGTCGTCGTTCGCGGGTATTGTGGGGGATGATAGGGTGTATTGTTTAGCAACCGTGTAAAGTTAGAGGTCACAAGCGAGTTTATTATTCTTATTGATTCTGTTTCCTGCAACCAAGTGCAAATATCTAGAACTAGATTTTAGAGAAAAATACCACAACCGTGCCAAAGTGAATTTTGATTCGGTGTGCAGGCCTAGTTTGTAAATTAATCGGTGCAAGAAGAGTGTATTAGACACAGATAGCATGTTACTACCGGAAGGTTTCCGACACGTCGGTGATGGCCGGGTTGATGTGGACGAGTGCCGACGGCAGCAGCTGTGGGTCCAGCAGGACGTGGCCATCTAGGACATCGAGGAGAACCGGTTTGCAAAGCAACAAATTATTTATTTCTACCATATTTTGAAGACAATATCTAATATCCTGTTTTATTTTATTTTATTTTGTCTATTTTGTTTTGTTTTGTTTTTCGTTATGTTTGTCTATTTTCAGTCACATTTGAGCGGTCTATTGCTTGGTGCGCATTGCGGATGGTGTAGGTATGTACTTTCAGCGTATCGTTAACCAAAACGAACCCTGCTGCTAAGCCATCCCCAACTTTCCAACATCCCAGTGATTTCTCGTGGAAGTGCAGAGGATTTCTCGGCTTCCTCAAAAGCGAGTATCATGTCAACACGTTCCTTCCCATTCCCTACTTGACCAGCATTCGGGCACGGCCGGCGCCGGTATTGCTTTATAATGGGTCACCAGTTTTTACACATTGAAGATGTATGTTAGTCCCAAACATCATCTGTTGGTTCTTTGTGTAAATACAGCTGATCTGGCAATAACGGAATAGCATCCGTGGGCGGTCAATCATGCTCATGCTCATATCGCTGAAAACAGGCCTGTTGTATGGAAGATTGCAAACAAATACGTTATTTACGCTTGCTTTGGCTTGCAATTAAACTATTATTTTTTTCTGTGTAATTAAAGTTGGTTACAATAATTTGATTCTCTTAGCAGCGTCATCTCAATGTTGCCGAGCGCCCTTTAGATTTTCTTGTCAATATTTGGATGCTTGTGAAGACGTCAGCAGTTTGACAGCAATATAAAAGTGGTATATCAAAAAAAGTATAGCAAGCGGATATATTTTTAGTTTGAAAACAATAATGATTTGGCCCCTGTGCTGAAATATCGGCTCACTTCGTTCGTTGTTGGTCGACGAATGGCAGCTTACAAAAAGAGGAAATAAAAGAAATGAGTGTCATGGTTTATCGGTTGTGGTGAGCAAACATTTGAATTTACACGTTTATGTAAACATAAATTTTTATTAATAGCAAAAGCCGAGAGCTTTAATTTGTTTTTTACATCACGATTGAAACATACATTGTACAGCATATTTTATTGAAAAAACATGTGTTTTAAAATGTTTTCTAATGCTCAGTTCATGTGTATGAATTTCAATTGAAAGTTGAAATATTTTAAGAGAGAACATTAATTGATATATACGTTTCCGGCTTACATTTAGTGTGATATTCATATGTTTTGGCTGTGTAGTCCTATTTCGTCTGCGACTTACAGACTTCTTGAGCGTCGAATGCTTTTAATTGTTGATAAATTTAAGCAAACTTTATTACAAAAATAGGCTAAACAATTTATTCTCCAATCTATTGATTCAGCGTACACAGATTGAAAGAAACATTTAATTTTCTGCGTTGTCTAATGCACATAAAGGGAATGCTAGATTTGGCATAAATTAATGGGATCTTTTATATAAATTTAAGTCAGATATCGCTGGAATAACGTTGTTTACGTTTGCTTTGGCTTCCTATTATCCGAGGGGAAATATTACGCGTTTGTTAAAACTCATTATTTGCTTCTGTGTAGGATACATATCGGGACATTAGATTAATATGAGAACAATGGACGAATCCAGGTTGAAAAAAGAAGAAGACATCGAGTGATGATAAATCTGACAGCTTCCATGTTGAAGTATAGGACGAAACTTTTAAAATTCTTCTAGAAAATTCAAATGAAATTTTAATTAAAAGCGGTTTGTTGTATGATGTAATAAAAATCCAAAACTACTCAATAAAGACATTTTCAGAAAAATAATATTTAAATAATGCGCCTATTGTGCAGTTTTGGATTTTTCTTACATCATACAACAAACCGCTTTTAATTAAAATTTCATTTGAATTTTCTAGAAGCATTTTAAAATTTTCGTCCTATACTTTATCATGGGAGCTGTCAGATTTATCACCACTCGGTATCTTCTTCTTTTTTTCAAGTTGGATTCCTCTATAACCCTATTAAGTATTAGTTTGGCTTGGTGGCAAGTGAGTTGTTTTGTTTTGTTTTCACGAACTCGCAATATCTATCCTACCAGTTTTCTCTGTTGTTATACCTCTCTCTCTGTATTGCTTTCCCATTCGTTGGTCGATTTATCTCGGATCCCAAACAAGGGTTTCTTCTTCTGAACTTTTTTTTTTGAACTCGTTTGTTCAACACACGCAGCGTTTGAGTTGCCTTCTATCATGAATGTGAGGCGGGGCAAAATATATTTACTAGCGACTAACACACTGAGCAAGACCGTATGGCATCACATCACATGTCAAAATATCATGTCTATGTCATTTGCCATGTGAAAAACGTTGACATGATGTTTTGACTAGCCTTGAGGGAAGAGGTTCACGAGTGTTGGGATAGGTTATGAGATGCATATATGTAGGACGGCTATGACAACCATGCCTAAGACATAGAAGATATAGTGTACTTATTAGTATTCCTCAGGTTGAATATTTGTTCAAATAAAATTTGTATACATGTACAATGTTGTTGCATTTTTTGTGCGGCATATATAATGAGCGATTTGTAAGGAATTTATTCAATCATTTTCTTTGTAATGAACGTGTAACTATGTTGAAAGTCCAGATTGTTTTAGACAATGCAGAAGTGACTATCAAAGAATCTGTTTTAAGAAGGTGATACAATATTGCTAACAAATGTGGAAAAAGCTCAAAAACTTGCTGAGCAGTTTGAGAGTTCCCATAATTTCAGTTTGGGTCTTACTAGTCCTATTGAGAATCAGGTTTCTCTTGATTATCTGAATATTTCCTCAAGGGAAAATATTTTTGATGAATCCTGGGGTACTGATTTGGATGAAGTAAAAACTATAACTAAAAAGTTAAAAAATATGAAGGCTCCAGGTGATGATGGAATTTTCTATATACTCATCAAAAAACTCCCAGTGAGTACCTTGTATTTCATGGTAAAATTATTTAATAAATGTTTTCATTTGTCATACTTTCCTGGCAAATGGAAAAATGCCAAAGTTGTTCCAATTTTGAAGCCCGAGAAAGATCCAGCTGAAGCTTCTAGCTACAGACCAATAAGTTTACTTCCTGCAATCAGTAAACTTTTTGAAAAGCTAATTTTGAATAGAATGATGCTTCACATCAATACAAACTCAATTTTTGCAGATGAGCAATTTGGATTTCGCCATGGCCATTCAACTACTCATCAACTTTTGAGAGTTACTAATTTAATTCGTTCAAACAAATCTGAAGGCTGCTCAACTGGAGTTGCTCTTCTAGACATAGAAAAAGCATTCGACAGTGTTTGGCATGAAGGTTTGATTGCTAAATTGAAAAACTTTAATTTTCCGCTCTATATTATAAAATTAATTCAAAATTATTTAACTGACAGAACTCTGCAGGTAAATTATCAGAATTCCAAATCTGATCGACTACCCGTTAGAGCTGGAGTTCCTCAGGGTAGCATTCTTGGGCCGATACTATATAACATTTTTACTTCCGACCTCCCTGATTTGCCTCAGGGTTGTCAGAAATCCTTGTTTGCTGATGACACAGACATCTCCGCTAAAGGAAGAAGTCTTCGTGTCATTTGCAGGAGACTGCAGAAAAGTTTGGACATTTTCTCTTCTTATTTACAGAAATGGAAGATTTCTCCCAACGCTTCCAAAACTCAACTCATAATATTCTCACATAAACCTAGAGCTTCTTTTTTGAAACCTAGTAGTAGTCACATCGTTACTATGAGCGGCGTTCCAATTTCCTGGTCAAGCGAAGTGAAATACCTTGGTCTATTACTTGATCAAAAATTAAATTTTAAAAATCACATTGAAGGCATTCAATCCAAATGTAATAAATATATAAAATGTTTATATCCTCTTATAAACAGAAAATCCAAACTATGTCTGAAGAACAAACTACTAATATTTAAACAAATTTTTAGACCGGCCATGCTTTATGCTGTTCCAATATGGTCTAGTTGTTGTGCTACCAGGAAAAAAATACTTCAAAGGATTCAGAACAAAGTTCTGAAGATGATTTTGAAGCTGCCTTCTTGGTACAGTACTAACGAAGTACATAGAATTTCGAATGTTGAGACTTTAGAACAAATGTCCAACAAAATAATTAAAAATTTCAGACAAAAATCGTTGCAATCTTCTATTGCAATGATTAATTCCCTTTATGCTTAGTTAAGATTGATTTTAGTTTGTTTTTAGTTTTAAGATTATTATTGTTATACTGACACGCAGGAATAAAAACCTGTTTAAAATACTGAACTGCTAAGGCATGAACAATGTAAACAAAATTAGATATATATTTTAACAATTAAGGTTGATACGTTACGGTAGTAGCTGGAGCACCTAGATTAACATGAAATGTAAATAAGAATAAATTTGGAATAAATAAAGAGTTAAAAAAAAAAAAAAAAATAAAAAAAAAAATTAAAAAAAAAGAATCTGTTTTGCAATGGTTAATAAAATCAAAACTTTCGTGATGCAAACATCAAATTGGCATTGAAATCTATAATCTTCTGTAAAACATAAAAAGAAAATCAATATTTTCAGTAGTTTCATCCTTCTCCATGATTTTTTTTAGTTTGTGAATCCATCAAAACAAATTCCAAAACCTTAAAATTTAAACTCTCGAAAATAAAACTTTCAATATGCTAAAAGAATGTATTCGGAAAAAATGCCAAAGACCGCCGAAGATCATCAAAAGTTCATATTAGCATTGTTTTTTGCAAAGTTGGTTTATTCAACCTCCTCTCATAGGCCAAATGCCCGCACCGTGTACTTAACGCTACCCATCTAATTCTGTACAACACTTCCGCCATCTTTCTTACACACTTTCATCCACTCGTTCTTAAAATCCTTGTTGTTTTTTAAGTCCTTCTCTGTTTTCCAGAGCTTGTCCTTCTTAATCGCCCAGAATTTTTGCTTTGGGCGAAGTTCTGGCGAGTTTGGCGGATTTGTCTCCTTCGGCACAAAAACAACATCGTTTGCTTCGTACCACTCCATCACCGGTTTCGCGTAATGACACTATGCCAGATCCGTCCATTATAAAGTGTCACTCTCGTGGGGACCGGAGGAAAGGCAGCAGGCGCTTCTGGAGGCATTCTTCTTTGTATATTTGGCCGTTGATGGTGCCTGTCGTTATTTACGGTTTTCTGAATTTTCCGCCCCACAGATCGCCTGCCACACCAAGTACTTCTTGACAAATTTGTCAACCTTGTCCTTCCGTAACTTCTCCGGAACATCAAGGTGTAACTTGCCGACGAAAAACTCCAGACCGGGGATCTGCTTGGCGTCCGCTTTAATGTACGTCTCGTCGTCCATTACGATGCATTTCGGCTACACCAACCACTTGCGGTACAGTTTCCCGGCGCGGCCACCGTATTTTGTTCATCGGTTCGGTTAGGTGCCTTCCTTATCTTGAAGACATGAAATCCGGCCCTCTTTATTGTCTGCTGGACGAACCAGACGGAAAAAATGATCTTCTTGGCCGAATCAGGTGGTTCGGACTGCGCTTGAATAATCCCTCACCTTACTTGCGTTCACGGGCTCGATCGTCTTCGCTTTTCTTCCGCTGCCAGCTCGCCTCTGGGTCGTCTGGGTCTCACACGGGACACGGTCGATTTGTCGATTGCCAATTGGTTAGCAATCCACCCGTGGGATTTCCGATTCCTTCGATAATTACTTGACAAATTGTGACAAAACATGCACACATTACACTTTGAACTAGTTTTACCTGAAATTTCATAAATTTTTACTCATGCAATAATACACAAAAGAAAGTGCTGAATTTTTTTCGAACACAATCTTTACGTATCCCATTGATTGGTTCACGTCGCTTTGATAGCATCGTTTCGCATCAATCATTTGCTTCGTTGCCAATGTGAATCATTTGTGAATCGCAGTTTTGTCGAATATATCGGAATCATATTCATGCAATTGAGGAATCGCAGAAAAGAACGGGAAACCAAAAAATAGAGCAAGTCATTCTCTGAGCACCAATTGCTCACGAATGGCGAAAGAAGAGCCTACTACGGTCGCGTTCTATCGTTGGTGAGCAGCTCGGCAGGCAAAAACGTTGATATTGGGAGAATCAGCAACCTTGCTTAGCCATAGTGAAACATCGAGACCAAAGTTTTGGTGAGACATGTCAGTAAACTACGTCAAATTTTAGCTGATTTTGAATTGAATTTGAATTTGAATTGATTAAAGAGCTTATTTTCAGAATTGGAGGAAACCCTGAAAATATGCTAGAAATAGCAAATTTTCAATTCAAATTTCATGCATTTAAGTCTAGTCTTAGTCAAATATCAGAGCAAGAATTGTGGTAAAAGGTTTCAGTATTTTACGTCAAATTTTGATAGCTGTTAGTTAAATAAATTTATTGTGGTATTTATTTTCTAAAGTGGATTTAATACACCTAAAATATGCAAGCAATAGAGTATTTTCAAATTTTATAATTTTTTTCATAGCCTCATGAAAAAATTGAAGCATGCATTCTTGTGAATTGTATCAACAAACCATGTTCAAATACAGCTTAGACTCGAATGAAATGATTTGGTACGAAAATTGGATCTTATATACTGAAAATATTCAATATCGCAGATCAGAAAGAGCATAAAAAAATTACCAAAATTCATTTTTATTCATCAATATAATCTTCTTTTAGAGTGATACAACCATTCCAATGATTCTCTAGCTTTTCGGTACCACTGGTGTAGAACGATTTATTGAGACCTTCAAAATATGCTCCAGTTTCAGCAATCACTTCCTCATCTGAGCCAAATGTCTTTGCACGATGCTTTTTGAGTTCTGCGAAGATCCAGTAGTCGCTGGGGGCCAGATCTGGAGAATACGGTGGGTGCAGTAACAATTCGAAACCCAATTTGACCATTTTTGCGGCTGTTTTTATTGACTTGTGGAACGGTGCATTGTCTTTGGGAAAGAGCACCTTTTTCTTCTTCAAATTAGGCCTTTTCTGGACGATTTCGGGCTTTAAACGATCCAACAAACCGATATAATAGTCACTGCTGATTGTTTTTCCATGTTCCAAGTAGTCAATGAATAAAATTCCATGTATATGCGTATACGCATCCCAAAATACAGAGGCCATTACCTTCCCAGCCGATGTTTGAGTCTTTGGACGCTTTGGACGGCTTTCTCCGTCTGCACGCCACTCAGCAGACTGCCGATTTGATTCCGGAGTGAAGTGGTGAATCCATGTTTCATCCATTGTGATGTATCGACGCAAAAACTCCTTCTTATTTCGCGTGAACATCTCCAAACAGCTCTTGTTGTTGTTTTTGCTCTTGTGTGAGCAAACGCGGCACCCATTTGGAAAACAAATTTTTCATACCCAAATGTTCGTGTATGATGGTGTAAACACTATCTTTTGATACCTTCAGAGTGCCAGCTGCCTCTTGCAACTTCACTTTGCGATTGCCCATGATGATTTTCAGGGTTTTTTTTCCAATATTTTCCGGAATAACTGCCTCATTTGGCCGACCAGGGCGTTCAGCATCATCGGTGTCCGCACGACCACGTTTAAAATTGGCAAACCATCGTTTGATGGTCGTTTTCGATGCGGCAGAGTCTGGATAACATTTTTCAAGCCAAGCTTTGGCTCGAACAGTGTTTTTTTCTATGAAAAAACAATGATATATCAACACACGAAAATGCTCTGAATCCATCGTTTCTAAGAATCACAAAGGTAGCGTTACTGAAACCACTGTAACTCGATAAATAATAAACCAAACGTCATGAAAATTTGACAGTAATATTTTGAAGGATGGTACTATTGCAAAATCATATGGATATTTTATTAGTGGCGCCATCTGTTAGTTAGGCCTGGGACCGATGTGATAAACGCATGCTAGAACTCGGCAAACAAATCTCATGCTTGAAATGGTCATACAAATTCACAATTTCATGAAAATCATTTCGATTAAAAAAAAATCGTTCCAACGATGATTTTCCTGCATGCTATTCATAAACGCATAAACTCACGTTTATTCATAAACGCATAAACTCACGTATAAATTGTGAAATTCTGAGAGTTTCCAAATACTTACAATGAGCACTAAATGTTCATATCAGATAACTAAGATCATATCCTAATCATATTGCGAAAAAAATGTATACTTGCTTTTCGGTGTTAGTCATTGACTAAGTGTGCGAAGTTAAATTTATACAACCAAACTCTTATCTCTAAAAAAACACAACATCACAAATTTCTTCCACAAGCCGACCCAAACTGCCAAAATAAATCAACCTGAAGAACAGTCAATCAAGTCGCGTCCAACGAACAGATCCATGCTTATCAATCACTCGCTAAGCATCTATTAATTACTAATTCGAAACAACCGTTCAACCACCGGAGGAAACAATCAAATCAAACTCCAACACCTCATCCAAACTCATTTAGTCGAACAGCTTTAGTATTTATTTTTTTCACCCCATAAACCGACCTCTCGGTGGAAGCAGACATATCGTAGCCAAAAAAGCTAAATTTAAACCGACAGCTCTAGCCGGCAAAACACCGTTACGAAGCGGGACGCCCCCGATCTTCTGCCCAGCCGCCCACTTGGTCCACCGAGTCGAACGAGTAGGATAGAGCGAGTGAGGATCTTCTTAACCGGCCCATTCCGAACGGAGCGAGAGCACTGATAAATTTCACAACAATTTTTCCTTCCACTGTGCCGCGCCGCGCGTGTTCGTGCGCCCATCTGACATGTTGATGAGAAGCGAACCAATACCCATGCCATGCCATGTCCCCGGTTGGAATCCATACCTAGATTTGCCTTCTTGGTTGGCTTAGTGCTTTTGGCACATCGCCCACCTAGCTCATTCACTGCACCACCCACTGCGAGGGTAAGGGCAGACGAGGATGTACTCCCAGCAGGAGTGTATACTACACTCAAATGGGGCCAACAGCACGAACTCTGGTCGTCATGTCGAAAATCACCCGAAAATCGCGTATGAATAACAAATATTTTTGGGGTATGTTATTTTCGTTCTAGTATCTCACGCTCCTTCGTTCCGGATTTTGCTTCCTCCCGACTCAGTTTGATTTCCAAATTGGAGTTTTTCCACCTTGAATCGACTCTTGCTTGTCAGCGCGGCGGTCGATGTTTTGTTCCGCTTTCCGCTTGGGAAACAATGGAAATTGAATTAGATCATGACGTCTGTCGGTCGGTGTTTTTTCAACGTTCAATTCTGTTGTTGTTACGTATACGGCTTGTTACATTGAGGTTTGTTTGTTTCAAGGATTCTGTTGATTTTGATTCCAATAGTGTGTTTTTCTTTTGTTTGGCCAAAACGTATCCAACCGCTAGTTCATGTTAACAAGTTGGAAACGATTCACGCAGGATTGAAAGTATGCCATTGTACGGGGATTTCGGCGGGGGAAATCAATTCAACTTGGTAGACCATAGATTTGTGTTTAAGCATGTGCAATCACCAGCAGCTTCCGAGATTAATCCGCTTTTAATTGGAAACCGAACAAACCAAACAAAGTTGCTGATGAACTTCACCACCAAGTAAAGTTTCATATCGTTATTACTGAGCTTTTGCGGTCAAACACTTAACGCCCGGTTTCCTTCTGGGAGCCACGTCGTGGTCAGGATTCTATACGTATCATCCAATAAGCCAAATACTTAAAATTTTATGGAACCGCGCATTGCCGAGTGGGAGGGTCAGGGCATTATTCAAACTGTTTTAACGCAATTCAAGGCAATTTGAATTTGAGATTTTTATTGGAGTTGAGATTACTTGGAGACCATTAATGGGCACTGATATCTCTTTTTTGCTCGAGGGAGGCAGTTCCGTTTTCGATGATAGAGAGAAAATACAATCACTTTTATTACGTATCGATAAAATGGGTCCTTAGCAATGATGGCATTAAGTGGGTTGGTTCGCTTTTGGCATTTAATTGGGATGAATTTATTGCTCTTAATTTACTTTAGATTTAGCGCAATTTGACTGCTTGGAGGTTGTTAAATGTAAAATAAAGAAAATAAAAGTTTATTGGGTGTAAATAATCGGAAAAGCGTCCGATAGTCTAGATTGATAAGAGTATGGTTTCGATAAATAGGAGAAGTGTGATTTGCTTCCTACTTGTCAAACGAAATGGGAATTTATGGGTCGGCTAGCAAAGGCAGATTTAGGTTCATTTTCACCTCGCAGTTGAAAGGTAATAAAAGTCTAGGAGCATAACAATCGGCACCTGGAAAGGATGACGTGCGTGGCAGTATGAACATTGATTTTTTTCATTTTAGATATGATTGTGGCCACCTGTCTGCTGCTAATGACGGATTCCACGCCAAATTACCGATAGACCCAACTTCATGGTCGTTGATTGGAATGAGATTTTGCACATGCTTTCGGTGTCGGAGACTGATAATATTCCACTGATGAAAAAAAAATCTCGAGTGAGTTTTGAAGAGGTCGTAAGTGTTACACAAATTTTATTCAAACAATTTTAACTCGAAAACGGTTATATAAAAAAAACTGTCTGAAAACAAATAGTAGGAAACTAATAGAGGTCCAAGAAAACAGATCTAAAATAAAAATAAAAATATCAAAATCCATATCTCTATTTTTTCACCAAATTTTTAACAAAAAAGAAACATCTGAACGACTTTAAATGGATAGAAAAGACCATCAAGGAGCTAAATCGAAACTGCCTAGGTACTTGAAGATACTTTCCACTATAGTATGTCATCAAATGAGTACAACCCAGGGGATTCTGTTCTAGAATTCGGGGTTTTGTCTGGAAGTTGGAAGAGATGGAAAGTCGTGTGCCGAGAGCACAGTGAGCAGCAGCAGAAAACTTGAACCACTGAAGGACGAGTCTTACCCGCGGGTAAAGTTTGTCCACTATCCTTTCCTTTCTTCAGCTATTCTACCTTGTCAATCGATCATTGGAACAAAAGAAGCTTCATACGCGCAAGTTAATTCAAACGCACTTTTTTGCGCTTAATTATAGCTAAAAACTACTGTATTCTTTAATTACAACTAACTACCAAATTCAACTAAACTGCTTCAACTTTGTTTTGGTTCATAACTGACGATGATGACTGATGATGGTTGATGACGTCGTCTTGCACAAACAAGAGACATGGCTTCTGTCAGTCTTCGGCTTTTATAGTCAAGGATGGTGGTGAAAGGTACTACGCCAGGCTGCCCCTTTAGGAATTTATTATCCTTCACGAACTTGTACGACGCACTTTTCAATACCCCCGCTGACGAACAGGTGGTGCTTCGGTACGTTTTCGTAGTAGCGAACATACTGGCCCCTTCAGGAACTCCGTTTCTGACATATACACTCTATATGAGATCGATGAGATACTCTGCTACAATGACGTGTATACAAGGTCCGGGCCACCAGGCTTAACTGTATTCGTGAGATGTGGAAATGTATAATGGTATGTGTGTTTCCTCACAAAGTTTATCTTTTTACACGGCACAGCTGTTTATGGTGATGTCAAACTATCAGTTCGCAGTATGGAATGTTATGGTAGTTTGACGTCGGCGCTCGCTTGCCCAGCAATGTTTACTATATTTTTTGCTTCCAACACAAGTAAACTGCCTAGTGGCCCGGACCTTGTATAAACGTCATTGACTCTGCTATCGGTCTCTTTCTCGCATCGGGACTGTCACTGACTTACGATGAATGAAGCTCCCACGTGTAATTTGTTGTGATTCGAACGTCGAAGATGGAAACCAGGGATCTGGCGGGCAGTCATTTTGCTGTAGCCAACATCTCTAACATCCAAACATCAAAAGATGCATTGTTTGTAAACAATACTGGCGCGCGTACCCGTAGTAACAAACGTCAGACGGGCCTTATTCAAATAAGGCCCGTGATATGTTGCATACTGTCAAACGTTAGTAAAAAGGATAGGGTTGCCAGGCCCCTGATGGAAACCAATCTGCAACATAAGGGCATCTTCAGCGGTGGTCTATTTTTGGAACAACTTTATACTTGATTTGCATCAGCAAAACTTGAATAGAACCAGCTAAAATAGACCAACTTTGCGTTCTCCGCACCGGTGATGTCTTTTTTTTTTTTTTTTTTTTGTTAATCTCGCCAACACCTGTCATCCTGTCAATCATTCAGCATCAGAGATAAGAGGTTTTTTTCAGAGATCGCAAATTTTTCCGCAAACTTTTTGCCATGGATTGGCTTAATCAAATATTTTTTACTGCCAGTAGTGCGTCGTTAGCAGACGAGAAATACTTGTTCTTTCGTTTGGCTGAATGTGTGAATGCATGCGTTCCATTTAAACGATATAAGATAACGCTGATTTGTTATTTTGTAGCGGAAAAACTAAGAGTCGACACGGAGAGGGTCTTGTCCTGGAAGACGCTCCAACGTCGACCGTGATTTCCGGTTCGGTCATCAGAAACTGTTCCAGGACTACTTTAGCGACATGACAACTTACAACGACAAGCACTTTCTGCGTCGTTTTCGTATGCCAAGGAAGATGTTCCTGGACATTATGCGATACCTAGAGTCATATTATGACTTTTTCTAGCTAAGTTGTGATTCAGCTGGAAAAGTCGGCCTGAGCCCGTTACAAAAGGGCACTGCAGCTGTACGGATGTTTGCGTTCGGTTCCTCAGCTAGTTCTCTCAACGAAAATGTGAGGATTGGAGAGTCAACCAGCCTCTGCTGAGGGTGCAAAGCTATCCGGAACTTACGGCCCGCAGTATTTGTGTTCCCCCAACACCGGAAAAGGTAAAGAAACTGATGAACGAAAAACCTTCAAAAAAAATTGCATAAATTCAGTAAACTTCCCAGAAACTCAGGAAACTTACCAGAAGTTCAGTATACTTCTAAGAAATTGAGGAAACTTTCCAGAAGTTTTGTGATTCTCCCTGATGTTTAGGGAACATCCCAGAAAATCAGAGAACTTTCTAGGAAATCAGGGAACTTCCCTGAAGTTAAAGGTTCTTCACAGAATTTCAAACAACGCCGCTGAAATTCAGAGTTTTTCCCAGAAATTCAGTGAGCTTCACATGATTCCTGGGAACTTCCCAAAAGTTAAGAGTGCTTTCTAGAAGTTCATGCAACTCTCCAGAAATTCAGGAGCTTCCCTGAAGCTCACAAAACTTATCATATTTTTTTGGATATTTCTCAGAAGTTCATAGAACTACCCAAAATGTTAAGGGAACTTTCCAGAATTTCAAGGAAATTCCCAAAAGCTCAGGGAACTTTCCAGAAAATTAGAGAACATTCAAAGAACTTTCCAGAAATTCATGAAGCATTTCAAAAGTTTGCGGATCTTTCTAGAGATTCAGAGAACTTCTCAGAAGGTCACTTTCCAGGTGTATAGGGAACTTCTCAGAATATCTGGAAACTTGTAGGAATTTGATGAACTTCCTGGATGTTTAGGGTACTTCCTAGAAATTTCGAAAACATTCCAGAACTTCAGGAAACGTCCAAACAGAACAGGAAACTTCCCCAAAGATCAAGAAACTTTCCAGAAGCTGAGCAAACATCTCAGACGTTCTGAGAATGTTGTTGAAGTGCCAACAAATTCCTTGCTGGTTGCACTCTTGGGCGATCGCATCGCGATGCTCCTAACTGCAGAGGATATTTCGCAGTTCGTTGTTCGCTCCGACGAAATTTCGACCATTATCGCAGTGAAGATCCAAACAAAAGCCACGGCGAGACAGAAACCGCCGAAGCGCTTGTATAAACTTCGAAGTGCTGAGGTCCGCAACTTGTTCTAAATGTGCTGCTTTCGTGGAGATGCAAACAAAGACAGCAATGCAGGCTTTTCAAGAGGCAGCACGGCGATGTACATGCTTGAGTGAACTTGATCCCCAATAATCGACTCCCGTGATGGTGAATGGTCGACTCGCGGTAGTTCTCGCCGCAGGAAGTTCAGCCATAAATTGCTCTTCCATGTGAGGCGACTGTCTAAGAAGATTAAGGAGCAATTGTGCAGCTGCGTGGTCGTGCCGTTCGTGAAAACTGCGAACCAGGAGCAACGAGAGTGTATGCGTTGATGACAGTAGGATTTGATGTTTGCTATCATATGGCTGAGATGCGTTTCTCAGTCTGCCACCGAATCGAATCAGCTGTTCGGGCAAGATGAATGGATGGGATGGAACCACTTGGGGCGGGATGTCAATGACACCATCTGCAATTGCTGAAGCTGTTTCCATTCTTCGCCAAAAGTTTGCTATTGAATTAGACTGATAATTAAGATTTCAGCTTCTAACAATTCCTTCCTTTCCAACAGGGTACATTTCGCTTGACTACTGGAGGGGTTTCGAGAATTATTGAGGAAACGACGGCAGTAGGCAAACACATGTACGAGATGTTGGTATTCAGAGAATCTTTCAACGAGCATGTCGACGAAAGATGGTTCACTCGGAGACGATGGTGCTGCTATGGACACTCAACGAGCTTATTCTCAGATGACTGATCCAGCATACTTCTAGGCACTGATCAGCAAGTTTGAGGTTATCGAAGTCATTGAGGACCTTGCCATCAAAAATCGAAGCCGATGATCATATCTGCCGCTATTCCACGTGAAAGACAGTCCGCTGGGTTCTCGTGTCCAGCGATATGATTCCACGAGCAGTTCTGGGTGCTGAGTTGGATTTTTGACGTTCGGTTGGCAACGAAAGTGTTCCAAAGAGACGAAGCATCAAGCTAGCAGAGAATTACGGTACTATCGAACCAAAAGTAGCATTCTGCATCGACCTGAAGTGACGATTTCACTTTTTCGTAAAGTTAAGCAGCTGAAAGCGCTCCACAAAGTTCGAGCCGTGGAATCGACTACCTTTTGAGAGGTGCTACGCTGGATTTTGCACAGAGGAGAACAACTTTTACTTTCCCAGTAGTGTTGATAGACCGGACGTAGGCGCAGGCTCCGTATGCAAGTTGCGAGGCATCGGCGAAAATGTGGATTTATATAATTTAAGGTTCGGGTTACAGAATGCAGTGGGTGATGTGAAATTCGATTAGTTTCGGCAATTTCGACTGATAATTGGTTCAACGGGTCTGATATTCCATCTGAAGTTGCTCGTCACAACTCTTAGAAGATTTACTGTCGTCTTTCAGCGTCCAAATGTTCTGCATGAAGACCTTGGCCGCGTTACAACGGGTCCCACTAAGCCGAATGGGTCATAGAGGCGAGCGATTAGCGAAAAAGTGACTCGTTTGGTGACAGGTTGATCGGATGTATCGGTTCGCAGGTCGGTCTTGTATCGAAGACTATCTGAGGCTGGTTCCCAATATAAACCGAGAGTTTTGACCACAGTTCTATCGAAGTCTTGAGTGCGCGGCTTTTCGGAGCGATTCCTTCGAGTACTGCCTCGTCGTTTGAGGCCCATTTGCGCAGTTCGAATCCGCCTTTTGCTAGGAATACATCAAGCTGATTCCGGAGTTCGATGATTTCTGTTACGTTGTGGTGGAAAAGAGGTCGTCAACATAAAAATCGTTTTTAAGAGCCGTGGCTGCTAGTGGACACTGTTGACCTTCGTCGTCGGCTAGTTGAATTAGTACTCGAGTTGTGAGAAAAGGTGAACTGGAAGTACCGTACGTCACGGTTTTCATTTCGTATGTCTCCATCGGGTCGTTTGGTGAAGGTTTCCACACGATGAGCTGCACTCGGCAGTCACGAGGGTCGACGAGAACTTGACGATACATCGTTTTGGCATTCGCAACTACCATAACTTGATGCTTCCTGCAGTGCATCGTAATCGAACGGATGTCTTCTAGTACCGTTGGTCCAACAACGAGAGCGTCGTTCAGCGATGGTCAATTTGGCAATTTACTTCAGGCGTCGAAAACTACTCGCAGCTTTGTTGTTGTACTTTCCTCGCGTATTACAGCGTGATGTGGAAGATAGTACCCGAGTAACACATCTTCATGATTTTATGTTGAGTAAGCTATATACCAAATCATAATAATTTGCTGTACCGCCGGGTCCTCGTAATCATGAATGCGCTCCATGTTTCCGAGGTCAAGATACTCATCGATAAAGGTCTTATAATGCTGGTGAAAGTCGGGATTCCGAACTAGCCTACCATGAAGTAAGGACGATGATTTGGTTTATCGACCTTTGGTTGCTGGAGGCTGGCAGGCTATGAGCTCGACAAAGACGCAGAATTGGTAAGATGACGTCCACGAAACTTACGCCAGTTGGTAGACGACGAGCAATCCTTAGCGAAATTACCATTCTGCAGGAAATTCTAACAGAGTGGATTACGGCGGACTTGCTTCTCCTTCTCCTCCACAGACAATTTCGAAAAACTTCCATACAAAAACGCATTTCCAAAGACTAACCTGGTTGGCTCCGTGATTCAAAACGGAACGCTGAACTGGTTTCTTCTGAATGGTCGACGGTTGAACTTCGATGGATTTGGTTTGGATAGATTGTAGAACCGTAACTCGTCGCTAGGCGAATGACGTAAGCTCGTTGAAGGTGGTCGCTTGCTTGGTCGAAGAGTACTCCTCCAATCTAGCCTTGTCTTTGGATAATTTTTCGACTAAACCATGTAGCTCCGTTGCCGATTCACTTTTGAGTGAAGCGAAGTCGAAAATCATCGATTCGCCGCTAGTCCGGTATTCCAGCGCCTGGTGATCACACATCGCACATCCGCCATCGTCCTTTACTAAGAAAGGTCTTTACTCCATTGCTTTGGCGTAAAGGTCCATAGAGCGCTGGTTCAAATCCGGCTCGAAAGACCTAATACCGAGAGCACAGTGAGCAGCAGCAGGAAACTTGAACCGCTGAAGGACGAGTAAATTTTATCCACTATCCTTTCATTTTTACAGCTACACACTACCAAAATATCATGTAAATTTCTGTCCCCTGAGACCGACACATGCAAGCGTCCTCTAGCACATAAGAATGAGTTGAAAGAGATAAGAAAATAAATTTAATCAAACACATCTTTTTGTCGAATTGCGTATGCGTCAGTTTCAGGAGACATAATTTTACACGAACTCTTTCTTTACGTTCCCGGACTTTTTACAACCATGAATTACGTTTCGTGTGAAATTCATAATTTCTAAGTGTATAGTCTACGTTCCCAATCGATCCTTGGAACTGGGTTAGCTTCACATGCGCAAGCTTTTGTCAGTTATTTGGGCTTAGTTCCAGCTAAAAACAACTGTGTTTCTCTAATTACAACTAGCTACCAAATTCAACTAAACTTTGTTTTGGTTCATAACTGACGATTATGTCTGATGATGGTTGATGACGTCGCCTTACACAAAAAGAGACATGACTTCTGTCATGTTCTGAAGGGTGGTGAAAGGTACTACGCCATGCTGCCCCTTTAGGAATTTATTATCCTCGACGAACTTGAACGATGCACTTTTCAATATAGCCGCTGACGAACAGGTAGCGCGACGCTACATTTTCGTAGGAGCGAACATCTTGTATGTAGTTGGTCACCAGTCCGTGTATTGAGCAAGCTGATTTGGGTCTTCTGTTCAGCTTCTCTTCGTTGACGGATGCGCCTTTTCTTCCGTGAAACACCTGCCGGAGCAAAGGGGTGTTCTGTTTGTGTGATGGTGTGGCTTTTTTCACCATTTCTGTGAAAGACTGCCTGTAACGTTGATTCAGAGAACGTTCGTATTTTGAAGCAAAATTGACAAGAAGCATAGCTAGCAATTTTTCAGCTTTTATAAAGTATAGCTCTGTTATCAAAATTGCACTTTAAAAGCCCTAAACTTGCTTGCAGCGCTGCTGCTTTTCTTCAAGAATGAAACACAAATTTCCCTTCTTGTTCATAAAATCCTAATCTTGCTCGTCTTTGAAAAGATATCCGCACTTACGCGCGCATCTCAATGAACCACTTCTATTGTCCAATCGATACCCGCTATTGTTGGATATTCTTTTTTTATGGCTCCTTGACATGGACGTCTCTCTGTAGAAGTAGAATATTCCAATAAATAAATAAATAATAAAAAAAACAAACTCTGTGAAGCTCCTTTGCCACTCTTCGAAACACTTGAAGCTGAAGGTGGTTCCTCCGTCGTTGCCTCCAAATCTTCATCTCACCAAAGGAAAATAAACTTGGCGTTTCTTGCAAGGAGAAAAGAATTTTAATAACCTCCACGCTTCTACTTCTTGTACTAAACTGATGCGCCCTTCTCTCACTCCCAGCCCGATATGTCCCCTCGCCAATGCGTCCAGTCCGTCCATCAGGCAGGCTTGCCCCTCGATTGCATGGTGGTGTAATATTAAATTTATTACTTTCACAGCCTAAGACGCTGGCAGTCACGTGGTGGTGGCGGGAGATGCTGGAGGAATCGAGAAGTGAGCGGTAGCAACCGAAGCACGTTATTATCGGAAGATAATTTATTGCTACTTGCTTTCTCGCTTTCGCACTTGCCTGATTGGGGTTCGTCATCAGTGGTTTCACTCGACCCAAACCAACAACAACAACACCAAGGGCTGGGAGCGAGCTGAAGATGAGTGGCACGGCTGGTTGATGAGAAGCGGCCAGCTGTGGAAGTGGAATTTAATTTGATGTTTAATTCTGATTTACCGAGTGCGTTCTCGGTACGGGGTTCAGTGATGAACAGGATAGCAATAGTGAGGATAACAAAATAGGCCTCGATACTGTGTAATTCGAAATATAATTAGTATATTAATCTGTAAGACACATTTGTAGGTTGAAGACTGTAAGTTCAAAGTAAACAACATTTGCACCGTTGCAAAGATGAAAGTATCCACTGAGTGCAAAACCAAACATTGGTAGAAAATTGTGCGTTCACTCGGAAAAATGATTTATCGGTTCAGGATTTGGTCAAAAAGGCTGGTACCTTCGTCGGAATGATACAAAGAATCAAAAATTTCAACAACCTGAGGTCTTATAAGAAGCAGAAAGTAACAAAACAAAGTGCTGAGCAAAAACCCAGGGCGTAAACTAAATCCAGAAAGTTATATGGTGTCCTAGAAAGTCTATGCACGATTTTGATGCACCACTGTTGCTTCCAGATGATGTTTAAATAGCTGATCATTACTGTGTATCATTGATACATCTCAATCTATTACTCTGTTAGTATCAAATGCCGGTGTATTTACTTTTCACGAAAAGGCGAAGCATTTCCCTGGAAAAGCGCAAACAGATCGTGCACAAATGGTGTACTTTTCCCAACATTTCGCTGAGTCCGTTGGCGAAAATGGAAGGTGTGAGCGATTCGGAAGTATGGTGAGGAGTGTTCCTTTCAGGACAAGCAAAAATCTGGACGTAAACCGGGCCCTGCGGACCGAAACCTGGACCGGAAAATCACGCAAGCTTTCGCCCGTTAAAAAAAGAACTTCCGTTCGAGATGTGGGAACTTCGAAGAGTAAAGTCGACCGAGCAAAGACACGAAATGGACTATGGACTTTCAAGAAGCAGAAGAAGCAAAAACGAAGTGAAAAACAAGCAGCATTTGTCAAACCAAGGGCCCGGTAATTATACGATAAACTGCTGTGTGGAAACTCAGCATGCGTTATTAAGGATGATGAATCCTGAGAAATTTGATTGTAAAACGCTTCCCGGTTACCAGTTTTATACGGTCCGTACTGGTCAAACTTTTGACGATGCCGATTTGTCAATTTTTCCCGAAATTTCGGTAAAGAAGCAATGATTTGGCAAGCAATTTGTGAGTGTGGAATGCTTTCAAATCAGTTTGTACCAACCGATACACTGGCTGCTGATGTTTACGTTCGGGAATGCTTGGAGCACCGCCTGCTCCCTATGATCCAGAAACATAATAATCCAGTACTGTTTTGGCCGGATTTGGCAACAGTGCATTACGTGAAGGAGCTAACGGAGTCGAATTCGTATCCAAGGAGGTGAACCCTCCAAACTGTCCCCAGGAAAAACCAATTGAAACTTTTTAAGCTCTGACAAAGGCATATTTGCGTGAACATGTTAAGGCAGTGGAGTCCATCGAAGTTTTTGAAAGAGACTGGAAAAAAGTATCAAAAATCATTGAAAAACAGTCTGTGCTGAAGCTAATGAGCAGTGTTAGATCAAAAGTCCGCTCTTTGGCGTACTATTAAATGAATATCAGAAATGTCACGTTGAACTGTAGAAGAATATTGTAGAGAAAATAAAAGTGCAATAAAAACTCAATTAACCTGAAAAACCGAGCTCGGATTGTTATTTACAAATCGTGCTTAGACTTACTGGGAAACCCTATTGACATAAATTTTCGATTGTAATTTTGACAGATATGTTGAAACTTTTATTTCTTCATTAGGGTGACAATTATTGCATTAAGGTGGTCGAAAAATTTGAATTTTTAAAACAAGGCAATTTTTCAAAAATTCAGAACTTTTGAAATACTGGGTCTATTTTATCAATCAAAAGCGTAAATGAAAGAAAATTAAATATTATTATGAGGATTAAAATCCATGCAACGTATTGGCAGAAATATTAGAACGCAATGCCACGAAAGCAAGTTTACAAGGTCATCTCATAACTACGGCAGGTGAGCTTTATGTATAAGCTACTTCTAAGAAAAATTCAAAAGTACACAACAAGTTTTAATGAGAGCATGATAACAAGACAATGAAAAACAATTGAAAAAATATACTCGCGTGAAACAAATTTCGATTACTCAATCATATAGTTTTAAACCTGAAAATAAAATGCATATTATTGTTAAACGATTTTCATTTTAAGAACAGGAAACATGTGTTAAACTGCAAGATTATCTTAAGCAATAATATATTTTCTTTCTTTCTTCAGCATTTCAAGCTTATTGCTTTCGCAATTAGCTTATTTCTTGCTCTCAACTTAGTGTTCTAAATGCACTCCCATAGTTATTAATTGAGAGCTTTCGATGCCAAGTACCATTTTTGCATTAGTATGATTGTGTGGCAAGTACAATTATACGCTATGCCCAGGGAGTCGAGAAATTTTCCTTAACGAAAAATTCCTAGACCAGACCAAGAATCGAACCCAGCCACCTCCAGCATGGTGTTGCTTTAAAGCTGCACCTTTACCGACTGAGCAATATAGAAGAAAAAAAAGAAATTGGGATTCGAAACCGAAAATGATTTAACAAGAAGATTAATGAGAAAAAAAAGTTAAGGCCAACAATGACTTATACATTATTATTTAAAATGGAAAAACGGTTTGGGGGGAAAAGGGGAGAATGGCCAAAGTACATGCTACATATTGATATAAAAAGATGGTGCTGGGAGTAACCGACCATTCTCACTGTACACGTTTCAGTGACTCAATTTCTTTAATAATCAATAACAGTGCCGGCCACGTCCTTGCAATCAGGTGGAAATAGGGAAGGAAAGTTAGTGTGACCTTCGCTGTTTAGCGACCGTGTTTACCTCTGCATCCCCACAAAGGTCAAAAGAAGGAGGGTTTTCTATGTTAGTAGGGTCGGGCTCGATGGACCTTGATAAGTGAAGTGATCATATACATAATTCATAATAAGATAAAATTATGTTTGATGTAGGCTCAAAATAAAGTGATATAGGGACAAAATGGATATGGATCAGCTCTAAATGCTTTAAAGTCAGCAACATGCACATCTAAGCATGTTTGGGAATGTGTTCAGTCACTTCAAAAATTGTCTTGTCGTAATCAGTCAATCTATACTGGGTTCCTGGTCACTGCGGAATTGGTGGAAATGAACGAGCCGATACACTAGCAAGACTCGGATCGTCTCATCAGTTCGTAGGACCTGAGTCCTTTTGTAGTTTATCTGCTTCTTCTCTTAGAATGGAGCTCAAAGCCTGGGAATCTTCGAAATTGAATGAAAACTGGAATAACACGTTCACAGCTAGGCAATCAAAGCGGTTTATTAATCCAAGTATTTCTATGACTTTTTTATTTATTTATTTATTTATTTATTTAAAAAAAAAAAAATTATGACTCGCAAAATATTTGATCTTTCTAAAAAAGATCTCAGCATATATACTGGTCTTTTAACAGGCCATTTGTTCGAGCCGCTATAACTTGAAGGTGCTTGGAAAACTGGTCTGGAAATCTGAAATATGAGAACACTTGGCTTATGGACCATTTCTTAGCTCTCAAAAAGCAGAATGAACTTATAAAATTCACTTTACATTGATGAGGATGCGTGGTTGGCAAGCTACTTTGAATGATGCAAACGCGTGGCAGGATAGTCAGCAGAAAATTGAAACAGCATTTGGGAAAAAAAGTTAGCTCGAAAACTAAAATACATACTATACATAGTCAATTTTTGTATTCATCATATAAAAAGGTCGAGATATTCAAGAAAAAAAAAACTTTCTTTGGTGCCGAGACTATGAAAAACATTTCCATATCGCAATTTAGGTACCTCTTGATATTTTTTCTAAAAGGTATATATAATTTCTTTTTATACACTTTCGATTGAATAATTTGGTTAAGTGGTTGAAAAGTCACGAATATTTGAAAAAATGCAATGTTTTGGTAAGTCAATTTTTTGACCACCCTTAAGCGGAAATGGATTCTGAAACAATAATTCGTAATTTAACGTGAACTAACAGTGAAATCATAAAATCTTCGCGTGCATTGTGTAAGCCGTAGTGAATACAATCGATTCCCTCTCGAAATGTGTGAGTGTCGGTAGTATTTCCCCGTTTTTGTTTTGTTTTTGTGCTTCACCCCCGCACCCGGAAGAAGAGTTACATCAGCTTAGTTTTGGTTATTAGTGGTAATATTGTGACACTCGGGAATAAATTATTTGATTATAGTGTTTTTCCGCTTTGTCACGCGTGTGAATCGATGATTATTAGCAGTTTTGAAGCTCGATATAGAGTCGCATTATAGCGGGGATTCGCATTATTGGCAGAGTGTGGAGTGAAAATAAAAAGAAGACTAGTGCAATGTAGAGAACGGCCATTTGCTGGTCAGAAGCAGCAAACGAAAACAACGCGCATGGGCGGGTGAAAAGCTTTGAGTTTTGCTATGCAGGTTGCACATCTAACGGGCGGCTTAGCAACGTTAATTTTTGCGCATATTTAATCGCGAGTGCATGAAATTAATTACGAATCAAAGTCGAATTTTTTTATTTTTACGAATGAACAGGATAGTGTGATTGAGGAGGCGAACATGGGTGAGATCTATCTGATTATAACTATATAGCAATATTCTTTTTTTCCAAAAAATACTAAATACGTGCCTGGTTTGGAAATTAATAATTTCCAAATCTGGAAGTTTGTTGAAGTACCCTTATCCAAATGATATCGGTAATGGTAACATGCGGGACCTAATGTATGTGAAAGTTACCTCGGAATGGGCGTGACTCTCCAGACATTCTGAAATGGGTTGCTGGATTTGCAGTAGAGCTATCACTTTCTAGCTCCCGGATTAAAGCTGCTTCCAATGGTCACTTGTAGGATTGCCGGCCGATGGGTGTTAGATTGGACACACACACACACACACACACACACCCTTAAGCGGAAATGGTTTCCTTATGACGAACTAAGTACGGGTCTTAAATGTTACAATAAGAAACAAACTTACCAATTATTACGAACTTTTGAGACATCGTATACATTGTTTTTGTGGAGTTGCTGAAAATTTAAATAATTTACTACACCACATGTGAATTCAACGTATCATTTGTAAAAACGAACAATGCTGCCAACTCAACCCTGTTATCCAACATCCCAGTGATTTCTTGAGAAAGTTCGGACAACTTTTTAGCTTTCAATAAAACTAGTATATCGCAACACATTCCTGCCTTCTCCTTATTCGACCAGCATTCGAGTTTGGGATCACCAGTTTTTACACATTGGGTATGTATGTTAGTCCCAAGCATCATCTGTTGGCTCTCTGTGTAATTTCAGCTGTGTAATCCGGCAATAACGAGGTAGCAACTGTGGGAGGTCAATCTTGCTCATGCACATGGATAAATAATCAATTTTCCTCTGTCAGGCCAACATTTTGAAATAAACGAGGCATCATTTTTTTTTTAATTTGCTAGCAAAATTGATGTGTTTGTTCCTCCAAGTATTTGAAATAAAAAATAAGTACTTCTGCGTCGTCCGTACTTTTCCTGTAGATAGTGATGCAAACAATCTCATTGCTGTTGCAAGTCAAAACTTCAAGACTCAAATTCATTGACACAGAATTTTTTTTCAGCGACTACGTTTTCGAGGAGTCGTATCCCTTATATACAGTTGTGAACGACACTCTTGATCTTAAGAGGATTTTCGATTTCCACCCGCCAGTGATGTAGAGGAAAGCGTCACTGTTATTTAGCACCCAGTGGGTGTGGGTTCAATCCCAGCTGAGGTCGGTGGGATTTTTCTGTGGTGAAAATATCTGTGGTAACATCTTTTTACTTCACGTTAAAAAAAAAAACCCTTTCAGAAAATATTTTCACGAGCCTATTAGTAGAAGTATAGTAATTGGAAAGCATGGAAAATTTAAGCTGACACTTCACACCACTTTTTAAAAATAAATCAAAAAATAGCCGAGCACTCGACACCGTAGAAGTCTGCAAGTGGAATTAAAAAAAATTTCTCGCGCTTACTAGCGTTGGATCAAGCTCATATGCATATATTTTTAACGCCTTCTACCGGTAACACGACAGAGACCTAAATACAAATAGAAAATAATAACTTTTTGAGAACCTGGACTGACATTAAATGCCTACTTTAAGTTTGGCGTAGAACATTTTAGTAAATACTGATGCAGAATGATCGCAGCAAGCCGTGCATGGAAGCTGAGGTGTTTTGATTTTGCTGCGTTGTTTTTGCGAAAAAAAAATTATTAATACATCCAGAATAAAAAGTTAAATTATAAATATCCAAGTGCTATGCGTGAGAAGTTGTGAATTTAATCGATGCACACTAAAAGTGTATTGTGAACGTCTTCGTCTGATAGATTGTACATCGGTAGTTTTTTTCCCCCATATTTTGTTTATTAGTAGTGCGCCCGCACCCGAACGATTTTTTTTTTTTTGCATTGGATAAGGAACTAGGTGAGATCGTTTTGTATTATAGAAAATATACCTTAGCTTTATACACGCCAGGATCAAGAATGTCTTTTTTTTTTATTCTGGAAGTATGAAAATTGGTCACATATCCATTTGAAGATTTTCATGCGGGGCTTATTGTATATGATGATGACCTCAGAATGTACGTGTATGAACAGGCATTCTTAAAATGGGTCGTAGGATTTTCAATAGAGCTGTTTTCGTGATAACACATAAATTAACGAAGAAATGCAGACAAGTTTCTTCCATAAAAGCACTGTCGGTCAGTGGGAGATTGTTGCATATACACACACAGAACATTTTAGTAAATAGTTTTGTAGAATACTGAAAATCCGGTTCATTTTGATTGGGGGCCTTTTATGAAATCTTAATAAGTCTTTGATCAACAGCCTATTCAAACGGATAAAATAACTCTGGAATTATAAGACTGTATCAGCCGTTGATTCTCAACCACAAATCTATCTTCTGCCATCCCGTGAGTACGATACATATACTTGGACTCATCGAAGGTAAACTGGTTGCAAAAGAACTTCATTATCGTAAAAAAATCTTCAAGTGAGTGCAAATTTACACGTATTTACAAACAATGTGCCCCATTTACTTGCAACATTGTTATGGAATGTTTGTTTATTTTAAGATAACCATTAATAAAATTGTTCAATCATTAACCAACTTCAGCAATACTGTGTCTACTCGTCCAATGAATGGAATCTTTGTTCTTCGGCCGAAGAAAAAAAAACGATCCCAACCATCCCCTCGTAAGTCAAACTTTCCAGCAAGCCATAATTTATCTTAATCCGTTTTTCCCCACGTCAATCAGTCCATTCCAACCGACTCGCTTGGTGAAACGATACAAGATCCTATCGTAGCTCTGATTGATAAATCAATCAATAAACGAAATAAAAAGAAATCACATTCAACCGTTTCTGGTATTTCTTGATATCGACAAACACATGCATGCCGGTGCAGAAGCCAACAAAAGGGGTTTGAGAACGGCTCCAGTCAGCCCGCAAACGACACCGAGATAAAAAGGTTGGCTGGAGCGGGACATGTCCTGAATACGAAATTCCTTTATCAAACCATTCGTGGTCGTTCGGTATCGTCTAAAAATCTGACCCAGGCTTATTATCAACTCAACAAAACGACTTGTACTTTTCGGAGGCGTTTCGCACATTTCCCGCTCGAATGAGGTGGCCACCGGTCGAAATAAAGTCCTTCTCAATCGACAGTTCCCTTTTGGTGGCGGTTCAACTCTTCCATGGCAAAACGAAAAAATGGCCACATTCGTACTGAGCACTCAACGAGTACCATTTACAATCGTAACACTCAGTTACTCACCCACAAAATGTCTGTCGTTTGTTTAATCGAGAATCGTTTCAGTGCCAGCCAATTTGCTTTTAATTGTATTGCTGTCAGGGATTGGGCGTCCCACAATACACAACAGAAAAAAATCTACCTTCATTGTAGCTGCGTGTGTCATTACCATTTATGTTATTGCTTCGGTGGGGGGGTTTGTTGCTGTCATTTTTATCCTAAATGAGCCCCAATGACAAAACAGTCAACGAAAACGTGCAGCTAACGCGCTATCTCACAAAAGTGCTCTTTGGAAAAACCACACGTAGGAATAGGTATTGTACCGTGCCATGTTGCTGCTGGGGGGCTTTTCGGTACAAAGCAGACAACATTTCCCAAATTAACACATTTCTTCGAAGTCTCATTCTCCCACTCGATGGATGGTAATCAGTTGTGGGAACGGAGGGGGAAGAAGCCATCGTCATCAGCATTATCATCATCATCACCACCCATGACAGGAGAGTGAACCACCATCAACCGCAGAAGCTAGTAGAGCCGGAGAAATGGTATTCGTTTATGTACATGTAAAGAGCCAAAGTCGTCGAGAGAACCTTCCATTCTAATCGACCATATCATTAGCACTTTATTAGATTGGCCTATTTACATAAAATATAAGCGCTGGCTCTGCTCGCCACTTCTGTGCTCTCCCGGTGATGTATGTTAGTCCTTTGACGCCGGAAGAGACAGAACCTGTAAAGTGGGTGTCATTGCTGGTGTCGATCGAGGTCGCAAATGGGATCATAACTCAACTCGCGTGTGCATGTGTAGATGGTTATTGCCACCACGACACACAAAATGTTCTGCGGATTGTTGTCCGTCCCAATTAAACGTGGATTCAAACGGAAAACATGAAGCGATCCGACAACAAAAGAACCAATCAATCAATAAATCAGACGAAAGTTCGGTACAGGCATGTTTTAACAAGTCAAAATCTCCCACAAAGTTCTAAAATAAGCTCCAGGTACAAATCACCCAATAAGATTCATAAAATACTCTTCATAGCAGACTGCCAAGCTCGCACGCAGAGAAAAACAGACATAATAATAGAAATAGCAAAAAGTCGCTTATTTTTAGCAACAATGCGTCAACGTATGGCTCGTTTTTTAGCGAGTTGTTTTATATTTTTGAAAATTCTTTTCTTCCCAATTGAAGATTATTCAAAGTCCGTTCGGTTGAATAGTATTCGGACAATTGTTATGGAATCAGCAACAGGCGTTCAATTTCATAAATATCTATCAATCAATCAGCTTTCAAGGCGATTTCAAACAACAATAACTGAACTGTGGCGCCCACCGCGAAGGCGCTCGAAGAAAATGTCATTACTTACAGTTTGCAAGCCACTTACATTCACAAACTTTCTTTCAAATTGATCACAAAAGTTCCCGCTGGATGGCATTCGTCGTTCTCCGGTGCACTTCCAATGGGGACTCTTTATTTGAATATAAATTATTCCCTGGTGCTCTGATGGAACGAGACGAGACTTGCTTCGCCATTCATCGAATGTACACCCCCGTCAGTGGAAACAAACCGCTGCTGACAAAAGCGAATAATAATAATAAAAAAGCATTTAAACACCACTTATGGATGACAAATTTATTACCATTCTTTCTGTTCGTATTAGCGCCCAACGAGAGGACGAACGGGCGAGCGTGAAGTGAAGCACGAGAAAGAAAGTCAAAGTGGAACAATGATTTGAATTTATTCCCTCATCTCGTCGCATTTCTCCCATTCAGATATTGGTAATGGCGAGAGGGCAAGGCACTTTTACAATGGGTATACAATGTGCTTATTATGAAAGTTGAAGATCGCTCCTTTCAGCCGGGGTGAGATTGGAATTTTCATGACGTTTGAGCCAAATTTTTCAGTTATGCACGAGGCACGTGAATGCAATTATGTGGAACATTCAGGAGATGAGAATTGAATAAAACTTTGTTCAATTTTCCCTTTTTTTTCTTATTAAGATCATTTATTTGTACAGGCTAAATCAAATTAACTTTACAGAGCCAAGATTTCATTTTTATATACATCAATTATCTTAAAACTAACGTTCAAGGAACAGAACCGATTACTCGCGGCCCTCTTGAGGTTACTAGGAATAACAATATAAAGGATGGAAAGATGGGCGGGAATTTGAAGTATGTTCAACATAAAACTTTTATTTTAAATTCTGAATTGTCAAAAAACTATACAACTTTTGGCTTCTTTTGACTTTGACTTGATCATTTTTGAGAAAGAAAGAAAAAACACACAAACACAGATAAAAAAAACTTAAAGTAAGCATACAGGTTAAACTAACTACAATCTAAGGCTAATGTTAGTCAAAAACACATAAATGAGTTTCATAAACTTCAGGTCACGCAGAGCCAAAATATCTCGAACTGGTACATTGGGTTGTCTACCTCGAGCCCGAAAGGAATCATAAAGCTCAGATCTAACTCCACGATGCTCAGCACATGACCAAATAATGTGATCTGCGTCCTGATAGCCTTGTCCACATTCACAGAGATTGCTGTCACTCAGCCCAACACGGTATAAATGAGCGTTCAAAGAATAATAATTGGACATGAGGCGAGACATCACACGAATGAAGTCTCAACCCACATCCATACCCCAAAACCAAGATTTCTTCGACACCTTTGGGATGATTGAATGTTGCCATCGCCCCAAAACTCCTTTACTCCATTTATACTGCCAGCTGACAAGTGACTGTTGACGAAAAATAGTAAAAAATTCATTGAAGGCGCCCACCTTTGCAAGCGAGCCTGCTTTCTCATTGCCCAGAATTGAATAATGAGAAGGGATGATAAGGTGATGATAAAATAACGCGAAGATAAAGCACTTAGAAGATCTCGTATTTTCATGAGAAAATACGAGGAGTGCTTTACCGGCCTCAAAGAGCGAATAGCCTCTATAGAACTGAGACTATCCGTGAAAATGAAGTACTGATCTAGTGTTAGTGAGGCAACAATTTCTAGCGTAAAGTGTATTCCGCTAATTCGGCGACATATACGGAACAAGGAGCTTGAAGTTTACGATTGGCGCTATAAATTTCATTGTATATACCAAAGGCTGCTGACTCCTCTATCAATGATCCGTCAGTGAAGAACGATTTAGTGGAATTAACTTGGCCAAACTTTGCAGAAAATATCACGAAGCTCTTGCTTCATGGATAAATCAAAATGAACCGAACTGCCGAAGTCGGAGAAGCAAACACGATTGGGAATATTAGGCGAAGGGCTGACATCCTGTGTTATGTACAAATGACATCCTGTGTTCATGGTACAAAGTCATGAAGCGAGTTTGAGGATTGAACTCAAGAAGCTTTTCAAAGTTTTCGATTACCTGGGGGTTCATAACTTCACACCTGGTGAGGAGCCGGAGAGACAATTCTGAAAACCGGTCCGAGAGTGGCAACATTCCAGCCAGCACTTCCAGACTCATCGTATGAGTCGAGTTCATACAACCCAACGCGATACGAAGAAACCGATACTGAATACGTTCCTGTTTGATGATACCGTATTCCATAACCGACAAAATCGTTGTCCTGTACAACGTTAGAAGATCTTGCGGATCTGCTCCCCACCAGGTCCCGGTAATTGTGCAGAAAAAGTTGATCCTTTGCTGGCATTTTCGCATCAGATATTCAATGTGGGATCTCCAGGTGCACTTAGAATCGAACCAGACCCCAAGATATTTAAAGGACATAGAATGAGTTATCGGTGTACCCCAAATTTAAAGCTTCGGTTGTGCTGGGTTATGCTTCCTTGAAAAAACTACCAACATAATTTTGGTTCATGTGAAATTTAAATTTCATTTATTTTTATGGTTCGTTAAGCTTTTTTAAAAAGGCTTTGTTAAAAATCTCTGAACTGCATTCCGAGTTGCTTTTATTTTGAAATCTCCGCAGTGGGCATGTGATTTGACTTTCCAATGAACACCACTTTTCATTTCATGTTTACCTTTTAGACAAAGCTCATGTTTTATTTCAAACGTCAATAACTTAATTTCATACACGCATACAACCGAGAAAGCGCACCAAATGTTGCATTTTTGAACATCTTTTAGGTCATACCACATGTTTTGTAGTACATCCATAAGACAAATATTATGTTCTATGGATGCTTCCAAAAGCATACTTTTAACATAATGATGTTTTGTCCAAGTAAGCACGATACCTAAACGAACTAAGTTAAAAAAAATATAAACAAGATTTCTCAGTGGTGAAACAATATCGTAGCTAATTGTATTTTACGCGTTAAAGGTGACTGTTTAGAACTGTTTCAAATTAAAGGTGCTTTGCGCATGGAAATTTTATCATAATTGTAAATGCGGCTCAAGGCTAGCAGTGCATTTTTCCGTTTTACCGTCCCTAATTTCATGCGCCATTGAAAACTGTACCTTTACTTATATTTCAAACAAGTATTCGGGTTTCACTAGTGAGTTTACGATGCAGCTAGTATATTCATGTATTAAATAACGCGAATAACGACGTTTTTACAAGCCTCGCATTTCCTTGTAACCGAATTTAACAACCGTCTCACACACTCCATCCCTAATCTTACCAAACAGGTTCTCATAAAATTAATGTCAGTATGAAGGAAAATACAAATACATTTTTTTTATTATGTTGTGCGTAGCTTTATCTCAAAAGAATCCCCCACAAATTTATTTCAATTACTAAACAATTAATTTCAAATACTAAACAACCTCCCAACCTGTTGCTTTGCGTAATATTTGAACAAATCCGTATGACCAATTCGGCTTCTATTTGAATCAGTGAGTTGCGTCACAATCTTACATTTAGGTAGTTTTTTTTTGTATTCCATTCTTTCAAATAAACGGTATGTACATATTTTCGACCGTCACTGTATTGGATCCACAATCTATTCTGAATTATTTCACTATTACATGAGGATGTTAAAAACATGTGTAAAGTTCATCTTGAATGCAACCTATCAATATTACAAACAACTAGCATACAAACAAAACAAAAAACAACTAGCATACACGCTATTTCCAAACAACCGAAAATTGAGTACGTTTGACTCAAATCAGTTAAAAGTATGGCTACTCAAAAGTGAGTAAAAATAGTTCGCAGTGGTAAGATGACAAACAGCCAACATCGGTATTTTCAAGAAGTCAAAGTTTAGTTGATCTAACCAAAATATGGTTCTTGTACCACGTTTCAACTGAATGTGTGGAAATACATCCAAAACACTTTTTCAAGACCAGACATGTTTGGTATTTCATCCTCACGACTTTTTTACAACAAAGTACTTGTATTCTTGTCAAAGAAAATGTTTCTGGTGTTACTTGGATTATGTATTGATTTTCCGTACAATAAAATTTGTATTTCATGCAGTGCTTATATTGTTTCTATTGTGATGTCGTCGTGTTTCGCCCAGGAAGTTGAAAGATTGTAGCTCGGTTGAGATCCAGTAATCAAGTGATCATCTTCCAACGGAGTATCATCATCATCATGCAATTTCAGAAGCAGTTTTTTCGTTCAACATAGAATTATAACTAATGAGAATGTGTACACTGTAATCTGGTTGCTGAGATGAAAACAGTGAACATATTTCTATAACATATATACTGTATTTTCATTTATAAAGAAGAAATTGTTTAAAAACTCTGCTGATGATGATGATGAGGATGATAACTGTGTGCACGTTAAAAATGCTTGGTCAGTTCATTTCAAGATTATTATCACCTAAACCAAAGCCTGCACTTACACAGTACAAACATCAAGTGCATATAAGTCTGATGTATACATTTCCATCATTAGAGCATATAATGTTCTGCAAATGACAATCTTTAAAGCATATTGTGTTTTGAAAAGTTTTCGCTGTTTTAAATCAGAATTTTGAAGCACAGCCAAAAATATGTTTGTTAATTTGCACCAGCTAGTGGAAATATAACAAACTTTAGGTCCATAGGTAGCCATTGAACATCAAAATAACTACTCTTACTAACCCGAACCTTAATATACCGATGTTATTAAGAAGTGTCTGATGTCCTGAAAAAATCTTCATGGATCTGGCTCTTACTCAATAATCCAAGACCTTCGCAAGATTGTCCCGGAGAATCTATCCTTCACGCATTTAAGATACTAGGTTAGTCAAAAAAAATTTGATGGCAAAAATGAAAATAATTTTTTTTTGAGGAAATCACTAACATTGCTCAGTATAGAACGATACCACTTGGTCCAACGATTTTCCAACTTTGCTGTCCCATCATGGAAGTGACTTTCTGGAAGGCCTGCAGAATACTCCTCTACGACGACTATAACCTCTTCGTTTGATGAAAAATGCTTTCCACGAAGTAATTTTTTGAGGTGTGAGAACAGCCAGAAGTCAGAGGAATTTAAATCTGGCGAATGGGGTGGATGCTGCAATAATTCGTACCCCAATTCACTAATTTTTGCGATGGTTTTTTTTTTGAGCTGTGTTTTTTTTCTTCTTCAAACCAGGTCTTTTTTCACAAATTTTTTCATCCAACTGGTCCAAAAAGCCGATTTCTGGTTCACACCGTTCACACCTGGTCGCTTTCAAAACTTTTTGACTAACCTAGTACCACAGTTAAAAAAAAAAATCTTGCTAACACCACCTGATAGGTAAATTCCGAATCAAACAGTATTTCATAAAATTGTTTCCTCACTACCACCTGATGATTGAATTCCAAATAATAATTTAGCCACATCAAAAGCTCTCGTTCTTCAACAGAACTTTCCTGACGGTTTCATCTCTCTAGATATTTGGTAAACAGAAGTTTGAAACTATTTACTGATCACTAGCAGCCGGCGCCGGTGGTGTATTGGTAATCGTGACTGTTACCCCTGTGTGTCTGGGTTTAATCCCAGCTTGAGTTGATGAGATTTTCCTGAGGCAAAAAATCTCTCGACAAGTTTTCCTTCGGAAGGGAAGTAAAGCCGTTGGTTCCGGCTCATGTGTTGATCAGTGTGATTTGGGGGTTTGAGGTTCCTACCTCTGGTGGTGAATTGAATCTGAGAGCCACCTAAGTATAGAGAAGAAGAAGAAGTCGATCACTAGCACTCCCTGGTGGTTCGATTTTAATTCAATTTGGCTATCAGAGAGCTCTTGGAATTCAAAATTACTTTTTCAAGAGTTCAGACTTCTAACTCATCAGGTTCCTGAGACACAAAAATGTTTCAAAAAGGTTTGCTTAAATACTAGCACCACCTAGTTTATAATATTAAATTCATCTGGCTGCCCTCAGTTAGTCCTTCATCTTACAAGGTTCTTGATGTACAGAAGTTCAAATAGTTGAATGCTCACTTGCACCACCTATTGGCTTAGCAACTGTCCTGATAAGTTTTCAAATTATGATGACCAAATCTGTCTGAAAATCCTGTTATCATTGAAATAACATCCGTAAATACCAGATGTGGCAAGATGCAAAATATGGCTAAACAGCGTCTTAAATTGGAGAATGCTGGATCTACATTCATTATTTTTGGTACCCCAAGATAACCCGGTTCGACTCCGGTATCACTTTGGCCATACACGTTTTTTTAACCAGAAGCTTCAACTGGAAAGGTTTTTGATAAAGGGTGTACCGTTTAAAATCCGCACAAACTCAAATTGCTCTAACTTGTGATCCGTTGGGTAAAATTAATTGAAATTTTGCGTGGACTTCATTTAATGTGTATTGTTTACACTCTGTGAGTTGATTTCATCAGGTGCGCAAAAGTTTTCCAAATAGCCACGAAAGAACAGTGCGTGCGCGAAACAGTTTTGCACGAGTACTTTGAGAATAATGATCTGTCGCATCGTGCCATCGGAAAAAAGTTGGGAATCGCGAATTGCACGGTGTCTGGTGTCGGTGTCATAAAATGGTACAAAGAACTGTTGATCGGAAACGAAGATACGAAAAAAAAAGCCGTCAGGTCAACGAGAACGCTCACATGCGAGTGGTTGGGGCCTTTAAACGGAAACCGAACGTCTTAGTTCGAGATGGGGCTAAAAAGTTGTATAAGGCGAATGATGTCGATGTCGTGCCGAAAGATCAGAGCTCACAAACTCTGCGGAACTGCGCGCAATAGAAAAATACTGGGCCATTATGAAAAAGCACCTTCTAAAACGACCAAAAGTGGTGACGAAATGAAGAAAGCATGGGTTAGTATGCAAAAGAATACTGTCGATTCTGAGGTCGTGCAGAACCTTATGGCTGAGGTTAAGGCCAAGGCTCACGCATTCGGATATAAAGGCGAAATAAATTAAATTAATGATGCCAAAACAAACTTAAATTGTTTTATTTTTATTCCCTGAAGATTTGGTATAAATCGGATAAAAACTCGAATTTTGTGAATGAATTTTGTGTATGCGGATTTTAAACGGTACACCTTTCAAGTTCTGTGGGCTGGAGGAGGATTGTGAGTTTATTTCAGTTTTGAGTGTAATTTGTTCGGCATTCAACCAAAACTGGCCTATCATTCTGGTGGAATTATGCTCTACACATAATTTATGGCACTATTTTTACAATCACTCAGCTGAATATTTAGGATTTCTCTTTATTTCTTTTTTCATTATTATTAAGATTTTAGCCTCCATTAACCAAGCAAAACAAAAACCCACAACACTTGTGGACTAAAGATGATATTGACTTGACTGAATCAAAAAAATACACTGGTGCTGAACACAAATATGCTCGGGATGAATGCTGATGAGCTGATTTCTTTCTATAATGAACAATATGCACTACCACAAGGAGATATAAGACACCGCGTTTTTTTCGTAGTAATTCATTCAATGCAATTTCGTTTGCACTGAACTCAAGTAAATTTATTTCATAATTTTAAACAGCACTGTTTTGAAAGCATTCAATTCAACATTCATATATGCAGTTCATATCGATTCCTAATATATTTATGGCATGTCCAAAAAGTATAAGACAAGCTCTATTATATTCAACAGAAAAACGTTGAAAAACGTTAACTGTAAATTAACTTGTGCTGTATATATATGCATGAGCTGTAAATTTAAAATGTGTTGTAATCTACGGTTAAGATTTTATGAGGTTAGATCTTTGATTTCTTTCATTGATGAAAATAAATGGAATAAAACGTTGTTGATTTTGGAAAATCGTCTGTTTATTGGCCTGTAAAAAAGTAACTCCACATGAGTACAGCAGTTAGATGGCTTATTTTCAGGTCTGAGGTTTGAGACGACTATACATTTGTCAACGAGCACTTGAAATCATGCCGGTTTCGGTGTATTCGTGTGTGATCCAAAAAATCCTACATACACTCACTACGATTCCCATAGTCACACACAATTTTTTCGTACGTTTTGAAAATGTTTTTCACAATTCTTCATGCTTGACTCCCGAACATGCACAAACACAACACGGCGGTGACCACTTGTTTATTCTGACTTGAGAAACTGAGCGATGGTACTGAATTGTGTTGATATCACGTAAATTTCAAGCGTTCAAGAGCGTGTCGATCAATTATATGTTATTGGCTGCAAATATCAATTCAAGCTGAAAGATTGTAACTTTCCATGAAGGCCATCTTTACAGCTATTTACGATATTTCAAATAGAAAACTGCGTTCAGCAATTAATTATGTCAATATATTTTGTTTAAGAATACATCATAAGTAATTTTCATTTTTTTGTCTGTGCATCCACAGTGGCGTAACGTTTGTTGTTGGTGTAAATCCGGCGCACAAGGTTTCACCATTGAATAAAGGGCGAACACGAAATTATTGCGACACCGAAAATGTCACGCCAATTTTCTTATTATGTTTAAAATCAAACCAAAATTTTAGGGTAGTTTTATACATATATTTACTGTCTTCTTGCTCTTCCGAAGTTCCCGCTTCATCATTGCCCAGTACTGCTCCACCGGGCGCAGCTCCGGACAGTTTGGCGGATTCATGTCCTTTGGAACAAAATGGACAGAATTGGCCTCATACCACTCCAGGACACTTTTAGAACAGTGGCATGATGCCAAATCTGGCCAAAATAGCGGAGCTTTGTCGTGCTGCTGCAAGAACAGCAAAAGGCGCTTCTCGAGGCACTCAGATTTGTAGATCTCGCCATTTACTGTGCCCTTTGTCACGAAAGGCTCACTCCTCAGTCCGCAAGAGCAGATGGCCTGCCAAATGAGATATTTCGAGGCAAACTTCGACATTTTCTTCTTCTTAAATTTGTCGTCCACATAGAACTTGCTCTTGCCGGTGAAAAACTCCAACCCCGGAATTTGCTTAGAATCGGCTTTTATATACGTTTCGTCGTCCATCACACAGCAGCCATATTTTGTCAGCATCTTCTCGTAGAGCTTCCGTGCCCGAGTTTTAGCCGTCGATTGTTGCCGCTCATCGCGGTTTGGGAAGTTCTGTACCTTGTATGTATGTAGTCCAGCTCTCTTCTTTGCATTCTGGACGTAGCTCTGCGACATGCCGATCTTTTTAGCCAAATCAAGGCTTGAGACGTTGGGATTTGCTTTAATCATCCGCTTCACCTTTCCCTCCGTCTTTTTGTTCTCCGGTCCCGGTTTTCTTCCAGCTCCTTTGCCGTGGTCCAACGTCAACCACTCCTGGAACCGCTTCAATACTCTGGAGACGGTTGAATGGTGAATGTTCAACATTTTTCCCAACTGCCGGTGCGACAGGTCAGGAAATTCCAGGTGTTTGGAAAGAATTTGTTCTCTCGACTCGCGTTGGTTCACCTCCATTTTCGATGAATCGAAAAACACGACTTCGAGTTTGACAGCATGTAAACAATACACATCAATGAGAAAGTATGCAAAATTTGGTTGATTTTTACCCAATGGTAAAAAAAGTTATGCCCTGTTGAATGTGTCGCAATAATTTCGTGTTCGCCCTTTATACAACCTTCCGAACAAAAGGCCGCGGGAGGCGGAGTTTTGAAAGGGGAAATACTATCAGAAACGTTCTTTATGAAAAGACATGAAATTATCAATCATCTAAGTTAAAAACATGGGTAACATTCCTGAAACTTGAAGCTTTATTCCAAAATCGTCAAGTCGAGTGGACGACTGGGCCAAAGTTCTAAATGTAAACCAAGAAATTGTCCAGCGTCGGGCATAGAATCTTTTGTTGAAGGGAAGAGCTGTTCAGTAGCCTGTTTATTGAACATTAGCTTCATGCAAATTTTAAAATTTTCATTTCACATTGCTCAAAAGATTCTTCACAGCATCCAGAAAAGCGTCTTGAAATTTGATCACATATGATAAGAAATTGTGCAATTTTGAGCAAGCAAGATTTGTTGAAATTCTACGATATTTTCGGAATGTCGAGCAGAATGTGTATGACATTCGCTAATAATATTGTATAGTTACAATTTCAAAGAAGACATCCATAAAACATTTCAACAAGATAAGCTCATAATCTTCAGTAAGATTCCTATTGAAATCTGGAACAAATAATCCTTAGTGAAATCGAGTGAGGATCGGAAGTTGCCGTCTGTGTATACACCTGGAGATGTGACATATCGAAATCCCTAAAGGATTCTAAGTCAAAGGATTCTATTTGATATACTTCCTTGTTTCTTGTTGCCTGCTCTAAAGTGAGTGTTCTAAAATGCACATCCACAGTAATTAATTAGAGCTTTTGATGCCAGGTACCTTTTTTTGTAAGAAACTATTTTAGTATGGAGACTTTTTTCCCCTTCAGGTTTAACCTTGGATTCAGGGTCGAATATTGGCTCCGAGGGCAATTGGGCGGGAAAAAAATCCCATACAAACCGTTACCAGGTCAAGGTGGAGCAAACAATGAGTGAAGAGAAGAAGGAGTTTGTAGTTTGAAAAAGAAAAGCGGGTTAAATTTATATGAATCCAATTTCTTTTTTAATTTCTTCTATTATTTTCAAGGAAAGTGATCGGGAAGGGAAAATTACCTTAATCTCTAGGACGCCAAATCGATGGGTCGATCGTCCGCTGTTTCCCGATCTCGATCACTTGATCTGCCGACTTGACCGTACAGGCCGTTGCCCGCACGATGTCCAAAACTCCACTTGGCACCAAATCGGCCGACACCCGCGAATCGCACGTAAACACGTTCCTACACGAAAAGTAAGAAAAAAAAAACCGTCCTTTAGAACCAAGTCACGCACTTGACTCCACTCGACTTGTTTTGAATTGTTAACCCTATTAACTGCCGACCACAGCGATGACAGCTCCCTTTATCAGCTGATTCATTCTCGTCGATAGTAAGGGTCGATTGTGGGAGCGCGCTAAATTGTGCGTAACGGTTGTCGTTGCAAAATGGGGATTAGGGATGTCAAGGATAGGAAAAAACGTCATAATATTCGATTGTGTATTAATTTTTATTTAAGTATCTTAATTCATTCATTTCAATTCAATAAATTCAGTGCTTATCAAATAAAAGAAGTAAAATAAATATAAAAAATAAATATTTTAACAAAATTATAACAATTTATAAAACTTACAAAATTTAGAAGACTAAAAAATTTAAAATATTTACAAAGTTTACAATATTTACAAAATTTTCAATTTCAAACAATGTAACCAATGGATGGCTAAATTTCGCCATGCCCAAGAAGTCGAGAAACTTTCCTTTACGAATTATTCCTACACCAGGCCGGGAATCGACTTTAGCCACTTTCGGCATGGTGTAGTTTTGTAGCTGCGCATCGCTGATCGAATTTGCAACTTATTTTCAAGACAGATGTTTATTTAAATGCAAAAATAAGCAAATCAACGCTTTCATTGGCCAGCTCAAAATACGGTAAAAATTTCAGATTAATTTAAAAAATAGAAAACAGACAAAAAAGGTTGAAAATATGGAACTGTCCAGGTGAGTGTGGTAAGTTTGGTCAGTCTACACAAAGAAGGAGGTTTTTCTTCACTTGATTTGCACGAAAATTCCCCTCACACATGCTGCCAATTATCACATCACAAGTGGCATAAGTTCCTTCACCTCACAAGCCTCGCAGACTAATTCTGAATGTGGTACTCCAATGCTAACTTCATCAATAGCAAAACACCACGTCTAGCTATCGGTCTGCACATTCGTTAAATCGCGTCATATAAATATCTTAGCGACAAACCCATCACTCAAAAAACTTCTTCAAGCCGTTCGAACTGACAAAAAGAAATGAGCAAACAGTTTACACTTCGTTAACACCTAATTTTACCTCGATCGATCAACACTCATATACTCTCGCTGCGCATCTCATTAACCCATGCATCACCATCGCCAGCAGCAGCAGCAGCATTATTGACATCACTTTTGCCGTCGGTGCTCGACTTCCGGGCCGAAGAGGGAGCGGGCTTCCGAAGCAGTTTGCTCGCAAATCAGGTTAATGACAAGACGCGTTAAAATCCACTTCACACCATCAGGGAAGAAGTGCATCTCATCGACACTTCCTCGGCACACAGCTCCATGTATAAAAATCCCTTGGCATCGATGCCAGCCCCAGAGAGAGAGAGAGAGAAGGAGGAAAAAATACGATCTCACGAAACTTTAGCTCATTATCTCGATTATTGCTATTAAAAACTTTAATGGCACATAATTACCACCCGCCATATCGTCGCGAGTCAACTGTTGACGGGCTGGCGCTTTCATGTCCCGCACCACAAGACACTACATACCTACACATTAGTTAGAAGGGATGATGGGACGGTTCCAGGTTCTGAAAATTGCCTACCAAGCGAGATCGTTACGGTTTGATTCCTGCTGGCTGGCTCCAAGCCTCTCCATCATGATTCGGAACGAACTTTGCGTCATGAGTTGCACATGTTGTTGATGCTGCTAATCTGTTCCCTCGGCTGGGGACAGCTATCGTCACACCATGGGAGGGCAGGGCGGACGTCGAAAGCGAGAAAGGCATCGAGGCGTTAATCCGTTCAGCCATCTTCAACGGAAGCGCTAGCACCCTGTCACCCTTTGATGGCTTAGCACGCACGAGCGTCGTCGGATCTGAGTCAGGGGTTTCAGAAGGCAACTTTGCTGGCGAACGTTCCTTAAAAAATCCGACTCGGCTTCAACCTTAACACGTTACTGCGTTACTTTTAGAAAATATACTTGAACGTAACTAGATTCACACTCAAACTATGTCAACATAAACGCAAGGCAAAACCAAGTCGTGCAAGCCCTTTCTGAGAGCAACGAACCGACGCATGAAGGGTTGTAGAGCATCGCAGGGCGTCAATTTTATCACCACTCTTGAATGTGTGAAAATTCTCGCGTTTGCAAAACAAAAATCGATATTCCCTAGCCCTGCCAGGACCAGGGCTTCCAGCTCTTATTATTCCGCGTGCGCCTCTGTCGGGTGACAAAGTCACAGCAATGCGTAATTAAACAACGTTAATCAGCACAAAAAAAGTTTCAATTGATTAAGATCAACGCCCCGAAAATTCTCCCTAGTAAAAACGCGACTTTTGTCGCATTTAACTGCGAAGAAAGACTAATCTCAACGCCTTTTCTCTTTCTTTCCTTTCAGGTACCTACCATCTCGAGTCGACACAGTTGGATGGAAATGGCTTTCGGTTTTTGGTCGCTGACGGTTCATCTAGCCGCGTTAAAATTCTCTATTGTCGTGATGACGAGTGACGACTGGAGCAAAGTTCACGGGGGAGGGGGGGAGGGGAATGAAAAGCCTGGCGTGCAAATTATTGCTTCATTTTCGTGAGCGCTTATCGGACAGGAATCGTGTGATGCTTGGCTGGCAAGGTGTGTGGAGGTAATTTTGTGAAAACGAAAATTACACACAATTTCTCCATCGTCATTGCCACCACCATCCATTCGGGGACAAGTGATGATCGTTACTGTTTTGTGGGTCAGTGGATGGAATCGTTTGTTTTATGGTAGTGTTTTTGCCCAAGCTTTTCGTGTGTTCAGCAAAGTTAAACTTTTGGATGATGCGATTGTAATCGACAGTGGTATTGTTCAGACCAAGTCACGGAATTGCGTGAGGGCATGACGAAGAAATGAGTGGCCGATAATGTGCCAACAAACGTTCCGGGTATAATGGCAATGATATTCATTTGTGAACAATTGAGTAGCGCTTTCTGTTATCTTAAGATTGATCCTGATTGGTCAATAATCACTTCCGCGTTAATTCAGAGTTTTAATGTGTGGGTATAATCCCAAAAAATCCCAGAGGAATAAAAAAAAAAATCCGAGCCCTTTCTTACATAACCAACCACTTCGGTTTTGAATCGCGTCGCACGCGACTATAACAAGCAAGGCTATCGCTGTAAACCTCACGTACTGAAAACTCCTTCTGTCAGACGGGACGTTCAGCACAGCAGAAAAGTTTTCCAGCTGATCCCGATCCAACGATTGCCAAGAAATATAGAAACCAGAGCCACCCAACCGCCACCAGAGCCAGCCAGTCCAACGACCAACTTCCAGAGTTTGGCCAGAAAGCTGAAGTTTGGAGCACGTTTGGAAAACTGCAAACAGCAGCATTCATCAAACTCACTTTGGGTGTTTTGTGCCATTTCGGCCGTATGCTGCTCGGCAGGCAGTTGGTCCCGATTGCACCACCGCCACTCGTCGTCGTCGTCGTCGTCGTCCTGATACGTGACCTTTCTACTCCAGAAGAGTCTGAACCTCTGACTGTTGGCCGGATGGAAGGGGATGGTTGTTTTTCCGTTTTGTTTGATATTTGTTCTTTGCCCGCCATCGGAACGCTTTCCTTTCTCCTTTCGCATCCGATCCCTTTCACTGTGTGCGATAGACACAGAAACGAAAAACTTTGATCAAACTTTAAGCTTTCCTAGGGAAACCGGAATGTTTTTCTTTCCATTGTACTGCGCTATTCTTCCGCTTCATCGAACCGAAAATGCACGAGATTGATGTAGTGGAAAGTTTCATCATCGAGTCCATCGTGTTTTCTCGTTTTTGTTTCGTCGAGCCACAAATCGAACCAAAGGAGATGTGGCATTCGTTTATGACTTTGTGTGTCACCCTCCCACAGTATGCATGACATTCCGCTCCCTATGCGTTGTTTTTTTTTCTAGACACATACACCTCCCACCACTTCTGACTGGGTGGATTCTGTCGGACCAACAGACCATCCGGCCATATCAGCAGCGGAAACGAGTCGATATCGCCCCCAGTGTAGGATGACGCCAAGTGAACCGGATGACATCGACGACGGGGGTGTGGAAGAAAATCTAATTTAGGAAATTTTTCTTTTTGCTCATATTGACACATATGGTCACTTTTGGTGTAATTCTGCTGAACGTTGCGGATCGATTTGGGTTTCACTCGCTTTGCACGGACGATGACCGTTATAAGTTGTGGGTGGGTTCCAAGGTGCTGCTGACTCGAGATTAGTCGTATCAGATATGTAATGACAAATTTCGACATGGTTGGGCGGATAAGCGGTGATGGATTGAAGCTTTGCTTGCTGAGCGTTTCAATTAAAATGTTCGATGCTGCAGCTTGGTAAGTGGTTTCATGTACTAACGGCTCTTTAAGCTGTTCCTCTGGGGTAGAAGATTTATGTTCATTCAAGACCTACCTGCGACCAAAAATGCCTCCTTTCCTGTACCTCCATCGTGTACCTACAGACTTTCCATAGACTCCATCATAAATTCCAAGTCTACAGCTGCCTTTCTCAGGTTGGTAAATGTGGTCAGCAGTCACTTTACTTTGCCTTTTCACCTCAATGCCTTATGTTTTGTCGTATAATTCTATAGCTCCCAGAAACTTTAGTAGATATAGCTCTGTACTACTGTCGTGATACAATACACACTACCAAAATGTCATGTAACTTTCTTTCCCCTGAGACCGACACATGCAAGCGTCCTTTAGCACATAAGAACGAGTTGAAAGAGATAAGAAAATAAATTCTATCAAACACATGTTTCGTTGAATTGCGTATGTGTCAGTTTCAGGAGACATAATTTTACACGAAACTTTGCTTTACGTTCCCCGACTTTTTGCAAACATGAATTACGTCTCGTGTAAAATTCATAATTCCTAAGTATGTACTTCACGTACTGAAACTGTAAGTCCCGTATTCCCTCAATTGTAACTGGATAGGGCACCATGCCACTAGCCGCTTAACATTTAGTCCCGCTTCACATCCTTGGTAGGTCAAACAGCCGCTAAGCCGGGGTCCATGAGCAAGCCGTGTATGCCCGAGCCTCAGCTGAGTGAGAATGTTCTGATCTCGAGAGGCAAATCCTTCCACTCTAATGTAGTAATTTTGATACGACGTATGAATGCATCACGGATTGTGCACCAAGTTGCCTCCCAAGTGCATCGAGAGGTCCGCTTCACCCAGCGGATAACGTCACTGTAGGATATGGGAATATCCCCTAGTAGAATAAAACGCCCTTCAGTTTGCCAGTTTATCAGTGAACTCATTACCAGTTATATCTGCCCAGGTACCCATACAAAGGCTATTTTGGTGTACTGCCGCGCCTCCAACAGCAATAGGTGTTCAACCTGCCCATGATTAAGTGCGGATAAACAACTCACATTATCAGAGATCACAACAGTATGAGTCCTATTTGACAACTTGCATGCCTGCAAGAGCGCATAGGCATCAGAAGATACCACAGATGCCGAATAACCGGCCACAGCGGCTTATGGCCTCCCTAGACACCTTATTTTCGATCAATAAACCGTCCGTGAATATCAAATTTCATATATGGAGGCAACTTCTCCGTAGGCTGCCTTAGCCACCTCAGGGGTTTGCCTTTGCTCCACACAATCGCTTTATCCGCCTTTCCATTTCGGGACACGTTGAATCCCATGCCCGTTGCCACAGCCTAGGTCACAGAAATAACGTGGGTATCTCCACTCCTGCCAGCCTATGCCACCACTATTTTGATCTGCAGACGATAAATACAAGTAGTACACTACGGTCATAATTAGTTGTAGTAACTTGATTATGACTTAGCGAGTCATATTTATGTTATCTCAACCGAATGGCTAGTGTGCTACTAGGGTTGGTCTGCGGTTACTACGTTCGTCAAGAGAATCATACCAGTTTGCACCAAAAGGAAAACTATTCGTGAGGTCTGAAAGGCTCCGCTATAAAACCTATAGGCCTCATTGTTTTGAGGTTATGATCTCGAAAACTTGAGCGTCTACGATGAGCTGTGTGCAGAAGTTTGTGGTAACAACGACATGGTGATCGGGGGCTCGCTCTTTCTCCATCCACGTGGTCACAATTTCTCGTGATGGACACACAGAAAATCGGAGCTTTCTTGATGCCCGGAATAAACGGAGTGCCGACATCACATCTAACCACCATCTTCTGATCGTTGATTAACATCATTTCTGCCACAACGCAACAGGCTGATGTAGAGCCACGGAACGTTGTACTGCAATGGAACGTGCACAGGTTGAGATCAAAGCTATCCAAGATCAAACTCTTGGCAAGTAGGCTAAAGCCTTGCATCATGGCCCTCCAAGGAACCATGATCAAGGGAGCCGACTTACCTACCGACTACCTCGGGGGCAAGTAAAAATAGTATTTCAAGCCTCACAAGAACGCTTATATCCACTGTTGAGGACTGGCCGTTAGAGAAGATATACCGCATAGCGTAGTGCAACTGACTTAGAAGCCACTGCGGTTACAGTAGTAAGCTTATACTATATATATATATATGGCTCCGAGGTGTAGGGTCGGCAAGGAACATAATGTCATCGGCAAGTTGGAAGACCTCGTCTCCCAACTGTCTGCACCTTATGCGATCCTGATGCGTCCAAATGCCAAATGACGCTATACTCAGCCCATTGGATTGCGATCCCGAGTGTGGCCGCTCATCGCCATATCCCACAGACTGGAGGTAGAAGCGATAAGAGATCTGTCCCTAGTAGCACACTTGTTGCGTATAAGTTAAAGTACCCACTATGCAACTTGTATAAGTCACAATGTTGGTACCTTCAATGGTACCTCAGGTACCTTCGTGGGGGTCAGATGTTCACACTGATGTTAAGAACAGATGTAAAAGTCTGCGAGCACTTTGCACAATGGCTCCTGATGACCCTTCTCGAGCTATTAAGTTGATAGAGTTTCAACTTGCAAAACATTCTCCGCGGATATATCGGAATCCACGTGCTCTAGCGAGCTGTGAAGGAAGGTAAAGTCTATTGGTGGAAAAACACTGACTGAGGAGAGGTACCGTAGTACCAGTAGAGGGCCGAGTAGTGACACCATACACTACAACAGGCTTTTCGACATAGATGAGCTTAACTGGACCCTGCGCCGTAGTGACGGCAAGGCAGTAGGGTCCGACGATGTTGACTATCGTCGCCTCAGGAAACTGCCGCTTATCGGTCGGTTGGCCATTCTTGACACGTTGAACGAAGTCTGGCAATCCTGCCTATTCCCAAAGCTGGGAAGTATAAAACCCTAAAGGATGGGTATCGACCTATCACGCTGTTGAGTTGCATGGAAAAAACACACGAGCGGATGGTCTGTCAACTGAGCTGGAGAGGCATGAGCAAATCCACCCACAGCCTTTCGATGCGGCTACGGGTCGGAGACGCTCTTCTCTGAGCTCGATCATTTATTGGACAAGGCCAAAGCGGCCAAAGTACATAGTGTCTCTTAATTTGCCCAATGCATATTATATGACATGGAGACTATCTTGACTTCCCCCGAAAATGGAAATTCCTAGGGTGAATGTTGGCTTATGTGGAAAACTTACTACACAATATCCTAGTAACACATTTGTTCGAAACTAGCTGAAGTGACTGCATTGTGACTAAATTTAGTCACAATCAAGTTATTGCAATCATTTTCCACCATTGTGTGCTGCTTGGGTAAGAAGTTTAGAGATTTGAACGCCAGCGCAATCTATGAACCAAGGTTGATAGGGAATGGCATCCCACAAGGTTCTGTCAGATCTGTCACACTGTTTCTCATTGCGATGAATTCAGTATTTGAACGATAATGTACACATGATCGAGTACGCTGATGGCATAACCCTTCCCGAGTAACACATCTTCATGATTTAATGTTGAGTAAGCTTCTATATAACCAAACCAAGTCATATAAAAGTATTTTAAACCATTATAAAACTTGTGTGTTGCTTGGGTTATTGTATTTGGTAAATATGCGAGGAAAGACAGAAGTCGCATGCAAAAAGTAGTTTATAATGTGGTTGGCTGGGCATATGGTGTTGATTTCCTTCGAGAAGTCTTAGACCATGCACGTCTGCTTTTCGTTTGTTTCGACGAACTTGAGGTAAAAACAGTACGGGGAATGAAGCTTCTTGGCCTGACGATCGATTACAAACTGCGGTTTGAGAAGTACGTCAAGGCAGTGAAGTGCAATGTTCACTTGAAGTTGAACGTTCTTCGGGCCCTAAGCGGCCGCTTCCCTAAAACTTCGCGCTTTACATTGACCAAGATTTCACGGGCTATGATTGCACTGTGCATACTCTATGGAGTAGGGCTTAAAACGATCAATACAACGATCCCTATAGGATTTGTAGCGGAGCCTTTCGGACCTCATCAATAGCTTCCCTATTGGTGGTATGTGGTAAGGTTCCCTTTGCAAATGTAGTAAAGGGCGATACGGTCAAAATTTGGTCAATATCAACTTGACGTATTTCTTTCAATTTTGCATTTAAAAAACCTGAACACCCCTCATTTTGAAGGTGTGTGTGTAGAATGTTGCTCCTATTTTGATTTTGGAATTCACTCTTCAGTTGTCAAAATGCCGTCCAAGCAAGAAGAGCAGCGTATCAAAATTTTGCTCGCGCATCGCGAAAATCCGAGCTACTCGCACGCAAAGTTGGCAAAATCGCTAAAAGTTGCCAAATCAACCGTTACAAATGTAATTAAAGTGTTTGGGGAACGTTTGTCGACAGCCAGGAAGTCTGGATCGGGGGGAAATCGAAAACCGGAAGCCGCTGAGACGACAAAGAGAGTTGCCGGTAGTTTCAAGCGAAACCCTAACCTATCTCTCCGACATGCCGCAAATAAGCTGGGTGTATCGTCTACAACCGTGCATCGAGCCAAAAAACGAGCCGGACTATCGACTTACAAGAAGGTAGTGACTCCAAATCGCGATGATAAACAAAATACGACGGCCAAAGCGCGATCCCGGAGGCTGTACACGACGATGCTGACGAAGTTTGACTGCGTGGTAATGGACGACGAAACCTACGTCAAAGCCGACTACAAGCAGCTTCCGGGACAGGAGTTTTATACGGCAAAAGGAAGGGGAAAGGTAGCAGATATTTTCAAGCACACGAAACTGTCAAAGTTCGCAAAGAAATATCTGGTTTGGCAAGCCATCTGTACCTGTGGCTTCAAAAGCAGCATTTTCATAGCTTCCGGGACTGTCAACCAAGAAATTTACGTGAAAGAGTGTTTGAATAAACGTCTGCTGCCTTTCCTGAAGAAACACGGTTGTTCCGTACTGTTTTGGCCGGATTTGGCATCTTGCCATTACGGTAAAAAGGCCATGGAGTGGTACGCCGCCAACAACGTGCAGGTGGTTCCCAAGGATAAGAACCCTCCCAACACGCCAGAGCTCCGCCCAATTGAGAAATACTGGGCTATTGTCAAGCGGAACCTAAAGAAGACCAAAAAAACTGCTAAGGACGAGCAGCAGTTCAAGGCAAACTGGCTTTCTGCGGCGAAGAAGGTGGACAAGGTGGCTGTACAAAATCTGATGGCAGGGGTCAAGCGTAAGGCCCGGCAATTCGGATTTGGAAAAGCGGAAGCCTAACTGATTGATACTAATTGAACTTGAAAAAGAAATTTAATTTGATTTTTTAAATAAACGATTTCACCGATTTACACGCGTTTTTTCTTGACCAAATTTTGACCGTATCACCCTTTAACCGACGATATGGTTACTAAAGCCATGAGGTTCCTACAAAGGGACCCCGATCAAGAGTACAGACCTACCGTCTGTAGAGCAAGAGAGTGGTGGCTAGACCTAACGGGAGAAGAGAAACCCAAGTTGTGTCAGCTTCCTAAGCTGTGGCAACGGGCACCTACGCGCCCCAAAGTGGATTGGCGCATCCGACAGTTATGAGGAGCAAGGGCAAACCCCGAGGTGGCGAAAGCTGCCTACGGGAAAATTGCCTCCACATATGAATGTCTGAACCTGTTATTTACGAACGGTTTGTTAATCGAGGATGAGGTTGGTTACGGGGTGTCTGTGAAGGCCATAAACCGTTGCGGCCGGTTATCCTGTATCTGCGATATCTTCTTAGCTGAGTGAGTCCTATGCGCTCTTGCAGGCATGCAAGTTGTCAAATGGGACTCAGACTGTTGTGTTTTCCGACTCTGCGAATTGTCTACCTGCCCTTGAGCATGGGCAGGTGGAATACTCGTGTCGGTTAAAGGTGCAACAGTACACTAACGTATCCTTTGTCTAGGTATCTGGGCATGCAGGTATACCTGGTAATGAGGCTGCTGATACACTAACAAATCAGAGTCGTCATGCTCAGCTGGACGTTAGTTGGACCCGAATCGAACTTCCGGATGCGCATGGCACGAATCTTGGCATAACATCCATGATGCGTTTCTACGTCACATCAAGCATACGACACGAGAGTGGAAAGATATGCCCTACCCTCGAAATCAGAGGATTTTGACTCGGCTGAGGATAGGACATACTCGACTTACTCACGGGTTTCGACTTAACGGCAGAAAGGCTTACTGCCAAGGATGCGGTGCGGAATTATATGTCCATCATCTAATGGTGGAGTGCCTCTACTAGGGCACTTTTAAAGGTTGAAACGGGAGTTATAGGCACAATACGTGAAGTATTGTTTAACGACCGTAGTACAGAGTTATCTGTACTGAAGTACCTGAGGGCGCTGGACTTATATGATAAAATATAAGTCAGCAAAAAGAGGTCGAGCTTTAAAAGAAAGTAGTGACTACTGACCAATGTCACTGACCTCCAAGCGGCCTCTAGACCGAGGTCAATGTTGATATGTCGAAAGTCTTGTAGGTTTTTATGAGGGAAACAAGGAAAAAAGCAGACCTATAGAATAAAGTGGTGATGGAACGGAGAGCACGCTATCGTGATCAGGTGCTTGCGGACCTTATGCCGTCTCGAATTAACTTAAACGTCTACAGCAGACTTACAGTTTAAAGAGACTTTAATAGATGAATGAATCACCAACATGCATGAGCACGATAAAAAAGAAGCAACGATTGGCTGGTCTTCACGAAATCCATTTTGTGCATTGTACAAAAAGATGTAATGATAGAATTTCACCAGATGAAAAGCAATATGCATGTTTCATACAATGTACGAGACATTTGTTCTATGTACAAAATCCATGTTTACGAAACGAGTAAAAGCTAATTTACGAAAATAAATTTTCAGTTTAGCAATCTGACCTTGGCCCACGTCAAGGCTGAAGCGAGCAGCCGTCCAGGATGGAAATCTTTCACGTTGGCCCTATGAAACCCCTAGGGTTGAAAAGTAGACATAAATAACCATAAGTACCTGAATGGTTTCACTCTTCGAAACTACAAATTCAAGCTGAAAAGTTTAATTCCGTTGAATAGCATTTAAAACACAAAAGTCAGTCCGGCAAAATTCTTATCGTGACAAGCAGTAAACTTGCAATAACCGAGGAAAAGACAACGAATCTAAAAATATGCGAGTGCCTACATCAGGTTAAGGGTTCACCGTTCAGGCCACCAAGGGACTCAGAAGGACGGAGTATATCCACGTGACACATGAAAACGATACCCAAGCTGCCAAAAAGTGATATTTTGACAGCGAGCTCATGCCCCTAGACCCATCGCCATCGCAGGAAGACTACTGGGCGCGGTGAAAATTTCCGAAGTCAACTTTTTATGGGTGTTTTACATGGTGTTGAATTATAATGATCCATGGGAATCCTGGGGAAGCGGAAAAAATAGCAACGGCTGCACAGTGTAATCCGTGTCCACGTAGAGTTTGAGAACGTGATATTAATGACTTTATGCGTAACATGCCATACACCGAAAACGACAAGCAATTTATGCTCGTGTGCGAGTTGTCTGTTTTCTTCTTTTCCGTCTCACTCCCATTCAAGAGGAAATTTATTGTGTCATAAAAATTGTATGAATTAGGCACAGTTCACAAAGGGCCCGTTCCTGCTCATGCAGGACTGGATGGAATATGATCTGAGAGTGTATTGGCTCGGGCAGTCGACCTACGAAGGTCACATGGGGCTCTTTTGCGTTTATTTTGGGTGGTAAATTTTCCGAGAATATTTGTTCTATTTGATACGGAGCGACACTGGGCTGATGGGTATCAATCAAGATAACGAATGGTGAGAATTCTGTTTGTTTCGGATCGTCCTAGTTAGTGCAAGACAAATAGGGAGTTTTCGTTCGAAATTAAGTCGGATGAACAGCGTTTTATGTTCTCTGGTGTTTGTTGGGAACGCAGATTTGCCGGAAAATAAAACAGTAGTTGATTGACAAGCGGACATTCTCAGATAACGTCACGCTGATTTATGTTCTATTTATATGGTTGTGAAAAGCGTTGCGCTTCTACACCTGCTCAAGAGACTTATTCGTTAATTCTATCGTAAATCACTTGTAACTTACTAGGAAACAGTCTTTCCAAAATAGATTTTGTAGAACTATTCTATGCAAGGTTTGTTCATTCGAAGTTTAACCCAGAAAATGCCTTCATTAGTATGCAATACCGTATATTGGAATGAATAATTTACTATCTTCGAGCAAATCAATCAACAAAATATGATTTCTAACAGCACACTCCTTGCGCCCCCGCATGATCATTTATCTCTGCCAACGGTTATTGATTTCACTCATCTGAAAAATTGGATCGATTCCAATGGCTCCAGCTTAGTTCCACACTGTGCCGAAGGCCAAATTGTGCCGCACGTTATATTTTTCCCAGCAAGCATTTGTTTTAGAACCTTTTTCTAATCCTACTCGCTCGATGCAGCAGCTGCTGCTGCTGCCACACAACAATCTGACAAAGCAAAATGCCTCCCACTAAAACAAACATAATTTCGTTAGCGAATTTGTCATACTTGTGCCTGCCTAGCGCCACCATGCCACCATATGTAGGGTTGACCTGTTTCAAATTGGACCGAAGCACATTTCTCCAGAAATTCTACACGACAAATGGAAAGCAAATAGTTGTTGGAATGATAACATATAACCGTGCGCTGGCTTCGTAGCGACAGAACAACAACCAATACGAAAGCTTGATACAATAGCTTATGAAGGGGGAGGAAGGGTAGATGGTCGTGAAATTGGGTCGACAAAGTCTGGAAAATAAAAGGCTCACACAAAGCAACCCCACTGAAATGATGTATCTGAGTTTGACACTCCCTTTCTGGCCCCCCTTTTAGGTTGTAAGGGCCCAAAAGTGCGTACGTAACCAAACTCAGCAGAAGGGCAGGATGGGGGTTGGCAAACAATTCATCAGTGTACGCGCTCGTCGGCGTTGTCTATCGCTCAAGCTCAGCCCTATCACGAGTCCGGAAAAGGAATCCCCTCGAGGGTTCAATAATACTGCACCGTCAGCATATCTCTCCCGGGGCGGAAGGGACCACCACCATCCGGTGAACTATCAACTGTGGGCAAACGACGACGAGCTCCTGGCTGGCAATTTATTTATTTTACACATATTCATCATATCAAATGTGTACTGTCAGTGACAGTGCCATTTCACCACAGCCAGAGCGGAGAGGGGTCGAGGGGTGAGAACATGAAAGTGGAAAATATTCAGCACAAATTGGTATCGACAGGGAAAGCGAGCGGTCTGACTTCCGGGGAGGTTTAGCTAATGTGTGGACCTTTTTCGGCACTAAGTGGGCCACCTAATTGTGAGGGAGCCATCGTTGCTAAAAGTGGTGAAGTTATAATTATTGGACGAAGACAGATCGTTTTTGGCTAATGTTAGCAAATGAAGATTCAGTTGGTTTTTGAATTGTAGTTTGAAACTTCGCAATGGGCAACATTCGTCCTACTGCCCTTTCCGTCAAATTTGGAAATTCCATTTCATTTCCAGTCCTTATTGGGCGGTCGACATTTGCCCCAGAAGGCAACTGGCAAAGATACGATAGCATGTGTTCGATTTTCCGCCTGTTGGGCTCATTCGTACATTTCCAAGCCAGGCGGAGGAACATATAGAGCCGTCGCTCGACTCGTCCTGGATGACGGAAGCAGGGCACACGGGAATCCGGTGAAATGTGAATGATAAATAAACAAATAAATTTGATTAATATTTCTCGGCTACTTCCATAAATTGTGCCTACATGAAATGTTAGCATGTCTTCGAATGAGTGAGAGTGAGTTTTTTTTTTGTAGCATGAAAAGCAAGTGTGTACGTTTCACGTAGAGTTGTTTTCCGACATGAGTATCTCACTCGACCATTTCCCCCGTTCAGGATGGTTGCGATAGCGTGAAAGAGACGATCATGATGAGCGGACGCAATTGCTGTAGGTTGTACTTTGCTGTACGCCAGACACAATTTATGAATCATATTTTTTTAGCGGAAATGTGTTTGTTTTTATTTTTATTTGCGGTTGACTGCCAATGGAGGTTTATTTTGATGTCCAAATGATGGAATTTTTGTGCAAAACTCATTGGCAGCTGATGAAATGTGAACATTACTCGGTTCATGAATTTTTCATTACTGAAGGCATCGTTTGCGCAAAAAGGATGTTTTACTCTTCTCACATGGACGAGTATTGACTCTCTCCTTCATTCTTGTCGTTTCAAGCTTATTGCGTATCATAATTTGATTGTTGTTTGTTTTCAACTCAGTTGTTCTAAATGCACTTCCACATTTATTAGGCTTTTTGACGTTTAATCATCTTTCTTTTTCTAGCACATGCAGAGGAATGATGGTTTGTTTTCCTTCAAAAGATGTTCCTTCTTACTTGCACTCCTTTGATCTAAATGGCGCTGTAATGTGCGTGAGTTCAAGGTCACTAAGCCTAGTAATTATTGAAGAGGAAGGTAGAGCATCGAAACTTTCGGTTCGCTTCTTAACATTTTGCTATAGACTTCTCTGCCGCCGTTAGTATTAGTAAACAGTTTCACTAAAGCTTGTATTACACACTCAAAAAAATCGACACGTTACTTCCACGTGAAACGCACGTAATTTTCGTCCACTGCCAAAACCAGTAATAAACACATGGAATTCACGTAAGAGCTACGTGATTTCCGCGTAAATTCACATTCTACGTGAAAATCACATAAGTTTTACGTGATTTTCACGTACAATTAACTGGACACGTAATGTTCACCTGATTTTACTGAAGAAGATTTGGTTACGTGTTCAGGTGGAAGTTACGTGAAATTTCACGTGAAAACAACGTGTCGATTTTTTTGAGTGCACTGTTTGTCCAATAGCCAAATCTAGGGTTTTTTTTTCATTAGGGCGAATCTACAATTGAGAGATTCTCTCCGGGCTCGCTCTCTTTCATTCATATTCCAATCACCTTTACGTTTTTCATTCTACTATTTGTAGAGTATGCTAGCCAGCACTGTTGTGTTTCGATCTGTACTAAAGAATCCCTCGAAAGTTTTATAATGGCACTGTAATGAATGAAAGAGAGCGAGCCCCGAGAGAATCTCTCAATTGTAGATTCGCCCTAATGAAAAAAAACCCTAGAAATTATTTGTCATAGGCAGATAGGCATCTGACAAACATCTATGATATCTGTCAGCTGTCTAGCTGCCTATGCCAAATATTTGGCTATTGGACAAACAGTGTAATACAAGCATAATACAATCGTTTTGCTGGTTGAAAATAAAAAACAAACCGCTGTCAACCTGAACAATTTGACAGCTGATCTCGTGGTTGAAAACAATAAACAAATCGATCCTATGCATGCCAGTATTAAACGTTAAACGTCACTAAGCCTAATAGGTACCGGGTGGTTGCCCACTAATTGCCTGTCGATCTGCCAAATTTGAAAATAATCTGCATTGAGTTTTGTCAAATTATAATATTCCTCCCAGTAAATCAAAACAAAATAGAGGTAGGTTATACCTTGGATATAACCGCGAGGTTCACATTGGTATATTGAAATAATGGTATCATCCAATATATAAATATCATATCACCTACGGCTGGTTAATATTGAAAGTTTTTTGCTTTAACCCGTCTCTTCTTATGAATTTTGCTTCATACTGCTATGCAACGCTAGAACACAGTCATCGGCAAAGTAAAGTGCCCACCGAATTATTCTGTCAACTTCTTTAAAAAATTGATGGTTAAATGAATCAAAATATCGTAATATTGTCAGGAGTTTTATTTACTAATCATATAATTGTGATAAGTTTAAAAAAAAGCATAGACAAAAAAAAGGGGCCAACTTCTAAAACTTTCCTATTCAACGCATTGTCAAGGCTTTCAGTAAATTATTCTTTCGCCTTTAGTACCATTTGCAGATGTTTCGGCATACTCTCCACTAAGTCTTGCAGGTACTGCGGATCGAGGTCTTCCCAGGCTCTCTCAAGGGCTTCAAAAGTGTTGTTTTTGTTTGTAACTCCGGTTTTATCAACGTGGGCATCGATAATGGCCCACAAATTCTCGATGGCGTTCAAATTCGGGTTTTGCGGAGGCCATTCCATTTGCTTGATTCGGTATGAGCGAAAGAAAGAGAAGATTAAGCTTCCTTTTCTGTATGCTTCAGGTCGGTGTTTTGCTGCAGCATGAAATGATTTTCCAGCACTGTTTAATCAACAATACCTCGAGATTTTCACGCAGAATTTTGATGTAGGAGTCTGCATTCCATCGATTTTCACAAGACCTCCCACTCCAGCCACAAAACACGCTCGAAGCGTAATGTTACCCTAAAACTACCCTCCGAAAACTATATCAAAACAAGTGGACGTATTACTAAAGCAATGACGTCTATATAAGGTCTGGGGCAACGCACTGCTTGCTTGTATTGATAGCAAAACTAATGTAAACATTGCTGAGTCGACGAGTGATGACGTAACACTATTCAACTTTCTACAGGCGTGCATAGGTTCAAATAAAAAAAAATCGGTTCATTATAAATGCTCAATTGTGGAAATAATCATGATACAAATGCCACTTATTGAGCAGAAGCATTTCCTCCGAAAACATGGGTCATTTACAGTGAATTTAACAGAGGTAATTGAATTTTTGCCACATTAACTTGCAAACTCTGGGACTTGACAACCGAGTAGCGATATAGAGCCAATTTTCCATCATCGATAGACGGGAATCGGTTTAAAAATTAAGTTTTGTAGCGCACATAATTAACAATCACGGAGCGAAGGAATAAAAAAAACTGTATGACGTAGCACTTTTCGAGCTCTTGTGTAGCGTGCGCAAGAAATGTGGTGGTATTAGCGAATTTTGCTCATTTCACTAATATTGTTGTTGCTACTGGGCCAGACCTTATATGGACGTCATTGTTACAAAAGCACAACAAATAAAATGTTCTGACTCCAAATGTCAAAACTCAACAAATCCAGGGGTCTCCTGATGAGCATGCGAAAGATTTACTAGGTTTTTATAAATGAGCACTTTTTTATATCACCCCTAATTATGCTAACCTCACCAACAAGTAGTTTTGTAAAATCGAGGTTTGCTTCTTATAGATTTTCTACTGAATGTTTTTAATAAAGTTTGATTAAATCATCATTTTAAAAATATATCAACTGTAGCATTTGAGAAGTTGAAGTTGTTGAGAAGTCTTTGTTGAAATCATGAAAGGTGGACACATTATTTTGCCGATGACTGTATAAGCTCTCAGAAATAATGTACATTACGAATGATGTAATCCTTGTTACACGTAAATACTTTGAGACTCAAGGATAAATATGTCTATATGATGCATTGCTAAACCCTAATTGAAACCCATAATAATAAATACTGTCACACTCAAAGTCGCGTTCCAGATGCTAAATTCTTGACAGCTCCCAGAATATATTAGGTAACCTCAAATCTAAGTCCATTAATCATTGAAAATTAGCCACAAAATTGAACACTGAGATTTAGACGATCCTTGTCTTTGGTGCTATGACAACATTAGACTAATTTTTATCGCAGTTGGTTCTAATTGTGAACTACAAATGGAGCACGATTTACCGCCCGAGGTTGCTACTCCATTATTGCCAGATCAGCTGTCATTACACAGAGAACCAACAGATGATGCTTGGGACTAACATACATCCTCAATGTGTGGTGATCTAAGGCAATACTGGCGCTGGCCTCGCTCGAATGTAGATCAAATGAAGCAATGGTAGGAAGATGTTGCTGTGATACTCGATTTATTGGAAGCTGAGAACACCTCCATTTCCACAAGAAATCACTGGGATGTTGGAAAGCAGGATTGGGTGGCAGCAAGGTGCGTTTTGGTAAATGATATGCTGTGTAGTAAAATGTTTAAATTTATTATTTATTTACATGGCATACCGTCACAATACTATAACATAGCCTGATACACAATATCCCTCCATAATGCCCGGTTCGTGGCTACTCCTCTCCAATCCCTTGGGCACCTTGTACCCCCTAGGTCTTGCTCCACCTGGTCTGACCATCTTGCTCGATGCGCCCCACGTCGTCTTGTACCAACCGGATTCCCATCGAACACCATTTTTGCAGGATAGTTACCCAGCATTCTCGAAACATGTCCTGCCCAGCGTATCCTTCCAGCTTTTGCCACCTTATGAATACTGGGTTCGCCGGCGAGTTGCGCGAGCTGATGGTTCATCCTTCGCCTCCATAGTCCGTCCTCCTGTACTCCACCAAAGATGGTTCTTAACACCCGTCGCTCAAAAACTCCGAGTGCTCGCAGGTCCTCTTCAAGCATTGTCCACGTCTCATGCCCGTAGAGAACAACCGGTCTTATGAGCGTTTTGTACATTATGCACTTCTTACGGGAGAAAATGTTTATATATTGGTACTGATTTCCGATTTGAACTACTTTTAACCGGGGCCACTTTTTTCTTGGAAAAAAAAAAAATATATATATTTATATGTCAACTTAGTGTTCTAAATGCACTTCCACAGCTATTGATTGAGAGCATTCGATGCCAAGTACGTTTATTGCATTAGGATGATTTGCAGCAAGTACAATCATTCGCTATGCTCAGGAAGTCGAGAAATTTTCCTAAACGAAAAATTCCTAGACGAGAGCTGGAATCGAACCAAGCCTCCTCCAGTATGGTGTTGCTTTTTCTAAAGCACCATTAGATATCAAATGTCAACCAAACCTTATGGAGCCTTTATTTAATTTCCGAACTGTTTTTTTTTTCTAGACTTTTAGTCTCATCTTCCTCCACAGTCACTTAACACATTTAAAGTATTGTTTATGACTTTTCCGGGGGTGAGATTTGAACTAGTGACTTTGGCCTGAGAAGTATGGATTTCGAACAACATGCTGGTGATTGTTATATTAAAAAAAAAAAACAGTTAGTAGAACCTCTGTCAAAATTGATATATGCTCCTGAAGTTCTGGATAATTTACAGAAACAGGAATTGAAACTATTTTCGCAACTTCGTGTTTTAAACAACATTCGAAAAAATGACGAATAAATTCAACTAACCTTTTTTTATTCTCTGCATTCTAACATTTCCTGACGTTAGGGAATCTTTGTAAGAACTGTATCGAAAATAAGTTATCCACATATTTTTCTTTCAATTCATTTAAAAAATGATGTTTTATTCAAACAAATGGATGATTGTACGGGATTGAAACTTGATCATTGCGAAGACCTGATGAAATTAATATTTTTCTTTCGCAAATTTGCGAATTAAAGATCGACCACTTTTCGTCAAGTTCCCCACAAGTGTTTCATCACATTTTTTGGACGCATTTGCCCAATTCTTTTTGAACTCCTGCATATTCTCAGCTACTTTACCAGTCTTTTCGAAGACCTTCTTCACAATCGCCCAATAGCGTTCGATGGACCGAAGCTGAGGGCAATTTGACGGATTGATGTATTTCTCAACGAAATCTGTACCCTTTTCCGTGAGCCAATTGAGAGTTGTTTTGGTGTAATGCGCTGCCACTTAAAGCCAAAACAGTGGAAGGGGACTATACTTCTGATATAAAGGCTTCAACTTCTTCTGCGGACAATCCGATCGATAAATTTCCACATTGATTGCTCCGGTAGTGTAAACAATGGTAGACTTCGTACCGCAGGAACATATTGAACTTCATACCGCAGCAATTTTTGAACAAACTTCTCCACTTGAATCGGCCTGTCTGTATTGCTTACATCTTCCCCTACGACGGCAGTGTAATATTGTGGACCTGGAAGGGTTTTGGAGTCCTATTTGACATAGGTCTCGTCGTCCATCAAAATACATGCATCCGGTCGCTCCAAAACTCGCAAATACAATTTCCGGGCCCTTATTGCTGCGTGTTGTTTCTGTTCTCCACTGTGTTTGGCGATTTTCTGCTTCTTGAAGGTCTTCAGGTTGTTCCGTTCGTTGATACGTTGAATCATTCCGACTCTTGTTCCCACTTTTTTGGCCAAATTACATATCGACATTGATTTGTTCTTCCGAATTAGAGCTACCACTTTCTTATTCCGTATATGGTTGGAAGATCCGGGTTTTCTGCCTCTTCCTGGCAGTTCATCCAAAGAACAGTGTTGTCCAAACTTGGTTTTGACGCACAGCATGCTATGATGAACACATTAAAACCATCAAAAATACACGCATACAACGCAAATGCACGTGATAGCTTATTTTCGATACATTCCTTATTCTTTAGTTTTCTATGTAGCCAAGTACGAAAGAGATGCACGAGTCTTTCCTCTTTTCAATTTCTTATCGTTGCTTTAATGTCTTTTAGCACACGTCCTTTGTCTTGAGTATATCAACTTGTCTTATTACCCTGCTGTTTTCTTCGTTGTTTCATTCGACTCTTTTAACACATCCTTAGCGAGGAAGTGAAAACTTACTTTGCTTAATTTGTGAATATAACACAGTGGTGTTTGAATAACAAATAGTTGCAACAAACAGGGTAGAACTCATATGCAATAATTTGTCACTTAAAAAAAAAAACCTAAACTTTCCAAAGCTCAACATTCTGATATTACAGTATGCGTCAGAAAATTTTGAGACTCTCAGTTATACTATCTTACCACTCAACGTTTCAACATAGTTTAACAAAGTTTTGCTCCAAGTGTTAGTTATTGGTTGTATACAGATTGAAGTATTTGAATTTGTTGCGATTAAAAAAGATTTTAGCGAAAAATGTACTAAAATTCTCAGATATCATGGCTCTTGTAAAATGTTTCAAAGCTACTGTATTTCAAGTCAAGGCATCAATTATACTCCCAACAGTACCATGAAATGGATGGAAGTAGCTCGTAATTCCGTTCGGATCAGTGTGTGTGTGTGTGTGTGTGTGTGTGTGTGTGTGTGTGTGTGTGTGTGTGTGTGTGTGTGTGTGTGTGTGTGTGTGTGTGTGTGTGTGTGTGTGTGTGTGTTAGTTTGTGTGTGTGTGTTTGTTTGTGCGTGCAGTGCTTTTATGGGAGAAACTTGTCTGCATTTGTTCAGTTTTTTTTACCTGCTAACCTGCTCTATTCAAAATACAACGACCCATTTCAAAAATTCCTGTTCATTCACGTACATTCTGACCATCTTCATCTATATAATAAAAATGAGTTGGGGTTTCCTTTGTCACGATTTAACTCGCGAGCGGAAGGACCGATCGGCGTGAAATTTTGTATGCAGAAATTTTTAGGGCCGGAGACTAATCTTATGATGGTTTGAGACCCCTCCCTTCACTAAAAGGGGGGGGGGCTCCCATACAAATGAAACACAAATTTCTACACAACTCGAGAACTAATCAAGCAAAAGAAACCAAATTTAGCATGTGTGAGTTTTTGAAAGCAAAAAAGGTTTTTATGGTAGCATGAGACCCCTCTCCTCTCTAGAAAGGGAGGCTCCCATACAAATGAAACACATACTTCTGTATAACTCGAGAACTGATCAAGCAAAGAAACCCAAATTTAGCATGTGGAAGTTTTTGGAGGCAAGAAATGTTTTTATGGTAGTTTGAGACCCCCCCACCTCTCTATAAAGGGAGGCTCCCATACAAATGAAACACATATTTCAGTATAGCTCGAGAACTGATCAAGCAAAGAAACCCAAATTTAGCATGCGGAAATTTTTGAAGGCAAGAAATGTTTTTATGGTAGTTTTAAACTTCTCCCCTCTCTATAAAGGGAGGCTCCCATACAAATGAAACACAAGTTTGTGCATAACTCTAGAACTAATCAAGTTAATGGAACCAAATTTGGCAGGTAGAGGTTTTTGAAGGCAAGAAATGTTTCTAAAGTAACTCAAGACCCCTCCGCCCTCTGTAAGAGGGGGGCTCTCATGCTAATGAAACACAAATTTGTGCATAACTCGAGAACCAATCAAGCATATGGAACCAAATTTGGCATGTTGAGGTTTTTGGAGGAGAAAATTGTTTCCATGGAAGTTTGAGACTCCTACGCCATCTGGAAGGGGGGGGAGGGAGGGGGATTTACATACAAATGCAACACAAATTTCTGCATAACTCGAGAACTAATCAAGCAAATGGAACCACATTTGGCAGGTGGAGGTTTTGGAAGGCAAGAAATGTTTCTAAGTTGACTCGAGCCCCTCCCTTTTCTGAAAGGAGGGCTCATATACAAATGAAACACAAATTTCGGAATAACTCGAGAACTTATCAAGTTAATGGAACCCAATTTGGCATTTGGAGGTTTTCGAAGGCAAGAAATGTTTCTAAGATGGTTTGAGACCCCTCCGCCTTCTGGAAGGGTAGACTCCCATAAAAATAAAACATAATTTTTAGCATAACTCGAGAGCCAATGAAGCAAATGAAACCAAATTTGGCATGTTGAGGTTTTTGGAGGCAAGAAATGTTTCTATAGCAGTTCAATACCCCTCCCCATTTTGAAGGGGAGGGGGGCTCCCCCTACAAATAAAAAGCAAATTTCTGCATGACTCGAGAACTAATCAAGTATATGAAACCACTTTTAGCATATGGAGGTTTTTGGAGGCTAGATTTCTATATACATAAAAATGAATTTCTGTCTGTCAGACCCTTATAGACACGGAAAGTTCTGAACCGACTAACGTGAAAATTTATATGAAGGGGTTTTTGGGGCTGAGGAAGGTTCTTATGATTGTTTGAGACCCCTTCTCTCTCAGAAAGGGGCGCTCTCATACAAACCCGAGACCTAATCAAGCAAATCGAATCAAATTTAGCATGTGGGGGGTTTTGAAGGCAAGAATGTTTCTATGGTAGTTCAAGACCCCTCCCTTTCTGAGGGGGGGGGGGGGGCTTCAAACAAATGAAACTCACATTTTTATTATAATCGATGAGCCCAGTGTGATGGTTCGAGAACTAATTAAGCAAATGGAACCAAATTTGGCATGTGGAGGGTGTTGAAGTCAATGATTGTATGGTGGTTTGAGAAACCGCCCCCCTTTGGAAGGGAGGGCTCCCATGCAAATGAAACACAAATTTCTACCAAAAATGAGAATTATCCAGGGTATTTAAACACAAACCGTGTATTTCTCGAGTAAGAAGCATGTTTTGATAGAAGTTTGAACCCCTGCTTATTCAAGAAGAAAAAAACTCATTTCGAAAAAAAAAAACCATAAACGTGACAGTTATATTAAATTTTCCTTCATTTAGTTGCAAGCGTAGCAGCGCACGCACCGGGTTCAGCTAGTATACAATAAAACATGGACATCTTCACATATCAAATGGATATGTGCAGAGTTTTCACTCTTCCAAAATCGAAAATGGACATTCTTGATCCTGGCGTGAAATACCATGTAAATTTCTGTCCCCTCAAACAGACACATGCTAGCGTTCTTTAGCCCATAAGATTGGGTTGAAAGAGATGAGAAAATAAATTCAATCGAACACATCTTTCGTCTAATAGCGTATGTGTCAGTTGAAGGAGACATAATTTTACACGATATCTGTCTTTACGTTCCCTGGCTTTTTACAAACATGAATTACGTCTCGTGTAAAATTCATAATTTCTAAGTGTGTATATTTTAAAACTACTTCAGTGTGTGATAATATAAAACGACCTCACCAATGTTCCTCACCTGATGCTGGAAAGCTCGTCCGGATGCGGGAGCGGGGCACTAAAGAACAAAAAATGGTAAAAAAATTCCGACGCACAATCCATCTTCAGAAACACGACCATAACACACTGTGAAAGCAATTCCATTCATAACGTCCTACGAAAAGCACTCGGAGGAACTATAAGTTCACCATTTATTTTAGTTGAATGAAAGAATGATTTTTTAATTTTATTTCCACGAAAACGACGCTGCAAAAGCAAAACACGTCATTTTCAAAGCACGGCTTGCTGCGATCCATCCATTTTATGTGAATACAGGTTCAGTTAAAAGTTGATAATAGTGATACCAAGCTCGAATGAAAAGTTTGAGTCTCATTATTTTCTGACGCAACTGTATAGTAGACATAATTCAAAGCGGCTATTTCAACGCAACGTAACTTACGTTAATAATAACAAGAACTAACTTCACCCTTAATAAAAACTGGCTTCATCAATCATGTTTTACCCGTTTGTTCATCAATACAAGTCCGGACCCAGTTTTTCCCTTCGCAAAAGATGTTTATCACCCATTTTCGTGGAAAAACTAACACTCACGCACATTCCGGCTAAAAACGAGAGAGCGGATCCTTGATCAAACTAGCCACCGAACCACCGTAAAATCTATAGTAAAAGGTTCAATTGGGTTCAAATATTCCAACCTTTTCGGGGTGTCGGCTTTTGATAGAATATCAATTGTTTGTATGGAATAGAATGCATTCAATAACAGAAAATTAGTGACGGTAATTTAATAGCAGTCGTAAGATGGTTTAGATGATCCCCTACAAAGCTGATGAAGAAGAAGCAGTTGGCATTCAAATTTCCAATGAAATTTTCCACCTATGAATGTGCAATTTTGGAATCAAGTGCTCCGTAAGAGATAAGAGTAATCAGCAATATTAAGCCCATTGAGAGAACTGTCATAATCAGAACCAATTGAACATATTTTGCCCTGCCGCAAGTGCTATCAGCCCCTAAGAACAGCGAGCCCAACAAACGTAAGTGTCGAATAACTGCTTGGTCAAACAAATTTGGAGAAGTTATTCAGCTTTCTAGAAGAAAAAGCTGGACAACTTCTCCAAATTTGTTTCAACAAACAGCATTGGTGTTTGTTGGGAGACCATTATTGCCAAATCGTCGGAATGAATTCCCGCATATCTCTTACTTTGAGGATCACTAGTAGAAAGTAAAGTTTTTACTTGTGTTAGATTTGTTTAGTTTTCTCGTTGTTTCTTGCTATTTTTAAATAGAATTTAACTACTGCTTTTTTTGAAGAAAATTAATTATTTCAAATTATATGCAGGAATGTAGAAAAGTTTTAGGTATTTTAATACAAGGAACATGTATGATGCTCAACTGCCACTTGTCGGTTTTTACTACCACTAGTGAGTAAACAAGATGATTCAATTACTTGCACCGACGAACTCGTACTTGGCCGAAATTGGCCAACAAAAAAAGCTGCAACAACATATGTTTGTGCGCCATAAAACGTGGAAATTTAATTTTTCAGCACTCCCGTTACCATACTGCCACCGTTCACTGCCGGAAGAAGCCAGCCGTGTGAATGCCACCACAAACGACGCCGACCGTGCCAAAGTGCGTATGGCTCGTAAAGAACCGCATTCGGTAAAACGACATCGCCGAAAAATACTGCCATGACAAACGCGTTTGTTGCGACACTTTATATACTTTTGTTCTCTGCCTGCTTTCACATAAATTCCAAATTTATGCTGTATCGGGCTCGCAAGCACTTGTTTGTAAATATTTTACGAGAAACCTAAACTGAATTCTCAATTCTGCCACTGAATTCGGTGAACCTCCCAACAAATGCCGATTGTTTGTAACGATTCGTAAGAACAAGAGTTGATTAACATGGGAAAAACAAGTAAAAGTTTATTATTTCTTGGAAGAGCGTATCGCTGTTGTATCTGATTTGATGAAGTAATTTCATGGAATTCAGTATGACCTTTCAATAAAATCGAAGCAGAAAACCATTCCCGGGGAAAGCTTTTTATTTGTGATATCGAAGAAATCACGATTTCATCTGCGTCAATGATTGATATCGAAGCATTCAATTCCTTCTGGTTTTCCCCCGCAAAAAACGGAAAACGCCGAAAAAGCGCTTTTCGGTCTTCCAGTTCAATTAGTGGTAATCAATTTTCCCTCAGAAAGGAGGCATGGAGCCAAAGTCCGTCAATTAATTGCCGCAAAACTGATGCTCTTTCGTTTTCTTTCCAAATCAATGCCATCTACACGCGACGCCGACTACTACAACGAAGAGGACGATGCACACAGAAGATTCTCGCCCTTGTCGATGTCAACCAGAAGCCTAGAAACATCAAAGTTCAAGTGCGGAAACTAAGCCATTTAATTTAGATGATTAAAGGACCACTCTGTCATGCTTTTGTTTCGTTGCGATTTAACGTTACTATGATTTATGTCTCAGGTCCTCTATCCGGTCCGGGAACATCGCCTTGTCATTTTATTGCTCGCGTGAGAGCTTATGAAAGGAAGCAACACAAAAGTGTTTTTGGAACCATACACAACACGCTCAAGTGTCCCAAGGGGATGCATTAGGTTGTTTTCGTTTTGGGCGGATTTCCTGCCTTTTTTTCCATTCTAGGTCGACTTTTCCGATTACTATCTCTTAATTTCCGGTTTTCTGATCCTTGGAGTGTGTTGCTATTTATTACATAGACCTTTCCATAAAATGAATAAATGAGCTCCAATGTTCTAAAAAAAACACAATCTTTCTATAAGTAGCTTCTGAAAAAAAAAACACAGAAAATGCAAATCGGAAAAATTGTTCAACATTTCGGAAGTTTAGCAACATATTATACTCATACTTAAGTATTCATCGAAGGGTTGAAATAACAACCAATTTATTCAACCACCTCAAACCCTAATTATAACGTATTTATTAAAAATAATGTACTGGTTTTAGCAATTGTTCACGCAATTACCCTGCCACCTGGTGATGAATCCATCTTTGCTTCGCAAATCCAATCGTAGCAACTCTGTTGTGTTCAGAAAAAAAACAGTTGAATTGCATCAGCCATCTTACTGCCAGCTTCACCACGGAGCGAAGAAGTTTGACATCGTGAGGAAATTCATGTCCGTAGGATGTACCTGATCATACATTTACAATTCTTCTAGAGAAAGAGCAAGACCGAGACCAAGGTGGTCTCATCATTCCGCGCCTTGTGCCTAGAGGTTGCTGGAACCGGCCAAACGGTGAAGAGGTACCAGGAAAAGATGGACATTGTTATGGGGGAATGTCAGTCGAGGCCAGCCGTTTCTAAGCAGCATGCTACCGCCCAAAAAAGGCGGCTGAAGGTGCTGGGGAAAACATCTTTCCGGCGAAGCACGTCGTTCTGGGCATAATGGAAGACAAGACCTACTTGGCGATCGTAGGCAACGACTGCCTGAGTACTAAACGTCCCCCTTCAAGGAGGTAAGCGTTGATCTCCGATATATCTCCCGCTCCTAGGTCCTGAAGAAAGTCCTTCTGTGGCCGACGATCAGCGAGAAGGGATTGTCCAAGCCACTGTTCTCTTCTACGGGGATTGCGGTTAACAACCTTACAACCTTCATCAAGAAGTACCACGCGGAGGAGGTGTGGTCTTTTGGCTGGAACTGGCCTCAGCCCATTATACCACGAAATCACTAGAGGAGGCGGACCGGTGTACTGAAAACCACCAACCCTCCCCAAAAATGTTGAACGCCGCTCGCCTCATAACATCTTCAAAAGTAATGTTGAACAGCAGGCAAGAGATTCCATCACCTTGAGCCCTCTGCGGGATTCGAATAAAGCCGATAATCAACCCGCTACCCTCACACAGCACTGAGCTACATACGTAGCCTTGATTAGCCGGATCAGTTTTCTCGTTCTCGTTCATGATCTTCCATAGCTCTTTTCGGTTAACTGTATCATATGCGGCTTTGAAGTAGATAAATAGATTTGCGTAGGGGCTCTATATTCACGGTACTTTTGGAGGATCTGCTGCAATGTGAACATTTGGTCCGTTTTAGACCGCCCATCTATGAATCTGGCTTTATACTTCCCATGCCTTCCCACGAATCTATTTTCTAGTGGCGACTATCGCTGGCTGGTCGACATAAAGGACGGTGATTGCACAATGGTTTTCGCAGTCCAGTTTGTCACCCTTCATGTAGCTGTAGCAGATAACCCCATCCTTCCACTCCTCCAGCATCTCTTTGGTTTCCCAAATACTTGCTTTCAGAAGATGCATGCCATTCGCCAACTTATCCGGGCCTATCTTGACAAGCTATGCTCCGATAGCATCCTTTTCAACCGATTTGTTGCCCTTCAGCGGCTCGATGGCATCATTAACTTCACCTATCGTCAGGAGGCCACATATCCGTCACTTGCTGCATCGTCGGCGGCACTTCCTTTGCCGTTTTAGTCCTTTCCTGTACTCGATTCAGATGTTCATCGAAGTGCAGCCTTCATCTTTCGGTTACGTCACAATCGCCCGCAAGAATACTCCTACCTTATCCAGTCGCATTTCAGCTCGCGGCACTAAGCCTCTGCTTTCGCGATTCATATAAGCCTTACAGCTGTTCTAGCTCATCTTTTTCCACCTTCTCCTCCTACAGGCGACGCCTTTTCTCCCGGAAGAGTCGGGTTTGCTGCCTCCGTATCTGTCTGTACCGTTTCACACTCTGTTTTTCTTCCAACACCCGCTGACATTTCTCGGTCGATTTCGTTCCACGTGACCTTAGACATTCTCCGCTACGCTGCTGATAGCTGCATTCATGGTGTTCCAACAGTTCTCGCGAAGGGTTCGTCGAGCTCACCCTCTTCTGGCAGTGCAGTCTCTAATGATTACGCATGTCATGTTGAATCAGTCACGCGAGATTTGTACCGTGATGGGTGTCGGTACCGAAAGTTGATCACTGCGGAGAGATTTGGGTACATCTTAACCGGCAGGTAGTGGTCCGAATCGATGTTGGCGCCTCGATAGGCTCTGACGTCGTTGATGAGAAGTGCCAACCATTTGTCAAAACGTGGTCGATTTGTGATTCTGTTTGGTTTTGTGACTTCCAGGGGTACCGATGTTGGAGGCTGTGCTGGAAGAAGGTTCTACGCATGGCATGGAGGTGGCGAAGTCGATAAATCGAAAGCCACTTTCGTTCGTCAGCCGGTGCGCGCTGAAATGTCCTATCATCGATTAATACTCCTCCTCCTAGTCAACCTGAGCGTTGAGATCCCCAATAATGAGCGTTGATGGAATTGATGAAATTTTTTATAAAACTAGTTTAGAGTGTAGTGTTTGTATTTTTTTTTATAATCTGTCAGGTGGTTATCGAGATAGCTTCCATGTTAGAAGTGCTTCGATAAAAAAAATGGTTGAAAATCCAGGCCAATCCCACAGGTGAATCACGAAACAGTTGGGAATCGGCTATTCTACCGTGACCATGTGGTAAAATCGTTCAAGGAAACCCAGGATCCCGTGAACGCAATAAAGGTGAAGGACTTCTCCGCAATCCGCAATCCAAACCATTCGATCCGGGACGTGACCAAGTGTTGCACAGGATTCTATGGGTAGCCGTAAGTCCACGGTGCGGGCATTTAGCCTAGAAGAATAGGTTGAATAAACCAACTTTGCAAAAACATAGCAAATTTGCGTTTCTGTGGGATCCTATGCGCAAAGCTGTGACTACAACGGCGCGGAAAGTGATAGGCACTGATCAATGACAAAGACAAAATGACTGGATCGATGACGAGTGCCAGAGAATGACAGACGCGAAGAATATCCGGCTCAAAAGAAAGCGGTACAGGGTAGCAAGAACAGAAGAAAAACAAATCCACCGCAGAAAGAAAAGGCATCACGAAGAAAGTGTGATAGCTGAAGCGCAATAAAGCATGGACAGGAATGATGTGCGGAGGTTCTTTGCAACGGTCAATGGCGCGTGACACAGTACAGTACCCGCCATGTTCAATGACCAAGAGGGGAACTTATCAAGCAAGGAAGTGAGCAGCTACCCCAATCGATCGATCGAGTACTTCTACAGGAAAGGGAGGACGAAGAAATGCTCACCTGTTGTTTGGATGACCTCATACGCCTGATCTACAAGAAAGGGCACAGACTGGAGTGCGCCAATTATAGAGGGATTACCCTGCTGAATTCGAGGTACAAAATACTGTACTGAGTCCTACGTCAGCGAATACCTGGCTGGTTATTGTGAGGGCCGATCAACATCGGATCACATCATTTTGCGAATGCCCTTAGATTAATTCTGGGAGTATACCTTAAAGACTCACCATCTGTTTATTGATTTCAAGGCAGCGTACCTTTCAGTGAAAAGAAATGAGCTGTGGCAGACAATGTCTGAACATGGAGTTCCGGTGAAACTAATTAGGTTGATACATGCAACGCTGTATGGCTCGATATCAAGTGCTTGGATTGCAGTCAAGGTGTCAACCTCGTTTGTGACGTTAGATGGGTTGATGTAAGGAGAAACATTTTCGAATTAACTGTTCAACATTGCTCTCGAGGGTGCGATTAGGAGATCAGGCGTGCAGAGAAACGTGCATCACAAGGTCGTATATGCTCCTTGGTTTTGTAGACGGATGATACTGACCTCATTGGAATCGATCGCAGGGCAGTGAAGGAGGCCTTCGTGCCTCCAAAGAGGGAGACAGCGAAGATAGGCTTGACCATCAGTTCTACCAAAATGAAGTACATGGTTGCTGGTAGAGATAGAGGGAGGCCTAGTGGTGTTGGTGCTGAGGTAGTGTTTGATGGGGATGTGTTTGAAGTTGTTGAAGATTTTGTTTACTTTCAAACATTGTGACATGTGACAACGACGTTACCCATGAAGTGAAAAGACGGGTTGCGGATGCGGCAAAAAGTGCTTCGGACAATAATCGGCCGGAAATTAGACAATGGTGTGTTGCACAGACGCATGAATCATGAGTTATATCAAGTGTATAAAGAAGCGAATATTAACGACTGTTCCAGAAAGTATAAGCACACCTTATTTTAACGGTCACTTTGAATATAATGAAATATTTCAACATGTTTTGGCTGCGTGCTTTTGTTTGCACATTTCTGAATGACATAGCATCAAAAAAGTGCTCAGTTTTGTGTTACCTATCAAAATGCGCGGTCTTACTCCGGAACAATGAAAAAGTATCGTGCACAAATGGTGCACTGTGAGCGGACTCTCCTTGAGAAAATTGGCCAAGGAAGAGGGTGTAAGCGTTGGAGCGGTACGATCTGCGATTCGAAAATATAGAGAACAGTGTACGTTTGAAGATGCGCCGAAGAGTGGTCGGAAATCCGGTCCTGTTAGTCCGGATATCGATAAAAAGATCAGGGATACCTACAAGCGAAAACCAGCGACTTCCGTTCGGGATGTTGCGAAAAAACTAGGGACCTCGTCGAGTAACATCATGCGTGCCAAAGAAAGACTTGGGCTAAAAACATACCGAAAGCAGAAAAAACCCAAAAGAAACCCAAAACAGGCCGCGTCCGTGAAACCACGGGCCCGCAAACTCTACGATTCGTTATTGTGTAGAAATTCTGGGTGTATAATAATGGACGATGAAACGTATGTGAAACTAGATTACAAAACGCTTCCCGGACCACAATTCTATACTGTAAGCGAAGACAAAGACATCCCCGAAACGGAGAAGGCAATTTTTACCGAAGAATTCGGTAAGAAGATTATGGTTTGGCAGGCAATATGCGAGTGTGGTAAAACATCTAGTCCGTACATCACAACGGAGACGATGAACACTCAGAAATACGTTAAGGAATGTCTCCAGAAGCGATGATCAGGCAGCATGAAGGTCCAGTAGTATTTTGGCCTGATTTGGCATCATGTCATTACGCAAAGGACACTTTAGAATGGTACAAAAGTCAAAATGTATGTTTCGTGCCGAAAGACATGAATCCGCCGAACTGCCCGGACTCACGGCCAATCGAGACTTTTTGGGCTTTAACCAAAGCAAAGCTACAAAAATTCATAAAACCAGCGGACGACATCCAAAAATTAAAAAAAGATTGGCCAAAAGTGGTCAAAATGGCGGGAAGTACCACTGTGCATAAGCTAAGTGGTCATGTTCGAGGAAAAGTTAAGAGTCTTGGTTATGATTAAATATTTTGATTAAACGAGAGTAAAATATCATATAAAACACAAATACAAATATGATTTGCCAAATAAAATTATTAAAACTAAAAAAACATAACTGTTTTGTTATTTTGAAAGTGTGCTTATACTTTCTGGAACAGTCTTTACTAATCATATAAAGTACGGCAGACTTCAGTGAGCTGGTCCTTTAGTGCGAATGTCAGAAAAAAGAATTGCGGAAATAATATTCAGCAGGGAACCAGGTAGAGGTTGGCAACTTCGTGGAGAGCCATGGAAACGCTAGCTACATGCAGTGGAGGAGGACCTGTGAACCCTAAAAGTTCGGGGCAACTGGAAAAGTATCGCACATGATCGACGAAGATGGAGCTCTACGATACGCCCGGCTTTCATGTGAAGCTACGCTGTAGCCAACCAGTAGCTTGAGTAGAATCAACTTTGTGGACTAAACTGGCCTTGTGCCAGTGTGTGTAGTAATCAAAAATTTACACTCATAATATGCTGATTCAGTCACCACCTATTAATGGATTCAATTGGTTAATAGGGTCTTGTTAATTGGGTAAGGTTGAAATTGATTGAGGAATTTGCGTCGTTGCAGTCGTTGCGTAGTAATATAAAATGAGAATAACAAAAAACGGGACGTGTTTTCTCGACAAGAAAAGCTCAAATGTTTCCAAAACTCTTTAGAAAGTCTTAAGCGTATTTGATAAACCTTCGTCAGAATTGATGTTCAATTTTCAAATCAAATCTGACGAAGGGTTATGACATCCAGTTGCTTTTTAATTGGGATATGACCCACCTAACGAACACATATCTAACGAGCTCTTAACGAGCAAACCTTTGCAGTAATTGGAGAAATTCCCCAAAAATCTCACTCAGGACTTGACGGGAAGATTTCTAGAAGAAGCCGACTTTTATAAAGCAGAGTTTAATGTGTGTTGTGGTTGATACTCTAATGTGCTCAATATCTACATTTTCAGTTAAATCCTGTAAATATGCTAAATTAAGCGAATAAATCAATCTCGAAAAACTGTATCATAAGCAGAACCTGACCATTGGAGGTAAGAGTACTGAATTTTATGACCACACTATAGACAATGGAAAAAAATTTCATGACATTTCTGTCCTTTTTTCAACGGACGATAAAACGTTTTCGCTGTCAGAACCGATGATTTTGAAAAAAGGCTTACATACTTTTATGGCGTTCAGAATTTTCTTCCCTCCTTTAGCTATCATTCGCGTTATCTTGAAATGTACCTGTATTTGATTGCGGTGTTCAACATTTCGCAGGAGATGATGGTTTTGCGAAAAGTGTACATTTACCATCACTGAACCTGACTGACCTTTATCCACTTGTCTCGATTATCCACCAGCAACTTGACACAACTTAACACCGGCTACACTATACACTCATTTCCCGAATGTGTAAAACCGAAATCCCCAAACAGAGAACAAATAAAAATGCCAAATACGCTGAAAATCCTGTGGCAATTCCTCTCCTGCAATATTCATGACTTCTCAATTATCCTTCGCTGTCCACTTTTATCTCCCCCATGCAATCGAACACACAGTAATACAGCATTCATATCGCTTCTTGACCAGATTTCTATTCTCATTTTTCCCTTTTTCTCGAATCGTCGTCCCATTTGACACCCTCTTCAGAAGTCCGGAATGCTGTGGTGCCCCCTTGCTGGAATAAAGGAATGCAACCGCAGCAGTGTGTAAGGTCCAGCAGGGGGAGGGCAACCGTGACGGAAAGTGCCCATTTCCTTCACGCTTGTTATGATGATGTGTGTGAATGTGTTGTTCTGCTCGGCCACCAGCCTGTCGCCTCTTTCAGAACCGAATGGACGTACATTTTCCAAGCTCAACACACGTGAACCGACATAGCTAGTTAACAAGGTTGGGAACGGGGGGAGACTTGAAAATGCATCACCACACTACCGATGTATGTGCTGACGTGACGTGTGTTGGATCATTAGGACAAGTAATCAGTACACAGTGAGATGGTTTAGGATATTTTGACCTCATCACAAGGATCTCAAAAATCCTGAACACTCGTTTTCTTTTTGAATTATATAATATTTTCAACTTTTACAGAATGTTAAAAATTTTAAGCACTATGTTATACAACATGCTTTAAAGCATTACTGTATTTATACCCACCCATAGTGGACAAGAACACAGCTTCGCTAGATTTGATGTAATAACGCCCTCCGGTTCTGGTGAATCCATCGGATGGACATCATCACCGAGAGATGGCACGAAGGATTCATTCATTCTTTTTCTGATTTTCTGTAAAATTGGATTTCCTCCCTCCACAGTTCGATTGGCACGAGGCGATCCATCAGCTCGAAAAGGAGAAAATTCCGGATGAGGGTTGGTCAGTTGTAGGAGCCACTTATCTACGGGCAGTAGAGAGAAAGAGTGTAGGTACGTGTCTGATGAGTGGCCCGCATGTTTGACTCGTTAAGGTTCTTATGGCTGGGGAGAAACAACCTCGATGTAAGTATACGATACCTAATAGCCTTCATATGTTGAATTCTGTTGATGCACATGTTGAAAGTGAATCTTACCGAAGAAGTAATTACTTGCTGATTTGCTGGTGGCCCTCGAAAGGAAAGGGTGCATCGTTCTACCGAAAGGAGAAGCACTTTATGCTGGATTTTTCATTAGGTAAAGAGTCCATTGCGAACTGGTTGCAATGAGGGGTGAGAGGAATGTTGGATAACCAGGAGTTGGTTATTATGTCCACAGGGAAAGTGATAATTGAGTACAGTTGTAAGTGCGGTGGGTTACTTTTTATCTTCTACTCCGATGTCTGTTGAATTATGTCGGACGAAATCAGTGCAATCAGTGCTCATGAGCGAACTCCGTTTAGGTCGACGATGGAATCGCAATTAAAGGTATCAGGTTAAGAGTCGAAAAGTGGTCGCAATACAAACTACTGTTTGAGATATGAGGCTGAGAGTATTCCTCCTCCGATAAAAATATTGGCACATTTTTGTAGGGCATTTGGATGGTACAGCTGAATGATAAAGGTTCAAAGAAAATCCTTCTAATGGCCATCTTGAATTCTACTGCCGGAAGTGCTGAAACCCAAACAACTTTTATAAATAACAATCAAGAACTAATAAATTGGCGTGTTTGAATATGTTGTACGGTTATATGTTATTATATTTGTATTGTATCTGATAGTTGTGATATATGACGATTAAAAAAAATGAACGAAAATTTACTTCAATTACAGCTTGTCAATTATATTGGGATCAAAATTCTCACAAGAAAACCTTTTGACATTGACTGCATACGCTCGAATTCTGACTTCAGCAGCAAACACCGCCTGTTCACTCGTCCGCTTTAGGTTACAAGTCCAGTATACAATCTTCATTGACTTAAAACCAAATATGTTAGCTGGGGGAATGAAGATGTTATTGAAAGAGCTTTTAGGACAACACCTCCAGCTTGTCGCAAAAAACTGGTGCAATCCAACATTTTCAAGAAATAAAAGAAAACTTTGGTACCTCCTTTATCGCCAAACCAAGTGACCTGACTTCTGATTAAATATTCTAGACTAACATTTGAAAAGAGCAGAAGAGCCAAAATGTAAACAAATCATATAGTATTATATTTTGATTGAACCATTTCAGAACAACTAATTTACCTTGAAAATGGCATCTGAATCAATTATGCACTTCCTTAAACAAGAAAAATTAATTATGATGTTCTTCTGGATCACACATTGCTCTAGTTATTTTGCTGTTCCACCGCTTTTTTCAGTTAGCTTAAAATCCTGGTTAATAGTTTAATATTTCAGGCAAACACTATTCTAATCATCGTATCCTTATTTAGACTTATATATTCACGCATTTTTTGCGTAAATATAAGTTTTATTTATCAAAACTTGAAGATAACCATTACGCGCTAATCACAGAGCAGAAGTCATTTCGCCGCATATTGTCGCCCGTTGAAATGTCAAGTTGGAATTATGCCGTGGACATAATGTTGTTGATTTCCATTGATTGTTGTTACGCCGTCGATAGTTTTTACCTGTTTTACTTGCTAAGGGTAAGGTTTCATCGAGATTTCATCAAATGATTTTGCTTCGCGGTGAGCGCTCGACCAACGTCAGCTGTTGTCACTAAAAAGTTTGTCTAGTCGGTACAAGAAGCCTCGTCATAACTCAGCCGGCAAAGTTTTGAAAATCACATCTGTGGTTATGTTTGAATACCGTTCTTCTTGTCCTGGAATCGTGTTTTATAAAACTGACATGACGTCTGATGAATACTTTAAATTCAGGATTTGTGAACGATTCCATAAACAATGAGCCGTTGCCACTTTTACATACCTTTTCCGCTGCCGTATGCAATGCTGATGGATCTTAAGAAGCTTTTGAGGCGATGCTGAAGAGCCTGGTTGTTCCGAAGCGTGGTCGGAAGGAAGGATCTGGATTATGACATTGAAAACTAATAATATACGAGGTGACGTTGCCGCTATAGAGAACAGGAATATGTTTGCAATGAATTGAAAAGAAATATACTCCGCATTTGATTGTTTAATACACTAAAAATCTTTTAATTATGAGGTACATTTGAAAAGTTCTTTACTGTAAAGTATCCATTTTTACGAGCTTAACTGTGTTTTAAAAGTATTATTCAATGTTATTTCATGCAATTTAATTTAAATACCGTTAGGATTCAAAACAAAAATATCCGGAGACAAATATACAAAAGTATTATCTGTTAAGTTGAAAACCGTAATCATCGACTAGCGACATTCGATTTTATTCCCGATCTGTACGTTAAACGTAACGTCGCTGCTAGTAGTGCGCTGTCTAGCGCATCAGATCCGATATACAACGCACTACTAGCGACGCACAGAACAGGAGTAAAATCGAATGTCGCTAGTCGATGATTAGGGTTTTCAACTCAACAGATAATATTGAGCAAAACACAAAGCCCGTGTTAAATTTGGATGTCTTATGATGGTATCAAACCATTACCGATTGAAATAGCACCACCCATCTCAACGGCCCCAGTGACAAGGTTACTACGACTCACATCAGCTCAGTTGGACTCGCTTGCCGATAGGTTGTTTCAGAAGCTGAATATCTAAAAATGGTAAACTTTGTACTTGTAGCACTGTAGCTAAAACTTTGTCGAACAGTGAATTTCTCTAACGCTCATGTCTTTGGCGTGAACGCATTCCATACGTCATAAAACTTGCCGCGAGTTTTACGTATTCCGCACACCATGTTTCGATATTCAACTAAGCAAACGAGTCTAACTGACTTGATGAAAGTCGTAGCGACCACGAGGATCATTACCACATGGATGCTTACTCAAACCTTCTGCGCGGGTTTTCCACATGATCCTGGATTATCTTTCAGTATTGGTTCAGACAAGTTATCACATCGCTCCGGGGCTTCAAATGGTGAGTTGACAACTTCGAAGGCGGGTATGACCAACCTTCAGTCCTCACAAGCTCCTACCTCACCCCTCCACGAGTCATAAGATCACAAAAGACTGCCAGCTGAAACATGGAGACGCTGGTTGGCGTAGCCTGGGCAATGTTGTAATTTTGACAATAGCGAAGTGAGGGGGTGCGACTGAAGATCGTGTACCTATAAATCATATTGTATACCCTTACCTGTAAATCATATCCTACTATTTTCCATTCTCATTTAATTCATAATTTCAGCACGTTTTGGAATCATCTTTGCATTCTCAAAGATTCTCAGGCATCTCAAGATCCTGGAGCAACATGTCAAGCATCAGAGGTTCACTTTGTTTTTCAGCATTCCAGTATAACATTTACTTTAAAATTGCACTTCTGAACTTAAACTACTATGTTCATAAGAGACGGACATGCGCTTATAAGCAGTATAATTTTAGCTTTGATGATTGGAGTAATCTGCTCTGTTTTCAGTTTTTTTCAGGGACTGTTGAAATGTTGATACGTACCTAATTTATTATTTCATTGATCAACCAGTGGATGTCGGATATATTTTGTACAGACATATGTTGTGATCTCTGACTATTATTGTGAATACAAATACTAATCTTCCTGCGACGGCTGAAGTCTTTCGATGACAGGTTGATCAGCTAAGTTAGCTAAGTCACCTTTTTCAATTTTAGCTAAGTTCAACTATTTAGCTGTCGTTCTCACATTATTATTATTAAATAGTAATTCATTCATAATAAAATTAAAACCAGTGTAGAGCCTTTGAGATCCACTTCAAATGACTAAAACGGTAAGGAAACGGAAGAGCACCTCGAAATTTTAAATATAATTTTTTTATATGACATATAATTTCAGATTGTCTTTGGGATTCCCAGGTTTTCTTAAATAATTTATTCGAGGCTATGCTACATTGTATAAGCTTTAAGTTTAATAATGGAAACGCAAGTCTTTCTACAATTACAACAGGACAACAATATACATACATGTGTAATAGTTCACATTATAATATCCTTTCATTATATTTTACATACTATTCTATATGAAATTGCATATTGATTTTACATTTTCATCATTATCATTAACTGTTTTTTCATTACTTGGATTTTCATCATTAATTTAAATATTATTTTTTTATTCTTACCTCGGAGCGTATGGTACGGTATGTCCCCGCATCCTTCCTCCCCTGTAGATTCACAAAATGCGTTATGGTTCAAATCTATTCATTTGAATCCAACTCATTTTACAAAATTATCTTTTGCGGTTAATGCAACGCAGTAGGCCTGGCCACTTTGTCGCTTGTATCATGTCTTTGATAGGCTGAAATCATCAATATTGACAAAAAAAAAAAAAAAAATGAGCGTCAGCTAACCCAATTATTTCCAGGATGCTTTCTCGTACTGGCTGCGTTTGTATTAGATTAGATTAGGGTGGATTAGTAATAACAACTAAAGTAAGTTATAAATTAGATTAGATTAGATTAGATTAGACACGTTATCACATCGCTCCGATTACATCATTGGATATTGATGCTGCAATCTACTTTACTCTCAAAGCTGGCCTGGCCTAGGAGGGTGGAGCTATCGAATGAAAAGTGGGAGAAGGGATTTTTTAGGAGTTGTAGAAGAATGTACATTGTCCTGAGGTTCTTGTTGATGCAATGACCTTTATTAAGATCAACTCAGATTTCGTAACGAAGAGCCATGTTTTCCTCCTCAGCTGGACAATTATAATCACGCCGTATATCAGCCTTTTTTTGTTGGGGCGTAGAACCACTGCGTCCACTGCGTTGAACTTTTGTGGTAATTACATCAGCCTTAGCTAGGCAAGAATATGAGCGCATTTCTCAACTTCTCCTCCGTTTCCTCCACGATCACCTAAACCACAATTGATCCAGACCTCAGGTCTCCTCATTTGATGTCGCTGCTTTGATTCCATCGCGTTATCTATGTCCATGAGTGTAAAAACATGAATAAGAATCCGCAATTCAATTAGTACAATAAGAAAAATGTTCATTGGATAGAATCACTAACCTCTGATTTTCCTGGTAGTACCTAGACTCATCTAATAAGTAAAATTAACGTTAAAATTTAAAATTAATTGGTACGTGAAGCATAGAAATCGACGTCTTTAAAAAATAAAAACACTGGGTCGTAATTCATCGCCACTTGATTAATGTGACTGAAGAGCGTAGGTGTAATGACAAACAAGATGCCAGAATGTCATAATTTAAAGGCAAGTTTCCAGTGCTGGCAGCTTAAGAGGCGAAAAACCTAAGGCGTAGTTACACTATAAAAATAAACAGGGCGTATTTTAGTTTTTTATCAATTTTTAACTCAATAAGCCATATTTCTGAATATATTGTGTGAAAAGGTTAAGCACTGCATAATTATACAATATAATAAACGGTTTATTGGACCTTTCTATGGGAAATAGGATTTGATTTTCGTATTTGATTATAGTATTTCGTAATCTTTGTCTCCAGTTTTCTCGGTTTCGTGATTTTGGAATACCGCCCTTTTCAAATGCTAATCTCGTATTAATGTCACTCATACACTTATCATGTATAATACAGAAAAAGAAGTCGTCATCACGGCCGAGTAACAGCGGTGAATAAGGAAAATCGGTCCACTGCCGAAGTAGTGCTCCACACTTGTAGCTGAAATAAAAAATCCATTCTTTTATTAACTATTGTTTACGATTTCGGATATGAGAAACGAAAGTCACTTCTGTAGATAACTTATCGGACCCAACAGGATCACACTACTGCTATCTGGAAGAATCCTTAAAACGTCAAAGTAATTTTCAATAGCAGTGAAAGCGATTAAATGGTCAATCTTCAGGAAGTCCATTAGCAATGCACCTTCACGTTTGTTACAATTCACATATTTAAAAGTTAAATAGTAATTTACTTCTGTTCATTTGGATCACGAGAGAATCACGCAGCAAATTACTAAAACGTCAATCCAGCACCACGGCTTACTCCGGTTTTTGTTTATTCGCAGTTGTCAAATATTTGAGCAAGAATGCTTGGATGTGTGACAATATGTTCCCTTAATAATCTCATGCCTATAGGAAAGCCACCCTGCGCTGAATCAAGAGATTGAAGAGTTATTAGATTGATTTCTTTTCGTTATAATGTTTGCCTACGTATAATCACAAATACATGCATTACAAACTGTTGCAATCCCTGGCAATTCATTCGATTTCGAGTAGGATGCAATGCGAGCGATGAGATTAATATAGGAAAACCTTCCCTATATTCCTTTCGAGCAGTTTTTCACTGCGAAAAGTGGATCAAGGTGATTAATAGAGGTGATATTTTAGTTCATGGATTGCTTTAAGGTTGAACACGAGTAAAACCGGTCACGAAAATCTGACTGCGGTTTGAAAGTGATAGGGGTTATGAAGTTCCAAATTACAAGTTTGCGTTATTAGGAACGAGTATTATGCTTTTTGTAAGACCAAGTATTACTTTTAACATTATAAGGGCTGTATGATAGGTACCCGTGTTTAGTAACTGATGGCATCATACAAGTCCAAAACCATTCAGCTTTATAAAGTTTTATTTAAGTTTTATGCAAACCACTAGAAAATAAATGTTGTTTTTTTATGGCACCAAAAGGTGCCAATAGGTTTCATGTTTAAGTCAGGTTTATGAGAACCTAAACAGCTTGTTTACAACGATCTTAAAACCCTGTTTTCTGAAATTCCATTTACTCGTATCAAAGGTTTTATTTCCACTTTATGAGCTCATAAAATGCTGTTTTGAAATGCCGTTTAAGGACTCATTCATATTATCTTATTATGGTCAGTTGAAAAAACATTTTAAAACCAGGCAATCCAGTAAATGCATAAAACTGCAAAGAGGTTTTATAGGAGTCATTGCGAAGATAAATTGGCTTTTTGGCAAAACTGGGATTTTTTCCAATCGCCATATTGAAATATAAGAAATAATTGATGCGTGGAATAATAAATGCACCAAGTTTTAAATGTAATGCAAAAAATCTGTAGATCGGCGATAAATTTCGACATTATTTTAGATAATCTTATTGAATTCCATAAATTTTCAGGAAATCTATGATTAATTTATCGAATATATTTGTTTTAATTTTGTTTTTGTTGTTCGCATAATTTCCAAGGCGCATTTATTTGCGGCTCTTCTCGTACCAACATTTACCATAAAATTGAATGCGCAATGATTTGAAGCATGATATTCTGTAAAGCATGATATGCTCAGTCTTTTCTGGATATTTTGCTATCAAACAAAATATCCCGCAATACTTGAACTTTTTTCCTCAGATATTATTTATTGCTAAATGAATCAGAAGACCAGAGAATTGAACAAAGCAGCACACACAAAAAAACCACGATATCACAATGAAGTTTGACAGCTGTGGCCATTTGGCCGTATGCTGGTTTTCATGACAGCCAATAGGATTTATGAAGGTTCTTAAGTGGTCATATCATCTATCACTAGAACATTTACAAAATCTTTATGGTCTTTTAAAGGTTTTATTAAATTGTTTTCACAACCATCTATAGAGTTGGCCACTTTGTACAAATTTTGGCTTTAAAGAAGCATAGAGAAGGTGTTGGTAGACAATGCAATTTTGAATGTAGATTTATCAACAACGCGGGGATGATTGCTATACGGCTGGAATAAAACTAAAATGGTTGCTAGGACACTGACGCAAAATGTGTATGACATCATTTGACGCCATCTTTAAAACAACGGTTGTCAAAATTTCATACAGATTTATCGAGTGGTTTCGTATTGATAGCAAGTCTATTGAAAGCTGTTAGGTTCGCTTTTGTATGCAATCATGGAGAAAGATCAATATCGATCAGTGATTCGCTTTGTTTTTTGGATGGGAAGACGTGTGAGGAAATCAAAGTGTAGTTGAATGCCGTTTATAAGGAGCATGCATCTTCGATGGGGTCCTCCCTTAGCTCAGTCGGTAAAGGCGCAGCTACAAAGCAACACCATGCTGGAGGAGGCTGGGTTCGATTCCCGGTCTGGTCTAGGCATTTTTCGTAAAGGAAATTTTTTCGACTCCCTGGGCATAGCGTATGATTGTACTTGCCATACAATCATAGCAATGCAAAAATGGTACTTGGCATCGGAAGCTCTTAGTGAATAACTGTGGAAGTTCATTTACAACATTAAGTTGAGAGCAAGCAATAAGCTAATTGTGAAAGCTATAAGCTTGAAATTCTAAAGAAGAAGAAGAAGAATCATCCTCGATGACTATTGGTATCAGATATTGGTTTAATGAATTTAAGCGTGGCCGAACATCCGTTTTTGATGAAGAGCCTCCAGACCATCCGATGAGGTGACTATGGAGTATATGATTAACAAAATTCATGATTTCGTATTAGCAGATCGCCGGTTGCAGATCAGAGAGATTGCTGGCATTATACACATCTCAATTGAACGCATACAAAATATCCTTCACGAAAAAATAGGTTTGTGAAAGCTATCGGCGAGATGGGTGCCGCGTTTGCTCTCAGAGGTGCAAACAAGGAATCGCATGACAACTTCAGAGCATTGTTTGAAATTTTTTAAACGCAATTCAAAAGAGTTTCTACGACGTTTCGTGACTGTTGACGAAACATGGATCCACCACACGACACCTGAAATGAAAGAACAGTCAAACAGTGGACTTCACCCGGCAAACCTGCTCCAAGGTAGGCGAAAACGGTTCCATCAGCCGGAAAAATCATGGGCACCGTTTTTTGGGGTTTGCAAGGCGTCATCTTTACCGACTATTTGGAGAAGGAAAGGACAAACGCGGGGCAGTACTATGCTGATTGATTGGACCGATTTGATGCTGAATTGAAAAAGAACGACCCCATTTGGCGATGAAAAAGTGCTTTTCCACCATGACAACGCACCAGGTCACCCATCAGCAATTGCCACATAACTGGGCGAATAACGCTACGAATTGCCGCTTCATCCACCGTATTTTCCATATTTGGCCCCATGCGATTTCTTTTTGTTAACAAACATGAAAAAATGGCTTTGCGGAAAGCGATTCACATCAAAAGATGAAGTCACTGCCGCAACAGATGCCTACTTTGCGGAATACGACAAATCATATTTTTTGGAAGGCTTGGAATATCGCTGGACTAAATGTATCGAGTTGACAGGAGACTATATTGAGAAATAAATAAAAAAAGGGGTGAAAAAAATGCGTTTTTTTACCTAAAGAGGGCATATAGCCCTTGTAAGTGAATGTTCACACTTTTCTTCATACACGGTTCATCATCTTTTGCAGGAGTTCTGCTTCCACTTGTTTGGCTTTTAAATTCCATTTCCGTCGTTAGCTGCGATAACCTATGGGTCCAGATCAGTGCCTTGGATTTTCATAAAATATCCATGAGAAGTTAAAATGATTTTATCTCAGTGTAATGATTATGTTTACTTTCCCGGTTTCCATGGTTACCGCTGTCACTTCGATGCAAACTGAATTTTGTTTGCTGCAATGAATGAAGTCGGCTCCACGTGCGGGTCAAAAATCTGCTGTCACTGTTGTTTTGAGTATCAATCGGTAAACATGAATTTCAGTAGACGAAATCTGGATATCATCTCTTGTTATGATTTTTTTTATTAAGTTATTTTGAATCCTAATACGAACATGGAACAAAGAGGGCCCCCATCATCGTTCCATACACTCCCGTTTCAGTTTACCCAATTTTTGATTACATCATCATTCCATAAGAATAGATGCTAGCAATGTTGAGCAAGAATACCCTGGACTGGGCTGCTCTTGCATATTTTCCGATATCGATGGGTAATTGATATTCATTGTGGTTTATTGAATTTCGTTTCTGAAATTGAATTTCATTTCAAAATTCATATTGAAAATGAACCTGTCTACATAAATGAATATCAAATCATTTTGAAAATCGAACGCTCATTCTGCAGGTTACGTTTGTTGTCACGAGTTATCGTTTGATTTTCGCATAGAACTTATAGGCAGTCAATGTTATGTTGCCTGAAAATCCACGCTTTTGAACCTAACGAGCATGACTTTTATCAAGACTGGTCCAGATACACGAATTTGTCAACCACCTCGATTCACCGTCGATCTGAACTCTCATGAGTCTCTTCTCCTCGTGTGTTTTGTCTTTGACACATTAATGACAAACTCGATCCAACTTGCTTCAGCCTTAAGTTTGATGATTTGGGACTGGACGAGTAAAACAGGCCTTGTGTACCCGCCTCGTACGTATGCCGTAGCTTAGACCAGCAATCTAGGGCTTAGATTGTTCCTCCTTCTGGACTTCCTCGTGGGTTAAGAGACCATGCCAGAAACGGCATCAGCTTGCAGTCTAGTTTTCAGATTGTTTGAACGTTCTTGAAAAAGTAGCTCTGTAAAGCTAAACCGTAACAAGAAAGAGTAGTTATGTTATTGTGTTAATTGAAAACAATACTCATTATTAAAAAAAAAACAGTGAAACCGATTTCGACGCATATTTTAAATGCATAAAAAAATATCACATTTGTCTACACTGTTCTAACAAAGTTCTTTTTGTTTCTTATATTTTTAGGTGAGTGAATTAAAAAAATGAATTATATCAGAGTCTCTTACGTAAGTGAAATGGTAAGTTCTTTTATTCATCTCATTTGCGTTGAAACTGAAATATATCGAAAACTGATCATAAGAATTGGGAGAATTTTCAGCCAGACTGACCAAGAGCTTATCTTCAATTGTGTACCTAAAACTTATATGCATCCGTACTTATCAAAAATTACTTTAGAATCAATTTTGTCCTCCCAATGGTAGGAAATACTTAGTCTACTTATTCAAATGCGTACACAAAATTTAATTCTAATCAGAGCCACTCAAATTTGGCTGATCTGTCGTTTAATACTCTTGGTGGTGCTTGACTATGCCCACAAAAATTCTCGGCTAAGCAAAGCAAAGAAGAGAATTTTTTTATCTAAGTCCTCCGGAAATCACACAGTTAAAATTTTGACTAATATTCTACCGTATTGAATTTTAAACTTGTTTGTCCGTTCTTATCATTATTTGCTTAACAATTTTATGCTTTTTTTGTGGAATGTTTATTTAATTTTTTGTGGATATTTTCATTAATCTTATAGGTCCAATCTTCATTTTTCAATTCAGCTCTTCTTAAGAAAACAGTGGCAAAGAACTATTCCTTTTTCGTTCCAAATAATTTCCATTCCTTAAAGCACCATTTCCTTTTAGTTTTTTCCATTCCTTATAGCACTTTTAATACACCTCTTTTGGTATCGCTTTAAGCTCCCTCTTCGAATTCTCTTTTATGACTTCAATCGCCTGAAAATGTTTACCACGAAGTGGCAATTTGAGTTTGGGGAAGAGAAAAAAGTCCCATGGTGCCATATCAGGTGAATACGGCGCTTGAGGAACGTTGTTAACGTTGCTTTTGGTTTCAAAACGCCCAAATAATATTCAGCATTGACCGATTGACCTCCCGGAAGGAATTCCGAGTGCACCACACCTTGGCTATCGAAGAAAACAGTCGGCATAACCTTGATTTTCGATCGACTTTGACGCGAGTTTTTGGGTTTTGGTTCATTTTGGAAGCGCCATTCCGGCGATTGCTGGGCTGTTTCGACGTCGTACTCGTAGACCCAAGTCTCGAACGAAGTTTGAACCGTTCCCTTTCTAAGGTCCCAAGTAACACCAAACCGTCATAATTAGTTACAGCAACTTGATTGTGATCTAATTGAGTCACATTGGAGTTACTTCAACAAGTGTGCTGCTAGGGGCCAGTCGACATCAGATTTGTTTTACATATTTATTCCTGGGTAGATGCGTCAACATTTGACATAAGACATATTTTGTTTTGAATATTAACTGGATAATTGAATAGTACATTTAAGAGTATATTAGTAATACGTTTCAGATACTTATGGTGGATGCATTTTTGCTATTGGTAACTGTTGCCATTTTAATCTCATGACACTGAATTCATCTCATCCTGACGCAACTAACTGGTGGCCACCAAAAGAATGGCTCGAAAAAAAAACAACAAAGAAGTACATACTCTAATTGTTATGTTTGTATTTTCCGAACGTGAAGTAACGAATGGGTAAAGTAGTACTACCCCGCAGTGGGATGTTAGGCAAAGGTAACGTCCTTGGTTCGAGTACTACTTTACCCATGCCCTTTCGCTCAATTTTCAATACTTCTATTCTATTTCCAACCTACCGTACACTGACGGAGCTTTCAACACTTTCTCTTTATATATTTCATTCTAGCAAAACATTACTGTCCACTCTTGGGGCCTCATGGTGATGAGCGAACATCTCCTTCTACATCAAAGAAGTACAGTTTAATCTGATTTATTTTTTATTGAGGGTTGACCTTAGTCTTCAAACTTAGCGTAACATGTTCTGACATACGGTCTGTGATTCGCCGTGATGAGTTCGTGTTCTTGGCCTTCCTATTACCCTTGTGTACAGTGGAGCTCAATAGACCACAAAAATCCTCGATAGAACGACACTGCGGTAGATTAGTCTGATTCCGGTCTTTTTGCACAAATGGTATATTTTGGCTCTCCAGGAACGTTAACGTCTTCTTCGCGTACCGTGATGATGCCTTGTCTGGCCAAAACACGTAGTCTCCATCTGAGTGATGTTTCTGAAGGAACGAGATGAAAATTTTCTGTAAACACTCTGTTTGGTAGACTTGCTGGTTGATAGCCAAGCCACTTGGTTTGAATCACGGCTCCAAAATCCCCTTATCGGAAATTGCGATGTGCTTGAATTTGTATTTAACCTTCGTAGGAGTTGTAGATTTGTTCTTGGTGTAGAAACTGTCGTTTCTGGGCATCTGGTTCTAGGACAGGAGAAAGTAGCTTTCGTCGTCCAGAACGAAAGACTTTCAACCGTATTGCAGGATCATGCAGTGGCACAGTGACTTCACAGTTTGTATTTGTTCGTCCCTGTACTCAGGGGATCTGGTTTTCTTTCGAAATACTATTCCCTCCTTTCACAGAGTCTTACCTATGTACGACTTCGAACAATTCAACTTGCTGGCCGCTTCCCGCTGGCTCACCGAATCCTTGTTGTTAAACATAGTGCTCAGCGATCGGAGCGTCTTCGTATTCATAATCTTCGTTGGAGGGCCATTACTTTTCTTCCAGACTACTGCCATGGTTGTCAGAGTACGGTATATTACGGTTTTTTAAACATTGTCACGCTTCCACCGTGTACTTTTTTCCTACGATTTTTGTTCGCTTGAAGGAATTGTGCAATGTGCCCCCACATTACTTCCTGTTTTGACGGCATACTGTAAGCAACTGAACATGTTGGAGTGAAAGTGTGTGTGATGACAATTTTCTGAAATTATGCAAGAATTCACATAAGTTGATATTTCTCTGAAAGCATTATTGTTCGGATATAAAAGTATTGAAATCATTCCCGTTCTTTGATGGCCACCCGTTAGGGTCCTCCCTTAGCTCAGTCGGTAAAGGCGCAGCTACAAAGCAACACCATGCTGGAGGAGGCTGGGTTCGATTCCCGGTAAAGGAATAATTTTCTACTCCCTGGGCATAGCGTATTATTGTACTTGCCACAAAATCATACTAATGCAAAAATTGTGCTTGTCATCGGAAGCTCTTAATTAATAACTGTGGAAGTGCATTTAGAACACTAAGTTGAGAGCAAGCAATAAGCGAATTGTGAAAGCAATAAGCTTGAAATGCTAAAAGAAACCCGATAGAATGCAAAAAGATGGGATTCTGCCACAAAAACAAATATGCAAGGACAATTTGTAATAACTTAACGGATGTAGAAACGATTAGCTTGATTGCGTGGTGAAAAGGTTCAGAGTCTGGCCTTCAAATAACTTTTTGATTCCATTTACTTATATTCTGGCAAGAAAGTAAATACATTTCTAGCTTAACTTATTAACATAAATGCTACTGACAACGCAAAAAGGGTGGAAAAGTCACCAATCGTGGGCGATTATTTCAATATTCTGAACTGTTTCAGGTACGCTAGCTTTGCATCGGTGATTATTTTAGACAAGCAGTAATAGTTCCCGAAACAACAATGCTTCTCACCATTCTAACCTAGAGCGGAAAATTAAGCATTTCATTTTCGCCCCTTCCGTTCGAAGGAAGTTCAATCAGATCCGGTAGCAGTAGCCGACAATCCACTAGCAAGGCACAAACGTAAGCATTCGCGTTAAGAGGTGAATCAAAGCAACAACGCTAGGAATTATCTCGCAGGAAACGAGGTCCGTTTTTCACTGACTGCTTAGTAAGGAAAACGAAATAATGCGCCATAAGAAGGGATCATCTCCGAGGAAATGAAGGCTATTTCTTATACTGTACTCTTCCCTCAGGATCATTATTGCCGCAAGGGGTTGCTGCAGTCAAGTCACCCAAACCGCCTCCAAGCCATGAGCTCACTTTGACTGTTAGTGACCAAGTGGCCCGAAGCGAAGGTGACTCGGCGAATTACGTCCCCCGATTGTCTGCTTCTTAATGCTGAGACGATGGTTAATTCGGTATTTTATATCCCTCAGTAGAGGAGAGTGCTTTTCAGGGAATAGCAACAGGACCGTCATCACCATCAGGCAAAGCACATAGGTACAATTAAGAAACGACGTCGTCTGGTTGCACATTGTGCTTCTTCCTGCGAGATGGGATTCACACCCACCGTTATCCTTCATCGGACTGGGAGAGACCGGGTGTAAGCAAGGTGGGAAATTTTGTCGACGTCGCATTGCATGGACGGAATCTTATTTCCAACAGCGTAGCTCACGGAAATGGGTTGCAATTATTCGATATAAATTATGCTGTAATCTCCCCACACCGGGGTTTCGTCCGTAGAAACAACAACGACGAATGGGAAGACTCGCTTAATGCTTATTTAACGTTGCATATTTTAGCAAACAGACCGCCGGTCTAGCACGGCTGCATCGGCTAAATTGTGTATCCTGTAGTAATTTCTTCATCACATAAATATGCCAAGATGGGGTTTTAGGGTGGAAATCGTTAGTGAACGGAGGAAATTAATTTTACTCGGTAGGAATTGGTTTCGGTGCGTTGGTTCCGCTGCCTCAAGTGGAAATCATAAATGAGCGTGTCTTGTCACATACTTCACTAACAGGATCTAGGCGTATTTTCCGGCACCTATTTCTTTTGCCGTGTACTTTTATCGCATTTCTCAACCTTATCTTGCCAAACAAGCCACTTAACTGCCGTAACGTACGTTTGGCTATTGTATGGCTTTTTTTTGAATGCCTAAGACAATACTTCTTTTTTTTTTCTTGAACGATTCATTCTGGATCTATGTGCATTCCTGTCATATTATATGCTGCTATACGGTTCAACCAAACCGAAGAAAAAAAAATCATTTATAGAACGCACCGGCACCGTCTTATTATGTTATGCTTATTAGGCATACAACGGAGGGTTCGAACACTCCTCTGCTGGAAGTTCCTGCTGTCGAGTTGTCGCATTACAAGTGCATTGCTTACAAAGGCACTTGTGGCGGAACGGCCGGAGCCCTTCTAACGTGTGCAGTGAAAATCGATTTGAACGGATTCGAAAGCAACCATACAAGAGGTTAAGTGTTCTTAGTCGGTAGAGCCGAGTTCCTTTCTTTCCTTCCGGGGCAATATTCCCAAGACGCTAACACCACCACACGTGTGTATGTTGTCCCGCGCGCAAACAACCTGGTTTGAGTGCAATAGCACAATAACCGGGGGTTGACGACGTCTTTTCCTGTCACAAATTTTTACCATCGCTTTCCTAAGTTGAACAAGCGACGGCTTTACAGTTGTGGTAGTAGCAAAACAGGGTAACTTAATGGTAGAATGAAGGCATTTTTTCGCATAGGGGACTTTTTATTTCCCGCGAACTGGACAATCTTTTGCGGGAATCTTATTGCATTCGTTTTTGGGGGTTGCTTCTTTGAAATAAATCACTGTTGGAAAATTCAAATGCCTTAGCTGAAAGCAAATCAGAATGAACACATGTGTCAGGCGGGGCCTCAGATAGCCTAGTCGGTATAGGCTCGGTGTTACCAAGTCTGGCCGAGGAGATATTTTAGGTTGGAAATTTCCTTGATTTTCGTTGACCCTGTATTAGGGGCAAATGTGCACCTCAGGCGGATGCCCATTTTAAGTATTTACTCTATTCTGTTCTTCGTCCATATCTAAATGTTTGGAGTCGTTAAAATAATTTGATGTCGAAAGAACTAAATTAAAAATGTGCCTGTAATGTGGTTTGGCAGGGAACGATCGGGGCTTAACCTGTAAAATACCAGGACGTGAATTTTTTTTCAAAAATGTATTCAACTTTAGACTTCACTAATACTTGAATCGTAGAAATTTTCTAGCTTCTGCAAACTTAAACACAGCTACGGAATTAACGCAGAATGGCATTTTTTGGCTACGTCGCATGGACATTTTTTAATGCTAGGTTGTATTATGTAAGGAAAATATTTCTTTTTAAAAATGAAAAATGAATCATTTTTTGTGTGGGGTTTTTGTTTGTCCTTTCGTGAATTTTGATCGGTTTGGTCGTGGGGGGGTGTGTCCCTTGTGCTTGGGGGTTATTTTGTGTACTAAAGTTTTGGGGGGGAAAGTTATGTAGAAGTTGTTAGAATTTGGGGGTAGGAAAAATTTTTTTTAAGGAATTGGGGATGTATGTATGTAAGGTAGCCACCATCCCTTCTAAGACCTTGTCATGTATGCAGCTCCACTTAATAGCAAGATCAAATTGAGTTACCGGTTTGCATTCACAGTAACGCTGTATGAAGGGCCAAAAACGGTGGGGCGGACCCGTAAGCAGAGACACTTACGCGAAACCCGCGGGAACATGAGATTCTCCTTCCAACGATACGATCCAACAAATCGAATAACCCAATTCGCAATACTCATTAAGCTTTCTACGGGATGGCTTGTTAAGAAGGGCGCGTCACTCTCACTGAAACTGTTGGAGTAGAATTCACAGCACCACAATCGAATCGGTAGGATAAATAAAATGATACTGTTTGTTCCCTCCTAGACGCCGGTTGTCATACCACTCCATTGTCCAATTCCAGCTTGAGTGATACCCTGATGCTCCCTCCCTTCCCAATATATATTTAATGTCATATAGTAATGTATAAAATATAGTGAATTAATATTATAATTATAATAAATATAGCGAATGAATATTATAATGACAAATAATATAGTGAATGAATATAAGAATGAAAATAACAATTCCATTTGTGGACCTGAAAGTTTAGACAATGTAGCTGCGAGAAAAAAAATTGATTTAAAATTATCTCATCAAACTTGGAATATCCATGGATAATCTGAAATTATATAGCAATAGAATGGTAAACCCAAAATTTCGATGTGCTGTTCCGTTTCCTTGCAATAATTTATGCAGTGAGTCTCATCGGAAATAGCGATTTTAATGAAATGAATTTAAATGTAATTATGTCACATCATTTAATATCATAACATAAAATAATAAACTGACGTTAAAATATAAAATAATAATACCAGCAAGCCAGTAAACTATAGTAGAATACATATATCCGTAACTAATGTGATCATCTACTCATCGAAAGACTTCCACTGTTGCAGTTTCTATTGAAATAAGATCTACTAAGATTAGAATTTGTTTTCACAATAATAGCCAGAGAACATAATAAGCGTAGGTACAAGATATATATGACATCTACTGGTATGTTACTGAAAATAAAAATTAGATGTGTATTAATTTCATAATAATATTGGAAAAACTGAAGACAGCTAATAATAAGGCGAAATAAATTTCAGATGAGTATGAATCTAAAAACTAAATCTTAATAAAACTAAAAAAATAAAAAATTAGGAAATTGAATTTTTCTATAGCTCTTGTACACCCATAAATGATTCCTCATGTCTGTGAAATAGGAAATGAATGATTGTAAACTGTTAGGTTTTGAATTAATATATATTTCTGATGAAGAAGGAAAGTGCTTTTTTAAGTAGCATTTTTCGAATATGATCCTTTCTAAAAAAAAAAAAAAAAAAAAAAAACAATAAAAACCTTCCTATCTTTTAAAATACATAACGTAAGTTAGATGAGCTATAACTGACAAGGATGCATAAATGCGAAGCTGAAAATGACTTATAAAAAAGCATACAAAATGTAGTGAATGGATGTTATAATATAAAACGATAATAATTTCATTTGTATTTATGTGTCTGCAGATTGTGGTCCTGCTGCAATTGTATACGGACCCGCACATCCATCATGAACCTGAAAGCTTAGATAATGTATCATGGCCACCAGAAAAAAAAATGATTTTAAATTATTTTACAAAACTAGGGATATCCATGGATGATCTGAAATTGTATAGCATATAAAGAATAATGAACCTAAAATTTCGATGTGCTGCTCTGCTAATAAATGTGATATAACCACAATGGAACTGACTCTTAGCTTCGGGTCTTGATCCCTACTGAGCCCTTGCGGCACGTCAAGCCGGCCAGTTCAGCGCAAGGGAAGTCAGAAATTGGGGTTTGGTATTTATTTTTTTTTTTTAAAAAAAATATTCAATAATAAAAACGTTACATTTTACTATACAATGATTTTGTTCCTTCGGTTTGTGTTTAGATGAGCCACTTTATATTCAAACAACCGCAAACTCACGCATTTTCACTTAAAATTTTACTAATCACAACCTTTTTACTATGTTATTGATACAACCGGTCATAGTTGGGAACATACAAAAAAAAATTGTCCCCACCATTGGGTCTATGATTTTCTTGTAAAATCATTGTTATTTTAGCTAGGTGAACAGTTAGTTTGTAACTTGTAACTATTTTCTGTACATCCAAACTGCATTACTCGCTTGATCGATTCAATTAAGCCTAATTTAGATCACTAGAAGATCGTTTAGATCATCTGTTCAGCTTAACCAGTGAAATCATGATGCCACAAAAGGTCAAGAAATCGAAAAATAACGCGGAAGTGAACAACTATATGTTGATTAATATTGTCTCAATTGCTTCGGATTACATCGGTCATCCTTATAGCAACATGATTTTGTTGATTATCGCTAAATTAATGACATGTTTGGTACATAGGTCGAATGAAGGTGATAGGCAAACATTATATCCCGTTGCCCTATTTAAAATGAAAAAAGAGAATTATTGGCTGATCAATCACTTACCTTCAATTGGAAGTAAACTTTCCTATGAAATTGAACAGGTCAGCATCATCACTTTTCATTGGCATCTTTCTTCAAAACAGTTCACCCAGTGGAAGTTCATCCAACGCAACTCACGGCGATAGTCTGGGACGACGCTGGATTCGTCGTCGCCTCCGTCACCCAATCAGTTTTCCGGTATTCCGGCCCAAACGTAGGAGTAAACAATTGAAAAATATTAATTAAGAATCACTTCACTACATTCAATCAGTTCTTCACTTAAGAATCCCAATTTCAGTCCATTTATTTGAAATTACCTGAATTTTCCACTTTTTCGCATAACACAATGTTTACACTTTTTTAATTTGACGTTTCATGAAGTGAGTGGGTATATCAGTGTGCGAGTGTTGAGATTATGCAGAGAGTGAGTTCTCTCTGAGTGAAATAATAAATTTGAGTTTTCATCTGATGGTTTTAAGTTTATGTGGTTTATGTTTACGTTTGTTTCACAAACAGTTTAGATATCTTGCAGTAAGAATCTCTCCGTCTATTAATGATGATGATGATGATGATGATGTAATACTACGATCTATTGTAGCAAGGTAACTTTTCATAGCAGTGGAATAATCTAAACAACGATTTGATCAGGATTCTATTGTTGTTTGTGATCATCGAGCTTCTGTATGAAGGGACACAAACGTTTGGGCGTTCCGTAAGCAGAGACACTTACGCGAAACCCGCGAATATAGGGAAGAGAATCTCTTTCCAAAAGCAAGTTCACTCTGGCAGCACTAGAATCGAGCCCTCGATTGACAGAATAAACCCAATAGATGGGGTCGCCTTCGTTCCGCGAAATGTTAACAATAGGGAGGAGGCAGTCCTATGCTTCCTATCCAAATCGTTTCACTTGGGTGTCCTGATGGTCCCTCCCTTTCCCCGTTATATGTTATTTAATTTAATGTTATATTTAGTATATTTGTTGTGGTCATTTAATTGCCTACCTTGTGTTCGAAAATTTGGCTGACATTAAAATTGGTTAGGGTTACATACGGTTCTTTACTTACTGCTCCAATTTGATGTAATGTCCAGGTTGTCTTCAGGTATGGTATAGTTTGTTCAGAGTCGTAAGATTGGATGTAATGAGATAGGGAAGAGAACAGGAGAAATGAGAGAAAGCATTAGTAATTGGTAACATGCTATGCGCATGTGAGATTTTCATGGTGATTTTCTCACAACGGCCGTTCAGAATGGTATGACGAATGCGTATGAGAGCTCATTCCCGATTAATTTCCACTTGTAACTTGATGGAGTAACGTTATGTTATAAAGACAAGAAACGTTTTACTACATTTCGGAATATCAGAGCAATGATCCCCCATCGCATCTTCAAGTGATCATTACTAGCTGTCCATATGGTTCAGGCACTTTTGAACGTTGATGTGGCAGCCTATTCACACATGAAATCTGCCGTGACCAACTTGGCAGAACGCGCCCATACCCCTTTCTGAACCGAAAAGCAGGGCGAAGAAACTCTCCGTCTATTACCCTTAAACTGGTATACTGAGAAGAATCATGTTGTATTTAATTGCCAGTTCGTTGAACGCATCATCTACGGTCAGCGTGAAAACGGATTCAATTGACCTGAGAAGACAATCTGCCAGAATGTTGTTCTTTCCTTTCCAGTATTTAAGTTCGTCGTCAGATTGGATGTTAAGAGTCGTCAGATTGGATGTTAACAATTTTGCATTGCCTGACTCTGAAGCCACATCAAGTTACATTCATTTATTACGGTCCGGAATCGTGTGCTTTCCACGAAATGACGATCATTTTGGATCACTAGCATAACTCCAAGACACTCTTTCTCCGCGCTAGAGTACTTCTGAAGTGTGCTACTCAATTTCTTATAGAAGTAAGCTATTACTCGAAGATATCCGTCCTGTTGCTGAAACTAAGGCATCCGATTCAATACAGAACGGTAGACTGAAGTTCATACTTTCCTTGAATCGGTGCTGAAACCAAAGCGGTTTTCAAGTCGAGTTCGGTGCTACTATTTTGTTACAGTCTCGAATTGACAGATACATTGGGCTCGAGGTGACACCCAATCACTCGATGCATCAGTCGACACATCGTGAAGGGAGGGTTCGAGAGCCCAAAATGACATACCTCAAAACGAAACAGTCCCTTCGGCGTTCGAAATGCTCTATAATCTATGTGTTGCTTCTTCAGGGTACCTGGAAAAAACCATCTTTTACATTCACCACTGAGAAAAACTTTGCTTTCCTTTGCTTTCTATGGTTCAAATATTTCTCCCATATTTCTCATTGGGTAGGAATCTTTTATGGTAAGCGCATTTATCCGTCGACAATCAAGACATAGAGATTGTAGTCGATAAAAATGCAACAGACAAAACTGATCACCAAAAATTTAAAGTCGAATATTCTTGGAACTCTCAGGAAATTAATTAAGACACATTAGCTATGTTTTTGCAAAGTTGGATTATTCAGCCTCCTGTTCTAAGCTAAATGCCGTCATCTTGGACTTAACGCTACTTAACGTTTTCCGGAGCTTGTTCCTTATAATCACCCTAAATTTTTCTATTGGGCGAAGTTTTGGCGCATTTGGCGGATTTTCCTCCTTTGGCACAAAAACAACATCGTTGGCTTCGTAGGAAGGTACCGCTCCATCATCGATTTCGCGTAATGGCACAATGCCAGATCCGGTCAAAACAGAATGTCACCTTCGTGGGACCGGAGACAGGGCAGCAGGCGATTCTGGAGGCGTTCTTTTTTATATATTTGGCCGTAGATGGTGCAGGTCGTTATGTAAGGCTTCTAAATTTGCCGCACCCACAGATTGCCTGTCACCCCAAGTAGTTCTTGGCAAATCTTCCGGATGCAGGCCGGGGATCTGCTAGGTGTCAACATTAATGTAAGTCTCGTCGTCCATTACGATGCATTTCGGCTGCATCATTCACTCGCGGTGCAGCTTCCTGGCGTGGGATTTGTCCACCGTATTTTGTTTATCGGTTTGGCCAGATGCCTTTCTTACCTTGAAGACATGAAGTCCGGCCTTCTTCATTATCTGTTGGACGAACCAGAGGGAAGAATTGACCTTCTTGGCCACGTCCCGGATCGAATGGTTCGAATTGCGCTTAAAGTAATCCCTCACCTTCCTTGCGTTCACGGCGTCGGTCGTCTTTGCTTTTCTTCCAGCTGGCGAGCTGGGTCATCTGGGTCTCCTTGAACGATTTTCCCACACAGGACACGGTTAAACTGTCGGTTATCAACTGTTTTGCGATTCTGTGGGACTGGCCTGGATTTTCCACGACCGCGCTAGTAATTTTTTGTCGAAGCACTTCTTGCCTGGAAGCCATCTCGATAACCACTTGACAGATTGTGACGAAATATAATGTTAACACTACACTCTAAACTAGTTTTACTATTTTTTCATCATTTTCTACCTATGCGATAAAAAGTTATACACAAAAGAAAGTGTTGCTTTTTTTTCGAGTACAATCCTTTGATGCATGGTGCCTTGGGGAAATGTATTGGGAAGGGCAAGAGCACCTCCTGGTGGTCTCATCGATTGGAATTTGCTCTGTAGGTGGCGCTAGCTGGTATGCAAAATGTTTGTATTAATTGATTCCAACATGGACTATCTCGAGATCAAGGCCATATGGAAAGTTACTGTCCTCAGCAAAATTGTTCAGTGGGTCAAGGCCTTCCGATTGGTGGATAGTTATCCACAATTGGCAATTGGCTACGCGACGCTATTATACATATGGCCATCGGGAAAGATGCCGTCTTTGACCAAGTTGAACAAATCGCCACCTGAAGGCCGTTAATTGTTGCCTGACACCATTTCAGAATCCAAGATGGCGGCTTCTGGTTGTAGAAAAACTAACAATTACTGTCAAATAGCTTGCAAAATGGATATTTTTGGACTGGAATGGCGTCCAAATGCGGTAAAAAATCGATGTCTTATGCCATTTGATAATTCAAGATGGCGGCTTCTTTGTCATTGAGTGTAACGTCTTGCTTTTCTTTCCTGGCTTATTCCAAGTTTTTGCTTGATGATACTAACCACATGGGTTCTAGGCTTAACAAACGTAAACTCACCGATCGTGTCTTTAAGGAAGATCATTTAAATGCGATATTGGATCTTAAAACTTTACAGTATTTTCTCCATCAAAATTGGGCGTGGCAGAAAGGTAATTTTAACGTTAATTCACGACTCTTCTAATAAGACCTCACAGGACTATGCAGGAGATGTAAAGTTTTGGTACCTACACAAGATTACAATAAATAACAAAGGCTATGCATATAAGTAAGCTTCCCAAGAATTCTGCTAATCTCGAATTCGCCCGGTTAGCCACTACCGATGTTTGACAATGGTGAATAGACTTTGTCGAATCTGGGTCTCTGACTGTAAGGCACTGAAAGACTGGCAACTAAAAGTTGAATTTTTTGTCAAACACTGTTGGATAGTAGGGTCTCGACACATTTTATACCAGTTTGAACAGATAAGGTACCAACAGCAAACAGTTAATGACATTAGATTACCAGTAGTGCAGCGATCCACGTGGTATGCAGCTGAATTATGAGCATTAAGTGGCAGGAAGAGTCGCAAATAATTAAAAATATCAAACTCAGAATTATGTGACAGCCATTTTCTCAAACTCATCTATTCAAAAAAAAACCCCTTCATTCTGCGGCTGCGGTCATGTTTTCAATATGACAGATCATTTCCGGAGAAATTTGCGAAATGGGAAAATCTGCTTTTGCAAACAAACATTTGAATCGTCGTTTTTTTTGTGAATAAAAGCTCGATTAAAAAATGTATACCACAGTTGGCTATCAGAAGCTTTGGTTTACCCGATTGTGGTCTTAGTTTGAGAAATTGAGCTTTTATTCGTGAGAACTCGTCGATGGAAATGTTTGTCACAAAAGCAGATTCACCCATTTTGCAAATTTCTCTGGATTTATTTTCAGGGACGTGTGTTTATACATTGGAAAATAAAATGAAAACTGTTTAACTTAATGAATCTAACATGAGAAGATTCAGGTGGCTGTGATGGGAGAATCCGGATAAGTGTCAGTGGCCAGCTCAAATTACAACGGAGTTTTAAGCGGCAATCAAATCTGTTTAACACCATACGACACTTGTTACTTCATTTACTATCTTATTTCAACAAGTACTCAAGTGTGAACTGCTCTAAATGTCCTCTTTTGTCCTCCCGGAGTACCGGATTAAAATAAATAAGCACGCATCTGAATACATTGTAGTGCCAATTTTCAGTTATGGGCTAAAAGCAAGCTGTCTGTGTGTTTTGATTTGTTTGAAGTATGGGTTATACAGTCGGATTAGTGGAACGCGGGGAATACTGTTTTGATAAACTTGATGCTAATATTGATAATTTGATAAGTTTTGGTAAGTTAAACAAGAACTGTATATATATATATATGATTCGCAAATGCACTGAAGACATTAGAAACTTAAAATCTAATTGGATAAACTCACGAGAATCACTGAAATCTTCACTTCAACCACCGGCAAAATCACAAAACACTGAAAGATGAAATAGGAACTTGAAACATCAAACTAATAATCAATTTACTGGATCAAATTCAATGCAGAAGCTCACCCCAACAAACATCAATGTCGAATAGGTATGCCGAACTAATTGATGGACTGAATTTCTTGCTAATGAATTTGTCATCAATGACTTATTCATACCCATTTATGATACACTGTGTTGCTAGGGCATTATGACAATTAAATTCGTGCTTATCTTTCCGTTCCCAATCAACCATAAATTGGATCCATGAAAGAGAAAAAACCACACCACGATTGCTAGTTGAACCCTGATGAAAAATCTTGTGCTGAACTAACCCGACTGTCATTTGAAGTGGCTGGCTCAATTTTGCCGTCCCTTCATCCGCAAACCGGAGAAACGCTTCAAAAAATGGTGCAACATGCCAAAGCCAAGAGCAAACCGGCCCAGGGTCATTCAACGGTGATTTATTCTGACCGTTTCGGTCGCTACGCCAGGGGAAAAAATGGAATCGGAATCAGCTATCCGATGCGACATTAGTGGCAGTAGCGCAACGTCGTCGTCTAAATGAGGACACACGAACGGTCTCCTCTGGAAGTCTCTTTGCCAACGACGAAAGAGATGAAATGTCGTTAAAACAGAGCGCGACCCCGAGAGCAGGCAGCATATTCTGTGTCGTGTACCTTATACCTTTTCGGCACGGTAGTTCCAGGGAATGAGTGGCTTATCGTCTCGCCAGAAGGCGTGTTGTATTAGCTCATGTGAGGCAAGAAATGCTTACAGTAGTGGGGTAGAAAGGAATGGAAAGTTTTGCAACCAAGCCGCAAATGCTTATAAAAAGTTAATGTGGTACTTAATTTATGTCGGGATGAGGGCAAAAAACGGCAAAATTCTTTGCTGGTTGGCAACCGTTTCCGGGATAGACACGGGACACGGTGCGAGCTTCTCGGGTTCTGTGTCAGGGAGGTTGACCGCGCACAGAATGGATGAATGCGGTCAGCAAAGCAGGTCACGTGACGGGTGAGATATAGGTCGGGACGCAATCCTACCGGTCGGGATTCGGTCGGGTTGCTTCGCGCAATCGTTACGACATGGCTGGAAAATGAAAGCAACTACTGCAAACTACTGACCATTTACAGCCGAGATGGGTGCTACTATTCTTTTGAAGGCGCTAACGAGCGCTTTGGGGTTGCAATCCTGACACAAATGATAGGATGTGCGTTGATTGTTTAGTTAGTGGTGTAGTGGTGGAAACTGAAAGCATGAAATTCTTGCCTGATTCAAAAATTGCACTAAATTGACATTAAGAAAACTGATTAATTAATGAATATGTTTGAGGTCAAGTTCGCAGGAGCACAAAAATTTCCGATATCATGGTCGATCTGCACTGCCACTTCGATCAAAGGCATTTGTAAGGAACTACAAAGATTTCAAACGCCAAATCATTAGGACTTGCAGTGCAGCAAGAATCGTATTAATGTTGGGCATGAGAAATCTTTGTAGATATATATTTTCGAAAATTAAAAGTAAAAATGATCTTAGTAACCTTTTTCTTAAAATATTGATTCGCTTACTATGCATGTTCAACTGCAATAGTAAATCAAATGAAAACGAAGTGACTAGCGGATAAAGCTTTGATATCTATTTGAAAACAATATCTTCCTGTGCTTCGATTCTCCTCACACCATCTGTTTAAAACAAATATCTGATGAAAAATTAGTTGAAATAAGCATATTTTGGATATAACATTCTTGCACACATCCTTGCAGTCGCAAAATTTATAAGGATTGAACTTCCGGAATGGCTGGCTCAATGGATTTTATCTTACTTTACTGCACGCAGTTCTACGGTGAATGTTTATGAGTTCTGCTGGAGAGAGGCCTGAGATGTTTAGAGTAACTTAAATGTGAAGTTTATAAGCCATTAAAAGCTTGAAAGCATTTGAATCAACCGTGCAATGTTAGGAGTTACATGATCAAAAAGTGAGTGAATCTTAAATCACTTGAGTAATAATTTATTTCTTCTTCAAGAACTTGGAATCAGCCCTCAAATGCTCAAAATAACTTGAGTAAAAGATTGGAACCATATGTTGTGAATAAGTCCTAAAATGTTTGAAATAACTTAAATACGCTGTGAATCATACCTCTAAAATGTGGTAACAGAAGCATATGATGTAAGTCAGTCCTGAATCACTTGAAAATAAAGTTGGTTACGGGGTGGAACATTTATTCACTTGCAATCGAAATCTCAATTAATAAGTGAACTTGTTATATTCTGCTTCGGTCTGTACAACTGTATGGATGAGATTGTCAGTTGGATTGTGTGTTTCAATTTGGCTTTTTCCCAACCTTTTTGTGGCGTCATTCTAAGCTTAACTAGTTAAACGGTTGGTTCAGTTGATCCAGCAGCCATTTTACTGGATACTGTTCTATATATCTGCACTATATATCACTGTACTGTCCTGGATACTGTACTATATATCAGTATATTCTGGTATTACCCCGGGCTTCTAGCAGCTTCACTGCGAATGATTGTGGAAACGATTTAGTAGGCGCTTATGGGCACTGTTATTCCCTCCTCAATTTTTAGCCTCTTTTCAAGAATGTTGCTTGGTAAACCTTCTTTTCTTTTTTATTCAGTAATTCCATTTATGGATGTATTTATGTATGCATGTCCCTTCAAACACCTCGTGCTGTATGCAGTTCTAATTAATAGCAAAATCATTTTGAGTTATCAGTCTGTGTTCACATTAAAGCTGTACGAAGAGTAAAAACGGAAGGGCGGACCAGTACGCAGATACACTTACACGAAACTCGTGGGAACATAAACACCTGCTTTCAACGATGCGATCCAATAAATCGAATAATCCAATTCGCAGTACTTATTAAGCTGTTCACAGGATGGTTTGTTAAATGTGGAATAATAATGAGTAACTTGAGATATATTTGAAGCTGTTACATTTTGATTTACGCCCAAATCATGAAGTATGATGCAAAAGTCCGCCCTCTATCCAGAGACTGTAAGCAACGGAGGGTCGGCATTCTCACTCTCTTTATCCAATTCGCTTCAATCTGGTGTCCTGATGGTCTCACCTATAACCCGATAATATGAATTTATACACAAATGAAAATAATACATCGATGTCAATAAAATATCTGACACCAACTAATTTGCAACGTAATGGAAAAGGAACGTTTATATAATATCCCTACAGCCTTGAAAAGACAGAAAAATAGAGTAGATTATTCCAATTATCTATGATACAATTTTAATTTAAAAAAAAAACCTCAAATCAACGGATGAAATCAAAAATTTTCTAGATCAAAATTACGCCTTTCATGCTTGTCTACTTGCTGTATGCTCTTGAGATGTATGGAATGCCAAATAATTAAATAAATGGATACGCAATGTTTCAGCTAATAGTCTTTTGCGATCATAAGACTCGTGGAGCTGTGAAATAGAAACTCCTGCCAGGTTGTCAACTTACCATTTGACGCCCTTTTTCCATAATTCAATAAAAAACGAAGCAAACGGGTTGATAATTTATCCAATGAATGGCATTTGCCATGATATGTTTCGAAAACTGCGCCCTCAAGACCCTCCCTTTTTTTATATGAAGTTTTTCAAATTCATAATGGACCACCAGTTAAGAAAATAAAGACGATGTTCCATGTCATGAATAACATGGATTTTACGTGGAAATATACAATACAACGTTAATTCAAAAATACATTTCTTCTAAAGCTTGCTTCATTTAGAATTGGAACAAACTTTTGCTCATATTGTGGCGCTCCTGGTGGACGGATTTGGAAGTTCTTGGCGCCCACGTGTCGGGAATTTTGTCAGCTTCACGTATGTATTTTTGACATTCCGCAAATCGACTGTACTTTGTAAACAATCAACATGGAAGCCGAAAGAAGGGAAAAAATTGTGCACAGTTATTTGGAAAATCCATTGTGGCTAGCTAAACAGCTGAAATTGCCCAGTAATACCGTATGGCGCGTTATAAAACGGTATAAGGAAACATTGACGACGATTCGGAAGCCTCAAGCCAATCGTCGGAGTGGAACTGTCGACCGGAAACTGCGTGGTAAGATTTTGAAGACGATTAAGAGGAATTCCAATCTGTTGGACCGTGATTTGGCCTGAAAATTCGGTGCTGCCCATAGTACCGTGAGGAGAACTCGACTCCGGGAAGGAATCAAGTCGTATCGAGCTAGCAAACAGCCAAATCGGACCATAAAACAGAATAGTGTGGCCAAAATCCGTGCTCGGAAGCTATACGACCAGGTGCTGACCAAGTTCGAGGGGTGTCTTCTGATGGACGATGAAACCTATGTCAAGGCTGACTTCGGGCAAATCCCAGGTCAAAAATTTTACTTGGCAATGGCTCGGGGGGATGTTCCAGCCAAATTTAAATTTGTTTTTGCCGACAAATTTGCACGAAAATTCATGATTTGGCACAGCATTTGCAGCTGTGGCAAAAAAACGAAAGTTTTCGTTACAAATAAGACAATGACGTCGGAACTATGCCAAAAAGAGTGTCTCCAAAAAGAATTTTGCCGTTCATTCGATCCCACGACCATCCCGTAATGTTTTGGCCAGATTTGGCAAGCTGTCATTACAGCAAAGTCGTTCAAGAATGGTATGCAGAGAAAGGGGTCCAGGTTGTTCCGAAAAACCTTAACCCACCCAACTGCCCCCAGTTCCGCCCTGTTGAGAAATACTGGGCAATCATGACGAGGAGACTCAAGGCAAAGGAAAAGCTTGTCAAAGACATCAATCAGATGAAGACCTGGTGGAATAAGATAGCTAAAACGATGGACGAAGAAGGTGTGCGCCGCCTAATGAGCCGTGTTACAGGAAAAATTCGGGAATTCCTTCGAAACCGTGACGAATAATTTTATCCGTATTTTTTCTTAAAAATATGAAGAAAACGCTACATTTGTATAAAAAAGATCTTGAATTCACTAATAAATAACTGAAATACAGGCAATTGTTTTTGTTCCAATTCTATCTGAAGCAAGCTTTACAATGTACTACTAAAAATCAAAAGTGAGAACAATCCCAATTTAAGTCGGAATAGTCGTAAAAAAACAAATTACTTAAATAATGTAATAAGCCTGAAGTCAACCATACCATACACCCACGTACATTTGCGTTGTGCGCGTGTATTTGTGATGGTTTAAATGAGTTCATCATAGCATGCTGTGCGTTTGAGTGTCGTCTTTTGTTTGTTTGTTTACTTGTTTGCAAGGTTTAAATTTTTCGTTTTCAAAATGCTGCACATTGAAAACGACGTAAAAATTAAGGTTTGGGCACATGGCTACGTGAAAAGGGATTAATTTTGCGACAATTGGCGAAGCGCTTTGGAATTCATCACGCGAGTATAACATCCATCATAACCAAGTTTAGGAAACACTGTTCTTTGGATGAACTGCCAAGAAGTGGCAGAAAACTCAATTCTCCAACCCTAAATTGGTTCAGAAAGTGGTAGATCTAAATCCGAGGAAAATATCAATCTCGATACGTGATTTGGCCAATAAAGCGAGAACAGGCGACGGAATGATTCAACGTATCAAGAAACGGAACAACTTGAAGACCTGCAAGAAGCAGAAAATCGCCTATCAAAGAAGCAACGCGCAGCAACAAGGGCTCGGAAATTGTATTCGCGAGTTTTGCAGTGACCGGATGGACGACGAGACCTATGTCAAAGAGGACTCAAGAACCCTTCCAGGTCCACAATATTACGCTGCCCTCGTAGGGGACAATGTGGGCGATGCAAACAGGTCGATTCAAGTGGAGAAGTTTGGTCGAAAAGTGCTGGTTTGGCAAGCAATATGAAGTCTACCATTTTTTACACTACCGGAACAATCAAATCGGAAATCTATCGATCTAAGTGTCTGCACAAGAGGTTGCTGCCTTTATATCAGAAGCATAATTCCCCTCCACTGTTTTGGCCGGATTTAGCGTTGGCGCATTGCAAACAACTCTCCATTGGCTTACGGAAAAGGGTATAAACATCGTTGAGAATGACATTATTCCTCCAAATTGCCCTCAGCTTCGGCCCATCAAACGCTATTGGACGATTGTGAAGCGGGTATTAAAAAAGACTAGTTAACCTGCTGAAAATATGCAGGAGTTCAAAAAAGTGTTGGCTAAGGCGTCCAAAAAATGTATTGCAACACTTGTCCGAAAATTGATGGAAAATGATCGATCAAAAAATTCGAAAACTCGTGTAAGAATAATATTAATTTCATCCGGTCTTCATTATGTTCAAGTTCAATCCCGTACAATAAAAAATGATCTATTTCATTGATTTTTTTTATATGATTTGAAGGAAAAATATGTTGATAACTTGTTTTCAATACAGTCCATATAGCAAAAATCTAAAAAAAGAGGCTTGTGTTACATTTGTATTGAAATATGCAGACAAATCATTCATAAAAAAATCAAATAACCTAACCTTAAACACCCTCTTCTTACATTGAAATATATATTTGTCTTGAATATAAATTTACTTTGGCTCCTGAAAGTTTTTAAAGTCGTTTGAGCCTAGTAAATAAACAAATTGGAAAAGCACATTCAACTAGCACTCAACAGCTGCATCTTTCCTGGCATATCAAACTTATTGCTTATCAACAAATTATAAGCGCATTGCCTGCTCTTTGAACTCCATGTGAATTGAATTAAAAGCTGTCAATGCTTGCATTATTTTTGCATTAGTTTGCAATTTTGGACTGATATTTTGATTAGGTAAAAACCACAATAATTGTCCTTGGCCAGTTTTCGATACCTACCCAGATAGCTCCAGCACGCCTAAGTAAAATTACCAAAACCATCCAGCTTTATTGAGTATTATTAAAATGTTATGAAAGTCACTAGAAATCAATTTGGTTATTTTATTATGACACCAAGAGGTGCCAATAGGTTTCATATTTTAGTCAGGTTAATGAAAACCTACACAGCTTGTTGAAACCTCTCAAAACCTTTTTTCTCAAATTTCTTTTACTCCTATCAATGGTTTTATTTCGACTTTATGAACTCGTAATATGCTGTTTTGAAATGCCGTTTTAGGACTCATTCATATTAGCTTATTGTGGTCAGTTGAAAAAGCATTTTAAAACCATGTTGCCTCAAGTAAATGCATTGAACGGGTTATTGAAATAGAGGGTTTTAAAACGGCAAACAACATGACCAAATAGTTTTATAGTAGTCATTGCGAGGATAAATTGGCTTTTTGGCAAAACTGTGATTTTTTACAATCGCCATATTGAAATATAAGAAATAATTAAAATGTGGAAAAAAGATGCATCAAATTTGACATGTAATTTACAAATGAAGTGTAGATCGGAGACCATCTAAGGCATTCTATTAGATAACATAAATATTGAATTCCATCAATTTTCAAGGAATTTATGATTAATTTGTCGAATGTGTTGTTTTAATTTTGTTTTTGTTGTTGTAAACTCGCAGAATTTCCGAGGCACATAAATGTTCGGCTCTTGTCGTGCCAATATTCACCATAAAATTAAATGCGCATATCATTTGGAGCAGGATACGCTGCAAAAACTCAAGTTGTTTGGGGTATTTTGCTATCAAACAAAATCCCCCTAGAACTTTTTTTTAGATATTATTTACTGCTAACTGAATCAGAAGAGCAGAGAATCGAAGGAAGCAGAACAGCAAAACCCAACCATCATATCACAGTGAAGTTTTACAACTGTGGTCAATGGCCGTATGCTGGTTTTCATGGCAGCCAATAGGTTTTATGGAGGCTCTAAAGTGGTCATAAACACTTTCTCTAGAACATTTTCAAAATCTCTATGGTCTTATAAAGGTTTTATTAACTTGTTTTCACAACCGTCTATAGAGTGGGCTCCTTTGTAAAACTTCCGGCTTTAAATAAGCATAGAGGAGGTGTTGGTAGACAAAATAGTTTTGAATGTAATTTTGTCAACAAAACCGAAAGGAGTGCTATAAGGCCGGAGTAAAACAAAAAGTGTTACTTGGGTGTTGTTGGTTTGTATTTAGAATACTCGTTTCTAGAATTCTTGATGTAGAAAGTTGAAAGCAGGAAAAAAGTTTTTCAAAAGACGTAAAAGAAAAGAGGAAGAAATTTGCCAACGAAGTGATAATTATTCAAGTAACCAATAAGCATTACCATCTACAATAATTCAACCCTTTATCTGCATTTTCATATGCTACAAGCAATATATTAGTTTTATATCAGCATCAGATTTTCCTTTCAAGTTGCATGCAATTTAAATTCTTTTTGTTACATGAGCATTTCGAATGCAAGCCTTAATAAAGCATTTTCATAGCATTTTATTTAAACTGAGCTGCTTTGATGAAGGCTCGAACTTTCTAGGTGATCGAAATCACGATATAATGTTCAAAAATGCTCTCTTTTACATGCACAATAGCGTGATCTAGTGACAGATGTCGGAACCATACTGTCTATCTTTCGGGAGCCCATGACCATTGAAACAACTTTGCTGAAGGCTCGAATTTTTTTGAAGGTCAGGATTAAGATATGAAAATGTTCGAAAAGGTGTTTTCGAAGCCCACTAGCACTACGTATAGAGGAAATTTCAAACTTTTTGAAAGTTCTTGACCTTCTGTAAAACTTTTCCGAAGGTTCGAACTTTGTGAGTGGATCACGATATAAACTTGTTGAAAAATGCTTTCCATGTATGTAAACGACTGGTATGTAAACCACTAAGGCCACGTAGTGACTGAGTTTCAAACGATACTCTCCAGCTTCGGAAAGTCCTGGACCTTCTGAAAAAGTGCTGGAGGTTTGAACTTTCTATAGGTAGCCGGGAACACGATATAAACACATTTAAAAATAATTTATTTTGCACGCCTACTAGCGCCACGTAGTGACCCTCTCAAACTTTCTTTTCTCCACCTTCCGGAAGCCCTTGACCTTCGGAACAACTTTGCTGAAGGTTCAAACTTTCTAGGAGCTCGGGATCAAACTCGTAAAAAAAATGCGCTCTCTTACATGGAACATTTGTCATCTGGAAGCCCTTGACCTTCTCAATAACTTTGTTCAAGGTTCGATTATTCTACTTTGTCGGGATCACGATATGAACTCGTTTAAAAATGTTCTCTTTCAAATGCGCACTAGCGCGACGTAGTGGTGGAATTCAGAACCATACTCTTCATCTTCCAGAAACTCTTAACCTTCTGAATAACTTTGCTCAAGTCAGCATTTTTGCAGGGAATCAACGTTCCAAGATATAGTATCATAAATTAACTGTTCTTGGTGAGTTGGTACTTTTGAGGGTCATGCAATATACGAGTACGTATTGCAATACTTTTCGAAGTGTGTACGTCAGTTTTTTTTATTCTGAGCCTTTAAAATAAATGAACTTGTTAAAACATTTTTTTTTTAAATTTTTCCAAACCATTTGTGAATAAACGGCTTAAAACAAAAATTGATCGTGATGTCCTTTAGGTCCCGTTGCTTCAACCCGACAGTATCCTCTTCTACAGCCTATCCTGCTTGTTAGAAACCAAACCTTCTAATTCCTCCACATTCCAACTCCACCAAGCTGATCGGCTTCGTAAAAGTATATTCCAGCGACATTCTTTTGTACTCCAATAAAACCACAAGAAAAACATCCCTTCTTGAAAACTAACACACATTTCCTCCATCATGTTTCCATCCACCCCATTAGATAACAACTTTGTGAAAAGTGTACAGCAATGCCATCGTATGAAAGCAGTAGAGGTCTGGCGAAAAAAAAAAGTTATAAACTGACAAAAACATTTTAAAGCGCATTTCTGCTCTGTCGCCACCTCTACAGCCGTCGCCTCCGCGCCGCCCCAGTCAGTCAAGTGAAGGCGCTGTAATACGACGACGACTTGGAAGCACTACTTTTCTTCCGCGTTGTGTGGTTGTGCCTTAGTTGTTGTTATCGTTTTCATTTCTGTTTTTTTTTCGCTATCGAAGAGTGCTGCTTCGGGGATTGGCTCGAGTCACGATGGCGACGAGGAAAAGTTGTTCCTGCTTGTCGCTTGGAACAAGTTTTTCTTTTTCGTAAATCCCTTCTCGCTTTCCAGTGCGCCATGCAAAGGTGGTGTGTAGCAGCCGTGAGTCAACCGGGAGAGGAACGACAATCTCAAACCAACTCTTAAACGTTATCTTTTGACTCACTTGACGGAACTTTCGATTTTTTTTTCTTCTGCCTTTCCATCTATCTCTGCTCAGTTCACTTCACTCCTTCACGAAAAGGATTCTTGACGCACATCTTGTTGAAGGTTCAAGTAGGAAAAATCTTGTTATCTCCCGCATCCCGTTTCCTTCGGCTGGGATTCGTAGAAGTGGATAAGAGTCGGTAGCGGTTTGAAAAACGTAAATGATTACACATAATGACATACCTTTCACTTTGTCGTCAAGAAGCACGGTGAAGGTTTACGGAAGGAAACCAGGTGATGACAGGATGGAATTGCGTGTGGTGTCACGACTCAATGAGTTCAGTTTTTCTTTCCTCCGTCGCCGGGTTGGGATTAGGGGTTTGAATGTTTTGCTTATCCGTGTATGCGGATTCTTACCGGTTCAGCATCGTACAGGCCAGGAGAGCTTCGTTAGCGTCGTAGCTTTTCGATGATGCAATCACTTTCAATATGCTTGTATGAAATGGGAATAACGAGACCGTGATTTTGCATTTCTTTTATACTATTGTCAACTGGTGCTGAGAAGAGGAGTAAGCTTAGCCTTGTTATGGTCGTTACAGGTGGTTTGGTATGCTGCAACAATTCGGTTGCCCATCACGAAGGTGTTTGACGTTTGCCCTTTGTAAGTGAGAAGGGTTCGAAGGGATCAAGAGAAGTCATTTTGCCATCAAGTAATGAAGGCAGGGTTTTAAACAGCAAACTTCTCGTCGCAGGATGTACGTCTGTATCCCTTCAAATTCATTCATGTCAATTTAATCATATGCTTGCAAGGGTTCTGTCCAGAAACTGATCCTCCACGCTTCGGCTTTTATCTACACTCCGCCATAGATCGTTTCGTTCAAAGAAAGCAAAGGCGCGTTAGTCTTCCGCGAGCGTAGTCCACGTAAAGTCGTACCGGTCTTATCAATGCATCAATCTTAGATCCAAGTTGTCTTGCTTAAAGTTATTCTTTATAAACTTATGTTAAAGTAGTGCCTCTACCTCAATGAAATATGTACGAACCATATGTCTTAAAGAATTATAAGTATATAAGTAGTCTAAAATGTTAGCAACTGCCAGAACTAATTGTTCCTTTTTCTTCCAATTTCAGGTTCGTATATCCGGATACTACGGTACATTGGAGTAAATTGTTTTCTTGCATCTATTATTCGTGACTTCTATTCGGAACTAAAATCCACCAAGATTACGTCGACATACAGGCATATACGAAAAATCGGTCCCGGATATATGACAAAATTGCTAATCAACCACCAATATGGGTATCAAATTTCGTCAAATGGGTTTGGTTTTACGTTGTGTTGTAAACAAAGACATTTTCAGGACTGTCTGGTTCTATGGCCATTCTGTTACATGTTTCAAGTGCTGAATCAGGTGGATAGTGAAATCTGGTTGCGGATAGGTCCAATATAGCGGCATTATGGACGACGGGTGAGTTCCCGGGGTAGGAGGTTGAGTCTACCTCAAACGCGGGCTTTGCGGTTGTAAACGTGAATGGAGTGTTCTTCTACAGCTGTTATGCCCGCCAATATGGTCGATTGACCAGTTTTCACAAATGGTTGATCGAACTACAACAGAGCTAACTGGCCGAAATCCGTTGGTAATAGCGGGCAACTTCAACGCCTGGGCGCTGGAGTAGAGCAGCCGCCTTATTAACCTTAGGGGCAGCTCCTGCCTCAGGCCCTGGCCAGGCTGAACGTAGACCAGTCCAACGTAGGTATCAAAAGTACCAACCATAGAAACGGAGCGGAGTCGATCATCGACGTGACGTTCAGCAGTCCTGTGCTGTCGAACAACTGCAGGGTGGAGGATGGCTACACTCATAGCGACCACTTGGCGGTTCGCTATAGTATTGTCCACAATACTACACCCAAAATAAAAAAGCAAGATTGTAATGCAATTTCGAATGATTTTGTTTCATTTCTCGTAATGGATCTTAACTTGGAGAAAAAATGCAACATTGGTCGTTAATAGCGGAATTGTTTTTGATCCAGTTCCAAACTGATCGGGTATCAAAATTGGGTCGGCTTATTGTGTGTTAAACGTCAGTATTTATGGTTTTATTTGTAACTCGTATCGGATTGAGGTTTGCACTGACAATAAGTTCGGGTATCGCAGGTTGGAACTGGTTCCAACCTAGGTTCAAAAACGAATTCGATATAAGGAATTACAACAGTGACCAATAGCGTTGTCTCACCCATATTGAACCAACGGTTGCTTCGACTGTCAAGGAACTAAGCACACTGCGCTAAATTTGTTTCAAGGAATCTGTGTGTCGCCAACAGCTTGCACACACTTGCATGGCTTCGTTTATACCATAAAACGCTTTGTGGATCATGATGGGCAAAAGTGCCTTTTCTGAATCATGCATATTTCAAGATATGATTTCAAAAACTGCAGTTGCGTTTTTTGCCACCTTTTCAACTTTTGGGTGTAGCCGGCGTGCAGAAGGAAGAGCACCCACTCCATTCGCTCACAGATTGAAGACATCATGTTTCGATGAAGTAGTATTTAGAGAGGCGCTTGAGCGGAAACAGAACATAAGCGAAGCCCTAGGACCCATGGGCAGGTCAAACCTAGGGATGAGAGATCGCCGGTTTATTGGTGGACAGAGTCGATCGCTGACCTCCGTAGAATTTGCCTCCACGCCAGAAGGAGGATGCAGAGAGCGTGGCTGGACTCCGAAAGAACCGAGCGTTGAGTGGCGTTAGTTGCCACCAAGGCTAAGAGGAAGATAATAGTCAACATATGAGCCTGCTTCGAGGGCCTTTGGCCAAAACCAAAGACGCAGCAGCTTCAACCGAGCAATCACCAGAGCTACTGAAGGTGGTCATTGAGGGACTCTTTTCACACCAAATGATGAACTCATTGTGATAGGAAAGTCGCTAAAGGTGAACAAAGCGCCAGGGCCAGATGGCATACCGAACTTTTGATTGCTATTTTGCTGGCTAACGAAATGTTCAGGATACTGATGGAAAGATGTCTAGACGAGGACGTCTTTCCGGACGCCTGAAAACGCCAGACGCTAATATTGCTGCCGAAGATAGGGAAGCCACCGGGTGATCCATTAGCATATCGTCCGATATACTTGTTGGATACGACGGATAAGGTTAATCCTCAACAGGTTGTCAAAGTATACGGCCTGTTCAAGAATCAGTTTGGCTTCCGTAAGGAAGTCAACGGTGGATGCCATCATGTCCTTCACCAGGACGTAAAAGGCGGGGAGTTCACTACTATGCAGTAGTCACCCTGGATGTGAGAAATGCGTTCAATAGCGCAAGTTGGGATGCTGTTACCAAATCGCTCCAACGGCTCCGGGCTTCTTGGGTACCTGTACCGGGTTCTGGGCAACTACTTTCAGAATCGGGTACTGATATACAACACTGCGGTGGATTAGGAACGAATTCAAGTTCCGTTAGGTTCAATCCTGGGTCCGGTGCTCTGAAACACGATGTATGACGAAGTTGACGTTACCTAATGGGGTAAAGATAGTCGGCTTCACTGACGACATCGCCCAAATAGTCTATGGAGAGTCCATAGAAGAGGTTCAATTAACGGCCACACGCTGCATTGACATAATCGAGGGATGAATACGCTCCAGAAATCTGAAGTTGGCCCATCGAAAAAAAAGAAGTGATTACTGTGGTCAATAACAGGAAATGAGCAAAGGATGACGATTGGTGCAGGTAGCTGCAACATCACCTCAAAGCAGTCCCTGGGGTACTTGGGGGTAATAATCGAGGACAAGCTGTCCTTTATCAGCAACGTCGACCACGCCTGCAAGAAAGCCTCAATGATGGCATGATGCCGAATAGCTCAGTGGTACAAGGAAGCAAACGAAAGCTTCTGGTCGTGTCGTTCTGTCCATACTAAGGTATGGCGGGCCAGCATGGGTCACCACCTTGAGTACTAAGAGCTACCTTACCAAGCTCGAAAGTACGCACAAGCTTATGTGCCTAAGAGTGGTCAACGCATACGCAACGCGGTCTGCATCTAAGCGGGCATGTATGTATGTATGTAAGGTAGCCACCATCCCTTCTAAGACCTTGTCATGTATGCAGCTCCACTTAATAGCAAGATCAAAATGAGTTACCGATTTGCATTCACAGTAACGCTGTATGAAGGGCCAAAAACGGTGGGGCGGACCCGTAAGCAGAGACACTTACGCGAAACCCGCGGGAACATGAGATTCTCCTTCCAACGATACGATCCAACAAATCGAATAACCCAATTCGCAATACTCATTAAGCTTTCTACGGGATGGCTTGTTAAGAAGGGCGCGTCACTCTCACTGAAACTGTTGGAGTAGAATTCACAGCACCACAATCGAATCGGTAGGATAAAGAAAATGATACTGTTTGTTCCCTCCTAGACGCCGGTTGTCATACCACTCCATTGTCCAATTCCAGCTTGAGTGATACCCTGATGCTCCCTCCCTTCCCAATATATATTTAATGTCATATAGTAATGTATAAAATATAGTGAATTAATATTATAATTATAATAAATATAGCGAATGAATATTATAATGACAAATAATATAGTGAATGAATATAAGAATGATAATAACAATTCCATTTGTGGACCTGAAAGTTTAGACAATGTAGCTGCGAGAAAAAAATTGATTTAAAATTATCTCATCAAACTTGGAATATCCATGTATAATCTGAAATTATATAGCAATAGAATAGTAAACCTAAAATTTCGATGTGCTGTTCCGTTTCCTTGCAATAATTTATGTAGTGAGTCTCATCTGAAATATCGATTTTAATGAAATGAATTTAATATCACAACATAAAATAATAAACTGACGTTAAAATATAAATTAATAATACCAGCGAGCCAGTAAACTATAGTAGAATACATATATCCGTAACTAATCTGACCATCCACTCATCGAAAGACTGTTGCAGTTTCTATTGAAATAAGATCTACTAAGATTAGAATTTGTTTTCACAATAATAGTCAGAGAACATAATAAGCGTAGGTACAAGATATATATGACATCTACTGGTATGTTACTGAAAATAAAAATTAGATGTGTATTAATGTCATAATAATATTAGAAAAACTGAAGACAGCTAATAATAAGGCGAAATAAATTTCAGATGAGTATGAATCAAAAAACTGAATCTTAATAAAACTAAAATAAAAAATTAGGAAATTGAATTTTTCTATAGCTCTTGTACACCCATAAATGATTCCTCATGTCTGTGAAATAGGAAATGAATGATTGTAAACTGTTAGGTTTTGAATTAATATATATTTCTGATGAAGAAGGAAAGTGCTGTTTTAAGTAGAATTTTTCGAATATGATCCTTTCTAAAAAAAAACAATCAAAACCTTCCTATCTTTTCAAATACATAACGTAGGTTAGATGAGCTATAACTGACAAGGATGCATAAATGTGAAGCTGAAAATGACTTATAAAAAAGCATACAAAATGTAGTGAATGGATGTTATAATATAAAACGATAATAATTTCATTTGTATTTACGTGTCTGCAGATTGTGGTCCTGCTGCAATTGTATACGGACCCGCACATCCACCATGAACCTGAAAGCTTAGATAATGTATCATGGCCACCAGAAAAAAAAATTGATTTGAAATTATTTTACAAAACTTGGGATATCCATGGATGATCTGAAATTGTATAGCATATAAAGAATAATGAACCTAAAATTTCGATGTGCTGCTCTGCTAATAAATGTGATATAACCACAATGGAACTGACTCTTAGCTTCGGGTCTTGATCCCTACTGAGCCCTTGCGGCACGTCAAGCCGGCCAGTTCAGCGCAAGGGCAGAAGCGATCATCCTGATTACATTGCATTCCAGTGGCATCGAAACCAACTCATTTACGAACTGAGATCGTCAATTGTTATCAATCGGATCGTGACTCAAACAAACAATTACTGCAGGTCACGAATAATGAATAGAAGCTCGTCCTCATACTCATTCGGAGGCATTAAAATGGTCTCGCTTGAGTGACCCACTTACTACACTCAAACCAAATTTAGCTTACCTTCGAATTTTTATTTTCCAAAATTGAGCTGCGCATTCAACTATGTGCCGACTTTCCGCTGATCCACCGAACAATACATCCACGTCCCAAAGCACAGATAAGCAAACAAACCCCCTAAACAAGAAAGAACTCCGATGGTTAAACAAAACTGCGTTCAATGCGAGGAATAATCCGTAATTAAATTATTTTATTATTTGTTTGTTCTCGATCTCTTCTTCTATTCATCTTTCTTCTCATCTGAAGGTCTGAAAAGCATCAACTTCTAGGTTCAAGAACACATCCCTTTGTATTGTGACGAGCGTAGAGCAGGTGTGTTGGGTTTGCCAGGTTTAAAAAAATGAAAAAGGGTTTCCCGCAACTTTTGTCAAGCATTCCACACAGTTTTGTTTTCGGGTGCTCCTGGTTCTTTTTTTTTTTTTTGCAGTTCCCTGAACAGGGAGCCCTCTAAGCCGAGGTTTATCCTACTTTCGAAAGAAAAAGTTTGAAGAAGGAACGAACAGCTCCGCACAATGCACAGGACGTGTGACACACTAACACCAGCGTGTTTTTGTTTATGTTTGGTAAGAGGATTTGCTAAATTCTGACTGGGTATTATGCATGGTGATAAATTTGACAATGGCAGACGAAAAAACAAAAATAGCTAAAGGGAAGCGAGCAGTTTTGCATGCGATGGAGTTTGTGGCAAAAACAGAGTCATATATCATTCAGGATCAATGGTTCAGCTCAAGAATGTGGACATCGTAACAAAGTTTTTCATTTATTTGATTAGATTTTTTATCCACGTGGTTTTTCCGGTACATTGTCCCTGACAGCAAAGGGGAGTATTGAAAACAGTTCTGAATAGCCATTGTAAAAGAACCATGCATCATTATCCTGCATGCAACCAGATTTGATGTGACGGAGCCGGAATGTCTCGGAAGATACTGGTGACCAGAAAACAATTTGTCAATTCCTTTGTGAGTCCTGGGAAAGCCTCAAAATGGCCCCTTGTTGACAGAGAGAAAAAGTGGTTTTCAATATAATCATTTTGCTAGGGTTTGTTCCCCACGCTCATCACTCGCCTTTCGTTCCGCCGGAAATAGAACTGAATTCTAGGCGCGCACTCTGCAGGAAGGAATAATGATGACGAAGGGTGAAAAATGGAAAGCGGAAGTTTGCAAGACAAAGTTACAAATTGATTTTTTATTCAAATTATTCCACTTTCTGTTGATTGATGAAGCACTCGACTCGGCAGCGACGACAAAGACGGAAAGCCTTTCCATGGTCCGTTCGAGGAGCGGGAATGTGGGATAAGCAATTTCCGCAAAAGCGGTGTTCTTTTGCGATGCAATCGGTTCCTAAATGGATTGGTTGAAAGAATTGAATGGAAAACATGCCGCTGTCGGTCGTTTTCCCTTCGACTAGCTAACCGAATTTGATGGTTTCATTTTATTCCATTTAGTTAATGGAGTGGGGGTGGGTTTTAATGTGTAATTAGTTGCAATCGAAGCGAGTTAGATGAGGTGAATATTTTGTCATACTGGTTTTTTAACGTTGTGTTGTTTATATTTTGCACCTGACTTATGTAAAAATCTATCTGGTCTGTTCGTTCAGGGGTTAATAGAAAAAACAATACACATCAACAAGTGTGTTTGCAGTTGAATTAGCAAAATTGTTGCATCCGATGCAACGGAAATAGTCAGCAGTGTCTGTTGGTGGGGTTTCAGAAATTGAAACTTGCCAGAAGTTTGCACGACCAAGAAATAGGGAGTTATAGTATCATTTTCAATCGACAACATCAGAGTTCTATCTTTCAGCTTTGCACAATGCTAGTAACTCAATAGAAGAACCAAAAGAAAACGTATTGCTGTCAATGTTTTTTTTTTACCGCATCGCTTCATTCCTTTTTTGTTCAAGTCTCATCGATGAAAGATACAATGCTCGACTCCGATCATTTCGTTTCCCATGAAACCATAGATCGAGCACGAAGGAAAATATACATGTTTACTCCTATTTCGACTAAAACTGTTCGCATAATCCTGGGTTTATCACCACCAAATTACAATACTTAATACCACTTTGCATCTTTTTTTTCGAAATTATCATCGAAGCAGGCCGTCCTTTGAGAGTGACATGTTTTGTTTTGCTTGCTTTGTTGCTGAATCATTTTCGCAAAAAATAAAATTCAAACTATACTTGGATATTCAACTAGTCAATACTGGAATAATCTGGCTTGTGTGAGACGTAGTGAAGGGGATGGAATCCTTCTTATTTGTAGTACTCTGGCCCCGCTCTTGGAGGAAGTATTTGAGCAGTTTAAGGCTGTGTGCCAATTCACGAATTAATTTTAATTTTCACTTAAACTTGACAGATGGAAAATAATCGATTGAGTCTGCTACTCGAGCTGACTTATTTCTGACAGACGGGAACTCCATTTTGACAGACATCTTATCGAAAGTTTGTAGATTTTAATCGATTAAAATTAATTCGTGAATTGGTACACAGCCTAAATTTGTATATTGATTCTAGTATTGTTTCTTCTCGATATAAAGCGCTTTATGAAATGTCGGAAACGCAAAAAATGAACATCGTTCGAAATAAGAAGTGGCGTTTGCTGGTTCGTATTTTGGTGTTATGGAGACGTGTATTCGGGCCCACTAAGATGGACTGTCAATTGCTCCTGTGACAGAAGCTTTTAGGTCTCAGACGAGGAATAACGGTATGATTATTGTTACAATTCATCAAATAATGCACTTTGTTCTTCTTTTTTTACGTTCTTCCGACAGATTCGAAGAAATAAATGCAAAATCTCTTCCTAAAAATATGAATGATCAGAATGCTAATATGAAGTTAATGTTTGCGAACATTATATAAATACATAAACTGAAAGCGAGGATTCATCACAGTACCTGATTGAAGCTATTTGGATAGGGAAAGGTAGATTGCCAACTTCTTGTCCTGATGCGGGTTGAAGCATCTTTCAGAGAAATGGCTTGATCGCTGGAAGGTGATTCTTATGTCCCATGTGGGTTTCGTGAACGTTTCTCTGCTTACGGATCTACTTTTCCGTTTTTGGCCATTCATACAGCGAGAAGTTGAGTTTAATTTGGTTTGTAGTTCTAGGATGACCTTGATAACTTAACCATAATACTGGTGCTTTGTAGATTTCCAGGGGATCAATTGCCCTAACGGAAGCTTTTCCTAATTGATGAGCAACATGTTCGTTATCGCCGGAAAGATCCCTATTGACATTATCCTAGCAGGGGACAACGAGTGCTACAAAGTGGAAGGAAATCCGAGATTTCGGTGGATAGTGAGAGCGGTGTCGATAGTGAAGTGGCAGCAAGATTGGAACACGGTGAAAACAGAAAGTGGACATACAGACTCATACCGGTTCTGTAGTCCTGGGTGAACAGAAAATATGTTATTGATTACCCGCTACATTCCTTCAATCACTTCGACCATGCTTCACAGTTTTGCGCAATGCCCATGGTCGAACGTTGATATTAATCTGATTCAGGATAGCACCGCAATCGACTGGGCCTTGTAAGATATGTCTGCGAACAAGAGAGCCTTGAATTCAAAGTGGTTCCAGATCGATCAACTGAAAACGGCTCTCATAAATTGGCAAACGGAACGGATCTCTCCACGTCAATCTTCGCAAAACGAATCGTAGGAATCTGCGTTGAACTGTTTCGACGCAATCAGTACCATTGTCATACGTTGGATACCAGACAGTGGATCAAAAATCCAAAATCGACCGCACCAGGGAGCAAGAATATCTCCAAGGCCTTTTACTTAAACCGATCGTTTGGTTATCGTATCTCTCAGCTTGCAGTATAAGAGCTTTTTTATTTGAAACTAAATTTACCATCTCGCATTTATCCGGAATAACCACTTCTTAATTAAGGTTGCACTAGTGAGCAAAAGTTTGTAGCTGCTGATGTAGGAGATAACAATCGTTGATTGACTGAATTCGTAGAAAAAACTCATCGGCCCATTTCGAGCTCATCTGCATACGAAAGACGTAGATCTTCGAGTAGCAAATTCACGTTATTAAAATGCATCAAGAAGATAAGCGATCCTTAATGACTTCGTTGAGGTATTCCTGACGTGGTTGAGAAAACATCGGACACTTAGTCACCAACGACAACTGATAACACTAGTCGGCAGTGTTTCACTCCCATAGAGAAAATATGTTGAATATTCAGCTCAGAATTACGGTAACACGTCCAGTTTTTGAATAAAAAAAATGAGATTTAAGGTAACAAAAAAAAAGATTTTCGTCGAAATAGGATTTGCTTGTTTAACAACTAGAATATTCGCTTCGCCCAACATTCAAAAATGTTGGGCTTGAATTTTATGGAATGGACCTCCTTGAAACTATTGAAGCTCACAGATATTTTTAACGCGTTTGATTGATGTGTTTTTATTCATAAAACTAAGAATTTTCACGAAAAACTTTATATGCATCTTTGAATAATTATGGTTAGTTGCATTTGAAGGGGCAACCAAAGCTTACCCCTGCACTATTGGCGCCGTCCGCGTGTGTGTAATTTTTTAACGGAGCCTTGTTTTTGTGTGTGGGAGTGAGCAGGACAGCACCAATAGTGGGTCAAACAGACAATAGTACAATAGGACAATAGGACAGACAACGACAAAAGGCAGTGTGCACAGTCACTTGCAGATTTTCGCTACTAAAAAAAGAACCTCTCTTTCAACGTGGTAGTATGCTTTTCAAATTTTGTATGCACGCTTAGAAAAAAGTACCCAACGAAGCAGTTCAGTGTGTTAAGCCAACGTTGGATATAATGATATTAGCTCATGGTTGGGTATAAAAAACTTATTTCTGTGTCAAATTCTACCCAAAATAAGTAATTCGAACCCAACAGTAGGTTGACATAGTTATACCCAACGTTGGCTTAACACACTTAACTGCTCCGTTGAGTACTTTGTCTAAGCGTGTGAGATACCATCCGGTTGAAAGAAAGGTCCATTCCATAACCAGCAGTCCATAAGTATTACGCAGACCGCAGCGTTTTTTTTCCACCGCGGCAGCGAATAATCGCGGCGAAAAAATCGCCGCAATGAGATTACATGGCGGCTTATGGTAGCACACAAACCGACGCGATGCGTTTTTAAATCGCGTCGGTTAGTGCGCTCCCATAAGCCGCCATGTAATCTCATCGCTACCGCGGTGGAAAAAACGCGGCAGTCTGCAGAACCCTTTAAGCTGTGCCTCTACGATTATTGTGCGCTACCGTGTTTTCGAGTTAGAATAGCAGTGAGCAAAACAGCACAAAAACACGCGAACACTTAAGAGACAAAAGAACAGACAAAGACAAAAGACTCTGTGTATTGGTCAATGTTACTCGAGGGAGTAGGGAAAAGAGATGTCGAAAACAGAAAGCAAGAATCCTCAAGCGCGTTTAAGACTGCACGAAACTCGTGTCATTATTGCTGCTTTGCTAAATTAATTAATAAATAAATGCTCATGTTCACTCTTTTCAGCCTTACAAAATCATTTTCTTTTCATTCAGATTACATATTACATTGTTACGGACGCGTTTTTGGATTTTTATAAAAATGCCGATTCCGATATCTCCAAATATTGCTGGACGTGCTTATGAGACGGATTCAGAACCAGGCCAATGTGGTCAAAATTTTCAAGATGATCCAGATGTTTAACCTCTGGTCTGAAGAATCACATTCTTTACGTTACATATTTTTCAATAGGCGGGGATTTTGTTTTTTGCAACCTTTTGCAACAATACCTAAGGTCTAATGGAGCTACAGCAACTGACTGGAGGCTCTTGATTGACGCTTCAAGTAGAAGCTTGTAGACAGTGTTACTCCACAATGGTAGAAAGTATTCTTCAGTACCAGTTGCATTTGTACCATACATGAAGGAATCTTATGAGAACATATGAACACTTCTGGAAAAAATCATTTAGTCGGAACATCAGTGGAATCTCTGTGCAGACCTTAGGGTAGTGGCATGACTTACTGGGCTTCAAGGAGGTTACACAAAGCATTGTTGTTTTCTGTGCGAATGGGACAGCCGTGCGAGGGACAAACATTACCACCACCAGCATTGGCCAGAACGTACTGATATGGTACCTGGGATGAAATATGTGTCAAATCTGCCTCGTGTCGACAGGGACAAAACGTTTCTACCTCCATAACATATCAAACTTGCGAGCATTAAAATTTTTGTAAATTTCCTAGAAGAACCCTTTTGTTTTTTGAGGAAAAAGTTTCTGAAATTGAGCGAAGCCAAAGTGAAATGAGTTGTTGCTCCTAAAATTAGGAAACTCCTAACAGACAGCAGTTTTCAGCAAACTCTAAATGCAACAGAGTAACGAGCATGGAATGCGTTCCAAAACGTTTTTGCTCACTTCCTGGGAAATGAAAAATCTCGGGATTATGTTAAATTAACCGAATGGCACTTATTGCATTCTCATCTGGACTTCTTCCCAGAGAATATGGGAGCCATCTCAGATGAACATGGAGAACGATTTCATCAAGGCATCAAGACACCGGCAAATGGAGCCCAGCTATGTAAGCGGACTACTACCGGATATAAAAGTAAAAAGAGGACAAAGTGAATTTAAGACGAAAAATACAGCGAAATTTTCTGAATAACTGATTGACTGACTCACTGCCTGAAAAAATCTGTGAGCACCAATGAATTCCATTCCATAAAATCCAAGCCCACGCTAAAACGTGTTACAGCAATTCTGAGCTCATAAAGCCTGTCCACGTTAAATTTCGGACACCAAAATATTAGCAGCAAAAAAACTTTACACATAATTGAACAAAAACGATTGTTTATTTCACAATAATAGAGTTATATCTACATTAGAAACAGTTGATTTCTCAATATGTTAATCCTTCTTTCTGTAAAATTTTCGAACTTTCTGTGGTACACCCGCCATACGGTATCGTCAGATACGCCCGCCGTGACGATTCTCCATTTACTCTTGAAATCACCGGTTCCATTTGCTTTCTTCTTAGTTTCGAAGAGTTTTTGCTTAACTAGAGCCCAGTACTTCTATATTGGGCGAAGATCTGGACAGTTTGGTGGATTGGCTGTTTTTGGCACGTATTTGACCTCTTGTACCTTATGCCATTCCAGGGCGGAATTTCCATAGTGACAAGTGGCCAAATCAGGCCACAACAGAGCTGGAGAGTCGTGGTTTGTGATAAACGGTAACAACCGCTTTTGTAGGCATTCTTTCTCGTACACATCCTCATTGATAGTGCGGATTGAGACGAAACTTTTAGATTTTCGACCACAACTACATATGGCCTGCCAAATCAAATACTTCTTCGGAAATTTGGACACCTTCTTTGTTCCTTTGCATTGCGGTGGAAAAAAACAGACCCGGAAGCTGTTTAAAGACTTCGAGTACGTATGTTTTGTCGTCGATTAAGATACAAGAAAATGTTTGCAAAACATTGGTGTAAAGCTCCTTAGCACGACTTTTTGCAGTGAAATTTTGCTTGTCATCGCGGCTGGGCCTCTGCTTCACTATTTAAACGTATGATTTTGACTTCCCAACTTTGCGAGCCACGTTTCGCACAGTCAGATTGGGATTTTTCTCAATAACGGCTACCACCTTCTTGTCCATTTGTCGGGAGCATATTTTTCGATTTGTTCCACTTCCAACCTTCCGATCCACAGTCAAGCGCTGGTCAAATGATTAGGAAACACAAAACACGGTACATTTCGGTAGTTTTAGTTTCGTGGCAAGATCGCGTACCGATAAATTTGGATTTTTCTGCCACTCGTAAGAAATGCGTTTGCATACTTCCACTTGATTCGGCGCCATTTTACTGAAGGTAACAAGAATGTAAACACGGTGTACCACGAAATAAACTGTAGGGTTTCAGCTGTCATATAAGCGAAACGTTTCAGCGATCCATGAAATAGTTCAAAATCTACACTGAAAGAAAAGTGTCCGAGGTTTAACGTGGACAAGCTTTATTTCCATTCCGCGAGGCAAAATCAAAATCTAAACAATTCAATAATATATGCCGATGTGAGCAAAGCAAATTTCTATTTGGCTGACTAGTGTAACTAAGGTTGGAACAAAACCATTGCAAGAGAGTTTCATGAACTTCAAGCCTTTGTAGCTGTGACAAACCTGTGTTACACAATTTAGAGTGCTGCAGAGCACATTTCTGATAACTATATATAAAGACTGTTGCAATTATACTTTCAGTAGCAAGGTGAGGAAAATCTACTTGATTTTTATATAAAAATCGAAATGCATTTCGTTCACACATACGAGGGTTTCTAAGGGCTAAGAAATAACGGAACCGAAAGTCAGTGTCAAATGTAACGTTTATGCTTGTGTCCCATTAAAAAATGTTTAAAAGCGAAAAACTTACTATTCCAAGACTGGCAACGGGAATTGAAGCCAATCTGCGTCCAGCATGGTTCTATATTTTTGACTGAAGTCCGATTTCTTGCGAGCCAATGGACATACATGTTGCTTTTATGGCGGTGCATCTTAAATGGTGAAAATTCAATAACTGTTTGTGGTTCCACATTCAAAAGCGTTCTTTAGATTCAATATTATCCGTAAATAAGTCAATTAGATCATCATAACAGATAATCAAATAAATAAAATTGAATTAAAATTCAACGATTAAACCATGAACTCCATCACGGCAAACATTTCCATTTCATTGAACCCCAATCAGGAGTATTAATGAGGCAAACATTTTTTTTATTGTTAGCCTAACATAACCTGTGAGTTTTTCCACTTATTCCGGTTCTCATATTATCGCGCACAATGCTTATTGTAATCATCGATATCATTTGTAATAATAATTACGTGATTATTTTTCCAGTATCCTCGTTATTGTTTCAGGTAATTTTTCCCTTATCAGTGTGTAAAGCTTGCCTCGGTCAGAATTCTATGATCATAATTGCATGGCAGATCGGTTCTGAAATTTTGAAGAGTTCTGATGCGTTCTGTTAGAGGTATGTTATTGATCAATAAATCCGACTTTTTTTCTTAAGTCCACAACAAAGGAAACAGCATTGGAAATATTAACTTCAATTATGTTTAATGTACAACTTGGTAAAAAAAGAGGCTCACTTGATTCGTACTGAAATTGAAATGTCCCTTTGCTTAATTTCAATAAATTCTATTAGACTTCAGGACTGGCGTCCTAAAACGTAGCTATTTTGCTTTTCTCTTCAGATATATCTGCAGCTTACAACATTTTGTTCAAGACATTGTAGATTTAGCTTTAAAGCAATTAGGTTACAATCAGATATCACATCTCATAATTTTTGGATGACTTTCCCTGATAACCATTCCCAATTGGATTAGAAGTACGATTGCCTTGCATTCAGATATCGAATCAGTTCTATTTTCATCATGACAATTAAAAATATATAGCCGTCTTTTCGTATGAAAAAAATAACTTTCTTCCATGTTTGGTTTATCGTGTTGACATCCAGCGATTTGGTATAGTTAACATTTGTGATGCGGCTTGTCACGGAGGAGCGTTCAATTTGGTTTTTATTCTCACTCCATCGGAAGGGATGGAACCATAGACTTTAAGGGAAACTATTGTGGATCATTCTGAGATACTGATGGCTCGTTGGGAATCAAAATTTGAACAAGTTTTTAGATCTACTCGACAAGACTTTCAAATCATCAGCTTCTTCTCGGGTAAATCCGTTTTCTCGAGTCCGGATTCTAACTGAAGCAAGCTTTATCAACGTCGAGGTCTTTTCGCTTCGGATCTGGCGGTTTTGGTTCGGAATCGAATTATTAATGATGAAATATTGAATCCCATTTATGGCTCTTCTATTGAATCAGGAAATGTCACAAAGAAGTTATAAATGGCTAGAGGTGGAAAAACGACATCTTTCTCGAACAACAACCTGGCGCCATTCAGCCTACATTCTTCGCAAATTAATTTCCGTATGGGATTAATGTGGCAAAAATTGATGAGATTTACGGCGGCATAAAGATGTAATGAATTCCAGTTCTGAAAGGGTCAACATCACAAATAAGCCATATAGTGCCATGTAGGTACGATGATGACTTTTCAGTAGGTCACGTGTTGGTCCCTTACTCGGATTGTATAAATCGAATGTGTTCGATAAATATTTGCAATCCAGTCTGCACCCTGCTCGGCTCGTGGATCGGGTTGGTGGTATGATGGCCATATTGGTTAACCGTTGAGCGCCTTTTGTAAGCTTTATGGCACATGTATGGCGAACGGAACTGGGCTCTCATCGGAAATGTGTTTTTGGTTTTCCATTGTAGTTCAGAGGTGAAAAAAATATGCATAATGCAATTGTACAACACAATGCGTAATTGAAGCTTGAAGGTAGGCTTTTATTTTGCTAGTGATTTTTTAACCAATTTATCTGGCAATAAATTTAGTTTTCCGAAAACCATTATTGTCGGGGTTTTTTTTTCAGGGATTCAAATTGTTGGGCTTATTTTCGCAAAGTCAGTACCGGAAATGGCCATGCAAAAATCGTACAAAATAGGGACATAACTACTGAGCTGCAGTGTAGTTATATGAAGCATAACAAATATGATTGTTATTTGATTAGGATCCAGGAAAGTAAGCCATCTTAATGCATAACCCCTCGTTCAACCGAAAGTTGTAACTTGCGTTAAAAAACAAACTCAGAAGTTCACATTTGGTTTAAACTGTGTTCTGCGAGATTCTGTTGCTGTTAAACAAGACACTTTATGTACAGTATGAACTATACTGTTAATGAATAGCCGCAATAACTTGTTATTAAGCAAGTTTTATATTAACAGTGACCGGCATATAAAAAACTGATCATTCCGTAATGAATTTGTAAATGTTTACAAAAGTCATAAATTTTCAAAAGAGCCCTGCGTTGTTATACATCTGTCAACAGATACACATGGAACTTTGGTTTGGTTCACTGGTAATATACTATAATTGTTATGTTTGTACGTGTAGTAACGATTATGATGTAGAAGGAGATGTTCGCTCATCACAATGAGGCCCCAAGAGTGGACAGTAATTTTTGCTAGCATGAAAGATATGATGAGAAAGTGTTGATAGTTCCGTCAGTGTACGGCAGGTTGAAAATTGAAAAGAAGTATTGAAAATTGAGCGAAGGCCTTGGATGTAGCGGTACTCGAACCATGGACGCATTCCTTTTGCCTTACACCCCCAATGCAGGATAGGTCAAGGCACGAACGATTCCGCCACCGTGACAGGCGCAATTTTCAATACTTCTATAAAATTTTCAACCTGTCGTACACTGACGGAACTTCCAACACTTTCTCTTCATATCTTTCATTCTAGCAAACATTCATATCCACTCTTGGGCCCTCATGGTGATGAGCGAACATCTCCTTCTACATTACTGGTAATGTTTTTTTTTTTTTATTACACAAACGAAAATTATCAACCATTTCAGAAAAAAACTATTTTTAAATGGTATGACGAAATCAAAAGATCAATTTAAAAATTCAACAGAAAAATCGGTGAAAATCAAGTAATTAGTAATCAATATGACCCCCTTTCGCCATGATGAACGTCTGTAGCCGTTTTGGCATGCTTTCAACCAAGTTTCTGAGGTAGCAGGGATCCAGTTCGTTCCAAGCCTTCTCCATCGCCGCATGATACGTTTGTTTGTTGGTACCGTCTGTTTTTTTTTTTACACTTTATTATCAAGAATCGCCCAAAGATCTTCGATTGGGTTCAAGTCAGGGCTCTGGGGCAGCCATTCTAAGGGTTTAATGCGACATGATCGGAAAAAGGCGAGCGTTCTCTTTGCCGTACGCTTGGGATCATTATCTTGCTGAAAGGTGTAGTTGCCTTCCAACTTTATTTTCAACAATGACTTCTCCAGATTTCTGCACAGAATATTAACATAGCCATCTGCTGTCATGATCCCATTGATTAGGGCCAGATTACTCACTCTAAACCACGAAAAGCAGCCCCAGACCATAATATTACCTTCACCGTGTTTCATGGTGGGCTGGAGATCTTTGTTTCTTCTTGAACAGCTCAAGCTTGGATTCGTCCGACCACACAACACGTTTCCAGAACTCCATGAGCTTATTTATGTAAGTTCTGGCGAATTGGCGTTTTTCCTTGTTAGTCCGGCTGATGAACGGTCGCTTCCGGGTGAAATGGCATTTCAACCTTTGCTCAGCGATGCGTCGATGGATAAAGCGATCCGAAATCGGTAGGCTCAGCTTCTCTTTCATTTCTCGGATGGTGATGAACAGATTTTTCTTGATCTCTCGGATGATTTTGCGGTCCGCTCGGTGATCCGTTTTACGTTTTCGTCCGGTCTCGTCCATATCTCTCGGCAACTGCGTGCTGGGTATGGTTCAGATTTCGGACCTGTAGCGGAATTGTTTTGCCACCCATGTTAATCGCTTTAAAATCACTTCCGGTGAACTCAACACGTCTATTTTTTCGACTTGTGGCAGAGCTTTAAGGCGGATGTAAACAATGAAACGTCAAAGCAGTGATTCCCCCATAGATACCAGTAGTTCTACATGGAAAATTATTTTTCCGTTGAATGATTTTTTTGTCATACCTCAAATATAAGAAAATTAAGTATTCCGTCAGCGGCAATGTGAAATTAACGAGTATATTGGAATATATGTGTGAAACTTGTTAAATGGGTCCAAAAAAAAAAACTGAGCGTGGATAAATAGAATTGTTCTGATATGTACAGGACTAATAAAAAGGGATTTTCTTACATACGGCTCTATTGATCTTTTTTTGTCACTGTATCTTCAATTACCGGAGACTTGGCTCCATATAAACATTGCGAATGCTGAACTGGCAAGTAACTCCACTATCTACCGTTATGACCGTGATTCTCGCACCAGTGTACTACGACGTGGTGGTGGCGTCCTAATTGCAGTGAAATCGGAGTTAAATTGTACCAATTTTCCGATTTGTACCCGTCCATGGTCAACTTAGCGTAATGACACGAAGCAAGGTCGGACCAGAATATTGCAGGATTGACATGTTGACGAACCAGCGGCAACAGGTATTTTTTCAAGCATTGATTGACATAAATATCTGCATTAATTGCTCCATTTACGATGCACGGCTTCGTAAATGTGCCTGCCAGACCTTCTCCTTTTTGCCAAATTTTTCAGTGAAAACTGAACGCCTTGTCAACATCATCATCTTCACGAATCGTGTAATATTGCGATCCCGGCAATGCTTTATAGTCCATCTTCTTATAAGTTTCGTCGTTCATCATGGTACATACCATTTCCGCGCTGGCTGCTTGTGTAGGACTTTTTTTTTGGCTGCTTTTGCTTCTGGTAGGTCTTCAACTCTCTCTTTGGCTCGTTGAACTTCGTGGTGGTCAGCTTTTTGGCCAAACTGAGGCAAATTTTGCCTTAGAAAAAGCTCGTCCGATGTTGTTGTCCAATTTGGGGTTCGACGCTCCTTGTTTTCACCCAGGTCATCGTGGCAGATCCGAAAGGGAATACTCCTCTCCAAACTTCCGCATCGCAATACGCACCGCTTTCACACCAACATTTTCCAGTTTCGCCAGCTTTCTTAGTGATAATCCTGGAATAGTGCTCCACTTGCGCACGATGGCACGGCATTTTTTTCAATGGAAAGCTTTCCCATCTCTCGAAATGCGCGTGAAACTTCGCTGTGAGTTGTGTTCGGTTTGACGTTTGAGTGCAAACAATGAGATGGTGCCGACAGACTACCCGAATAAAAATGCATATTCAAATGGCAGCGTTAGAAAAGTGTGCCCTTATTTTCTGGGACAGTCTATAGATAATCTCAGCGTGATGTGGCTCCTACACAACATTGTCATATGTCAGTTTTTGTTGTGTGGGTACGAATATATCTTTCTTTTGTAGTCCCATCGGCTTGATGGCATGGTCGGCTGGGAATTCCCATCGGCTTAAGTGCACCTCAAAAACATTCTCCAATGTCGGTAATTTAAACTATTTTTGTGCCTTTTGAGATGCACTTGGTTGGAAAATTTGTTCTATTTTATTTGTTCACTTTATTTATTGAACTGATGATAAGAATTAAACATGATTGCATACAAATGACTACAAACGAAACTAAAAAAAAATATACAGGAAATTTTATCACAGTGCAGTTTATTTGGGATGATAGATTATTTGTAAACAAACTTAGCTAAAAAAAAATTTCGCTTTAGAATAAGCAGTGAACTAAGTTCATATGAATACAATACCCCACGGAAAGGCTTTCTTTGACAAAAGAGCCCATTCGACAAAAGATCCCTTGATGCAATTACATATGCGGTATAACGTACTTTGCTCACTCTTCTCACTCACGTACGGAAGCTATGAAGTTTTGAAATACCGTGCTAAGGAGTTCCTCTTGAAAATCTGTACATGAAATATCGCAGGGCCTATTTTATGTGCATCTTACATCTTAAAAAAACCAACCAGTGTACACTTTATTCAATTCTTATCCTCTTCAAGCTCCCAGAAATCCTTAGAAATTCTTAAGCAAAGTTATTTCCCATGTTGTGTTGTAAGAATCAGAGATTATTTAGAGACATTTGCTATCCAAAACGTTCCAATCTGACCCCCGGACAGGTTCCGAAATTATCCAAAGAGTTGTTTGAGCGAAAACGATGGGAGATGAACCAGCCCGAAGCTGACAATTAAGATAATCAAGAGACAAATTTTATAGTGCTTAGTAAACACAAAATGGATAAGTGAAAATCTTTACCATGGTTGTAGAACCGATCGTAAAAATATTGTAGAACCGATCGTAAATTGCTGGAAGTTTTCTGCATTGAGTTTGAGCTTTAAAAAAGTTCATATAGTTATGCTTTTGTCACTAATCTTAAAATATATTCTGTAACATTCCAAATTTTATAAACGTATTTAATGCATCTTGAAACCAACTTGCATTAAGTTCTAGCCAAGACATATTTGTCTATTTAACATCAATCAAAACCTCTTCGAGGCAAGAAGTGTCTAGCGGGCCCACTCTACAAAGGCTTTTGAAGAGTATATTTTCGAAACATTTCAAGATCATTTACCTGCAGATCAGCTTGTAACAAGAGCATTGAGAACTTCTAGATATTAAATTAACTACGATTAAACTACAATAAAAGAAAAGAAAATCCAATTTCGGACCATTTATTTTGGACCGAGTTGAAAAAATAAAATAAACATCATCCGACTTTGAGAAATTAAGAAAAAAGGAATTACGGGTTTTTATTCGGTATGAAACATGAAGCAAAAGTTTAAAACTTTTAATAATCATACTTAATAGTTCATTAGCATGAACATAAAAATGATTGGCCGCACGAGGTTACTAAAAGGTGTCCCACATCAAATTGCATCACGGAAAAAACGCTGTAGAAAATTACCTAGTTGACCGATCCTTTTCAAGCTTACAGACAATAAAATATAACCCATTAGCCATTAGAACTCATTATAACCCATTAGACAATAAAATATAACCCAAGATTTTAGCTTATTAATTTTATTCAACTTCAATACCATAACCGTACGATCACCTTACGCTTAACTCCACTCATTAGATTCTGTACAATATCTGGCTACAGCTTCTTCTGTACGGAAACCCAATTTTCTTCATGTCTTCCTCAGATTTGACCTCCTTGGAATGCTTCCGCAGTGCCTGCTTCATAAAAGCCCAGTATTTTTCGATGAGCCTTAGTTCCGGACCGGTTCCGGAACCTCCGGTGCGTTGGGGGGTTCATATCCTTGGGTACGAAAGTGACCCCGTTGGCTTCGTACCACTCCAGGACAACATTTGAATAGTGGCACGAAGCTAGATCCGGCCAGAAGACCGTAGGGCCCTCGTGTTGCTTCAACAGAGGAAGCAGACACTTCTGTAGACACTACTTGAGGTAGATCTCCCCGTTTACAGTCTCGGTAGTCACAAACGGTGCACTCCGTGAGCAGATCGTTTGCCAAATCATGTATTTCTTGGCAAACTTTGAAAATGGAGAGGGGTGTTGGGGAGAAAGGTTTTGGGGGGTATATGGGGGTGGGGGTTTGGGGTTTTCTAGTTAAACTTTGAAAGTTTCTGCTTCCTTACTTCCTCCGGAACAAAAAACTTGTGCTGGGCGGTGAAGAACAGTAGCCCCGGAAGCTGCCGGAAGTCCGCCTTGACGTTAATCTCATCATGCACGATGAGGCAATAAGGCTTCGTCAGCATCTGGGTGTACAGCTTCCGGGCCCGTGACTTTCCCACCGTATTTTGCCGTTCGTTACGATTTGGATCCTTCTACACTTTGTACGTATGAAGTCCCTACCGGTCCTTGGCTCTCTGAACGAAAGACTTGGACAGATTCAAATTTTTGGCCACATCCCTGACCGAAGCATTGGGATTCCGCTTTAACGCTTTCACGGCACGCTTGTGATCGTGATCACAAATTGAACATCCATTCTGACCGCATTTCCCCTTCCGTTCGATGCTCAAAGTTTTGTAGTAACGTTTAATCACACGGCTCACCGTTGACTGCACGATTCCGAGTTGTTTTCCGATGTCCCGATGAGAGAGTTGAGAATCTTCCAGGTGCTTGCGCAAAATCCATTCGCGACGTTGCTTTTCAGCCATTTTTTCCGATTTTCGAAAAACTGACAGCAATAAAAATGCAATAAAAAAACACTCTAAACTACTTCTACCCAAATTTTCTAGAGAAAATACCCAATGGTTAATTTTCTACAGCGTTTTTCCCGTGATGCAATTTGATGTGGGACACACTTAACTCCGTTATTCCTATATCAGCTGTTATTACCAAGAGTACCAACAGATTATGTTTGGGACCAACATACATCCTCAATGTTTTAAAAACTGGTGATCCTTAATTCAGGCGTTCCCTGGCGTTGGTCCCGTTCGTATGTAGGTCAAATCAGGGAAGGGTAGGAATATGTTGACGTGATACTTGCTTTATTGAAAACCGAGGAATATTCTGCATATCCAAGAGCAATCACAAGGAGGTTGGATAAACAGACCAACAGAATGGATCGTTCTGTTTTACGATACGCTGAATTCTTGTTTATCTTTGTTTACAGATTTCTTCCACTTAGTTTGTTTTGAAGAGATGCACAAATGTATATTCAAATATTTGTACCGATTTAATCCAACGATGTGGATGTCCTTGGGGTTACCCAAAAAAATGGGATGATGGTTTACTTCATTGTTAAATTCAAGACTTAAAAACCGCATTGAACTGATTTTAACAAACGGCTCTTTGGCATCCTTACCCATTGTAGTTATTCACAAAATGTGATGGTGGTTTTCATTGAGAAGACAAGTCGTATTCATTTTGAACTCGCCTGGGGAGTCGCAGACTTGCAACACATTTTATTTCAGAATTCTCGTAGGAACCGTGGAATTGAATCAGCTTTTTTTCTGAAAATGAAAAGTCAAGGCTTGTTTAATTTAACAATTCGGTTTACAAATACGGAATGAATTCATGTTCTTTACATTAAGGTGGTGCACAACCTGAGTTTTTCATACGCCAGATTATTAATTGGTCACTGCTTATCTTAACACACCGGTCGAACCAGCAGGTTTACAAAGCCCCAAAAGTATTCTTTAAAGTCTTACAGGTACCAAAAACTGATTTCTCTCATCCTTCGTGTATTATTTTACCTACGTTCATTGATCGATTCTCTTCATCGACTTTTTTTTTTATAATCACGGCTAAACAATTCAATGTATGACTCTGCTAGCAGTACATTGCACCATAAATTCTATGGAAAATGATTTTGCTACTGCGTTATTCATAGAAGCGAAAGTTGATGAAGAGAATCGGTCAACGAAGATAGGCTCTTTTCAAATATAACGCGCTCTTTTCAAATATTGTTTGTCTACAAATCATTCAAAGCTCTCTATGTGTAAGGCTCAATATGAATAAGACTCATACCAATGTGTGGCTCATACCAAGCAGTATGAAAACATTCAAAAATTCATATACGTATTCTTCGTTCAGAACTGACATAAAATTTTCTATTTATTTTCATATGCGATAAAAAACCACATCCAATCAAAATCGAAAGCAATTGCTAACATGCTTTGCTGGAAACGATAAATCATTGTTGCAATAAATCCTTTACAGAGTTTCATGCATTTTATTTTGCTTCGTTCGTGTATTTATTTACACATGCAAAAAAAAACTCTTCTTTCTAATCCTAACCGAACTGAAAATCCGAAGGAGTAGAAAAACTTTCAATCTAGATTCGATGCACTAGAAAATTTACCAATCTTCTACCAGCAGTTCATATAGGACGGCATGTTAAAAAAAATCGATGCTTTCTCGAACGAAACAGTCAACCAGCTGGGGTATCTCTCAGATCCAATAGTAATGGATGCATTTAACCTACGGTTGATACAGTTCAATAAATTTTGTTCATTTCACTTGCAATCGATTTGCTTCGTATTTAACACTGATTTATTTGTTACTAATTCTTCGTAGTTGACTTTGCCTGGTACTTTTTTTGAAAATGTAGTTTCTTAACAGTGAGCCAGACATCATTGTGACCTATATTGTTTGTAGCCCCATTACATTGAGGAATACAGAGATCAAGAAAACAATCGTTCCCAGGTTGTGTTTTAACCATCGCAAAAAAAAAAAACAAATCAAACCACAACATAGTTCATGGGGTGTTTCGTTGGGAGGCATCTGAGCTTTACACAGTCTTCAACGTGAAATTCCTGAAACTTGACCAATGGGAATAGACTTACGCTCAGTTTGTGCCACTGCATTTACTGTTTGTTTGCCTCGGTTTCGTTTGAACTCGGCCTCAGATAGTGGAGAGGATTTTTTTCTCGTCCTTTGCCAATCTATCTGCAGTGGGCCAATAGACCCAACGAGTTGGTGCTATTCAGTCATTGGTGGAAAATTCAGTTCATAGGAAAAACTTCACCGTAGCTGGATTGTTTGTGTTCAGAAAACAGGACTTTATCTTACGTTTCCAGGCAGCCCATGAAGGACACGCTCTACGAGAGGTATATTTTTTCCTGGAGCTGATTTATTTATGCCAATTGGGAGTGGGATGGGACGACGTGTCAGTACTGGGAGGAATTCAGTTTGTGTCAGTAGGTTGAAACAAATTTCACCATTCCGTATTTCTTTGTTCGAGAGAGATTCAATTGGGAGCGTTGGATTTTCGTGAATATTCATATTTTGAGCAACAAAAGTTGCAACAAACAGCTAACTTGTTGACGAAACCCGCCCATGACATGTTTTATGTCAGATGATGAAAAAATTTAAAGCAAACAGATTCTGCATCAGACAACACAATTTCTCAAGGTTAAATTTGTTTTTGCGATTTAATGAGAATATGCAGATCTGCTTCAGAAATTAAGCCTTGATTTAAAAAAGCGACTATTTTCTGATTGATGGGGAACAAACATGATAAAAAATATTAGAACGAAACAAATTTTTATTTATTAAAGGGTGAACACGAGATTATTGCAACAAAGTTAATTTACTATAGAAACTCATGTGTTACCGGATAAAATTTGCAGGGCAGTTTAACACATGTTTTAAATATGAAAAGTACACGTGATTGAAACCGAACTCGTTGGAAAAATACATACTATATACTGCCAAAAAGAGCTTGAACCTTCAATTTAAATTCGTCCACATAGACCGAGCGTTGAAAAGAATTTAAAAACGAATGCTTCGTTAGTCAACAATGTGCAACAATGTATGTTTAAATCACGATGCACAAATAAACAGAACATCTATGATTTTTTCAATTTATAGAAATTGAAGTTTACATGAACGTATGGATTTATGTGTTTTTCACTTAAGCCAATAAGCCAATAAGCCATAGCTCCAGCTTCTTTTGTTGCCTCGTACGTTGGCTGTCATTCATTGACCAACAGCAAAGAAAGTGAGCCGAAATCTCAGCGCAGATGCTAGAGTTTTCGAATAAAAATTCAGCTGATATGCCTGAGAAGAAATAACAATCTTACCAGGATGTGAAACTGCTGTTGTTTTCAGAAAAATAGTTTTAAATGGTGATTGGAAAACATCAAACAGGTCAGCGAGAAGGATTTAATGCCGCAGTGGAAAAGAAATCTTTGAGACCAAATTAATTTATTAAATAGTGGTTTGTTCGCTGATTCTCGAAAAACAAAATGCTTTTTGCAAAACAATCTCCAGATTCGACACAATAAATAATCAATTATTAATTTATTTATGATGTTGATTTCAAATCGTAAAAGCCAAAATTAAATTCAGTTGAAAATTACATGATATATCTTCAATTCGTGTAAAACCAAAGTCAGATGCAATTTTTAATTCCTTGAATTTTATTATCGACTGTAGTTTTAAATCTTTATGAATGCCCCAATTATATGCATGAAATTCAATTGAAAATTACAATATTTTATTAACTGTGTATATTAAAAAAAATTCGGTGCAATTCTCTACACTTTCGTTTCATGGCATCCCTAGGAACTTGTACTGTCAGATCCGGTATCTCATTTTATATCCACTTCCTACGCATGGCATTTGCATCCTTTACTTTCGCCTAGGTCTATCTGAGTTCCCGCTTCATGACGGCGCAATGAGTTTCGATTGGACGTAGATCAGGGCAGTGCGGTGGATTCATGTCCTTCGGGACAACATACACCGAATTAGTCCGATAACATTCCAGCACGATTCCAGAATAGTGGCATGAAGCTAAATCCGGCCAAAATATTGGTATGTCTTTGTGCTGCTCCAAAAGTGGCAAAAGACGTTTATGGAGACTTGTAAATTTCACAATTAATGGTCCCTGTTGTGACGAAAATTTCACATCGGTTTTTAAATGTGCAGATATCCTGCCAAATGAGGTATTCTGATGCGAATTTCTACATTTTCTTCTTTTTGAAACCATGCAACGTCGAATTTATTTTTTCCGGTGTGAAACTGGTGGAGGTCAACTTTGACGTATGTTTCGTCATCCATCACACAGACTCTGTATTTGGTCAATATCTCCATGTAGAGCTTCCTAACACGTGTCTTGGCCACAGTTTGCTGCCGTTCATCGTGGTTTGGGAAGTTTTGAACCTTGCTTGCATGTAATTCAGCTTTTGCCTTGGACATTCTGAACGTAACTATGCGAAACGCCGACCTTTTCGGCAACATCACGTGGTTTTGAATTGTTGGTATCTCGGGTGAAATAATCCTTAACCCTTCCCTCCGCCTTCCTACATGCTGCTCCCGGTTTCCTTTCCTGCTCCGTGATTTTGATCCAAATTCAACGGATCGTTGAACTGTTAAAGTAATCTTGAGAAGGCTGAGTTAAAGATTCGCAGAATTTGGCCAAAACAAGATGGGACAGTTCCGAATTTTCTATGAGAGCGTACACATTGTTTTCACGGGTCTTCACATTACTCACTTCCATCTGGGCTGCAACAAACTACCCAGCTACGCTAAACGTACAAGTGAACAATACACTTCAAAGAGAAACTGCGCAAAGTTTGGATAATTTCTGTACAGTGGGAAAAAAGTTACAGCCAGTTGTAATTGTCACAATAATTTCGTGTCACTTTTTCTTCTTCTTTCTTAGCGTTACAAGCTTATTGCTTTCGAATTAGCTTATTGCTTGCTCTCAACTTAGTGTTCTAAATACACTTTCACAGTTACTAATTAAGATCTTCCGATGCCAGGTACTATTTGTGCATTAGTATAATTGTGTGGCAAGTACAATCATACCCTATGCCCACACGCTTAAAATCTATGAATTTTACACGTGATGTAATTCATGTTTGTAAAAAGTCGGGGAACGTAAAGAAAGATTTCGTGTAAAATTATGTCTCCTGAAACTGACTCATACGCAATTCGACGAAATATGTGTTTGGTCGAATTTATTTTCTCATCTCTTTCAACTCATTCGTATGTGCTTAAGGACGCTTGCATGTGTCGGTGTCAGGAGACAGAAATTTACATGACATTTTGGTAGTGTGTAGGGAGTAGAGACGTTTTCCTTAACGGAAAATTCCCAGACCTGACCGGGAATCGAACCCAGCCACCTCCAGCATGGTGTTGCTTTGTAGTCGCGCCTTTACCGACTGAGCTAAGGGAGGACCCAATAATTTCGTGTTCACCTTTCAATTAACGATTTAACATAGATGACTTCACTCCTTTTCGAGCAGACTTTCCGCAGTTTGCTGAAACTTTGACCATAGCCGTTGAACGGAAGATGTTGGTATTCTACCTTGATCAAAAAGTTCTTGGAATCTCAGTCACCCGATTAGAGTTTTCTTTTTTTTTAGGTTGCCACATTTGACATTGACATTTTATATTTTTTTTAGCTTGACATTCGTTGAAGTTACGCTGTATTGAATACATCTGAGATTGTGAGTATACTCGATTTTTTACAATTTTCAAAAAGGAATTGAATTCGCAACAACGAGTTTTTTTTATTAAATGTTGCGTTAAAAACGGGTTCAATGGCGCGACGACATTGCAAATGTAAGAAAAAGGTTTCGGCAACGATACTCAGAAAAACTAAACAGTCGTTTATCAGTGGAACGAACTTTTCAGAAGTGACCGTGAGTCCACGAACGATGATGAATGATGATGATGACCTGAATTTCATGCAAAAAAGAGACCGCGTTGACGTTGCAAAAGACATGATTTCCAAGGCCGAATCTGACCAAACATTCATCAAACGGATCATTACTGGAGACGAGACCTAAATGTGTGAGTGAACCGAATGAGCCGCGACCGAGAAAACCACGTCGTTTTCAGTCGAAAAAGATGGCGATGCTAACATTTCTCATAGATTCCAAGGATGTTTTGTATCATGAACTCCTTCCACAAGGCCAGACCGTCAACAAGGAGTATTATATTCGCCGAAAAGACCGGATCTGTGAGCAAACAACTCGTGAATCGTGCACCACAATAACGCACCGTCACACAATGCCATCGTTATCCGGGAACATCTGGCTAAAAACGAAACGAATACCATTCAGCAACCACCGAATTCAGCGTATTTGGCTCCCTGCGACTTTTTCCTATTCGTTTGTCTCAAGAAACCGTTCCACGGAACGCGTTTTAGCACCCGAGATGAGATCATAGAAAAATCGCAGCCTAAGGTTCTGATGGCCATACCGCAAACCGAATATAAAAAATGTTTTGAGGATTGGATCAAGCGCTGATATAAGTACGTTGCAGTCGATAGAGAATACTTTGAAGGGGATAATATCGATTTGATGTATAATCTTGTTATTTTAATTTCCTGAATAAATTTTTGCAACTTTTCAACTCCCTGGTCGCCTCATTTATGAGTTCCCTTTCGGTGCTCGCTACAAATTTGTTTGAATAGATGGCCCACTTCAAGTTCGCCAGAAATTTTCCATTGGATGCAGGTGGGGCACATAGGGGGGCTCGGCGTTCTTGGTGACGAATGGGATCTTTAATTGCTGCATCACCTCCAGCGACCGCTTCGCACTGATTATCAGCCACAAGAGAATCTTCTTCGGGAACTTCATGTGGGAGATGTACTTCACGTCGCTACTCACCTCCATCCTGGGGAACGTGGAATAGCCGCTCTCTTGCCAGTCATGACCATCGACCGTCAGGTACGTCTCTTCATCCATGATCACAACCACGTGGCGCTTTGCAGGGAAGACATCCTTCACGAGTACCTTCAGCCGCTGCTTTTAGGTGGCCATAACGACGTCCATGTTGGCCAAATACTTTTAGACCGTCTGGCCGGTCGCACTAACTTTCACCACTTCGTCTTCCTTCTTACACTTCAGCGCTTGATGGTGCGGTCACGCAAGCCATCAGACGGCTGGAACCGGGCTTGCGCTTGATACTTTCACCTTACTCCAGGAGCGCCAGAATGTTGTATTGTCGCTCAGCTCTATTCGGCCAACACAAAGTGTGGCACGACGACAGACTTCTTCGCTCCGGGGTGGAGCCGGTGGTAATCATAAACAATCAAACGTAGTTGCCTCGCTGCTCTCGCCATGGCTGCCGTAAATGAACTGATAGATTTGACCTTTTTTTGTATATAGCCTACTCATATTTATTGACGAATCACCGGTGGACTCAAAAATCGGTGAACTTTGTCTCTTTTATTTTTAATGCAAGCATTAAGAAGCATGCAGCAATGTACATTAGCCAAAATACATTGTCAGTTACTTTGTGTAAACTATTTTCATACATGAATAGCCGTAACATATGCATTACCTAATTGGACTGATTTTGGATGACTATGAAAAAACCTACAAAAGATTATTCAATGGAACCAATTTCCCTTAAATCCTACGTTTATTAAGCCTTCTACAAAAATGCTTCGACGCTTTCCCGGCGGCCTAACGGCAATTTGCCGGAACCTTAACTATGACCGACGAAAGCATGGATGTCAGCATGTTGTTCAGCTTTTTTGTGGCCTTGAAGATAAGCTGCTCCTCCATTTTGGCCACGAAATTACTGAAGAAGGTCCTTTGTTTGAGATTCGTCAAAAAATTTCTATCGTTCATACTACCAAAATGTCATGTAAATGTCTGTCCCCTGAGACCGTAACATACAAGCGTCCTTTGGCACGTATGAATGAGTTTAAAGAGATGAGCAAATAAATTCAACCACACAAATCTTTCGTCGAATTGCGGCTTCGTCAGTTGCAGGAGACATAATTTACACGAAATATTTCTTTACGTTCCCCGACTTTTTACAAAGATTAATTACGTCTCGTGTAAAATTCATAATTTCTAAGTGTAGGGTAGCCGGTTTTCGGTATAACGTTTATCTTCAGCCGGTCCATCTCCTCCAGTGATCTCTTGGCATAATGGGCCGAGGACAGGTCCGACCAAAATACCTCAGCTTCCTTCGCGTGATACTTCTTGATGAAGCCGACAACTTCTGGCATGCACTTCGTACTTTATATCTCCTCGTTCATTGGAAGCGGATTGTACATTCCCTTCTCGCTGATCATCAGCCACAGACGGACCTTTGTCGGGAACTTGATGTAGAATATATATTTGAGGTCAACGATTACCTCCTTGGTGGGGGTTGTAAAGTACCTGGTCCCAGTCGTTACTGTCCAGCTTCCGGCAAGTCTCGTCATCCATTATGACCACAACGTCACGATTCTTAATAATGTACACTTAGAGCTAAGATTGATTAAGATACTCAGAAACTACAGCTTATATACAGTACTTCTGTAAATAAGCTGTAGCCGTAGCTGTAAAAGTCGCTCCTTCTGGGTGATTGCCTGCTCAGCCTCCGTATGCGAATGTCCATCCCAGGACTTCTTATTATTATTTTTTTCGTGGATACAGTTCCTTTCCGGCTTTGGCTTTCGGTATTCGAGCGACGGGTACGGGCGTCGCGTAACCGACGATGAATTGTTCCAACGGTTCGCACGGAACAACGGCGAACCAGAGTTATTGCTAGGCTATGCCAGGGCGTGATAATTGTACGCAAGGGCTCTTCCGGTTCCGTACTTCCGGGAAACCTCGTAGGTGATGGTGGAATCAGATCTTGCATTTCGGGATGTGATGTCCGGACTTCGCAGAGCGGTCACAAACCTAATAGAAACACGCGATGATTAATACACACACACACAATCAGAACACTTTTACCAGCATATGCAACTTGTACACAATAACGGCATTGCATTCACGAACTGTTACCTGATAAACGATAACGGGACTACATGGTTAAGTAATACACAAGCTGAACCGTGTTAATTTCAACTACTTTCAAAGACACTCCACGGCGTGGCACTTAAACTAGGTCACTCGTGCTTCCTCCAATAGCACGAAGGAAGTGATTTGATCAAGGTCCGGAAATTTCTCAGTTCAATTGTAGTTTGTTTTCTTTACGTGATTTTCAGGCTGAGGCTTGTTCGTCATGCCAGGAAAGCGACCTGGACCCTCCATAACAACGGTTTTACTTCCTTCCGAATAAAGACGTGATCTGAGATTGTTTGTCTCAGAACATTCCAACGGCGGCAACTGGAATAGATAGCAGACCGATAGGTGTTGAGAGGCTACCACGCTTACACCACCGCCACCGTTATTCTTTAGATCAGTCGCTAGTACCTAAATTACTTCGCTATCGTATATGCATTATTTCCCGAGAGAAATAACGAAGATTTTAAACCGATTTATTTTGGATTGCTGCCCTCTTTTTACTTTTGCTGCCCTCTATTAACTCACCTGACTCTTCTGAACTCATTGAATAATCATTATGCGAGGGCGAGGTTCTAAAGCTGGGCACGTTAAATTTCTGACACTTTTCTTTCAGTGTAGTTTTAGAATTATTTCGCTGATCGCTGAAACATTTCAATTATAGGACAGCTGAAACTCTCCACTTTATTTCGTGATACAACATGTTAACAATCTTGTTGCATTTGGTAAAATGGCGTCGAATCAAGTGTAAGTGCGCAAATGCAGTTTGTACGAACGACAGAGAAATCTAGCCAAGGAACTTAAACTACCATAAAATATCGTGTATAGAGCTAGAAAATGGTTTGACCAGTAGCCATTATTGAGCAAAATCCCAACCTTTCTGTGTGAAATGTGGTTTGCAAATCAAAATAATATGTGCTAAAAGCAAAGCAGAGGCATGGAATGAAGGCGTAACAAGTGAAAAAGGCCCAACCGTGATGACAAGCAAAATTTCACTGCAAAAAGTCGTGCTTAGGAGCTTTACACCAAGTTTTTTCAAGAAAGAAATCTTGTACGCTAATGTACGACAAAACATTTGTGCTTCAAGACTTTCAACAGCTTATGGGTCTGGCTTTTTATTTTCTTCTGCAATGCAACGTAGTAGCAGAGTATTTGCGGACGAAGAAGTTGTTTAAATTCCAAAAGAAGTATTTGGTTTGGCAGCCCATGTGTACTTGTGATCGAAGATCCAAATGTTTTGTCTCTATCGGCGTTATCAAAAAGAATGTGTACGGGAAAGAATGTCTGCAAAAGCGGTTGCTACCATTAATAAGAAGCCACGACTCTCCAGTTCTGTTTTGACCTTTTGTCACTATGATAAATCCGTCCTGGAATGGTATAAGGTACAGGAATTCAAATAAAAAAAAAACCAATCCGCCTTACTCTCGATAGATAGAAAAATACTGGGCTCTAGATAAGCGGAAACTATTCGAAAGTAAAAAGAAATCAGGGGGATGGAAGGCAAAATACAATACGCCGAACGGTTGGAAAATAGGGAAAGGATATTTTTCCAATTATCAAAAAGACTGAAAGCCAAGTTTGTTACCTTTGAACTGAAAGTATTTTTTAGCCACGGTTTAATCCCTCTGGTTTCGCCAACAATCAAGATGTTTACCAGAACGAATGTTTGAAAAAATTTTGATCCCGTTTCTAAAAAACCATCTTGCAGATGGACAATACGTGTTTTGGTCGAATAAAGCGGCACGCATTACGCCAAAAAACACAATCGTTCCTGAATACCCATTCAATTCCATTTGTACCCAAAAACCACAACCCGACAAATCTGCCTCAGTGTCGTCCAATCGAAGATTTCTTCGGGATTTGTAGCTCATTGGTGTACAAAAATAACTGGAAAGCCTCGAATTGTAAACAGTTGATGGGCAGAATCAAGAGATGTATTCGCAAAGTTGACATGCAGGCCGCACAACGCTCCTTTTCCGAAATCAAACGGAAGCTTCGCCGAACAGCCGATACAGACTGTTTTCAAATGTGTATCTTTAACTTCAATAGAAGATCTGATACTTCTTCTAATATGTTTGTCTTTTTTAACAGCTTGAGAATAAATTTCCAAAATTTTAGTTAGGTTATTAATTTATTCGGAAACATATTCAGGTATGAAAACTATGAAAACGTCTTACTTACCACGTAATAATGGTATGCTCGTTATAATTACCACAAAGAAAAGGCGTTCAAATAATTACTTTCCCAGCCAAGGATGCCGTTATTTCAAACTCCAAACCCGCGGCATTGCAGATTTTTCAAGTGCAATCTTCGAACAATCATCGCACTCCCTTTCAACAATAGCACCCGTCAGCAGTTGAACGAGTTCTGGCAACTAGCCCGGCAACTTTTGGAAGTAATTGGAAAATTAAAAACTTTTAATTCAAAAGCAACATTGAAACAATCAAGGCCGCTTGCCAGTAATCCGAAGGGAGGCGGACATTTTACCCACTTCTCGATTTCGAAAACGGCAGACACACACAGGATGTCTGACTACTACTTAGTCGACTCCCGAGCGGACGGTTGGTACACGAAGGATGGAAAATCCGAGAGATACGCGGGTAAAGGGAAATTAAATTTAAAAAACTTTTCTTTTTTTCGCTCCAGGAAATCCCAAAACTCATCTTCATTACTTCCATCATCGCTTAGGCTTTCGGGTTGCTTCAGGCGGATGAAAGTTCTTTTTTTTTCTTTCGGGATCACTGGATGTTCTGTTCATGTCCAGCCTATGCTGTGGAAGTAAACCTTTTGGAACCGCCCTTCCGAAGAAAAAAAGTTTGCCTCCAAAGTTGGTAAATGTAGCACCAAGTACCGATTTGGGACCTACACCCAAAAAGAAGCGATAAGCAGGAATGCCCGATGAAACTTTTCAAATTAAATAAATCATGTTTCATTACTATTAAACAGCATTACAATTGAAATAATTTCTTGCAGTAATGTTGGAAATCGAACAATTCCTCGAAACCTTGCATCCATCTGAAGAGCTCCTACACAGGAATATTAATCTCGCATTGCTATTCTTAGTTAGCCCCGGCAACAAAGATGAATGTGATGTGTCTCGCTCACTCGAGAAAGAAGACAAACACCAACAGCCTCAACCGAATCAACTCCCATCCCAAGAAGTGATTATTTTCGTAGACGAGAAAAAAGTTGGCCAGCAATAAAAATATCACAATTGTTAAGGTTTCTCTGCGTCTAAATCAAACCAATCGCTCTCTGGGATTAAAACTGCTGACGTATGCTGCCATCATTGGGGGGTGTTCGGGTTTTGGCGCAGAGAATTAATTTAATTGGATGGCAGGGAATCAATTATGATGGATTTATTGCTTGTCATGGCGAGGGGATAATTAGTGATGTTGGAGGAGCAGGGGCGTGTGATGGGAGATCTGTATATGGTAAAACGTTTGACTGGAGGATTTCAATAGAATCAACTGATTATTGTGGTCTTATTAAAAGCAGAAAATATATCATTGACTGATCTAAAACGCCATATTAAAACGCATAATTAAGCGAATTCTCTATGATCATACAACCTGGAAAAGGATTACTCGCGTTGCTCTCTTAAGTCACGCTAGACTCGAACACACTGTCTGGTAAAAATGGAATGGAAAAATTCTCGAAATCTGGCGCTAGACCAATGCAAATTCATAATGTCAAAACAAGTCGAAACACAAAATCACTTGATTTTAAACTAAAATCATGATGCAGATTGATATCATGCGGGACCAAAGTCTATGAAGTCTTGTATGAAAGCATGCAAACATATACGTTGTTTACGCTTGCTTGGGTTGGCAATTAAACGAGGGAAAATTTTACGCGTCTGTTAAAATTCGACAAATATCGACAATCGTGTGCCTAGAACTCATGCCTGCCGTTTCAGTTGTACATTGAGCACCCGCTATATAATTACTCAGGACTTTAGTAGTTAGCTGGTCCCTCTGATCTGCCGTTGGTCATTACGCCATCTGTCTTGGTACTCTAGGGCGATCTATGAAGCCGCTGTGCTCACAGCTTCCGAGATGTCCCGGTTTTGATCTTCTCTGGACAAGGTTATCCTGGGATGAATCCCGTCGGAGCGAGGACCATCTTCATCTGCGGGCGAATGGAGTGGGTGCTATTTTCTCCACGCGCTGCTTAGTCGTAAGGACGATACTACAACGAACCACCAAGTGGTCGCTCTGGGTGTTGCCATCCTCCACCCTCCAGCTGCTCAAAAGCACAGGGCTGCCGAATGTCACGCCGATGATCAACTCCACTTCGTTTCTATGTTAGGTACTCTTGGTACCGACGTTGGCCAGGTCTACATTGAGCCTAGCCAGGGCCTTTATCAGGTTTGAAAGGCGACTCGCTATTACCAACTGATTTTGGCCAGTAAGATCCACTGTCATGCGATCGATGATGGCGGTGCGTAACAATTGCAGAAGAACACTTCATTCACCTTAGCTACCGCGAATCCCTTGTAGGGGGTGGTTTATTTTTTCTAATTGGGGGTGTTCCCCCCGTCCTTAATTCCGCCATTTTATAAATAAACGCAAGGGGGGACGTTTGCATTAAAAAAAATGGACTTTTTTCGGATGGTGATAAAAAAAAGCTTAGACAGATAATTGCTTTTGATAAATTTCCCATGAAAGGTAATTATTTAAGCTTACTTTCTACGCCATTTCGAGCGGCCTTCCGGCAGTTAACAGGAACATTCGCCATGGCGGACGAAAACATGTGTGTAGGCATGTTTTTGAGTTCTTTCTTCGTTTTATTGATCAATTCGTCCTCAGTTTTCGCGACAAAATTGTTGGAGTAGATCTTACACTTCAGGTTGGCCCAGAAAATCTCAATGGGACGCAGCTGGGGGACGTTGGGCGGGTTCGCCGACTTGGGTACCACATCGATATTCAGCCACTTCATCTCCTCCAACGATAGCTTCGAGTAGTAGGCCGACGCCAGATCCGGCCAGAACACCACGTCTTCGCTCTTATGGTATTTTTTGATGAACGATGCAACTTCCGGCATGCATTTCGTACTATAAATTTTCCCGTTTACGGCCAGTCCGGAGCGAAAGAAGAGCGGCTTTGACATCTCCTTCTCACTGATTGTTGGCCACAGCAGCACCTTCTTCGGGAACTTGGTGTGTGAAATGAACTTCACCTCGGAGCTCACTTCCTTCACGGGGGAAGTTAAATACGAAGTGCCTGCCAGTCGTTGCCATCCAGGGTGAGATAGGTCTCGTCGTCCACCGCCACGTCGCGATTCGCCGACCATCTTATTCAGCCACTGCCGCTGCGTCATTGCCTGCAGCTCCGAAACCAGTGGACGCGACTTCCGCTTCCTGACATGTATGTTCATGTTTGTCTGGTACGTTTTCACTGTTTGGCCGGTTGAACCAGCCAAGCGCACGCTGCGATATAGCCACTTTTCCCTCGGTCTTCCTCTTCAGCATCCTTTGGAGTTTCTTGTCGCTCAGGGTCGTCGGCCGTCCGGAACCGGGCTTTCTTTCGATGCTCTGATTGTTGTCTAATAGTGCCAAGATATTTTAGATGCCGGAACGGGCGTATCCGGCGTCCACAAAGTGCCGCACGATGTCCGTTTTCGACGCGGCGGGGTGCCGTTCTTTGAACGCGCACACTTCTGAACGGAGTTGCTTCACTGTTTTTGCCATCACGGTTAGAGTTCGACTGATAAAGCTGTCAAATTTTGCCTGCTGAGTCATGGGTTACTATGATTGGTGCTACATGGGTATTTTTGTCAGTGCGGGTGAAGGTAAACCCATGAAAAATCGGCAATTTTTGTCCATTTTTTTTAATGCAAACGTTAGCAGCGGGGATGCGGTATCGTTGGATAATTTGGCGATATCCGATGCCAACTCGTGAACTGCCTGACACAACAGCTGCTGAGCCGCCTCACAGTGGTTCTAGCTTCTAGGTTTACCTTTGTATCCCGGGCACTTTGGCATCCCCGTGAAATGTTTGTCATATGGCTTCCCAGCACACGCTGCTTCCCGATGGCAGTGTATCCACAACCTTGTACAACAAAATAATCGTTATGAAAAAAAACACGTCTTGCAAAACATCGTTGATGAATTGTAATATCAACAGTATTTAGATCTACCCAATAGATCTTGTCCTGGCCATGTTTTATAAATGTATGGAACCATGTTTTTTAAGAAGAATAATTAAGTAGGGAAGATGTACCTATATTAATCTCATCACTTTGCAATTCATCCTACTTGAAATAAAACGATATACACGTGACAAGATTATTTAAATTTTATTGTAGTTATTTAACGTAAGCAAACATTATTAGAAAACGAAACCGATCCTTCAACTGCTCAATTGTTTGATTCATCGTAGGATGAATATAGGAACAATTAGATTAATATGGGGGCAGTTTCCCTACTAATCACTTACTGAAGTTAAAAAAGTATTCTTAGCTCGATCGTTAGTCAGAGTGATAATGGAATACGAGAGATCCAAACCGCTCCGAACTTGACATGTTTTGCAATACAGGGTGAGATGGGTCTCGTCGTCAATCACCACTAATCCATTTATAAAACATACAATCATAAATCCTTCTAAAATGATGTTTTGTGTATTACTTGGGATTGCGCCTTGATGGTCGTGGAGATCTCGCAGCTTCTGTGATTTCATCCCAGTTTTAACACTGGATAGTTACTTGCTTGGCTGGGGCACGCATCTCCAAATCCTTCTCACATGGCATGTTCTACCAACTTCTCATAAAAAAAACTTCTCACCCTTAAGCTTGGTGTCCTTCTTAAGCTCGACGATCATCTCGTCCGTGCGTGTACGGCGTATAATCTGCACGTTTTTGCCTAGATCCGCAAGTTTTGCGTCACCGTGCATCGCTTTTAAGACCTCCGAGTACATAGACTCTTCGGTCTTTACGATGAGGGCCTCTCCATGGTTTCGTTTCCAGACTTTTTCGCCTTTCGTTTTCTAGTTTTGTGTCTATTTCCCTTTTATCGGGCCTTTGTCCAAGGGTTTTCCCTGCCCCTCTGCGGGTAGTCATTTGTACCTTATGTTTGTACTAGGGCAAGACCTGGCACTTGTGCCACCCTCGGCGCTTGAGACTCTATTCTCTTGAGAGCACACTCGTTTCGCCCGACCGCTGTCCGTCGTCAGGATGGTCCCTTCGACTCCAACACCACGTTCGCGTATGTCCTCGAGCCGATGGGCCCCTTAGGAACCATCCGCATCTTAGAAGCACCGGGTGCCACTTCCCCGGAAGATTTCTTCGCCCGCTTGGACGTTGCTGTCCCCACAGTAAATAGGGTAATAGACCTCCCACAGAGACGAGTACATCCGTCTGCAATTGCTTGGAGGCCATCTTTGGCCCTGTGGTTCACTAGAAGTTTGGTTTCCAAGTCATCCCGCTCGCTGCATGCAGCCTGCACGGACATACGAAGCTTCAAAAGACTTTGTTTTAGGTCCTTTCTGATGTTGCTACGCTTCGACATGAAGTCGATTATAGCATTCAAGGCTCGGATAATCCCCACAACTTTGAGTAGCGTGTCCCGCTTCCTTTCCATGGGCCAGATGTGTACAATGGTGTCGCCAATTTCCACGTAGGCACCTTCTTAAGCTCGAGTCTGATGCGCTGCTAGGCCTCGCCTTCCTGAACGGATTCGCCTCCACTTGGGTGATAGTATTGATTGAGGCTCCTTGAACCTCCATTCTGTTGCGTCCCTCTTTATTTGCAATCCAAACCCACGTGAAGCAGTCGCTATAGTGATTCCATGGTTATCTGCAAACACGGAGCGTTGCACAGCCCTCCCCGCCAGTCCCTGACACGCACACCGTCCATGATTGAAAAGTCAGTTTTGGCACAGCTGCAATGTACGAACTCTTCTCCAGCGATCGTCAACATTCATCTCCTTCAATGTATCGCAATCGTGTACTCGATGTCCACTTTTGTTGCAGTTTAGGCAATCAAATTGCTTGGTGGTTCCCTTTTCCCGCTGTCTATCACATGGATGTTCAAGAGTCCTTTGCCCTTCGGGTGGTCGCGCGTTTTGTTTCTTTTAACACCCGGTTCGAAGGTCACCACACTTGTTGCATCCTGTACCACAGCGTCATATAAGGTCATTTAAGGTCGCCGAAGGTTTTCAAGTTGACGTTGTTGTACTTAGAAGGGATGGACTTGATAGGTGAACTCGTTTATTCGCTGCTTCGATGTGGTCGCATAACACCTGCAATGCTGTTCCGAAATCAATGAGTTATTTCAATCTATCAGACCATGGCACAGGAATTTCTCGCACCTTACTAAGTAGACGAATGTCTAAACTGCATTCGAAGAGTTTCGATAACCATGAGCTCCGCTTCTGACAACACCAAGTGACTACGCACTATTTCCAGCGCCGAACCTGTCAAATTTTCGGATTGAATAATGCTGAGCTGGATCCGTGTAGTCGGTAATTTTTTGCCAAATTTCAGAAATTGTGATATGTCATAACTCAACTCCGATAAATTATTACAAAATTCAGCAAACTTAATTGCTGAGTGTACCGAGTTGGATCTGCTGTGGAAATTTAGGTAAAGAATAACCCATCCTGAAAACCGAAAAATTGTATTTTGCAATTTACAACAACAATTTATCAGTCTTTGCACATTCCAACAAGGCTGAATTCTCAATTTGGAACATTGCATACCTCCCTCTTTGCTTACCTCGGATTGAACTATTATCTTGTTAGGATATTGTGGCTATTCATCTGGAGGTAACGTATCGTTTGAATGCAGAAACATTAGACTAATTTCAGTTTTGAGGAACAAATTGCACCATCATGCCACGTTTAAGAACTAAACGTAACGAAGCTCTGCTTTCGAAAGTATCATTATGTCATCACTCATAAATTTATGTTCTTGAGTGCCTACACTCGTCATCGTTCCAATCCGGTTACGGCCATCCGATCAACCTTTTCAATGGGGCTGCTCTATCAGGTGGCATTCGGTTCCCATTTTTCTTGTTTCGCACAAGTGATTTTCTTTCAAAGCCACCCACATATAGCAGCCATTTAGGATTCATTTTCGAGGTCTACTCTACCCTAATCCAGTATCACACACACAGAGATAACGAGCGTAAAAAGGGTACATCAACAATTCAGTTGATCCAACCGGTACCCGCCATCATTCCCTTCGTCACCCGCACCATCATCATCATCAACGGCACCAACAACATCAGCGAGCTTTTCTTCGTCCTTCGAGGAAAGAATTTCCACGAAACAAAACGAGACTCGCTTCCCATTCTTTGCCTTGGTACGCTCCACTGATATGGGAATCCGTTGTCATCGTTCTCACCGGCTTTCCTGCAACGATCATACTGGGTTTAGTTGGCTATTTTCCTGCACCGTCTTTTCTTTCCAAAATTAGTTTTTGCATCGATAGCCACAATCAGGATTGAATTCTTTTCAACCCGGATTTGACAACGCGAGTTTCCTTTATCCCTCTAAATCTACTGGTATCTCCATCCTACCTTTACTTTTCAGTCCATTTTCAACTGAATACCGTCAGCGGGTGGATTCAGACCGGAAACAACTCAACATATTTCCCCTGGCTTGGCATCGCAATCCAATCGAACAACGGCAGAACCAAGCAATTTGCCAGAATCTGGAAAGCGAAGAAAAATGGGCCTTTTTCCTCTTCATCCCTACCAGTTCGTTTTCCGCTTTGAGCGCCTGTCAATTTCCACCGAGTAAACTTCGATTGAATCGATTCGAAAATTGTTTTCGATTTTCGATCCACTGTCTCACCAGAGTTCTCTGACAACCCAAACACAACATTGTTGTACGTTGGCGTCACTGGAGTCGTTGTCGTCGATGCGACAGCAAGGTGCACCCTCCCCTCAGCCTTGTTGCGGAAGTAAGGGTGGAGCAATTTATTCACCACGTCTGCAAGAGCATCGGATATGGGAAAATGTCTTGGCCGGGGACTTTTGAACATTAGCTGGCGAGGCTTGGCTTCGGTTTTGGCTGCACGGGACTGTCATCCTTATTCTTCCTGAAAAAAGGAGTGCCTGCGAAAACATCGTTTCTGGGTGAAGTGTCACTTTGATCGTGTTTGTGCTGATAAATTTGAAGCAGATGTTGTCTTTGAAGGGTAATTATACAAGAATAAAGATGTTTTACTGATAAAGATGGAAGTTGGGTTTCATATGTTTGACTGATTGAAAGCTCGTTTTTCGTCAGCAACTTCACTTGTAATATTAAATTTCAAGTGACAGGGGCTTTAACCGTGTTTTCAAGTGTTTGTATTTATGATGCTTTGACTATCGCTAACCAACCATAATTGAATAATAATCAAACCTTTTTTTTTATTTACAGGTGATGCATCCACATAGTCTCAATGGCCAATGGTATATCATTTAATTTCACATACAAGCACATATTCGACTGTTTTTTTTTTTTAATAAAAGCTTTGCAAATGTGGACAACAACGGTGAAAGCAAAATGAGCTTAGTCAAGGTCAGTGTTCTGAAGAGAGAAATTTTCAGGAAAAAAATGAATTATGCTCGTAATTGAAATGAAAAACACGGCAAAATCTAGCCAAAGAAAGAACTCGCAGTATAACATTATATCTATTTGTTTTCAAATCCAAAAAAAATCATCGTAATAAGGGGTTAATATATAACTCGTTTGCATCCAAATATTATTATTCGGACTTGTAATATCCGTAGGCTCTAATTTACCTTTGATACCATCCATTAAGTTCTTCACAGTGTCCTCAGTCACCTTTCTGGAAGCATTTTCCCACTTTTTAGCATAATCTTTCTCATTATTTGCCTCTTCTTTCGATTTCCCGAGGTTTCGCTTCACGATGGCCCAATATCTTTCAATTGGACGAAGTTTTGGAGTGTTTGGAGGATTACAGTCATTTGGTACAATGTTGACGTTGTTTCCTGAATACCACTCCTGAGCCGCTTAACCATAATGGCAAGACGCTAAATTAGACCAAAATAGCCCAGAACTCGTTTGCTTTTGGGTAAACTTGTTGGTTAATCGTACATGTAGTTATGAAGATTTTGCTCTTCAAACCATAACTACAAATAGCCTGCCAAACCATGTACTTTTTAGAGAACTTTGACAACTTTTTGGCCTTTAAATGTTCATCATCCTTGCCACGTTATACTGCGGTATAAAACTCAAGACCATGAAGCTGCTTGAAGTCTGCTTTGATGTTTGTTTCATCGTCCATAACCACACAGTCCAATTATTTCAGCAATGTGTCGTACAGCTCGCGCTCTTGTTTTCGAATTGCTTATCGTGCCGGGGTGCAACTAAAAAATAAAGCAAGTGGACCCAAACTTTTGACCGGTAGTGTATTTCGTGACGTAAAGTATTCAACAGATATTGTCTTCACAATTCAAGGTGAAGCAGTTTTGCCTACAAGTGTTCAAGATACATCAAAAGAAAAATCTTATCACCAACATTGGTATTTCGGAATTGTGATTATTTTTTCACTCGCTTTTGATTCACATTGAAGGGTATTACCATAGACTAACTCTAAGACCAGTAGGTCCCGAACAAAAAAGATTTTTTTCTTGGCTCAGTCAGTACTAGCACATCGGTCCCAAGCTCGGTCCCAAGCTTAATAATACCAACAATCAATATGCAACTAGCGATTTGAAATTGGTTCACTGTTGTAGACCCTTGGTCCGAAGTACACCTTGAAGCCAGCACCTAACTATACATATTTGCGCCTTTGTTTTGATTTGCTGTGTTATTTTGACAGAATATTTGAGAGTGTGTTCGTGTGAGTTCATTATAAGGGGCGTATTATTGAGCTTGGGACCGATGTGCTAGTACTGACTGAGCCAAGAAAAAAATCGTATTTGTTCGGGACCTACTTGTCTTAGAGTTAGTCTATGATAATACGCCCCTAATAATGAACTCACACGAACAGACTCTCAAATATTCTGTCAAAATAACACAGCAAATAAAAACAAAGGAGCAAATATGTATAGTTAGTTGCTGACTTCAAGGTGTACTTCGGACCAAGGGGTTCTACAACAGTGAACCAGTTTCAAATCGCTAGTTGCATATTGATTGTTGGTATTACTGGAGTTCATATGAAAAGGGGGTGAAAACTTTCTCCATTTATTAAACGCAAGCTGATGTGCAGAAGAAATATTGCTCGCTTCATGTTTCAAGCTTCAGAAAAAACTGTTCAACACACATAAAAAATATAATAACGTTTTATTTTATTCCATGAGTACTTTTGCTTAACAAATATTGGATTCAGTCGTTTATACTCGATTCATAGAGACTTTCTATCTGCAGCAAACTTTTGAAGACTGAAGATTTTTTTAAGGAGTAAATAATTCATTTGAAATGATAAATTTATGTTGCAACAGATTTATCATTTTTGCCTTTCTATGTTCAAATTGTTTATTTAATAAGATTAAAATTGAAATCAATAATTAACCTATTTTAAAAATAACAACATTTTGAAATTTTCTTAAAAATTTTGTTCTTTTTTCAACCAACTTCGTCGAAATATATCATTCGATCAAATGTCTTTCAAAGAAATGTTTGAAATCCGTTCTATCGTCATTTTTTACTACCCCGAACAACCATTAGCACGAATTAAAATTTAAATGAATACCGTTTTCAAAGGCAAAAAAGGCGTCATTTATAAATGACGTAACGCTAGAATTTTTCAAAAACCCTCCCCATCGTTCTGGTAGCCGTACTCAAAAAGTGTATGGCTCCATTTATGTTCTTATCTAAATATTTGTTGTTGTTGTTAATGTTGTGTCGTGTTTACACGACTTTCAGTCTGAGACTGGTTCGTCACGCCAGGAAGATGACCTGGACCCTACATATTGAACCCATCGACACGTGAGTCGGTACCAATAGGTTGAATATCCTTTCGAAGGAAAACGTGATCAAAGATAATTCGTTTCAGAAAATCCCAATGGCACCGACTGGAATTGATACCAGACCACCTAGGGTGAAAGGTAACATCGCTTACCACTATACCACCGGCGCCTTCTCCTTTCTAATTATTAGTGTAATAATGAAACATGAACTCGAGTATATCAGATAAGATCACGCTTAAGTATATTTAAGATTAATTACCTTCTCTGAAACAGGGGCAGCTCTATCATGTTGTATTACTTAATCAATTATATTTTGATACGAGATTTTTTTCTTTTGAAAATTAACAACTATATCAACTTATATTGATAAACTGATTATTGATACCTCATAAATTTATATTCCTTCATGAAATTTGTCCAATCTTTAAAGTCAGAGATTGGCCATTTCCACTTGGAATTCCCGGAACATGCATAAGTGTTATTCGATAACTTAGCATTGATCTTCTTAATGAATCTTCGAATGATTTGAGCTGTCGCATGATAGACTATCGGCCCATATTCACCGAAACGCGTTTCCGGATCCAGGTGGCCCAGTTCCAAAAACATTCAATAGCGTTCAAAAGAACGACTATGCTTTCCATTTCACGTTTAGTTAGTCCAGTAGTTGCCAAAAATCACGTTCCCAACGAGCTGAGTCAAATTATACATGACACTTGAAAAAAGGATTTTCAAGTAATACTATTCTTCTTCTCTGTGAGTAGAGTAAAAAAAAATATGCATTAGTGTTGGATCGATCGGCTTCTCATTCAATAACTGTGAAAATAACAACTTAGATATGTTGAACGCATCTAAACGCATGCTTAAAAAAGACAAAATTTCAAAATTCAAGAGATCAAAAGATATCAAAACCAAATAAATTTTCATTGATTCCTGTATAAATCTGTGATTTTATAGAATTGACTCCACTCCCTGTCGGGCGGCCTTACGGGAGTTGGCCGTAACCTTCCTTTTCGGTTTTCGCGGCGAAATTGTTCGAATAGATCCCCCTCTTCAGCTTCGCCTAAAATTTTTCATTTGGATGAAACTGGGCGCATGGGGGGGCTTTGAGCGCTTCGCGTAATGTGCCGAGGCCAGATCCTACCAGAACACGACATTGTCCTTCGGGTGGTGTTTTTCAATGACGGCGGCAACTTCCGGTAAGCACTTCGTGCTGTATACCTTCCCGTTTACCGCAAGTCCCGATGAAAAGAAGAGTGGTAAAAATGATGGAGAAAATGATCACCTGGCAGCTTAACAAAATAGCAAAGAAAATTAGAGCCGAAAATATAGTTAAATAAATTTAATATGAGTATTAATATTGACAAAAAAGGAAACCTTTCGATAACTCTTGTTTGGTTCTGGGCCGATTCTTTATGTCTGAAATAAGAAATGAATGATTATAAACAATACAAATTTTTGATTTATTGTATTTTTTGATGAAGAAGGAAATGATTTTTTCACTTTCCTACCTTTTCAAATAAATTTTATGGGTTAGGTGGGTTAAAAATTACAAGGAAGCATAAATGATGCATGAGAGTGAATGATGTAAATGATAAAAGTAATTCTATTTGTTGAAACATGTCTGCATACCCAAGTAACAATTTTAGTTTTATTCCAGTCGTATAGCACTCCTCCCGGACAGAACTACACTCAAAACTGTTTTGTCTACCAACACCTCCTCTATGCTTATTTAAAGCCGGAAGTTTTACAAAGGAGCCCACTCTATAGACGATTGTGAAAACAAGTTAATAAAACTTTTATAAGACCATAGAGATTTTGAAAATGTTCTAGAGAAAGTGTTTCTGACCACTTTAGAGCCTTCATAAAACCTATTGGCTGCCATGAAAACCAGTATACGGCCATATGGCCACAGTTGTAAAACTTCACTGTGATATCGTGGTTGGTTTTTGTTTTTCTGCTTTGTTCGATTCTCCGCTCTTCTGATTCATTTAGCTGTAAATAATATTCTTGAAAAAACTCCTAATGTTGCTGGCAATTTTTTTTTTGACAGGAAAAGATACAAAACAAAGTTTTTAACAGTGTATCTGGCTCCAATTCATATGCGAATTTAATTTTATGGTGAATGTTGGCACGATAAGAGCTGAAAATTAATGCGCCTCAGTAATAGGCGATTTTACAACAACAAAAACTAAATTTAAAAAAATATATTCGATAAAATAATTATGAATTTCCTGAAAATTTATGGAATTCAATAAGGTTATCTAAAAGAATTCCGAAATTGTTCTCGGATCTTCAGTTTGTTTGCATTTTATTTAAAATTTAGTGCATTTATTTTTCCACTTTTCAATTATTTCTTATTTTTCAATATGGCCAATGGCAAAAGTAACAGTTTTGCCAAAAAGCCAATGTATCTTCACAATGACTACTATAAAACCAATTTGCCGTTTAATGCATTTACTGGAGGTAAAATGGTTTTAAAATGCTTTTTCAACTGACCATAATAAGATAATCCTAAAACGGCATTTCAAAACAGCATTTCACGAGTTCTTAAAATCGAATTAAAACTTTTGATAGGAGTAAAAAAAAATTTGAGAAAACCAAATGGAGAAAGTTTAATTTAAAACAGCCTACTCTCAATGGAGTACAAAATCAGTTTGCGGAAGAAGATAAATACCTTGGTGTTACTTTGGATATAAAACTGAATTGGAACTCCCATTTTGACAAGGTTATCACTAAGCGTACAAATGCCCTATGGGTATGTAGTAAAGCAGTGGGTAAAACATGGGGACTTTGACCAAAAAACTGTCCATTGGATTTATTCTGCAATAGCTCGTCCGAAAATTACATATGCTTCGCTTATATGGTGGCCTAAATTTAATGAGGAAACCACCCAAGTGAAGCTAAGTAAACTACAGAGACTTGCCTGTGTACCAATAACTGGGGCAATGAAAAGTACACCATCTGTTACTTTGGATGCCGTTCTTAACATGTTACTTTTACACCATTTTGTAAAGCAGCAGGCAGCGAAAAGTACCCTGCAATTCAAATGGCACAATAAGATTTTAGATGGTGATCTGGTAGGACATTTAAAGATCCTTAAAAATTTCAAGCTTAACTCAGATGTTAAAACAATAGAAAACTAGATGACAACGAAGACAAACTACGACGTTCCCTTTAAAGTGGTCAAATCAAGCCGCTATGCATGGGAGTCTGGTGGGCCTAGTTTGCGTCCAGGTTCCATTGTGTTTTACACGGATGGGTCGAAAATGGGAGAAAATACTGGAGCCGGAGTTTATGGCCCTGGAATCAGGAAAGCTATACCAATGCGACATAGTTCAACGGTATTTCAAGCAGAAATTCATGCCATTATTGGGTGTGTGAATATTTGTTTAGCGAGGAAATACAGATTTGCAAAGATCTGCACTTTTTCCGATAGTCAAGCAGCTCTCAATGCGCTTAAAGCTTTTACATGTAAATCTAAGCTAATGTGGGAATGCATTCTTTCTTTAAGGCAATTGGCCAGTTGGAACAAAGTTACTCTATACTGGGTGCCCGGCCATTGTGGTATTGAAGGAAATGAAAAAGCTGACAGCCTAGCCAGAGAAGGTTCATCATCTAATTTTATTGGCCCGGAACCATTTTGTGGAGTTCCAGAGTGTGCTCTGAGGACTGAAATAAAATATTGGGAAATGTCCATGGTAGAATCAAACTGGAACGCTACGGATATATGCATACAAGCCAAGAGATTTATAAGACCAGTTGCTGTTAAATCTTAGTAAAAAAAGACCTTCGGGTAATTACTGGTCTGTTGCCTAGTCACTGCCCGAGTAGGTATCACCTAAATAAAATTGGTAGAATTCATTCTACAGAATGTCGTTTTTGCCAATTTGAAAGTGAAACTGCAGAACATATACTCTGCAGCTGTGGAGCATTATTCAATCAAAGGATGTCAATATTTTGAAAGGGGTTACTAGAGCCCCCTGAAATTTGGCAAAACGATCCTGGTAGGGTATTAGACTTTATAAAACAAGCCAAGCCTAACTGGGATCAAGGGCCTTGTCAACTAATGTCCATCACACCTTAATTGTGACAGGATATTTGACTTGCACCAAATCAAATATGAGTCATACCACAATAATCCTAATGAACGGATGCAGTTGTGGTTTGGCTCTACAGAATGGAAAAAAAAACTCAATAATCAGTTTCCCAACCCCTCAAATCCTAATTTACAAAATATTGCTCAAAACTTGCAAAATGTAGACATTATTTATGTATCATACCAATATTTGCAAATGCACATAGTTCAGAATGTTTATAAGTTTTTGTTTCATTGTTCGACCTTTCATTGGCAATTGATTTATGGAACATTCTCAATAATATATAATAATAAATAAATTAAATTTATAGATCATATGTAAAATTAAAGTGAAATTTTGTAAGTTTCAGGAAAGATATTGAACCTTTCAGAGATCATTTGCAAAACGTTTATCCAATTCTTCATTAGTTTAAACTAACACTTCACTTGATCACTTTGAAAAAAAATAATTATAAAATGGTACATTTTTTCAAACTATCACTAGTAAACGCAATCAAACTCCTTTAAATTCCACTCATAAAAGTTAAGCCTTTGACAGATAGGCTCTTTTGTTTGCATCTTGCAGACTTCTTCAGTGTCGGTTGCTTGACTTCTACCAGTGCACACTGGGCCAGGAGACGAAATTAGCAAGACAAAACCTCTAGCGCTTTGAGCATGCATTTTATCAAGATGATTCCTTCAACATTGTTGCTCAGTTTTATCTGCGCCACAATTTGGTAATAAAAATTAGTTCCAATTTTCACCGCAAGGGCAGCGCTGCGATACTAACTTTTTTATTTCGCCTTCTAGCGGTTTGATGTCTTCGGCAAAGTTGTAGAGCATAAAATAATAAGAAAGTTTGCCGAAGACATCAAAGTTCTATGTACAAATAACAAAGTTACGATTAGTTTTGTAAAATTTATCTGAAATTTACGTTTTTTCTACTAATTTTCATATTTTCGTCAAATATATTATTTTTGATACCGTTTATGTGTTGAACCTTATCATTCGCGTATGTTTTGGAAGAGTTCGTATAGTTTTGGGACATAACAAGCGAAATATTAGCCAAAACTTTTAAAAATATCATGAACTTCAAAATTAATTTTCTCAAAAAATTGCAAGTTGTTGCAAAAAATTACTCATGTTTCAGAAAGTACCATATGTGACCTTTCAATTCTGAAATTATGCCCGATACATATTTTGATATATTTGAGATATCTGGATTAATTATAATTAATATTTTTGATCTAGCAACTATTTTTTATTTTATATTTACTATTATTTCAACAGGTTTTGTACGGATTCTGGAAATTGATTTTTATCGGTTTGAGGAAACTGTTTTGTGAGTGTCATCACGGGGTCAGAGGTTAGCAAAAGTCCTCTAAATACATCTTCGATTTTCGCCAGGCGACTGAATTGTCGAGAATGGTGCTCCCAAAATTTTCTGATCGATTTGTTCCGACGCTCTTGTGCTTCTTCCGACAATAGTCCAATAGGAATTTCGCAATGACTTATTATTTCAGATCCATGTACCTGTGAACTGAAGGCGAAAGGGGATAATAATCATAATAATGGACATATAACTTTCTAGTTTCTTCTGCATAGGTTTCGAATGATTTGACGTCGATTTCTAATTTCGATGATAGCGCGCAAAGAAGTGTAGCGACTCGACGAACGATGTCCACCTCAAGTTCTGTAATTCTTGCCGTTGTTTCTGGATCTTGAAAGAATCTTCTAGCAGTGTTGCCATCATTTGTGTTACCTGATGAAAAAATAAAGATAAAGGGATCTACTTCCCGATAAAGAAGAAAAATGCAGTTACCTCCGGATGGCAAAGGTTCACTTATTCTCAGCCCAATCTTCTTAAATTCTTCTCTAATTGCACGTTGCCGTTCGAGAAAGGTTTCGTTTCCTTTATTTATACGCCCTTTTTGGAGTGAGATTATGTACGAAACATTAAGCAGAAGCTCCATACTTCTTATGTAAGCATGCAAAACAGGAATGGTTTCAATTTTATTGCGATCGTCACATATTTGGGCTTCGATGGGATTACTGAGTTTTTTGCCTGATGCTTCGCAAAGATTGCACGCCTGGGAACTTGTTCCTGTGAAGCTGTTAATAACTTTGCCATCGACTATACTCAAAATTAACTCAGAAGAAACATCTACAGAAATCCTATTTATCGTCAATGTGGTTGCTTTCAAATTTTGTATTTGTAACATCATACTCTCCACTTCTCGTTTGATAAGATCAGCAGTTTCTTTTTGAAAAACCATTTTGATGGGGCGGCACAAATTGATGGATGATGGACTGTTGTTGCTCCAAACTTCTTGTCGTTCGCCGGAGACTGCGTTGAAATATATTCGCAAAGGAACCAGGCAAATCAAAAAAATATGCGAGTCATTACATGATATAACATCATCGCCAACTTCTTCAAAAAATGTCATTTTATACCGTGAGTGGTTGCTTGAACCATCCAATCCCCATTTTAAAATAACACATAAATTTCCCTGTTCATGAATGTACGGTTCAATATATTTATTCAGTGTCATGAAGAGACGCTCTACCGTATGGTCAACAAGATGGCCGATTGGAAATATCTGAAATACGTTCAAACATGCAAACTTTTAAAACTTTATTGAAAAGGTTATTATCATTTGCGTGCCCAATATAGTTTGCAAATAAACTTTGATACAGCTCACATTCCGCCATGAAACAGCTTCCAATCAATTGGGAATTGTTCCAATTTTTAAATTTTTTGGTTTTATTAAAAATAATTTCGAAACTTTGGAGGAAATATTTTTTTTTTTTTAATTGGAGAGTTAAAGTAATTTTGAAATAATTTAGAATTATTAAAAAAGCGACTCAAAACCACCACAAAATCCAAAACTTGAAAGAATTATCGATCTATTGGAAGCTGTTTGGACAAGAACATAATTAAATGAATTTGTGCTTACCACGTGGATAACAAGTACTTTTATTATCGCGGGTGTCATTGTATGCTGGATAAATGTCATATCCTTTTTTTAGCGTCATGTTCCTTATGTTTAGGTACTGTTGTTTTGTTAGATCGTTTTCACATAAAAACCTCAATGCATCGTCGACTGTAAAACGTTTCATCTCTGGTTCAACAGATAGAGCAAGTTTTTTGAAACGGGAAGCTTTCTCAGGAAATGCAAATAGGTGCTCGACAACCCAAGCAACGGAACGATATCCATCAGTCCTTAATGCCGTTGCCGTGGCTGAAACCAATTCTGCTGTGGTGTGTTTTTCTCGCAAATCTTTGGTTTTACGGAGCCTGGTCCTAGGGGTTTCTGCACCAAAAGATATTTTCTTCCTTCCACCAACATTTTTCTTCGGAATATTATTCAAAATTTTAAAGTTTGAATCCAGCCATTTTGAATGTTTCAGGAAAAACAAACTCTTTATGCGGTGGCACTTTGCGTATCGTGATTCAATATTTGATAGTAGCAAACGTAGTGAGTTTTGAACGGAATTCAGAAAACATTTTATTATCAGGACATGTTATTTTCTTCTTCACATACGATGCCACATCACCAAGTGGAAGATTCTGTAGGAATAATTCTACTATTTCTCGTACGCGAATACTGCACGCTAATAATAAAATTACTTGAATGAATTCCTACTGGATTAATTAAAATAACCTACCTTGAGCCATAGTGATCTGTAGAAGGCACCAACCACAAACTAGAAGTAATCTGCCGAAAGAACCAAAAGGGTAAACCAGCGCTTCCAAACGGTTGATAACTACACAATTATTATGACATTTGACGTTTGAGATTTGAAGTTTTGAGGCGTATTCAAATGTAATGGGGAAAGTCGTGGTTGCTTTGATATTTCATCAACATCCGTGCACTCATGGACATAGAAAAAATTACTGTGAGGCACGTTTTCAATATTCTCGTGGAAATGAGTGAGGCAACACCAAAACACGGCTAACAGTAATATCAAAAAGGCAATAGAATTATGGCAGCGTGCACAGGCTCATGCTTCAACATTTGCTTCGATGATGACCCCTTGGTTTTGACAGTGAAGTAAACAAGTATGTGTGTCAGCGATCAATCGTATTCGTCGACACACGAATACAAGTGCAGAGGAATACTTATTTTCAATTGACCTTTATAGCACACTATCTTTTACAGATTAAAAATAAAGATATTCGAGGTGGAAAAATATTTCCATTTGACATGTTGACATGAAAACATATCAGATTTTGTACAATGGAATGCATATGTATGTATACGCAAAAAGCAATCAATTATAGCATTGAGTTCGGGCTAAAATCATCAAAAGTTTAAAATACGATAATATATCAAAATATGTATCGGGCATAATTTCAGAATTGAAAGGTCACATATGGTACTTTCTGAAACATGAGTAATTTTTTGCAACAACAACTTTTTTTTGAGAAAATTAATTTTGAAATTCATGATATTTTTCAAAGTTTTGGCTAATATTTCGCTTGTTATGTCCCAAAACTATGCAAACATTTCCAAAACATACGCAAATTATAAGGTTCAACACATAAATGGTACCAAAAATAACATATTTGACGGAAATATGAAAATTAGTAGAAAAAACGTAAATTTCAGTTAAATTTTACAAAACTAATCGTAACTTTGTTATTTGTAGACATAGAACTTTGATGTCTTCGGCAAACTTTCTTATTATTTTATGCTCTACAACTTTGCCGAAGACATCAAACCGCTAAAAGGCGAAATAAAAAAGTTAGTATCGCAGCGCTGCCCTTGCGGTGAAAATTGGAACTAATTTTTATTACCAAATTGTGGCGCAGATAAAACTGAGCAACAATGTTGAAGCAATCATCTTGATAAAATGCATGCTCAAAGCGCTAGAGGTTTTGTCTTGCTTATTTCGTCTCCTGGCCCACTGTGCAGTGCTGAAGAAGTCTGTAAGTCGCAGACAAAATAAGCCTGACATTTGCATTAAAAAAAAATGGATCAATGCCATATTTTGTTGTGGATTTTCATCAGAGTCTTATGCGTCATGAATGCGTTTTTTTGTGGAACGATGATTTATGAATCATTTCTTCAATTTTGAAGGTGTCAACTTAGGACTGCCTTTTACTTCCCCATCCCCCATAAGGTTCGAAGTAGGTACGTGTACATTAGTGTGTCCATTCAAACATCGACCGAAAAAAATACATTCAGCAAAACCGTTGTATCTTCCATCGCCCGGTAATCAGAAACGCGAACATTCTCAAGCATATCAATAGCCAGTGCGAAGGATCTATTTCTTTTTGCCTGTTGATTTTGAATCAAAGGTTTCATCGCCCCTGTCGGTAGGGGTTGAAAAGCTTCCACTGGATAGAGCTACACGATATTTGGTTCACAGATTTCCTCTAGATTTATCCGAAGAGCAAATTCCTTGAAGCTCAATCAAATCCTTTTTCAACGTGGCGACTGGTTTAACACGAACCATCATCGATAGCACGCGAATCACAGTCATAAAAAAGAGTCTCTCCTATTCACCTTTGAATGGTTGAATACTATTTTTCTCTTCCTTCTTGCGAAGATCCATCCTGCAAAATGGAATTCATGATGAGGCAGAGTGTAGTGCAAATGCCCAACCTCCTACAATCTGTTGTAAAACACGCGCGGAAAAGCTGTGCTCGCCCTCTCCACCTCGGTCACAACTCATTTCAATCCGAATGCGAGACAAGATAAGGAGATGAAATATTTACAGGCATAAAAAGCGGAAATGAAAACACGACCCAGGATTTGTGTGCTTTGTTGGTTGAAGTAAGCAAGTTTCGAAACGAGTTCGAGAGATGTTGCTCTCGAAGTGTGCGATGGCGATAATGATCTCAGCTACACAAAACCGCGCACTGCAAAAGCAATGTGCCCATAGGGCTTAGGTGGTTCCATGGTGTATTCTCGTGGTGGTTTTGCTTCGTACGCTTCGTTGATAGTGTCTTTTTTTTCTTGCTGGGATGCCATTCGTCACGTCACAATTGTAACATCCTCAACAGCGCCCTGTGCACAATCACGGGCAACGACGCACGGAGGGACATTCGTCTAATCTAGCTGGTCAAAACTCATGGTGCTGAGATTTGTTGTAGACAGGGCTCATCTGGAATAAAATACATCGTACCTTACGTTGTAAGTTGATTTTTCGGATGCTTTAATAAATGTTTGTGTTTGTGATTAAAAGGACTTGAGCACTAACAAAAGTATTCTCGTTTAGAAAACAATCAACTCGAAAATTTCACACAACAAACTTATCATCCTCCCTTTAGTCATTGTCATCTTCGTTGCACGTGGCTTTTGTTCGAACAATCTTGCAGGTCAAATTTTTACCTGCAAGGTTGTTCGAAAAAACCCATGTGCAACGGAGATGACAAGAGATGCAAGACATCAACAACGAGGTGAGCCCAATGGAATGAGTTCGTGGTTTTTTTGTCCTGTTTTGGGATATTATTTTTATCGTTTTATTGCTTCCTGTGGAGTTGGTAGATGCGTGCAGAGTTGGTCCTTCACCGCAAGGCACTTTGATGAATTACCACAAGGCAGTAATAGATCCTAGGCAAATGCTCACAGTGTGGGGTGGCTGCTCTTTGTATAGATAGGTAGGTTCTCGTTGCAAAGTGTGTTTGAGGCGCAAGTACGATTCTACAGTGTTTGGTAATCCACATCAAGTTCAAAATTATCGTTGCGACGTGTTTTAAATCCAATTGTGAAATTCCTTCTCGAATGATTTCAACGGTGATTTTGGTTTCCTTCAATTCTGGGTAAATCTTCAACATTAATCTTCGTAATTGACCGCAGGCAAATAGTCAAGGGATTCACCATTCGGAATCAAAGAGAGGATCAACCCAAGCAGCAAAGTCCTATAGCATAATAGTACCGCGTTTTCCTCTAGACCATGCCTGTTCAAACGATTTCCGTCAAACCCTAAGCTCGTGTCTGCCACCTATAAGGGATAGCGCTTTATTCCGCTTTAATTTATTGTTATTTCATGAGAATAGTACATACATTAAGAAATAATTTATTTATGCAAAACAGGGATTAATTGAAGTCTTTATTTCTCGCAAAATAACAAATAGCCCAACAAGCCGGGTCGCTATCGCCGCTTTTGCCGTCGTCATCGTTTTGATTCTGGTTTACCAAGCGTACAGGAGCCTAGGAAACTGGCTCGTTTAACCACTTGCTTTGTCCTGTTGACTTTGTGATGCAAAACCCGACACAGGATAGTGCTAGCCAGGGGAGGTGAACGCAATAATATGCCAGACGCGCTTTAATGGCACATATATTTTAAACGCTCCTTTTTCCAATCTGCCACTACTCTTCAGGCTCGGTTCATGCGTTGAAAGCCACACACAAAGACGGGTGAAATAGGATTTATGCGTCTTACCCGGCATGTTGGAACTATGGACAATGGATCGAGTTCGGCTCTGGCTAATGGATCAATAGATCAATCAATGCGATTGAATTGTGTGGTTATTGAATTGTAATCCCTAAAGTTACATCCCTACTGATGCTGCTGGAAGCCGAAACTGTGCAACGAAGCGCTAGTGGACGCATAAAAAACAATGAACGGAAAATGTCCATCGACCGCATGGTGACTTTTATTTTCTTATGCATGCACTCACTTGGTTAGAAGAATGGACAACAGCCGGCTTACAGTGAAAAGTAATTAGCATTCTGCCGGACGATAAGATGTGAGAGCTGCAAGTAAATGCAGTATAGAGCGCTTAGCTTAAATTGCATGTTGGCTTACGCACAGCATGATTTTAAGAAAATTGCCTAGTCTTATGGAGAGTGTGAGCTGTTTAGTGGAATACCTGTAACTACAAAATAAGAAGAATGATTAGTAATTTCCATTTAATTCCAACTACCTTTATTGCTTATCTTGACAGATACGCGTATTTCGTCTACAATGTGCAGACTTCTTCAGTGTCGTGTACTAATACCATCAGTCGAGTATTAGTACACGACACTGAAGAAGTCTGCACATTGTAGACGAAATACGCGTATCTGTCAAGATAAGCAATAAAGGTAGTTGGAATTAAATGGAAATTACTAATCATTCTTCTTATTTTCTATGCCTAGTTTTGTTACTGCAAATTATTAATTATATATCCTTCCTTCAACTTCAAACTATAAATCCTTTCTCAACTAATGTCATTACTGCAATGAGCAATATGTCTCGATCCATTAAAATAAGAAAGCGGGTCCTTTTACACATAACGCATAGTCCTACCTCTATATGATTTATGTTTACATTTGAGTCACCTTTACTACAGTGGGTAGTACCAACTCCATTCTTCCTAATTGATCGACTGTTATACAGCCAAATGCGACGATTTTTGATAGATAACTAGTTTACAGTAGACCTTTACTGCCCCTCTTCGAATGTCCGTCCCAATGACGATTCATGGTGATTTTGGTTTTCTTGCGGGAATTAGCTTTAAATTATTATTATTATTATTAGTCAACAGGTAAAATATTTACCCCAATGACAAATTGCACTACAACTAAAATCACAAAAAAGTAGCTATATAGTATCTAACAAACATAATTTAACATAAAACACGTCTAAAACTCCACTTATTTGTTTCTCGGGATAAGTTGAAATTAAATACACTGAAGCACCTGTTGAAGACACGAGACATGCTGCTCATTGATTCATGTAAGCCATAGTTAGTTCTTGCAGGAGAAATGTTGAGGAACGAATGTGAACGAAGATTGTGACGACGTATGTTGATGTACAAGAGGCTCAGCAGAGCAGTCTGCATTGTGCTCTCATGCCGTGCGGTTCTATTTTCTATTTGCTGAAGGAAGTGCTATTGCTACCTAACGCTACACCAAATCTTAAACAGCACTTTTCAGTGCTAAATAATACCTACAATTTTTAGATTTCCTCTTATTCCTTTTCGATCCTTGTTAGGCCCTTCGGGTAACCCGGCTTGGATATCGCATTGGAAAATTCCTCTTCGGTCCCTCGTATTCTTATAGTTATCTGCTTGGACGTCGATTTGGAGCAAATTACTCTGCCACTATGGCAAATAAGCGCAAACGAAAAGGGCAATCTATTGATTTGCCTGCAAATCAAATAAATGTGAGTAATCAATTTGATATGCTCACAGATGATGAGAGTGATCCATCATCTAATCAAAATTTGAACAAACTTTCTCGATTGAGAAAGGAAAAAGTTCCCCCTATTGTGGTGGCAATTTCGGATTTCCATGCTTTTCGCAAGGAAATCGTAACATTTGTTGAAGGTGTGAAATATTCCCTTCAAATCTCCAGACGAGGTGAATGCCGTTTGCATGCTGAAACCTTGGACGGATTCAAACGCCTTCTTGAGTATCTTACTCAGAAGAACCACAATTTCTTCACTTACGACACCAAAGCTGAGCGTCTTTTCAAGGTTGTCTTGAAAGGACTGCCCAGTGGTGAATCTCTCGACGAAATTAAAAACGAGTTAATAAAATTACTTGGAATTAGCCCAGTCCAAGTAATTAAGATGAAAATGAAATCCCGGCCTGGCGATTCTCGCAAAGGGATTTCAAACGATCTCTACTTAGTTCACTTCAAGGCAAGTGAACTTAACAACCTTAAGGCTTTAGAAAAAGCAAGCCTTTTGCTCCATGTCAGAGTGAAGTGGGAACATTTCAGGAAGACTGGAGCCAATTTCCAAAGCCTCACCCAATGCCGTAAGTGCCAGGGTTGGGGTCACGGAACAAAGCATTGCCATATGGTTGGTAAATGCATGAATTGTGGTGATTCCTCACACACTAAGGACGACTGTCCTGTGAAGGAAGATCCTCAAAAATTCAAATGTTCAAATTGTGGTGAAAACCATAAATCAAATTTTTGGGAGTGCAAGACTCGCAAAGCAATTTTGCAGTCACGCTCTAAACGCCAGGTAGGAAACAATATACGTTCCCGACCAGCTACTACCCATTCTGCTGCTGTTAACAACGATCAGCAAAGAACTAATTCCTACCAAACCGTCGGTAGAAACAGCGGACAGGTTTTTCCATCCGCAACTGTAACTTCAAACGCTCAACGAGGAGTAAATACTATTTCGATACCTGCAGGTACCAACAGGGTTCAATCTGCAAACCCTACATTCTTACCCAACCGTGTTGTTAACAATGCTCAACATGTAAATGGACCTACCTACGCTGCCGTTGCAGCGGGTAGAAACCAAAACCAAAATTCCCACGGGACTTCTGATGAATTTGATTTAGGTAACATATCCGCTCCTAAATTAGAATTTTTACAGCAATCGTTAATCGACATGATAACCGATATGCTAAAAACTAATTCCATGTTTGAAGCTATCCAAACTGGTATGAAGTTTGCCAATAATATTGTCATGACATTGAAGTTCAGTAATGGATTTTAAGTCATTAAACATTTTGAATTGGAATGCTCGATCCATTAGAAATAACGAGGATGAGCTATTTAATTTTTTAAGAGTTCATAACGTGCATATTGCTGTTATAACTGAGACTTATCTCAAACCTGCCCATAAGGTCAAAAGAGATCCAAATTATTTTGTCTACCGAAATGATCGCCTTAATGGAGCTGGTGGTGGCGTTGCCATCATTGTCCATAGGCGTATCAAACATCACATTCTTTCTTCATTTGAAACCAAAGTTTTTGAAACTTTGGGGGTTTCAGTTGAAACAAAATTTGGCCAATTTACTTTTATAGCTGCCTACTTGCCTTTCCAATGCACTGGTCAGCAAAAGAACTGGCTCAATGGTGACCTCCAGAAACTTACCCGTCATAGGTCTAAATTCTTCGTTATTGGTGATTTCAATGCAAAACACCGCTCATGGAATAATTCGCAAAACAATGCCAATGGTAATACACTTTTTGATCATTGTTCCGCAGGCTACTACACTATTCAATACCCAAACAGCCCAACTTGCTTTTCTTCAGCCAGAAATCCCTCAACTATTGATTTGGTCCTAACTGATTCATGTCAACTTTGTAGTCAATTGATTACCCATGCTGACTTTGGTTCTGATCACCTTCCAGTTACATTTGAAATATCTCAAGAAATCATTACTAATTCCATCAGTTCTACTTTCAACTACCATAGAGCTAATTGGGATCAATATCGAACATCTATGGAACACAACTTTGATCCTAATATTCCATTGCAAACAAAAAATGAAATTAATAATGCTCTTGAATCTCTGGCTTTCTCAATAAATAGAGCAAGAGCTGCTTCAATGCCAAAATGCGAGGTTAAATTCGATTCAGTTATAATTGATGACGATCTTCAGCTCTTGATTCGTCTGAAAAATGTACGTAGGCGTCAATATCAAAGAACACGTGATCCCGCTATGAAAGTCATATGGCGAGATTTACAAAAACAAATTAAAAAACGCTTCTCTGCCCTGAGAAACAAACATTTTGAAAATAATGTGCCAAAATTAGATCCGAGTTCCAAACCTTTCTGGAAACTCTCTAAAATATTGAAAAAACCTCAAAAGCCTATACCAGCGCTTAAGGAAGGTGATAAAATTTTGCTCACAAATGCGGAAAAAGCTCAAAAACTTGTTAAGCAGTTTGAGAGCTCCCATAATTTCAGTTTGGGTCTTACAAGTCCTATTGAGGATCAAGTTTCCAGGGAGTATCTGAATATTTTCTCACAAGAAAATATTTTTGATGATTCTTGGGGAACTGATTTGGATGAAGTAAAAACTATAACTAAAAAATTTCAAAATATGAAAGCACCAGGTGATGATGGAATTTTCTATATCCTCATCAAAAAACTCCCTGAGAGTACTTTGTCTTTCTTGGTAAAACTATTTAACAGATGTTTTCATCTGGCATACTTTCCAGATAAATGGAAAAATGCAAAAGTCGTACCTATTTTGAAGCCAGACAAAAATCCGGCTGAAGCTTCTAGCTACCGACCAATCAGTTTGCTTTCTTCAATAAGTAAGCTTTTTGAAAAAATAATTTTGAACAGAATGATGCTTCACATCAATACAAACTCAATTTTTGCTGATGAACAGTTTGGATTTCGCCATGGGCATTCAACTACGCATCAACTTTTGAGAGTTACAAATTTAATTCGTTCAAACAAAGCTGAAGGCTGCTCCACTGGAGTTGCTCTTCTAGACATAGAAAAAGCATTCGAAAGTGTTTGGCATGAAGGTTTGATTGCGAAACTGAAAAAGTTCAATTTTCCGCTTTATATCATGAAATTGGTTCAAAACTACTTAACTGATAGAACTTTGCAAGTAAATTATCAAAATTCTAAATCTGATCAATTGCCTGTCAGAGCTGGTGTTCCTCAAGGTAGCATTTTTGGGCCAATACTTTATAACATTTTCACTTCAGATCTCCCTGATTTACCTCAGGGCTGTCAAAAATCTTGCTTTGCTGATGACACAGGCATTTCCGCTAAAGGAAAAAGTCTTCGTGTTATATCCAGGAGGCTACAAAAAAGCTTGGACATTTTTACAGATTATTTTCAAAAATGGAAGATTTCTCCTAATGCTTCCAAAACTCAACTTAATAATATTCCCACACAAGCCTAGAGCTGCATTTTTGAAACCAAGTAATAGTCATACGGTCACTATGAACGGAGTTCCAATTTCTTGGTCAAATCAAGTAAAATATCTTGGACTGATACTTGATCAAAAATTAACTTTTAAAGATCACATTGAGGGCATTCAAGCCAAATGTAATAAATATATAAAATGTTTATATCCTCTTATAAACAGAAAATCCAAACTTTGTTTGAAGAACAAACTTCTAATATTCAAACAAATCTTTAGACCGGCCATGCTTTATGCTGTGCCAATATGGTCTAGTTGTTGTGCTACTAGGAAAAAAGCACTTCAAAGGATTCAGAACAAAGTTCTGAAAATGATTTTGAAGCTGCCACCCTGGTTCAGTACTATTGAATTACATAGAATTTCAAACGTTGAGACTCTAGAAGAAATGTCCAACAAAATAATTCATAATTTTAGACAAAAATCATTGCAGTCTTCAATTGCAATGATCAATTCTCTCTATAGATAAGAACTAGTTTTAAGAAATCAATAATTATTCTTACACGCAGGAAAAGGAACCCTGTTAAAAATACTGAATAGACAAAGAAAAAATAATATTAACACAATTAGATATAAATGATAGCATATAAGGTTGAAATGTTTATTACTTAGCAGGATCACCTAGGTTAATATATGAATGTAAAATAATGTAAAAATTTGGAATAAATAAAGAGTTAAAAAAAAAAAAAAAAAAAAAAGGTCTCCAAAAAAAAATTTTTTTGCCCCGTTGTGCACCGCGTCTTGTGATTTTAGATTTTTTAGAATAAGCGGGGAATACAAATAGGGGGGTGGGGTGGGGTTCCCCGGTAGAGCGAAACGGATAATTTTTCGCTGGATGGCCTCGATGCGTTAGATTTCATTCCGGTAATAAGGTGACCATATGACACAATAATAGGACGCACAAGTGAGCAGTACAAAACTTTCAAACAGTAAACATCTTTAAACTTTTTGGCAAAGCGGAATAAGAATCCGAGCAGCGATGACGCTTTAGTCATTACGTACGCGACGTGATCCTTAAAATTCAGTTTGGTATCAATCAGAATCCCCAAGTCCTTTACTGTCGATACGCGCTGTAATTGTGTACCCTCCAATGCATAGTAGAAGTGGAAAAGTGAGTGTTTCCGGCCAAATGATATAACTGAGCATTTGGACACGTTCAGTGACATTCGGTTGATATGACACCATTCAGCGAGAGCTTCCAGTTGTTGTTGCAGGAATAGCGCGTCATGAGGTTTCTTAACCGTGCAGTAAAGCTTAAGATCATCGGCGCATGAAAGTCTAGGATGAAATTGACATCGTTCATATAGAGCAAGAATAAAAACGAGATGACGAAACGTAGTCAACGATTTTGACGGACATACTTCGACCGGTCAAGTAGGAATAGAGCCAGATAACCAAATTTTTATTCATACCTAGTTTGTCAAATTTAGCTTCTGCTATTTGATGATTCATTTTATCGAACGCTGCAGATCAGTCAGTGTAGATAGCGTCTACCTGTTGACCATTCTCTATCTGGCGTATCACAAACGATGTGAAGCAAGTCAAGTTGGTTGTCGTCGAGCGTTTTGGCAAAAATCCGTGCTGGTCCTCTGAGATGTAATGTGTGTAGCACCGAACAAGCTTCTGGAGAACGATCACCTCAAACGGCTTAGAAACAGCGCTTAATGCAGCTATAACTCGATAGTTCGATACGGTTCGCTTACTACCTTTCTTGAAAACTGGGAAGACATACGACTGTTTCCAGCAGTTTGGGAAAATACCAGTAACCAATGAAAGGTTAAATACAGTTGCTAATGGTGTTGCAAGTGTATCCGTACAACGTTTCAGCATAAACGGTGGGATGCCGTCTGGACCAGATGATTTTGATTCTGGAGGATTTCAATTCTTTCCCTGCTAATATAACCATATCATATTTCCCTGCTAATATAACCATATCTTGCTAGAAGATGATATACTATTGTCACTATTGGTTTCAAGCTCTTCAGGGTGTGAACATATCCAGAGTTGATTAAATTAAATAGTGCTACTATGATTTTTTACAAACAAAGCACAAAACTATCATTTAGGCCATAAGAAACTTCTTCCAAATCATTTTCAATCATTGCGATCTACGTCAAAAGCAGACACTAGTAAAGCAAATGACCAGAAAGATCTTCGCAAATGCAGTCACGAAACGAGATGCAAAAAATAAAACAGTATCGATTCGCCATTTCTGCTGTCAAAATCAATTAGTCCAGCCATTCAACAACTGCCCAACCCACCGTCGATAAGCTACTGGCTAAATTTAATTAACTCCTGCTTCCATTCAACAGTCTTGCCGAGTCTTACTCAATGATACTCAGAGCGGTCATTTCGTATTGCTTGCCACTTAAAATGCAAGTACCGCACATTTCCATACCCTTTTGGACAAGTTTGTATTTTTCCAAGTATTTTAACACCTACATGCAGCCAAACGTTGATCGTTAAATTACATGCTAATTTAATAGTCTGCAACATGCTACACACCATTAATACCTGCTGGACAGAACACTCCCCCCTCTTCCACCCAAACTGCAACCGAACTCAAGCGTCGATCGGGACGAAAAACCATTCAGGCTGGCAATGTTCCACCATCCCGACGTGCAACCTTTCCCAGAGAGCCATTAGCTGTTCCCCCGCCTCGTGCTCGTGCTGTCGAAATGGAAGCTAATTTCCAGACTCAATAAATTTGCTCCACCCTCTCGTTCACCTTTTCACCACCAGTCGTATGCTTTTTGTGTGTACACAATCATGCATGTTCAGGTTCACTCTCTCGATTGCTTCTATTATAAAATAGGTAGGCAACAGCACTAGCATCAGCAACAACAATGGCAACGCAGCTCTACGAGCCAAATCCTGCCAGAGGGATTAAAGCTACTCCCAAGTGCACTGTGTAGCACATGCGAATTTACCAGAAGGACGGAAGGGGAGGTCACTTCCGCACACGGTAACAGTTTGGATTAATTTAACTGTAACAGTTCCTTTCCAGTTGCACCACGGTGGATTTCGCCTAATGCCACCATATCGCCAAATGTCGTGCATGGATTGCCATTCTCCGCTCAAATAAATGAAATTGTGTGATTGGGTGCGATTTGCACCCGGAAAGCGATGGAAATCATCTTGGCACGAGATTTTCAATTCACGAACAAAGAAAGAATTTGCTAGTACAATTAAATCTTCTGTTTGTAGGCTCATTGATATTATAATCTTGCATTTTCATTCCAAAAAGGGGCTTTCTCGCTCCGTTTTTCTCCCCAAGCCATACTGTTTGTTGCACAGAAAAAAATAATGAATTTTAACAGGCGCGTCAAATTTCCCCCCTTTAATTGTAAGCCAAAGGAAGCGTAAACAACGAAATGGTTTGCAATCTTTCATACGCCATACAACAATGTTTGCAATCTTCCATGCAACAGCCTAAATTCAGGCGTTATCTGGCTTAAATTTAAATGACATATCCCATTAATTTCTGCTAAATCTAGCATTCCCTTAATTTGCATTAAATAACGCAGAAAATAAAATGATTCTTTCAAACTGTGTGCCATAAATGCACAGTTCGAAAAAACAACCCGAAATTTTTCGAAATATCTACACAGAAAAAAATAATTAATTTTAACAAGCGTGTAAAATATCTCCTCGTTTAATTCCAAGCCAAAATTAAATTGTTTGCAATCGTTCATGCGCCATACAACAATGTTTGCAATCTTTCATACAACAGGCTGGATTCAGGCGTTATCTGGCTTAAATTTACATGAAATATCCCATTAATTTCTGCCAAATCTAGCATTCCCTTTATGTGCATTAGATAACGCAGAAAATTCAATGTTTCTTTTTATCTGTGTAGTGCATATTAGTATTTGAAATTGTAGATTTGAAAAGAAATAAAGAGATATATCGCCTGACTCAAGTCTGTGGTATGAATTCTACGCGTTTGTTGGAATTCATATTTTTCGGTGAGTTAAAATTACACCAATGGTCAAAAGGGTAAAGGTAAAGTTTTGGTTCCCAAAGGTTACTACTGAACTTATATAAACTCTTTCTATTTTATAACGAGTGCATAAAAAACTGCACTAATTTTGGATGGCAACGAGCAAAAAAATATACAAAAGAAAGAACAATGGCACAAATTTAACTTAAATCCTACGTTTATAAAGTCTCCTACATAGATGCATCGACGCCTTGCCGGGTGGCCTTATGGCAGTTAACCGTAGGAACCGATGAAAATATGGTTGTCGGCAAGCTCTTTAGCTCTTTCGTGACCTTGGCTTCTACTCCGTTTAGGCCACGAAATTATTGGACTTGATCCTCCGTTTGAGGTTCACCCACTTTTTTTGTCTATCGGATGCAGCTTGGAGACTATGGGAGGGTTGGCGTTCTTCGGTACAAAGTTTACTTCAGCCGGTGCATTTTCTCCAGGGATTTATTCGCATAATGGACCGAGGCCAGGTCCGGACAAAAGACCACATCTTCTTTTGAGTGATATAATTTGTTGTATCCTTGTTCACCGCATACCTCGAAGGCTTGGAAATTCCCTTCTCGCTGATTATCAGCCACAGAAGGAACATTTCATGGAACTTTATTCTTTTTTTTCCGTCGGCCTATTTCCTCACATGGTGACAATCACCGACGCCAGGGAGACGACTCCACCACCTGAACCCTACCTATCGACTCATGAATATGAGCCGGGAAAAACGGCTTTACTTCCCTTTCGAAGGAGGACGTGACCAGATTTTTTCGCCTCAGAAAAACCACCGACGTCGACTGGGATTGAACCCAGACCCACTGGGGTGCCTAGTAACTGTCACGCTTACCACTACACCACCGACGCCGGCAGAAATTTGGTGTAGGAGATATATTTGACGTCAACTTTCATCTCTTTGGTTGGACTGAGCTGTCTGAGGCCCTGACATTTTTTTTTTTTAATCTTTATTTTACGTCGGCCTATTTCCTCACATGGTGACAATCACCGACGCCAGGAAGACGACTCCACCACCTGGACCCTACCTAACGACTCATGAATATGAACCGGGACCAACGGCTTTACTTCCCTTCCGAAGGAAGACGTGACCAGATTATTTCGCCTCAGAAAAACCACCGACGTCGACTGGGATTGAACCCAGACCCTACTGGGGTGCCAAGTAGCAGTCACGCTTACCACTACACCACCGACGCCGGCACAGGCCCTGACATTGTAAAAGCACATAAAATAGCATTCTACGGCCCAAAATTGTCATATTCGTAGAAAACGTGAGTATCAAACCACTTCAAGCCAATAAGACATCAAGATCTGTAACCGTCCTTATGTGTATCAAGATCTGTAACCGTCACTCTCCTGGGGAGAGACCACTGGATCAGTTTTATTGATTTGCCCGGCTATGCTTCTTCGAAGCACGAGTACAATCTACGGGGATATTCTCGAACGGTTCCTCTGGCCACCTTGCCACAAGCGAAACCGAATGAGCTGAGGTGAACGTAGAGATGCAGTAAAGTTAACGGACAATTGCTCAAACTAACGAGCTCAGTACGTGAGACCTGGGTGGACAAAATAACAACAGGGCTTGGCAAATATAAATAAGCAACGCGTAGGTAATTTTAGATTGGTTTCATTTATGTATGTATAGTGTTCATAATTTAATTAATAATTTGTGTCGTGTGAAAGTGTGTGTGTGTCGTAGTGTATGTGACATGGCCATGGTTAACGACATACCTGATCAGGGTTTATGTAGCGACTGGCAGCTGACGAGGTCGACCGAGGTGGTCTGTCCATTTCGTGTGACGTTCAACGGCTAGGCGATGACCGGGTTGTAGTCGGGAGGGACTCGCGTGCGTAATTGGCCGATTACAGTTGCGGGACTGGCATCAGCTGAAAATTCGAAACTATATCGTCTCCTCTCTTACGGAATGCCAACGTATCACCAACTGGTTTTCGCCTTTAGGACTACGCAACCACCGGGACGAAATGAAACACTCCGCAAAAGATTCTAGACAGGTCAAAGAGCCTAAATTCCCGTTTGGCTAGCAAAATGGCGGGCCTGCACGGTCCAGATGTATGCCCGCCTAGAAAGGCCGACGTGAGCCGTAGAGCTTTAAGCCCTTACAAAAAGCGTCCGATGTGAACATTAAACTAGAATCTTACAATAAATAAATAAATGAATTCAAGATAAAATAACCTTTAAGTACTACAACTAAGGGTACGATAGCAGAGTCTTTGTCTCGCGAGAATAAAAAACCGAAAATAGAACTAATCTAATTAAAATGAAAAAGAACACACGCAAAAAATTTCGACACCGTTCAAACTTCACTGCCCTATGCTGACCGCATTTGCATTCCCTCTCTATACACACCTTAGAAATAAAATTAAAAGAAAATCACTGCACTCGGATACTAGCTTCTACTCTTCAGCCTGGGTAAATTTTAAATGGACGAGTAGCTTCTTTAGAATCTACTTCATCTTCAAAAACGTTTCACTTTGTATTCTCTAACGTATTCTTTATACACACACCATTTGAAAATCATAGACGAGATTAGGTGCTCTATGGATCATCTACATTTCACTTCCTATAATTCCATTTTTGAAAGGCTGTAATGAAAGTGATTCCCAAAATCACTAATCGTACCAATATCATTACCCATAAATATGGTAACGACTTAAAAAAACAAAACAAAAACAGCAAGAAGAACAGTTTAAAAAGAAAGCTATAAAAATAATGAAACTAAGAAAGGGTGAACGCCATTACAGATCTCAAGTACATGATATTTTGGAGAACCTGGAAGACTTAAGCATTAAGGAACAAACCGGTTAACAAACTCGATTGACGACAAATAAATAAAAAATAAAAAAAAACAAAGCTATTTGCTTCCACAATTGTTTGCTCTCAACTATTCTAATTGCGCTTTGATGGTTATTAATATCTGACAGGGTCCTCCCTTAGCTCAATCGGCAAAGGCGCAGCTACAAAGCAACACCATGCTGGAGGTGGCTGGGTTCGATTCCCGGTCTGGTCTAGGAATTTTTCGTTAAGGAAAATTTCTCGACTCCCTGGGCATAGGGTATGATTGTACTTGCCACACAATCATACTAATGCAAAAATGGTGCATGGCATCGAAAGCTCTCAATTAATAACTGTGGAAGTGCATTTAGAACCTTAAGTTGAGAGCAAGCAATGAGCTAATTGTGAAAGCAATAAGCTTGAAATGCTGAAGAAGAATAAGAATATCCGAACAAGCCAATTCGGTCAATGATGAACGTATTTAATCATCGGTATCCTGACTTTGATTTTAAAATTAGTGTTGGTGTGCTTAGAACTAGAATATAGATTCATTAAGACTATCACATATTGTCAGATGAATAAAATAAATAAATAAAATAAAATGAAAATATCGAGGGTTCGCTAGCAATTGTAGATTTTGTGTCAAGCACAATGATACCCTATGCCCAAGGAAATCGATTGTTGTTGTTGTTTCGTATTCACGGGACTTTCAAGCTGAGGTTGATTTGTCACGCCAAGGAGACGACCTGGACCCTATATATCGAACCCACCAATAAATGGGCTTTACTTCACTTATGAAGGAAGACGTTGTCAGAGATTTTTTGTCTCAGAAAATCCCAACGGCGCTGACTGGGATTGATACCAGACCGACTGAGATGAGTGGAAACAACGTTTAACACGAATCTATTTTTGAGTCATCGCTGGCTGCCAACTGACGAGAATATGCAAGGATTAGTTAGATGAGATCAAGAAAAATGACAATAAAACACACTTTTTGGCTGAAAAAATCGATTAGGTCGTTATAAAAAGGACGGATTTTTGATGGTGTACATGATTCGCGGTTGAATTTAAACCTTCTGCTCGGTTTTCTTTGAAAACTGATTATTTAACTTCTCTCGGCTACCTGCCTATCCACCACTGGCTGCTCTTACTAGGCTGCCTAGCCATAGAATTTTCGAAGACTTTTCTCCATTTCTTTTTTTTTGAAATTTTGTATGGAGCGGTCAGACAATTTGGTAATAATTCGAGTTTGCATCGCAAATTAGGGGAGCACGTGCAAAATGGGACACTTACTATAGTCAGCCCCAAATGAAACTTACACCATATGATTCCCCGCATTTTTCCTCATAACATAGGCTATTATTTAGGACTCCTAACCTGCGCCGTCTAAATAAATGGGAATTTGGGTACCTTTTTGCCCACTGTGCATTGGTTTATATATAAGTAGGTCGAAAACAAGCTGGCTTTTTTCTTGATCACTTGGGATATAATGGCCAATATACAGGGTGTTAGGTTCCTTAGAGCAAATGTTTTCAGGGACGATAGGAAATGATATTTGAAGAAAAAAATTGTCCTACACTTATGGTCAAATCTCAAAGTTTACGGAGTAATTGAAGTTTTAATGTTTTGGTACATGTTAGTCTTAAATTGGCTGAAGCTAAAAAATTATGCTACTTAGCAAGATTCTGCTGTCTTCATTCGAACGCTTATAATTTTCTACATAACAGTTTTATTCAAACTTTCAGTAACTATCATTAAGTGTCTTTTTAGGGATAAAAATGTTTCAAAAATCTCTTTTTTAAAGGGTTTTTTCATGTTTTTGCATAAAACACGTATTAAACAGCCGTGATTGATTAAACAGAAACATGGCTTTAAGTGTTCTACAACTCTCTCTTTGGCACAAACTTTCTATCTCGCTTAGTTTTTTTGCAATACTGTTTTGAATGCGACATGTTGTGCCTCCAATAAGCAAATAACAAAATCACGAATTGAACCCCGCCGTGGTAATGTCTGTGAAAACATTTGCACTAAGGAACCGAACATCCTGTATAATAAGGTTGACATGATCCATACAGTTAGAAAGAAACATGTAATTGTTTGCGTTATCTTATGCACATATATGGAATGAAGGATTTAACACAAATTCATGGTATATTTCATGTACATACAACCTGTTCAAGCTGAATTGCGGACACTTTTCATTCGGTCTACTTTTTGAATTATTTCACACATCTGAAAAACGTTTCCATTATATGACAACTGAAACTCTCCACTTTATTTCCTGATGCAGCATGTTTACATTCTTGTTGCATTTGGTAAAATGGCGTCTAATCGAGTGGAAGTGCGCGAATGCAGTTTAAATGAACGGTAGCAAAACCAGACGTTGTCGGAACGCAAACCTGCTAAGAAACTAAAAATATCAAAAAGTACCATGTTTAGTGGTTGGAAATTGTTTAACCAGAGCTTGTCTGTGGATCGGAAGGTTGGAAGCGGAAAAAAATGAAAAATAGGCTCCCACCAAATGGACTAGAAAATGTGGCTATCAAAGTTGGAATCTAAGAATCATGAGCAAAAATTAAGCAGAGGCATGGAATGAGGGTGTACAAAGTGAAAAAGGTGCCTAACCGTGATGAAAATAAAAATTTCTAAACAAAAAAAGTGCTAAAGAGCCTTACACCATTTTTTTTGCAAACAATTTCTTGTAACATAATGGTTGACGAAACATATGTACTTGAATAATTTCAACAACTTCTGAGTCTGTCTTTTTATACCGCAATATAAAGAATCACCGTTGCTGAGTATTTCCGGACAATGAAGGTGTCCAAATTCCCCAAGAAGAATTTGGTTTGGCAGGCCATAAAGGGTGTCCACGATGAAATTGCCACACTATGAAATTGCTCTAACTTTTTAACCGTTGGGTAGAATTTAATGAAAATTTGGGTGGATTTAGTTCATAGTGCATTATTTACATCCTGCAAGTTTTAAAGTCCTGTGATCAAAACTCGCGGAAATGGAGTCGAAATAACAGCTCGTGCGTGATAAAATCTTGCGCATTCATCACGAGAACAAGGATCTCTCGCATCGTTCCATCGCTAAAACGTTGGGAATCGCGAATTCCACGGTGTCGTGAGTGATTAAGCGGTTCGAGGAACGGTTGACCACCGATCGGAAGCCCAGAAGTGAAGGAAAAAGTATTCCGTACAACACCAAAAATCACAACCGCGTAGTTGGGGCCTTCAACCGAAATCCGAACGCCTCCGTTCGGGATGTGGCTAAGAAGCTGCACCTAAGCCGAAGTTTTGTCCAGAAGGCCAAAACTAAGGCTGGGCTTCGAACGTTCAAGGTACAAAAGGCCCCTAATCGCGACGAGAAGCAGAACAAGTTCGCCAAAACCCGTGCCAGGAAGTTGTACCTCAACATACTGTCGAAAGTTGAATGCTGCATCATGGACGACGAAACATATGTGAAGGCCGACTTCAAACAGATCCCCGGCAACCTGTTTTTCACGGCCAAGGATAAGTTCAGCGTTCCGGAGCATGTCCGCACTCAGAAGATGTCCAAATTTGCGAAGAAATTCCTGGTTTGGCAAGCCATCTGCACGTGCGGGAAGCGGAGTGCACCTTTCGTGACCCAGGACACGATGAACGGACAGGTGTACATAAAAGAGTGCCTCCAGAAGCGGCTGCTTCCTCTCCTGAAGGCCCACAACGTCCCAACAATCTTCTGGCCGGATTTGGCATCATACCACTACTCCAAGGACGTGCTGAAGTGGTATGCGGACAATAAGGTCAATTTCGTGCCGAAAATGTTCAACCCTCCCAACACTCCGGAGCTCCGCCCCATCGAGAAGTACTGGGCGATTATGAAGCAGCACCTTCATAAACGACCTAAGGTAGTGAAGACAGTCGAGGAACTGAAGAAAGTATGGGTTTACATGCAAAAAACGGTTGATCCACAGGTTGTGCAGAATCTTATGGCCGAGGTTAAGGCCAAGGTGCGGGCATTTGCGTATGGACTGTAAATAAAATACGAGTAAAATGGTAAAATGAAGTTTAATAGTTATTTCTCAATCCATGAAAATTTGATGGCAATCAGATGAAAACTCGAATTTTGCGAATCAATTTTGTGTGTGGCAATTTCATCGTGGACACCCTTTATGTAGTTGTGATCGAAAATCCAAAAAAATTGTCTATCGACGATTACGAGAAAGAATGTCTGCAAAAGCAGTTGCTACCGTTTATAAGAAGCCACGACTCTCCAGCTCTGTTTTGGCCTGATTTGGCCTCTTGTCACTAGGCAGAATCCATCCTGGAATGCTATAAGCCACAAAAGGTCAAAAACGTGCAAAAAATAGCTTTTCCGCCCAACTGTCCAGAACTTTTCCCGATAGAAACAAACTGAGCTCTGGTCAAGCGGAAACTCTTTGAAACTAAGAAAGGCAAATGGGATCTACGATATCAAGAGAAGATGGAGAACCACCACCACTAGCGTTTTATAGGATACTGTAGAATCTGATGATGGTTGTACCCCAGAGAGCTGGCAAATTTTACAGAAAATGGATTACCATCTAAGTCCTCAATAGTGTCCGAAATGCAACGTGGACAGTATGTATCCTTTTCAAACGTTCAGACAATAAAATATAATCCATTAGTAAGCTTTATTCAACTTCAATATAACCGTACACTCGCACCTTGCGCTTAACTCCACTGAATAGGCTCTGTACAACATCTGGCTGCAGCTTCTTCTGTACGGAACCCAATTTTTCTTCATGTCTTCCTCATATTTGACCTCCTTGGGATGCTTCCGTAGTATCTGCTTCACAATATCCCAGTATTTTTCGATGGGCCTTAGTTCCGGTCCATTGGTAGGGTTCATGTCCTTGGGTACAAAAATTACCCCGTTGGCTTCGTACCACTTAGGACAACATTTGAATAGTGGCTCGAAGCTAGATCCAGCCAGAAGATCGTAGGGCCCTCGTGTTGCTTCAACAGAGAAAGCAGTTGCTTTTGTAGACTCTCCTTGAGATAGATCTCCCCATTTACAGTCCCGATAGTTACGAACGGCACACTCCGTTTTCCAGAAAAGCAGATCACATGCCAAATCATATATTTTTTGGCAAACATTGAAAGTTTCTGCTTCCTTACTTCTTCCGGAACATAAAACTTGTGCGCCCCGGAAGCTGCCGGAAGTCCGCCTTGACGTGAGTCTCATCATGCACGACGAGGCAATAAGGCTTCGTCAGCATCTGGGTGTACAGCTTCCGGGCCCGTGACTTTCTCACCGTATTTTGCCGTTCGTTACGATTTGAATCCTTCTGCTTTTTGTACGTATGAGGTCCCTCCCGGTCCTTGGCTCTCTGAACGAAAGACTTGGACAGATTCAACTTTTCGGCCACATCCCTGACCGAAGCATTAGGATTCTGCTTAAACGCTTTTACGTACGCCATGTAAATAAAATAATTAAACGCTTTTACGACACGCTTGTGATCCTGATTACTAATAGAACATCTGTTGTGACCGCATTTCTCCTTCCGTTCGATCCTCAGAGTTTCATGGTAACGTTTATTCACACAACTCACCGTTGACTGCACGATTCCGAGTTGTTTTCAGATGTCTCGATGAGAGAGTTGAGGATTTTCCATTTCTGTTTTGGCCTGATTTGGCCTCTTGTCACTATACAAAATCCATCCTGGAATGGTATAAGGCACAAGAGGTCAAATTCGTGCAAAAATAGCTTTTCCACCCTACTATCCAGAACTACGCTCGAAAGAAAAATACTGGGCTCTGGTCAAGCGGACACTAAGAAAAGCAAATGGGATTGACGAATTCAAGAGAAGATGGAGCACCACCACCACTAGCATATCAGAGCATACTGTACGGAATCTGATGATGGTTGTACCACAGAGAGCTGGCGAATTTCACAGAAAATGGATTACCATCTAGATCCTCAATAGTGTCCGATATGCAACGTGGTCAGTCTTTCTAAGCCAGATATTGCCTAAATCAGGTCTGTTGTACGAAATAATATAAACAACTAATTGTTTATGTTGGAAATTGAATGAGGGGAAACTTTACGCGCCTGTTAATTTTTTTTTCCTGTGCTGTTATGTTATTGCCCTGTGCAGTTATCCAAAAAGTTAAACTCTTTTGTCTCACTTTCATCAGTTTATCTGAATTCCAGTTCCTCATTACAAAGCAAACACTTTTTCTTGTCCTTATGAAACCATCGTGAAAAAAGAAATCAAAAGCTTAAACTAGCGATGTTTAGATTTAGAAGAATTTGACTAGATTAGTATAACTCTGTCAAGTGTTTAAAAAATAATTCACAGATAACTTAATAATTTGCAGAGATGGTACGATTTCACGGATTTCGTAAATTTAAGGAATTTTCATTAATCATGTGCATGAATTTAGCACGGTTTCGATTCGCTTACGCTAAATTCACCTTAATGTGAAATAGAAACCAGCCTACAATAACGGAAGCGGCAACCGAAATCTTAAAAAAAAACAACCCAACACAACAATGTCATCTGCCACACGAGCAGGAATAAGGAAATTTTAGCAACCATTAAGGACAGGCACCTTAAATGAACAGAAATTCATTGTTTCGGTGTTCCGGAAAAAAATCATTTTGTTTATTGCTCGAATTAGATGTTATAGAAAACTAAATTTATAGTTTGGCGGAAACAGTTTGAAATAAAAATAATTCAATAGCAATTAAGAGTCTTTAACTAGCAGAAGAAAATATTTTGCAATAATTAACACGTCAATCATAAAGTACGGTCTTCTTAAATAAACGTGTGAGATTCACCTATTCTTCGAAAAGCCTGGCAGAGTCCACACTTGTATGAGTATGTTCGTAGCATCGTGTACACATCTGACGTTTTTGTTTGGTTGCATTGATTTGCTCCGTGATTTTCTATGGTTGGTCCCGGCTCATATTTGTGAGTCGATAGGTAGGGTCCAGGAGGTGGAGTCGTCTGCCTGGCGTCGGTGATTGTCTATGGATGATTAAAATATTTAGTTTTGAAGAGTTTTTTGTTTTCAAATAAGGGGGTTTACCTGTTTTTTGCAAGCTAAGCAGAGTCCACCCTGTTATGATTATCTTTGCAGCATCGTGCACACATCTGATGTTCCGGTTAGTTCACAAATATTTGCTCCGTGATACTTTATCATGTACAAATCGAACTATCCACAACTATCCAGTACGGCTTGACAATGTTTTCGTCTTACTTCTCAAGTGAGAATAAATATTGTCGGCAGTCCCTTTTTGAGTCGGCTGTCTTTCCATATGAACTGTTTGTTAAAAAAAAAACAGTTCTATTTATACCATCGGAAACACCAGCATTCTCGAGTACATGTGGTTAATTTAAAAATAAATGCGGTTAAACGGAACGGCTCACTATTTGAAAGGTAATCAAATTAAATCTGAATAACCTACCTATCATATAAATATATTTAGTATAGTGCCTTGACAAGATAATATATCAAATTAGATTCGGAAAATCAGTTGTCGAGAATAGCCAACATTTCCTCTATCTATGATCTACAAAAACGAGTTGCACACGAAAAAAGGTGAAAGAAACAAGATAAAAGTACAGGGACGAATATAAAATTCGATTCGTGCAATCGATCTCTTCCGATTCGAGATCTTGAATGAGGCCCCTGATCGTTTCATTCGATACTAGTGAATCACGACATAAAACCCACAATTTTTATTACAGATTATCAAATCCACATTACTTGTATTAAAACCATTCTGGCACAAAAAAAAAATAAAAATGTTATCGAGATCGACCGCTGAAGGGACATTTCTAATTAAATTATTTTCCCTCCATCGCCTAATTTGAGCGAAATTGATATCTGATAATTTAAGGCTTTCCAAACATATTCCAAGCATCGAGAGAGGGTCGCGTAAAGTAAAATGAAAGAAGGAAGACCTTTTTCTCCCACATCGCCCTCGTGGAGGAGTAGCAACAAGGGTAGCAATTTTCTTCCGATTCCCAAATTAGCAAACCGATTTGCATTGGCTCCGAGCAGGGTAATCAAAGTCCCTGCTCCCGTTTGTCTCCCTTGCCCGGAAAAAGGGATGGGTATGGTGAAAGCGGACAGTAATTGCGTTCGATTTGATTCGCAGTGACAAATTATGTCATTCACAGCAGACATCGTCGTCGCTCGACCAGCGCCGCGAAGGGATATCTGAATTGGAAATTAGGGAGAACGAATTGAATGCATGTTTTGTTCACATTGCGTTAGCATAATTAGTCACGAGGATTCGTCCAACAATGGATTTTCCGGGGAAAGCTGATTGAGTTGTTACAATAATATTGATTGTTACTTTCTTGCGTGGATGAGGTGATTTTATTCAAACAAATCAGTCTCGGAAAATTTCAGATTGAATTGATCCGCTGCTCTCGCAGTAGGATGTCGAATTCTTTGAATAACGATTCGTGCTCATTCTTATTCCGATTTCTGGGAATTTGAATGTGCTGAAACATGGTTCAAGTCGGAATGGCACCATTTGGCGAGGGTTCCTTTCAGCATTCAAAAGAAATGGGTAGATAAAATTAACGAATGTCTGTAACTATTTGAGCGTCATTCAAGAAAAGGCATTCACTACGTTAAAAAAAGATAAGCATCCGTTCAATGATCTGGGTACATCGAGTCCGACACAACTAAAACTGCTCCCCTATCTTAAAATGTTGACGGCGGGGACAACGACGAAGAGCAAGAATCAGGAAAAAACGAAAGCAGAAAAAAATAACCTGGCAGTTGATTGTGATGACAACTTGTCCCGAGGGCACCACAAGGTATAGAACTACATCCAGAGAGACGGAATCTTGGATGTGCTACGATAGACTGATCCATGAATTTCAAACTATGGAATGAAGTTAGACTAAAAGACCTTACAATAGCCTGTGTCTGATTAGCAGTTCATCGACATTTAGCGGTTTATGATACTCTAATATTCTTAGCGATGTTTTGTTCGTCTTGACTCTATTATTATATCGGCATTTGTTTTAGAGTACGGAGTAATTACTGGAAATGGAAACAAGTTCAAAACAAGGTCAGATCTATGGCAGAAAGTATGGTTATTAAAAAAACGAACAGCGATAACGTCGAAACCCCAAGTATGTTGCAGAACAACGTACATGTGAATGACATAAAATCCAATTACATTTGAGATTTTTACCCAACAAACTTCCACAGGCTACATTCCGGTTCACCATAATGTCTTACTCAAATGAATGCCTAGAGACGTTGTTTCAACTGTTTTCTACTGTCAGAAAACGTCATACACGTCTACATACGATCGCTTAGTTTTTCGAATAACTTCAAGTTATTTTGTTTTGAGTGAGATTCGCCCCACGCTTGTAATCATTCGGAGAATTTTTTATCAACAAGATCGGTTTAGCGTCACTCCTGCAAGCAGGAGGCCACCCGTCGTTTGGTATTTGCCCGACCTTTTTGAGACAGCCACCTCAGGGGACTCGTGGATGGCTATTAGCTCCAAGGCTCAAACACTATTGAAATAACCACTAAATAGGAAAAAAGCCAACAAATCCTGCTTGAGTTCCCCCGCTGAACCTAAGTAAAAAAAACCCAAATTTAAACCCGCTCAATCCGAATGAGCTAACCGAAACGGGAGAAGAGAAGCCTGATGTTGAAAACAACGGAACGGATAACGAAAACGGATTTTAGGAGGAGTCAACTCTATCGGAACTGCCCAAAACGAAAATGAATTCAAACTCAGTACTTCAAATCATAAAATAATCAAATAAATTTATTACCCGGTTATTCGCGACTCATTCGGGTTGGACAGAACATTCGGTTACGGGAAATATTCACTGGGAAACAATCATGGCCATGAAAAAAGGTTTCCACATACCTGCGCAGGTTTTTGGCGAGTTCTCGATGACAGGCTGATGCCGGCGGGGACTTAGATGGCGACGAAAACGATGTAGATGGCGATGAATCCCGATGATGATGGTGAGGTCGAAGCTTGATCGCTGTCTCTGCTGAAATAGCGTCCAGCGATGGCAGACGAGCTCGGGGAGTATGGCCGAATTACAGATGCGGAGGGAGTGGCGGCTGGACGGAAAGCTTCCGATTCGGAATTTGTCGAGTGCGTCCGGAATTGACCGTCTCCTTCAATATAGAAGCCCGCTTTCCCAAGTGACCCGGCTTCGCGTACCTTTCCGCTATAACCAAGCGGGGTTAAGGGAGACTCCTATATTTCGGGTAAGGTGCGGTTTAGTGTCCCACACTTGGCCACGAATCAATAAACCGCACTCTCGGTAACCTTTCCACAGGGGTTGTAGCGATTCGTGGAATTGCGACGGATTATTGGCGTCCGTCGGGTGAAATTTCGCACAGTATTCTTGCGAACTTCACTCCCCTCCGTTTAACTACCTCGAAAGGCGGGCCTTAGCGGACTCCCGAGCTCAAATTGTGCGATCCGTGATCCACGGACAAAGTTGGTGATGATCGTTGACACAGAAACCCTAATACGTGGATCTCAAATTCCAGCCCGTACTCAAAAAGCGCCTGAGCGCTGGAATGTCGAACGTGAATGATACGTTTTAGTGTTATGTAAGACTTTAATATGGCTTGAAGAAATAATTACCTGTTTTGGTACGTTCAACAAATTGCGTATCTTGAGAAGTATACGTATACTTAATTAACTAAAACAGAATTAAAAATTCGTTGTAAGCACTTCACTAAAAAAATCCACTCTTCCTAATGAGAACCTTTGGTACGTATCTCTAAGAAACAACGTTTCACTTATTTAGAAAAAGTCTTCCGAAACTACGCGCGATAATTTCTGTTCTCCAGCCGGTATTGTTGCGAAATAATCGAGCTCAAATCCTCTTGTCACTAAGAAATTTTGATCAAACAATTACCTTTTATGCTTAATCAAAGCGCCAGCAAACAACTCGCATGGCGAGTAAAGATTCCTTTTGGCTTTCCTCCTTGTTTCGTCAATATGGTTATTTCATAGTTTGAAGCCATTGTTGCATTTCTTATTTTTATAGCATTCAACTTAGCCGAGGCACAAACCAGTCGACATGCAAAATAAATTTGTAGCGAATCTAACCTAGCCTATTTTGTCAATATTTACATTTGGTATACGATTCAAATCTTATCAAACCTAATTTAACCTAATTCATAATAGTTCTAAATAATTCAAGCGAATGAACCTGAACCAAAATATATTACACAACGCCCAACGTTACACGCTGCTCAAAGCATTTTGAAGATAACTCGTTTTCCCTTCCAACTTTTTTCATGTAAGGTGTATTTTTATGTAACTTTTGGGGCACATTTTTATGTCCCTGTATTCGGTTTAAATTCATGCGATATTTCATGTAAATTTAAGTGAGTTCTTACTTAAATGAGGTCTGATATTGGTTTTGCTTGTAAGCCCTTCTACGCGTTTTATGAAATAAACGAAACCATGCAAGATTGTGCGAGCGACGCATGCTTCATTGCTGTACTGCTGAGTGCCTCGACAATCGGCGCAACTGTATGGCTTTTATTCCATTCATTTCAACTTTTTAAACTGGCTAAATTGTTACTACCTAGATCAGTAACACTGCCGGTCACGGTTCGAATCTCAGTTACGAATCTAGATCATTTTTTTTTGTGAGCCATTGATCTTTCGAAACACTAACAGCAGTTGATTTTGAAATTGGCTTATCTTTGAACACGCTTAGAATTTCACCACAACAATGCCCCAAGGGCTGATCTGAAAATTAATTTAAAACATAAAACACACTAAACACATTAAACATATAAAACACATAAATCAAAGCTGAAGAACCCATTGGGCTAAAGCACTTTAAAAATGTAAATTAGTATATAAGACAAAGAATGAAAAATAAAAAACAATTTAGTAGTAATAGAATTTCACTTGTACTGAGCCGTCCAAAAAAGGGTTAGCAGCTTGTGCACGCAAATCCAGAGGGAATGCAACTAATGCAAAACTATAGAGAAAATTGAGTATGAGAGTTCAGTGGAAGTATAAATAAGCGTGACAAGTGCATTGGTTGACGTTTGTGTGTCTGTTCATGCTGTTAAATAAACGCCTGAAAGATTTCCCAGGAATTATGTTATATCTGCTATTTCATGCCTATGACGTTTATATAAGGTCCAGCCCAACAGGCAGCTAGCTTGTGTTAGAAGAAAAATTATTGTAAACATTGCTGAGCAAGCGAGTGGTGACGTCAAACTACCATAACATTTCTAGAACGTGTATGGAATTAGTGGATATGATAAATTTTAAACAAATGTTGAGTTTATCGCTGAATTAAACTGACTTATAAGCTTCTCATAGCTTAACTCTTTCCTGCACATAAAGATTCTCAATGTTTGAAAATGCAAAAATACAACAAGCCTACAAGTTATTGTTTTGTTTATCAAAAAAGGCATATCCTGATCATGCATGTTGTTTAAATAGCTTTTTGCAATATACACGCAACACAACTACGCAATTCTATGAAAAATGGGTTTGATTGTATTTATTTTCTCATCTCTTTCATCTCATTCTTATGTGCAAAAGGACGCTTGCATGTGTCGGTCTCAGGGGACAGAAATTTACATGACATTTTGGTAGTGTGTAGATTACAACGTATTTTAAATTTAAATTTCATATAAAGACAGCACGAGTAAATTTACAGCTAACGTTGTTCAATGCTGTAAATTTAATATCACACGTGAATTTCTATTGAGTATAATAGAGGTAAATGTGTTACATACTAGTACTCATAACTTTACAGATTTTGTTCGAACTTTGCTTAGCAAATTATTTGTATGATCGTTGGAATTTTAATGCGCGTGAATTAGATTCAGAAATGTGGTTAGATTACCGAATCCCTTTTCGTCAAACTAAGACTACATTTAAAGGAATGCCGTAAATCAAAATGTACTATTTTTAATTAATATATTGTTAAAACTTTCAACAGTATTTTCTGCTAATTTACGATTATTATTATCATAATTTTTCATCGTGAGAGTCAACTTTCTACTTTCGCAACCAGTCTAGCTGATGGTGTTCGCGGCAGTTGTTTTGTCGTGATGCTTTAACCATCCTCCACGTTGTCGGTAGCTAAGCTATCGTCCAAAACGATAAAGATTCGAGGACCTCTTCTGCTGCTGCAACCACGATAAGACCGTAGCAGAACGACAACGCGCTCACTCTGATCCCGTCCTTGTGTCTACTGCCAGCTAGAACGATTGTCCGTATAAAGAAGGGTAGTTGGAATCCACAATACCACGCAGTACAAATGATAATAAATTTTCTTCCGTCCTTTGTCTATTTTCCGCCATCAGCCGCCGCACCGCGGTGGGGCTCGTAGGCATGAGTCGGGTGGAAAATTTATTCCGTGTGCGGAGTGTGCCCCCAGGGCGGAACCTATGATACGGCCCGTACGTTCCAAAACCGAAGGGAGCACGACGAACTCTCTGCGCGAGATGGTGAAGATAGCGAAAATCCAGCTTCTTCTTCAGTTGTTCCGCAGACTCCCTAATTTGCCTGCACTCGTCCTTCCTCCGACCTCCGGTCATGTCAAACGAAGACGTTGTCGTCGTCGTCGTCGTCGTCAACAGCGGAGTAATTGAAGGTGACGGCAACGGCGGTGGTTGGAACCGTCGAGGACGATGGCGTGATGCTACTGCTCACCGCTTCTGACGACTGTGTGTGTGTATTGCCCATCCGTCGCAGGATTGTCGTTGACAAGCGGCGCAGTTTAAACTTTTGCAATTGATTGCAACACTTTGAAATGTTTAATCAACAGTGCATGCGAAGAGTGAGATAAGTGAACGAGGGGATCATTGATGTTCAAAGGAATCTTTTGGGTTGGTGATGGTTGTGGTGAACGAGGAAGAGAGATAAGTTTTGTGTGCAGCAATTTGAGTAAAGCATTTCAAACGCGATAAGATCTGGTTAGTTTCGTGGTGTGATGCTTTCCGGGGTGAACCGTCTTCAGAAATGTTAATCAAGTTCGGTAGTATTGTAGGAAGAAATTTCCTTCCTCTAAGATATGTTCGTTTCCAAGATGAGTCAAGATATCTGGTAATTTAGAATAACAGAAGGATCGATTGCTGGAACTTTTCTTCCTTGAAACTTTTAAGGTGAACATCCATTTTGTTTATCGTCAGACAGGACAGTTTTACTCTATCCCGAGGGAAGTCAAAAACATTTACAACCTGAAAGATTTCTAGAGCGAACCCGGAAATCAAAGTCAGTTCAGCTTTATTATGTTGTGTCTTCACTGACTAGATTATGAGTCCCACGCAAGTTGGTATGATCATCATAACAATAATTTGTGAAAATTCTAATATATTCCGCTAAAAAGTAAACTTACAGTGCCATATTATTAATTTTTATTAATTTATTTATTTTCAGGTCAGTTCTTTTTCGAGAATGGAACTCGTCTCAATTGAAGGTAACATTCACTATATGACTGCAATCAAAAAACGCGACGCGACACAAGACACAACACTTTTCGTTCTTACAATTGCGACTGACAGACTTCTTCTCAGTCGAGCACTCGACACTCAAGAAGTCTGTTAGTCGCAGACGAAATAGGCCTATCTGTCAAAAGATAAGCTATCTGTAGTGGAATTTAACGTAATTTGCCCGCGTTTACTAGTGATAGTTTAAAAAAGTGTTTCAATTTTTTATTTTTTTCTTAGAAAAAGTGATCAAGTGAAGAGTTAATTTAAATTTTCTTGGTTTTTGTAATTACAAACGTTCTACTAATACGCTCGAAACAGTGTTTTTCTTAAAGAGTGTTTTTTTTTAAATAAGTTAAGGAGAAATTAATGGGATATTTCATGTAAATTTAAGCCAGATAACGCCTGAATTCAGCCTGTTGTATGAAGGATTGCAAACATTGTTGTATGGCGCATGAAAGATTGCAAGCCATCTAGTTGTTTACGCCTCGTTTGACTTGGAATTAAACCAGGGGAAATTTTACGCGCTTGTTAAAACTAATTATTTTTTCTGAGAAGATTAAGGGGGGATGAACCGATTACTCGCGACCATCTCGGGGTTGATAGGAATAACAATTTAACGCATGGAAAGATTGGCGGGAATTTGAAGTATGGTTAAAATACCAAATTTATTTTAAATTCTAAATCCATAAATTTATAACGAATGAAGTCTCGACCCACATCCATCCCCCAAACCAAGATTTCTTCGACACCTTTGGGATGGTAGAATATTGCCATCGCCCCAAATCTCCTTTACTCCATTTCTGCTGCGATACTGACGAGTCGAAAAAAAGGGAAAAACTCATTGAAGGCGATTTTCCATAGCGCCCACCTTTGCAAGCGAGTCCGCTCTCTCACTGCCCAGAACCAAACAATGAGAAGGACCCATACTGAGGTGATGATAAAATAACGCGAAGATAAAGCACTTAGAAGCTCCTGTATGTTCATGGGAAAATAACGAGGTATTCTCTACCAACCAAGATTATCCGTAAAAATTCAGATTTGATCCGCTGTTAGTTAGGTAATAATTTCTAGCGTAAAGTGTATTGCAGCTAATTCAACGACATACACGGAAGAAGGAGCTTGAAGTTTACAATTGGCGCTATGAATTTTATTAGATATACTAAATCCAGCGGACTCCTCTATCAATGATCCGTTAGTGAAGACATTGGCCAAGCTTTGCAGCAAATATCACCGAAGCAATCATAAGATGATGGTGCTCTGGGACTCCATAAAATTTCTGCTTAATGGATAAATCAAAATAAAACGAACTGTAAAAGTCAGAAGAGCAAACACAATTGGAAATATTCGGTGAAGGGATAACATCCTGTGTTATGAACGAGTGGTACAAAGTCATGAAGCGAGTTTGAGGATTCAACTCAATGAGCTTCTCAAAGTTTTCACCTGAGCGTTCATGACTTCACACCCGGTGAGGAGCCGGAGAGATAATTAGGTGTGGGCTTCGTGGTCAAGCGGTCAGCGGGGTCATCCGTGGTTCAAGCGATTGTCATGAAGTGAGGGTTCGATTCCCGCTCCAGCCTGGTAGAACTTTTCGCAAAACGAAAATGTCCGCAATCTTCGCGCCGTATTCCAAAGAGTATTCATCGACGTTTCGTGCGAAAGCCCATCCACAAATCGTTGCCAGTATCCGCGTTTCTTGACCTTGATGAGGCTCTTAAGTTCGCGTTTGAGAGCTGTGTCTACTTCGAAGTGGTTAGGTGTTGCACGTCTACGGAAAAGTTTAAACGCGTCAGACTTTGCACGGTAAACCTCGGTGCATTGCTGATCCCACCATGGAGAAGGAGGTTTCCTGCGAGATGACGTTCCTGGAACTGGTCAAGTTTAAGCCGTCTTTACGGCTTCATCTACTGCTGTCCCAAACTTTGTCCAATCGATGTAACGGGGTAGATCACAAGCGATGTTAATGAATTCCGACGGATTGAACCCGGTGGCAATCGATTTTTTTATGGGCAAGTGATCACTACCGTGGGGATCTTGAATCACATTCCGTGTGCAATTCAATGATAATGAATTCGAACAGAGTGTGAGGTCTAATCTACTGCCAAGTGAGAAAGGACCAGCCAAACATGTTACTGCTCCATTGTTAAGAACTGTCATATTGAAGTTGTCACAAAGGTCATATATCAAGGAAGACCGATTATAATCGAACAGTTCTCTCCAACCTGTACCGTGAGAGTTAAAAACGCCCATGATCAACCACGGAGCAGGAAGGACCGATCAACCGCGGAGCAGGAAAGACCGAACATATATCTGAAAGTTGTTTTCGATGATTTGAGGCTCTAGGAAGAATATACGCAGAAGCAATGCAAAGACTTTTATTTTTCAAAACAGCCTGATATGCCACAACTTCAATACCTGAAATTTGAGAAAAATTTACTCCATAAGTAAGTAGCACTTTTTGATTGCCAAAAGTACTCCTCTTTCAATAATATTGAAATCATGAAACGGAAGATCGATTTTTGGCGAGAGCCACGTTTCACAAAGAGCGTATGCATCACAACCGGTATTCTGAGCTTACAATTTGAAAGATTCCTATTAAGGAACAAGACCTCGACACTTCCAATGCAGAACAGTGATCAAATCCCCGACCTAATTTGGAAAATTATCCATTGAAGGGAATGATTGCTGCAAGAAGGGGCACTTTATAGTCAATTGCTTCAAAAAAAGTCTTCACAGTGGTAAGCATTGCCAAAACAATGCTTTTAATAGGATCAGAAAATGACAACAGCCCAGTCAATGAGAGGACTTCTGTTCTTAAAAGCGGGGCATCAGGGTTTTTGGATGTCCCCGGAAGAGATGGAAAATCCTGGGTGTAGTTAGTACTACGGAAACCAGGAGGAATTGGATTTTCCTTTTTTTCATCTTTCCTTGAAATGGGTAAGCTGATTTTGGGCTCCGGCTCAGCAACTTTCCGTGGGCGGACGCGTCTTCGCTTTCGTGAAGCACCTTCCGGAAAACTGAATGATGTTCCCTCTTCAGCCAAATCAAAGTCAGACTCGTAATCTGACAGAGGAGCAAAGGGATTAATATTCACATTGGGTGATGGTGAAGCTTTTTTCACCATTTCGGTGAAAGATTGCCTGGAACGCTGTTTTAGCAAGCGTTCTATTTTTTCCCCGCGTTGTTTGTACGCCGGGCACGACGAGAGAGCATGAGGAGGAGTTCTCTTGCAAAAAGCACATTTTGGTGTGCTGTCTGCACAAGCGCCATCCTCATGTTTTTCCCCGCAGTTGGAACAGCGTGCCTTATTGCCGCAATGGGATGTCTTTTGCTCATCTGCTGGCATTTTTGGCAGATCATGACCCGAAGTACAAACAACCGCACAGGTAGTCGAAGTTGTCTCAACTCGACGTATTCAGGGAGGGCTGAACCAGAGAAGGTCACCCGAAACGAGTCTGACGGTGTAAACTTCTTTTCACCTTTAGTGATCGATACTAGGCCTAGTTTTTGCACATCCAGTATCTTCACTAGAGAAAGCAGATGGTTCTTGAACCGACCAACCAACTGTTCCAACAGGATCTCAGGGGTCAAACTCGCTTCGGTGACCACATCTTCAATTTAAATACTCCTAGTTGGGGTATACACTCTATACTCGAGAGTAAAGAGCTGAGAGATAGCTCATTAGCCTCATTAGCTTGCTTGAGGTTGGACACAACGATCCTCAGTTGGGCCTCACTTTAATGTTTTCGGTCACGGCCGAGAATCGTTTGTCAGATCATCAGTATCTGATGAACATTGAGATGTTTCAGTTTGGGCTGAAAATAGACAACCAATGAACCAGCTAAATCAACTGAATAGGCTCCTGATCGGGTAACTGAATGGAATACCTTATTTGGAGGCAAAGATGAATCATCATTTTCCGACAATTCATTCATGGCTCGCTCGTGGAACTTATGACGCTCAACCACTGAGACAATCAACACAACTAAAGCACAAAACACGAAATAAATTTATAATTTATTGAGATGAAAAAGAGATACAAAAAACACTTATCTCTTTTGTATTATTGAGCTACTGCTGCTGCTTCTGCTGCTGCCTGCTGACGGACATGTGTGGCCGCCTATACCGGTGAGGAGTGAAGCGCAACGAATGTGATGCGATGAACCGTTACAGTTGGTAGAGTCTTCCTTGATGGGCTGCTGGTGTGCGCGACCACGCAGAGATGTTGTGCAAAATGGCTTGACGACTGTCAATTGTAATTAATAATTTGTCGTCACACGCTTCTAAAACTACACCTTCTTCTGTGAGAAGTAAAAAACTCGAACTACAACTACGCTTGTAAGTATAACGAGAAAAAAAAACCACTTTCAAAGAAACGAACTGCGAAAAGCTTTTAAAAATGCGGAGCGTGGAAGAAACAAACTTTATCGTTTACTTGTACACTGAGCAAAATCAGTTGGGATTTCTTTGATAATATTTAATTTTTTAATAAAATGTGAGAGCAATTTCTCGAGTTGAGCTATGCTTGCTCATTAACAATACAATTGGTCTAATTTATTCAGCGTTTTTATTTTCCTGATGCAAGTTTTTAGTTCCAGAGAGCATTGAAAGACGAAAAGATCAAGCAGTGAAATACCGAAAATGTGTGTAAATTTTGCTCTCAAAATATAGAATGGTAGGACATAGAAAATGTGTGTGTTAGAATCTCGAGTGACGTAGTGATGCAATTTGTACGTAAAGCGGATATTTGGAAATTACCAGTTTAAGGCGATTAATCTAAAATAAACGAGAAAATAAATACTCCAATACCGTGAAACTTAGTCTGTTAAACAGTGAACGTACGCAAATAAAAGTAAGTGCTTTATTTCATGAAAAGCCTGAATAACTTTTTCTTCAACAAGCAGAGGATAAATAAGCAGACAATCACTATCTAATTACGACTCCTACAATCTTAAAATTCATAAATGTTTGCAGTGCATCTTCTGTCGCATTCTGATTCCATGGAACAGTTTTCTCTATAAATCTAAAATGGTCTTAAGTTCGATAAAAGAATCAAAGTTTTTTCTTCTAACTTGATTCACGCTAGTTTCTCCTTTTTCGCTCCATCAAACACACGACACTGCATTACTTGTTTTCAAGTAGATCTTTCCCCTCGCGTAATAAACAACTCAAGGCTGAAGTTAAATCTTACTGCACTTAAAGTTCCATAATCGTTGTAAAAGCACGCTCTGGGAAAGAAGCGGAATCGAACGACTCAGAAAAAGAAAAATGAAATATTTTGACCATAAAAATTACCAGGGAGATTAATGAAATAATGGTTTATTAAGCTTTACCTCAACCGATTCTTGCTGTTCCTCCTCAGGTTTCCTCGCTCTTTTCGGGCCGGTTATTAATAAAACTCATTCCTCAACTCGTCGTCATCTTGTATATATCTATAGGGACAGGGAGTGGCAGGAGAAAAGAATCGATGCCATTTCGCAAACAAACTGACCATGTTTTGTTGGTTGGGTGGATTGAACTGAGAATGTGAAAGATATGATATGAAATTTTAGCATCACCCAATTTTAAACCAATTTGAATGTTTTAAGATATCTTTAAAGCAGTAGATTTTTTGGTTTGACCGAAACTTACATTTTCAAGATATTCAAATTTCCATTTAGAGCTCATGAGTAACTGAAATACATATTTGAATTCCTAACTTCAATCAATTTCGTAGCATCCAAATTGAAAGCATCCATTGGGAGCTGAGATATATTGTACCAAACGTAACAATTTTGTATGAAAAGATATCTCAAGCTCTTTTTTTTCTTCTGTCGGTCACTGTAGGCAAGCATCGTGACTTGTTTTTGGCGAGGGGCGCACGAGACAAAAAAAAAACCTGAACCAAGTCTCCTTCCAATTCCAGACAGTGCAGCCGGCTTGGAGAGAGGGCGAGGAATATTGAAATTCTCAGCTCTTTATTTTTGCACTGCTGCTAACAGATTTCATGACTCTTTAATCCTTCTTTCTGCACCGTTTCTTATAATGTGTTCCCTCCTCCTTTGGAGATGGATAAAACTGCTGCATCAGTTGAAGGAACTCCGCAACAGCAGCATCATCACCGGGGGGAGTGAGTTTGCATGGCTGAATTCGAATCTGAAGTCATGAGTCACATATACTTACACGGACCTATAGCCAATTTCAGTTGATGAGACCGAATGTACAAGTGGAACTTGAAATTGAATCGTGTCTCATGCACAAAAAGAGAAAGAACCACTTTTCGAGCTTAATTTATCAAAATTACAATAATCGGAAATTTATTACATCCTCATTATATTCCATCACTTTGCACTGTGGTCGTTCGAGCGTGTGGACTTGTGGTTAAATTAACGATGGTGATCAGCGGAGAAGGGTGGTTGATAAATGTTTTACGATTGTCGAAGATGTGTTCTTGGTTCATTGCATGACCATTGCCAAATTCCCAGAAAACGCTCAAAATTCAATTCCAATCAACACCCGCAGGGACCACATTACGACACCATAACTCTTCAAGAGTCTTGACACGCCAACATTTAATTCAATTAGGTTCCCTCCACTGCACACAGGCACACCAGACCTTTCTTGGTGTCTGTCTATATAATCTGGCAAGCTGCACTTACAGCTCACCCGTTCGTTTTCCGTTATTGGCCTGCCAGCCAGTACGGTGCACTGCACAGTAGAGAATGGAGACGCCACTTCCAAATTCGTATGTACATAATCACTACCCCCTGAGGATGAACTGGTCCACCCGAGACTGAACTGAACGTTTCTTCGAAAGAGCAAGCTACGGGCCAGCTCACCGCATGCCATCTCCGACCAGCTCGTACTGAAACTGGTGCAACAATGTATCTTGCTGCGGCTCTTTATCTCGACGGCGGCATCGTCATTACTTGCACCGAAACGATGACTGAGACTGGGGCTGGGACTGTGCCGCAGCTATTGACTTTCGCTTCAAGTTGATGGACAAACGAACGGACTACTAGAAGAGGGCTACGGAATGCAACAGTGTAACTACAGCGTGTAATAGTTTAACACAGAGGGACAAACGGGCGTGCAATCATAAAAACAATCCGCCTCCTCCTTAAACATACTATGTAGGCACCCACAGCAAGAACGAATTATAATGGGAAAGAGATCATCGCGCATTGCCCGTCAGGAAAGCCGCCGCCCGGCAGCTGCCTCTTCAGAATGCTAAATCTCTTTCGAGAAGGGAACCTATTAACATAAGTAAACGATTGACTCCGGTGAACGGCTCCTATCAAACCACCAACTTGCGGTCGGAGCTGCACTAGATACGGGGTCATAACGACGATGGGTTCAAGCGGTTCGTCTGTAGATCGGTGGTAGATAATGGCTGTATTTTGTCAGTTGGTGAATACATTTGAATCGTAACTATGAGCTTCTTATATTCGCTCATCACCGGCATAGTTGCTTCTCCATTATGATGCAGTGCTGCTAGCGATGTAAAATTCTTGCAAACAGATTTTAAAATTCATATTAATTGCAAATTTGCAAGTTCGTACTGGATATTTTGTGATGCAGAAAATGTAACAGTAATAAAGAAAAATAAAATTCACCATATAAATTAGCTTCAACATGTTTCAAATTAACAAGGTAAGGTATTGTGTTTTAGTGGTTGAGCAAGGATGATGTGGATCGGGAAACTATAAACGCAACTTCAAGCGATCTCAGAGAAAATCGAACAGCGTGCTAGTTCCCAATAAAAACTACTCAATTGATTTGAATTGTTGAACGAGAACGAGCTTACTTGGTCATTGTCGAGGTTGTTTGGCTTATGAGAATAGATTCCATGTATTTCCAAATAAGGAAGTAAAATAAAAAAGATCATTTTTTGGAGCGAAAGAGCATTTCATAAGCGCAATCTTCTTTGTGGAAATTTGTGGCAAGACCATTTGTTAGCGAGAAATATTTGAAGTTTTTTCCATGTTCAAAATCACCTATTTGAAGTATTTTTTAAAGCACTCAATAAAGAATAAATGTTTGTAAACATTAACCAGAAGTTGCAGCAAAACTGCCGCCAAAAGCGTAAAAAAACACTCGAAAGAATATCATTCATGAATTTAAGAATAATACGGAATCTGATAAACATATAGAAATGTATAACGGAGAGAATAGCTTTTGAACGACGTAAGAAGAGATTTCACGTAGGCTTTGAGTATAGGCCTCAGATTGACTTCTTGATATTGCTACGGTATGCCCAAGCCGGAGGTGCGGTGTCCAATTGCCAGTCCGCTCGAGGAGATCTTTCGACTTAGAAATTTTCTCGACTTGCTCCATCATTCTGCTTGACAAACAATAAACAAATTCATACATTGTGTTGGCATCGAGAGCTCTCAATTCATAACTGTAAACTAAGTTGAGAGCCTGCAAAACTCACGCTACAGAAGCGTAAAAAGTCTAAGAATAAGAATATAGTATGACGAAACTGTGGCAAAGAAATGTGATAAAGGGTGTCTCGATCAAAATTAGGTCGACTCTAACGTGACGCATTTCCTTCCATTGTGCATTAAAAATTTTGCACACCCCTCATTTTGAAGATGTGTGCGTGTAGCATCATGCCTCTATTTTGATTTTGAGATTAGCTCTTCAGTTATCAAAATGTCGTCGAAACGTGCATGGCGAAAATCCAAACTACTCTCACGCCAAGTTGGCGAAATTGTTGCATGTGGATAAATCAACTATTACCAACGTATTAAAAGTGTTCGGTGAACGTTTGTCGACAGCCAGGAAAGCTGGATCGGGGGGAAATCGAAAGCCGGAGGCCACCGACGACAAAAAGAGTTGCCCGCTATTTCGAGCGGAACCCCAACCTCTCCGTCCGAGATGTCGCAAAGAAGCTAGGAGTTGCTCCTTCAACCGTGGATAGAGCTTAAAAACGAGCTGGACTGTCAAGAAAGTGGTGACTCCAAATCGCGACGATAAACAAAACACGTCTGCCAAAGCACGATCGCGAAAGTTGTACTCGACGATGCTGACGAAGTTTGATTGCGTGGTACACGACGATGAAACTTACGTCAAGGCAGACTTTAAACAGCTTCCTGGAAAGGAATTTTATACGGCAACCGGACGGGGAAAGGAGGCAAATATTTTCAAGCCCATTAAACTGTCAAAGTTTGCGAAAAAATATCTGGTGTTGCGAAGAAATATCTGTACCTGTGGCTTGAAGAGCAACGTTTACATTGCGACCGGACCCGTCAATCAGGAAATTTATCTGAGCGAGTGCCTACAAAAACGTCTACTGCCTTTCCTGAAGCGACACAATTGTTCCGTTCTATTTTGGCTGGATTTGGCATCTTGCATTACGGAAAAAGGCCATGGAGTGGCTGCCAACAACGTTCAAGTGGTGCCCAAGGACAAAAGCCCTCCCAACACGCCAGAGCTCCGCCCAATGGAACAATATTGGGCCATCGTCAAGCGGAACCTTAAGAAAACTCAAAAAGCTGTTGTGAGCGAAAAACAGCTCAAAATAAACTGGCGTTCTGTGGCGAATAAAGTGGACAAGGAGACTGTACAAAATCTTATAGCAGGTGTTAAACGAAAGACCCGGCAATTCGCATTTGGAAAGGAAGCTTAGCTGATTATTTTTCCTGTATTCTGTATTAACTGAATTTGAAAAAGAAAAAGAATTTGACTTATTAATAAAAACTTTGATCGACTCACACAAATTACTGTTTGACCAAATTTTGATCGAAACACCCTTTACTCAAACTATACTTTGGATTGTTTTTTATTTCAAACATGCCAAAAAAAATAAAATTCAAAATAATTGTCAACATAGAATAGAAATATGTGTGTTAGCAACTATTGGTCCTAAAACACTATTCTATTTCAAATCGTCTCAACCCGTATTTCCTCAATTTCAGTTTAAACTAAAACCATTCCGTATCGTTGGCTTGAGAGATACTGATCCCACCGACACAAAAGAAAAGCTCACAGTCACCAGATTTCCGCTACGATGAACCCTGTCCCGCATTCGTCTATTGGCAAAGAAACAATCCTTGGTTGTTGGCATAACTTCTTCCTCTTCTCCGCTTCGGACTAGCATCGGTTTACCATGATTTTCAATCTAAATATATGAATTAAAATCACGATAACGATAATGAGATGTTTTCAAACGTTAAGAAAATCTCTGCCTTCAGTGCACGGTACGGGATGCACGTCATGACAACGCGTCGTTGCTTCGTTCGGACCGACGACGGTGCACTGGTCTATTTTCTCAGCTTTTCGCAATGCTTACTTGGTTCCTGCACGGTTGGCTCGTCAGAGGGCGGTGTTGGTTCATTAGTAAAGGTTATTTACTAGCATGAAAACATGCGGCCGCCTGTATGATGATGATGATGATGATGATGACGACGCGAGCCTGGAATCCCTACGGATGGCCATTCCGAAGAAAAATATCATTAAAAATGTTTCCACATGCACACATTATGTATCTACTGCATGTCTTTCTATGCTCGGAAGCCAAAGTTATTTGGATATCCAGACCTATCTCGTAATCCTGATTACAGATAATTTCACTCCCACAATTAAAGCAGACTATGGGTGTACATTGA